>CM035420.1:79711060-80361060 GCA_020310875.1 Ceratopteris richardii | reverse complement strand
CCATCAGACGAGAGTAATACATCATCTTGGCAATGAAGGAAAATTAATGAATCTTATTCAAGTGAAAGAAGTAGCAAAGGAAAGGAAAAAAACCATCGATGGATAGAAATGGACTCTACAAGTGACCAAGATGTGGAGAAATCAGAAACTATAGGATTTCTAGCATCCAAACCAAGGAGGAGGATACTTCTACCACCTAATGGTGAGGTAAGCTCATCCAATAGGGTTAAATACCATGTTCAAAGGTTAACTTATGATTCATTCATTGCAAGGCATTGTGCCTACATGAGTCAAGTTATAGCTTGTAAATAACCTAACTTTTTTGAAGAGGCAAATAAGCATAGGGAATGGATTGAAGCCATGGAGGAGGAAATCAAGACACTTGAACAAAATGATACTTGGTTATTGATGCTAGAAAAAAGTACATTAAAGTGATTGGCAACAAATGGGTGCACAAGGTAAAGACGCATGCAGATGGGATCATCTCTAGGTATAAAGTGAGGTTGGTTGCCAAAGGTTTTGCTCAAACTTATGGCATATAATTTGAGGAAACATTCAGTCGAATAGTGAAGATGTCTACCTTAAGGAGTTTAATTGCAATTTCAGCCTCAAAATGTAGGATGTACCAATTGGATGTGAAGAATGCTTTCCCAAAGGGATGAAAGAAACTCCTCCAAGAGACCATGGTGCTGCCAAGCATCGACCATAGAAAGGATGCCAAGGCATTGCAACTAATATGATCCTCTATGCCAAATGTGCAGTATACTAAAAGAAAGGAATAGTAGGGCTCCTTGAGGAGGTGTAGGGATCCCGCCACTACCACTCTCCAAGTTCCCACTGAAGACAAAGAAAATGGTTAGGCTCCTAGACCCAGAGGCACCAACCATGATGATTCTGAATCTCCTCATGATCCGAATCAATATGCTAATCTTGACCAGGAATGTTAATCCACTAAAAAGTGGAGCTGGCAAGAATCTTGGACTCCTCAAAGGTTCTAATCATCTGATCCTCCTCACCAATCTCAAAGAAGAGAGTCCCATCCAGAGTAAAACTCAGGGTTGCAATCAAAACCAAAAAATATCCTGATCATTTGTGGCACCCCATGCAACCCAATAAATCTATCCTAGTGTTACACACTGTGAGCCCCTTGAATTGGATCTAATTAGCCATTGAATGATGAGGATCAATGGAAAACTCACCCCTGGAAGCATGAAGATGGGAGCCAATCATGAATCACCTCTTTATACAAAGAAGAGGATTCCATATTAGAGGCTAATAGAGCTACTCCTCATAGTTGGATAAGAGCAGGCCTGAACTGCTCCCACGATCTGAGGATGCTATGATCAAAACAATCCTCAATCCTCCTCCAAAACCTAGTATGCCTCATCTCAGCAAAGATCCATATGACCTCAGGCTTCCATGGACCACCAATAACAGGTGTAAACATGCCAAGTATCTGGTGAAGAATTTTGTTCCAAAGTTCTAGGCTAGGAAGCAAGCAAGGCTCTACTCTGATGAGCAAGGTTGATAATCCCAAGGCCACCATGCTCCGTAGGAAGAGTGGTGACCTATCAAGAAACCTTTTCTTGAGCAAGGTTACCCCCCCAAACCATAAGATTTTCCTATTTATCCATTGAATATTGCTAACACAAGAACTCGATACAATCTACTAGGAGGTGACATACCATATTATGACGCAGAAGTACTTGGTTAGCCACCATGACCCTTCCTATCAAAGTTACGCAAGCACTACTGCAATGCATCAACACCCTCCTGATATTCAAGACGAGATGCAGGATGTGCTACTCGGCTGAAATCTCTAAACCAATATGGCATCCGAAGTAATGAACCACAATACCATGAGGAATCCACTAAAATTGGGCACAAGGGAGCCAACTACGGAGAACATCCCTGGAAATCCAAAAACTAGAGGATTTGTGCCAACTAATTTTGGCATCCAAAGCATCATGGAATCTAGAGATATTGGCCTCATGGTCATGCAAGTAAATGGTAGTATCATCGGCAAACTCAACATCCAGAAAAGCCTCCTCTCAAATGAGAAATCTGATATCCTATAACCTAGTGTCCTGAGTAGGCAAAAAGGAACTCATGGCCTCAACAAAGAAAATGATTAGGTTCAACGCCAAAGGATAGCCCTCTCTAACTAATCTTGAAATGTTGAATCTCTCCCCCAAACCCCCCCCCCATGAGGACATGGCTATAGGCAGAACAGTAAAGGGAAGGACACTTTTGATCCAACCAATAGGAAATCCCGTACAAAGCATACTTTCATTGAGAAAATCCCAAACAACCCAATCATGGGCTTTCTCAAACTCCAACAATAGAATTGCATGATGCTCATCATGCATCCAAGCCAAAGAGATAGCCTCCCAAAAAGTGAAGATGTTGTCAATGATACTACAACCCTTGACAAATTTGTTATGTGTTGGGTGAATCAACAACTCAAGCAATGGCTATAATCTCGAACTCAGGACCACACGAACTTTGTAGGCTGAGTTGAGAATCATAATTGACCACCAATGTCTGATATCATCCAAGTTCCCTCCTTCCTAAGAAATATCAGATCCTCAAAAAGCAACTTTAGAAGGGAGCATCCCTCCATGGCCTTCTGAAATGCAAGTTGGATCCCATCACCCAGAATCCTTGAGTGGCAAATAAAAAAGGTGAGCAAGAATCCATCCTTATCAGGGCAACTATCCCTTGGGAGACCATGCAAAGCATCAAGAAGATCTCTGTCAAATAATGAAGCCATGAGCATAGCCTGTATCGCATGAGTCCCAAATATGCACACATGCTGAAGGACACACCATTTTCTCTCTTTTCAAGTCTTAGAAAGGGGTTTTACAACAAGCAAGGTGCAATAGAACTAGGTGGCAATGTCCTCATCTCAGCAAGCTCCATAGTCATCAATCTATCACTCTGACGGAATCACCTAATCCACTCACTATGTATTGTTGCTTGATCGATGAGAAAAACTTGCCAAAAACACAACCACCAGCTCCAAATTATCTCAATCTAGTTAGCCAAGCTCTCTTCAAGCTGGATATGCTCATCAAGCTAGATATGCTCAAGAATGTGAAGAGTAGGGAAGCTTAAGTTGCTTGCTCCCTAAAGGCGATAACCACAAGGGCAGGATTAGACATGCAAAAGCCCCCCACAATATTGATCAAACCACTATAGTAAGCCAAAACATCACTCACGTAAGTGTGATAAATCTGAGAGAAATTCATCCCATCAATGCACTTATTTGCATGCGAGAAGAGTAGAATCTACCTCTCTCTAGCAAAACCCTCAGTGTGTCATACCTCATGTAGCCTCAATGTCAAACTTAGTCTCTCCCAGTTTATGAGCTCACATCCATGCAGAGTGATCTGTGTTGGGTGTGTGTAGAAGTGCGAGAGACACACGAGAAGCACACACAAGGAGCAAAAATGCAGCAAGACACAGGAAGAAGAGGATGGCTGGAATAGCTCTCTCTATTGACGATGAGCTTCACTAAAGTAAGAGCTGAATAATATCCCTAAGTACAAAGTACCACCACATATGAGAGTATCAAGTATGTGGTGACATGGGGGAGAAACTCTAGCCAAGACTAGAGTAAAAAGTGCCCATGTATAGGGAAAAGGTTCACATCAAAGCTACTCGAGGAACACATAAGTGTAACAAACCCCCCTGGAGTGAATGATGTGAACACATACAGGGAGTGAGAGATCAACTGCCACTAAAGCTTTGCAAAAAGCTTCAAAATTTTCCCGTGGAAGAGCTTTGGTGAATATGTCTTCCACATTATCTTGTGTAGGCACATATACCAAATCAATATCTCTAGCATGAAGGTGCTCTCTCACATAGTGACAATGCACCTCAATATGTTTGGTCCGTGCATGAAACACTGGGTTTTGTGCAACAACCAAAGCACTCTGACTATGAGTGAGAACATGCGTAGCAACATCAATCTCCATGCAAAGATCCATCAATAGGCGTCTCAACCATATACACTCCACTGTAGCTATGAAAACTGCCCTATACTCAACTTCACAACTCGATGTCGCCACTGTAGGTTGCTTCTTACTCAACCAAGATATGCATGAGTCTCTAAGGAAAAAGCAATTACCACTAGTGGATATGTGAGTATCATAACAACTAGCCCAATCACCATCTGTAAAAGCATGCAAGCATTGTTGAATATCTCTACCATAAAAGAGACCTAAGCTCAAAGTGCCTTGGAGATATCTAAATACACGTTTCACCACTTGCCAATGCTTAGTGCCAGGGCTATGCATGAATTGACTCAACTGAGAAACTGCATACTGTATATCCGGCCTTGTGTTGCATGCATATATAAGACATCCCACAACTTGCTGATAAAGAGAAGTGTCAAATGCATCACTGGAATCCTCGACTGAGAACCTGAATCCTATCTCAACTGGTGTGGAAACTGGCTTGCAATCCTCAAAGTCAAAATGCTGAAATAGTTTTTCAACATACTTTCCTTGATGCATAACAATTCCCCCCTCAACGGATACAAACTAGATGCCAAGATAGTAGCTCAAAAGACCAAGATAAGTGACATCAAAAGTATGTTGCAAATCAGCCATAAGAATGTCAAGTTTTGCATCACATGACCCAATCAAGAATATGTCATCAACATAAAGACACAAGCACTGTAAGATCAACCCCATTTTCGCGTACATAGAGTGTGCTTTCGATCGGACTACATGTGAAGCCAAGAGCAATCAAGTGCTTATGGATTTTGTCATACCATGCATGTGGAGCTTGCTTGAGACCATACAAGGCTTTATGCAAGCGACAAACCATATGTTCTTTGTCTTTCATAGCAAATCTAGGAGGTTGCTTCACATAAACATCTTCTTGCAAATCACCATTCAAGAAGGCTGTCTTTATGTCCAATTGATGCACTTTCCAACCTCGATGGGCAGCCAATGCAACCCCGATATGAATGGTAGGCATGCGTGAAGTAGGTGCAAAATTTTCCTCATAGTCAATGCCATATTGTTGCACATATCCTTTGGCAACCAATCTAGCTTTGTAGCGATCAATGCTACCATCATATTTTCTTTTAATCTTATAAACCCACTTTGTACCAATGGCATTCTTTCCTTTTGGCAATTCACATAACTCCCAAGTATCATTCCTATGTATGGAATCCATTTTTGATTGCATAGCACTCATCCATTGTGGATCATCACATGCATCTTCAAAAGAAAGTGGATCTTCATTACATGCTGTAGCAATAAAAGAATAATCCACAATGATGCATGGTGAGAGCTTGATCTTGTTCTACCAAGTAAAGGTGCACTCAATTTGTTGTCCTGCAAAGTTTGTTTCAACCACTTTGGCATAGTTTGTGCACTCTTGATAGACATGCGTTCATTATGTAATACATCTTCAACATGTACATCATGCGTGGGCTGAATTTCATGCTCATTTTCAACCATATTTTGATGCAAATGTTCAGCCATATGTGGCTCAAAATTTCTAATAGTTTTGAAAATTTTTTATTGAAAATTTTCAGCCATGTTTGGATGGAAATTCTCTACATCCTGAGCCCTATTTGACTGGAATTTTTCAGCCCTTTGAGCCTTAGTTGGATGATCTACATGGCCATGGTCAAGCGCACCATTTTGGAACAAAGACATGAGTGTATCAAACACATCTTGTGAGCTAGCTATTGGCTGTTTTTTGCAACAAATAGAGGGAAAACTGAATTTTCAGCAAATACCACATCTCAAATCAGAATAATTGTGTTCGTCAATGGATGATACAAACGATATCCCTTACTTTCAGCACTATAACCAAAAAATATACATTTCTTTGTCTTGTCATCAAGTTTGTGATGTTGTTGTGATGGCACAAGAGCATATGCCAAACAACCAAACACACGCATATGATTAACCATAGGCTTATGAACACTCCAAGCCTCATAAGGACTGATGACTCTCAATGCTTTTGTAGGGCAGTGATTCAACACAATTTTCACACATGACCGCTTCCATCCAAAACTTATCAGGAAGATGCTTTCCTTTAACCATACATCGTGCCATTTCAAGAAGTGTTCTATTTTTACGTTGGGAAACACCATTTTACTGAGGCGTATTTGGAACCCTACATTGGTGTGAAATACCTCTTTCACAAATTAAAGTCATGTGACATGTATTCACCACCACGATCCGTGAATAGAGTCAAAAGCTTTTGTGAAGAAAAAATTTAGGCCATAGCTAAAAATGCTTTGAAGCAAGAAAATACTTCATTCTTTGCTTTCATAGGATACACCCATGTATGGCGAGTAGCATCATCAATGAAGGTAACAAAATATACATGCTTTCCAAAAGATGGAGTCTTGAAGGGACCACATACATCACTATGAACAAGCTGCAATTTTCTTGTAGTGTGTGTATGACTATCTTTTGGAAATGAAGCACGATGCCTTTTTCCAAGAATGCAGCCTTTGCATGCATGCTTTTCAATGGACTCAAGTGTAGGCAAGCCAATAACCATGTCCTTCTTTTCCAAGTAAAGCAAACTATTGAAGTTCAAGTGACCAAAATGAGCATACCAAAGCTCCATTTCAACCATGGATGAAGTATGAGCAACCAAGGTATTCGAGGCAACCCTCTTAACCATACACTTATCATCAACAAAGTGTACATGAAATCCAACTTTGGCAATCAACGGAACTGAAATTAAGTTCTTCTTGATACCAGTCATATACAATGCATTTTCTAAGAGAATCACACCTCCATTTGCAGCCATAAGCTTAATTTCTCCTACTCTAATGATAGGATAAGAGGCATTGTTTGCACACACCACATGTCCTCCTTTGGGTGCATCTTTCAAAGAGGCAAAAAATCTTTTGCATGATGTTATGTGCTTTGAAGCAACACTATCAAAGAACCAATCCGAATCAGCCTCACTCACAACCATACATTTAGAATGCAAAGAAGCATCATAATGACATGTAACAACACATGCCCAAAAATCTTGAGGCATGCTAGCTTCATCATTCTTTACATTTGCTAAATTTTCAGCAATAGACATTTCGGATTCCTTCTTCTTTTCATTGCGTTTAGCAAGCTTTCTACACTCATCAATAGTATGAACAACCTTTCATCAAGTGCCTCAATCATGTTGAAGTCATCAACAACACATCAAGCATCAGTACCAAGAACTCTCATGATTTTGAGCATAAAGATTCAAAAATCCATATGTGAGTACTCTTCATTGCAAAATCAACCATATGGCCCTACCTGTCATGGACAAGGAAACAACCTTGAATCTGAGATTCCATGTGAATCCTATATCTCACGATTGGTTCAGAATTAGGTGAAACTAATGCTTCCATTGCATGTGGAATGTGCCAAAACCCTAAGATCCACTATCTTCTTGCTCGATTCTGACATCGAGAGGCCGTGCTTCGAATTGATGGCATCATCAATGATATCATCAATTCGTAACTGCCCTTGAATTTCCCTTGGGAAACCTATATATGGAGGGTTTGGCCACATTCATTCTCAGTCTTGCCAAAATGTCAAGGGAGCACTAGATTGTGCTCTCTGACTATACTAAACAAGATTTCAGAAATACACTTCTGATTACAAGAACACCCACGAAGGGAAACCAATACAAGAATATGTGACTGATACAAGACATCCCACAACCTGGGACCGATAGATATGGAAAACATGACTAAAGATGATACAGGAGATCCCACAACCTTGGATCGTAAGTATGAAACAAGATATCAAGATTACAAGAACTCCCTTCTAGGAGATGAACTAGATACAAGAAAGAACTCGACAAGACCTCGTACTACGAGATTACAAAAGGACAAGACACGATGTCCAAGAACTAGACTAGACAACAGGGAATACGACAAGAACTGGAACTAGATGTTGGAGAGTACTTACTTGGCGGTCATGACTCCTTGAGCTAGATTCGAGAATATCCCGAGGAAGATTGAGTACCTTACTCAGAGAGCACTAATCAAGATTCACGAATTCCATAAGAGAAATCCAATGAAGCCGAGATTAGAGAACATGACCACTCCTTGTGGAACTCATCATTTGAGGGGGAAGTGATGTCATGGACAAGGAAACCATCTTGAATCTTAGATTCCATGTGAATCCTGTCTCTCACGATCGGTTCAGAATTAAGAGAAACTAATGCTTCCATTGCATCCAGAACATGCAAAACCCTAAGATCGACTATCTGCTTGCTCGACTCTAACATCCAAAGACAATGCTTTGAATTGATGACATCATTGGTGACATCATCAATTCATAACTGCCCTTGAAGTGCCCTTGGGAAACCTATATAAGGAGGCCTTGGCCACATTCATTCTCAGTCTTGCCTATGCGAGCCTTGGGAGCTCAAGGAATCGTGACCGCCAAGTAAGTACTCTCCACGTTTGAGTTCCACTTCTTGTCTTCTTCCTTGTTCCAGTCTTGTCTAGTCTAGTTCTTGGACATCATGTCTTGTCCTCTTGTAATCTCGTAGTAGGAGATCTTTCTGAGCTCTTTCTTGTATCTAGTTCATCTCCCAGAATGGAGTTCTTATAATCTTGATATCTTGTTTCATACTTACGATCCCAGGTTGTGGGATCTCTTGTATCATCTCTAGTCGAGTTTTCCATACCTATCAGTCCCGGGTTGTGGGACGTCTTGTATCAGTCACATATTCTTGTATCGGTTTCCCTTTGTGGGTGTTCTTGTAATCAAAAGTGTATTTTTGAAATATTGTCTAATATAGTTAGAGAGCACAATCTAGTGCTCCCCTGACACTACTAGGGACAATCTCCACTCTGCCCATAATCACATTCTACATGGAATCCCCAATCAATATACATACACCACCCTGAGAACCATTAGGCCCATAACTAGCCAAGCAAAAGACCTCACACTGTCTCTATAAAAGTTGCCTACATTACCACATATGGCTCGAAGAAATGCTCCTGCAACATTGGAATGTCCATGGACCTACCAACCATGCATTGGCAAAGCTTTTGGTGCAAATGAGCCGTATACCACAAGAAGTGTGGACCTCCTTTCCCTTGAACGTTCCATGAAAGAACCCTCATGGAGACTGGGTAAACCAAGAGGTTGCATGAGTAGCAAAACAAGCCATCTTCAAGGTTGATTTGGATGGGGAACAATTTGAGTCCAACCATCCTCGATAAGAAGCCAATTGACCTGCGAGAACTTGATCGAGATTGAACGAGGTAGAATCTCCCATCTCAAGAGATGGGTCCTATCTGTGTGACTCCTCACGTATAAACATATAGCAAGGTGCAATACGAGTGTCTACAACCACATACAAAATGAGTTGACTCTCTTAAGGGCCAAAAATGAAAAGAAATTATGTTATATCCCACGTTTTGATAAAAAGGTCCGTATGATCAAGATCACCAAGGTGATGGGACAACTCAAAAACCTAGGTACAAACAAAGCATAGTGCCTCCCCAAGAGAACATTTTGGCTACGAAGCCCCACTCACTGGAAATGAAAAGGCAATTGTTGATTCTAGAGTAGTCTGGCTTCAAAAAGTGAGAGCCACTACATGGACCCGAATGAGAGAAGAGACCCAATCCTCCTGCATGCCAAAAGTGAGAGAACTCATAGCCAAAACTTTCTCCCCATAAGTGATAATAAAAAATCACTAGCCCAAGTGGAATAGCAATTATTAGAGAAGAACCAATGGAAATAGAGGTTCTTGAATTTGATCGGCCCTCTTGAGCTGCACGACTCACCAAAGTCACTATCGAGTGAGAACTGAGAGCTAGAGGATATAGAACCAAAGGGATGAGGGGGCCACATATCAGAGGTAGATGTAGGAGAGAACATTGAAAGAGTGGAATTAGAGGTGAAGATTTTTTGCTTTAGCTCCATGCATGGGGTGATAGGTAAATCCTCTTGAAGGGCAATAATCCACTTCCCCATGGGAAGAAAATCCTGTCCAACTACCAATCTACAGTGTCGAACCATTTGCTAAAATCACCCATGGTATTGTCATCTAGTGGAAGATGTGGAAAGATCAATTGACACAACCAGGTCAATGCAAGATTGCTAACCCCCATCTTCTCCTGGTAGTGAAGAGCCCGAGGAATTCATAGTGGAGGAGGGAGGTCAGGTACTTGCAAGGGGGATTGGTGTGCCCCTTGTTGGGAACAATGTTTGGCCTAGCACCGGGTCCTTGAGGGGCATGCCTTTGCAAGACTGCCAACCTTGCGACAAGCAAAACACTAATTTGAAAGGCTAGAATACTCGACCCATTGAATCAATCAATCACCAGATAGAAGTAAACGCTCGATCTCTGACATCAATTGTGCAGGATAAAAAAGGATCCAAACAAATATAAGGCTCATTGCCTTGGCCACAATCGAGGCAACCAACTACGAAATCTCCAAAAAGATGCCAAGTGATCCATCAATCTGAGCTAGCAAAGGAGGATACTCGCAATGAAGTCTAGGAAAGGATGTTGAAAATCAAGTCTCAATCATGCAAAAATGCTCAACCATGAGTTTTGCAAGTGGACCAATAAAAAAGGAGGACCCAAAGTCATGGAATAAAGTTAGAAGCTCCACGAAACTCAATCAAATTCAAATCTCATCAAATCAGCCACCAAAACGTGCACCTACACTGATTGGTGGGTGGTTAGCTAGATTGTAGGAAAAGTAAAAGTCTATATAAGCATCATCCCGCCTTTGTTTCTTGATTTGTATGCATTCCACAAGTTTCCCACTTAGTTTAGTGAATTAATAAACTCCAGCAAGCAACCCCCTTGCTTGCTTACCTCATTTTCTCATGATTTTGCTTTGCTCTATCTAGAGGTGTAGTTAGGCTTTTCCAGATCTAATTGTACCAGATTGCAGAGCTTTGTTTGATCTCTCACTGTACTCATTTTCATTGATTTAAAGCTTCATTTTGTGTCTCATATTGTGCCCGGAATGTTTCCAAAGTTTCAAGTTATTTGGCTTAGTGAGTTGTGAGAAATCGCCAACTTTGTGAAGGTATATCTCTGCACATAGGCAGAGAGTGTTGCAAACAGGTAGCCTATTTTACAGAGGAAGGTTCTCCCAGTTGGAATATCCATTCGGGATGCTTTAAAGCATGTTCGGTAGCTCTTATAGTTTACTACAAGTTTGCAAAATTGCATTTTAAGTATTTGTACTGATGCGGAGAAAAGTTCAAAACAATTAGCATATATCACTGCTTGTGGACCTAGTGGAGGGTAGCCATCTTCCATTTTTTGCATTGGGGTGTAAGAATCATCCCCCATCAGTGGTATCAAAGCCATTTTGGAGGCTTGCAGACATCACTGGCATCATATTCAAGAGTTGAAGGGATCAAGACAACTCGTGGAAGCATAAGGAGGACTCATCAAAGCAAGAAGACATCAAAAGGGGGCTACATCGATAGAGATCTTAACTAGTCAAAGGTTAGCAAGGGAGAAGCTATCAAAAGGTAATATCCACACCTTCTAAAGCATACAAACACTTGAGGAGAAGCTAGAGGAGCATTTTAGAGCTCATTATGGCTGAGTATAATGCACAAATAGAGAAGTTAGAGAAAGGCAATTATCAACCATGGAAATTTAAAGTTAGCAACTACCTTATGGGCAAAGGATTGTGGGGATTAGTGAGCGGCACAGAGCCAATGCCTCATGTACATGATCCACCACTTCAAGGGCAGGTCTAGGCAATTAATGAATGGATAGAAAGGGATAGGAGAGTCATATTCATTCTATCTCAACACATAAGAAATAGTATGATAGGGCATATACAAGACTTGGACACATCCAAGAAGGTTTGGGAGATCTTGGAGAGATTGTACTCTTCATCAACCAAGGCAAGAAAGATTCAGCTCAAGAATGAGCTGAATAATCTTAGGAAATCACCAATTACTAACATAAATGAGTACATTTTGAAGGTTAAGGAACTTGCAGATGCTTTAGGCTCAATTGGGAGCCCAATCAAAGACGTTGATCTTGTTGCACACATTCTCAATGGCTTCAGAGAGGATGAAAGGTGGAAATTATTCACCACATCAGTTTATGTGAGGGATTCCCTACCAAAATTTGATCAATTAGTCACATTGATGGTGACCAAGGAGATGAACCAAGGAGGTTCACAATCAAAGGGTAGTCAAGCCCAAGTTTTCTATGCAGGTAGAGGCAAAGGCGAAAGAGGTGGACAAAACTCCCAAGGAAGAGGGAGAGGAAGTCAAAATCAAGCTCAAGCAACCAAGAAGGATCCAGCCAAAGCTATGGATCAAGAGGAAGAGGAAGGAGTAGATGAAGAGGAGGAAGATCACATGGAAGAGAAGCATCCAATGGACAATGCTACAATTGTGGAAAGTCGGGCCATTATGCAAGAGATTGTTGGTCCAAAGGAGGAGGCAATCAAGGATACAAAAGGAACCAAGGTAATTATGCTAGTACTTCAAAAAATTCAAAAAATGTGAACTTGCTTATGATGTATGGTTCAAGTGAAAGAGTCAATTCAGATTTTACATGGTACATTGATAGTGGTTGTAACAACCATATGAGTTGCAATAAATATGTTTTCTTTAATTTACATTCACCCATCACTCAAGGAAATGTAGAGAGAGGGGACATGTAGAGAGAGGGGATGACATTGAGCACAAGATTACACATGTGCGAGATGTTGCATTGAATGGATCTCAAAGCTCCAAGGTGTTGAAGGATGTGTTGTATGTGCCAACCATCACAAAGAACTTCGTTTCGGTAGGTCAAATGGTTGAAAAAGGTTATGAGGTGAGGTTCAATGAGCAAGTATGTTTTGTTGAAGATCCCATCCAGGACTACAAGCTCATCGCAAAAGGAAAGAAGGAAGGAAGACTCTTCACCATGGAGGTAAAGCCATCAACCTCTCTAACTGTCTACTTGTCAATTGGAAATAAACAGATTGCAGAAATCGACTTATGGCATAAAAGAATTGGGCACATAAACTTACAAAGGATGAAGGACATGCAAAGGAAGGGCTTGGTGAGTGGTCTACCTGATCTTACATCTCAGAATATGCAGCATTTGTGCCATGCTTGTCAATTAGGAAAACAAAGCAAATTGCCATTCAAGAAGGGAGCACATGTGAGCAATGAAATGTTGAATCTCATACACATAGATGTATGGTGACCTACAAGGGAGCCATCCATAAGAGTTAATAGATATTTTGTCACATTTATAGATGATCATTCAATGTTTTTTTGGATGTATTGCATGAATTCAAAGTCAGAGGTGTTTTACCACTTCAAGAGGTTCAAAAACCTAGTGGAGAAGGAAACAGGAAAGTATATAAAGACTCTCAGATTGGATGGAGGGGGAGAGTATTTTTCAAATGAATTTTCGGATTTTCTACATGACCATGGCATCAAAAGGCAATTCACTTGCAGGTATACACCTCAACAAAATGGGGTGGCAGAAAGGAAGAATAGATATATAGCAGAAGTGGCTAGATCTTTGTTAAATGAAATGAATGTTCCTAACTCTTATTGGGCTGATGCAACAAACACAGCCATATACGTTATGAATAGGTTTCCAACCTCAAGAGTACATGGAATTACACCTTATGCAGCTTGGTGTGGTAAGAAACCCAATCTTTCACATCTCAAAGTATTTGGTTGTGTGTGTTATGTTCACGTACCTCAAGACTTGAGACACAAGTTAGACCCGAAGGAAGATAGGTGTATATTTCTTGGATATTCTTAAGAGAAAAATGGTTTTAGATGCTATAACCCTTGCACCAAAGAGCTTAAGGTATCTAGGGATGTAATATTTGATAAGTTGCTACCTTGGTATAGTAGCAAAGATGTGTTACAGGTTGACGATGCATATGAAGTCGAGAAGAAGTTCAAAGAACAACAACAAAGCATGGAGATAAGTGGTCCAATCACTTCAAGCACACCATTAGAGGAGATTACTACATCAGCTTGGCATGGAAGGATAAGGAATGAAGCTCATTCAAGTGAAGGAAGTAGCAAAGGAAAGGAAAAGGCAAATGACAAAGACCATCGATGAGTAGACATGGAATCTACAAGTGATGAAAATATGGAAAAATTAGAAACTTGAGGATTTAAAGTATCTAAACCAAGGAGGAGGAGATTCCTACCACCTAATGGTGAGGTAAGGTCATCCAATAGGGTTAAATACCCTGTTCAGAGGTTAACTTATGATTCATTCATTGCAAGACACTATGCCTACATGAGTCAAGTTATAGCTTGTGAAGAACCTAACTTTTTTGAAGAAGCAAATAATCATAGGGAATGGATTGAATCCATGGAGGAGGAATTAAAAGCACTTGAAGAAAATGATACTTGGTCATTGGTGCCAAGAACAAAGGACATGAAAGTCATTGGCAACAAATGGGTGTGCAAGGTAAAGAGGCAAGCAGATGGGAGCATCTCTAGGTATAAAGCAAGGCTGATTGCCAAAGGTTTTGCTCAAACCTATGGCATAGACTTTGTGGAAACATTCAGCCCAGTAGCTAAGATGTCCACCATCAGAAGTTTGATTGCAATTTCAGCCTCAAAAGGTTGGAAGATGTACCAGTTGGATCTGAAGAATGCTTTCCTAAATGGAGAGCTTGAAGAGGTAGTCTTCATGGACCAGCCCCAAGGCTTTGAAGATGAGAGGTTTGCAAATCATGTATACAGGCTAAAGAAGGATCTTTATGGACTCATGCAAGCCCCAAGAGCTTGGAACCAGAGACTTGTGGACTACTTAGTAAAATGTGGATACAATGAGAGTCATGCAGACCCATCACTTTTTGTGGAGAAGGAAGGTAGAAAAATTGTTTTCATTTCTATATATGTTGATGATTTAATCATTATAGGGTATGATGAAGTCAACATCAATGTTGCAGAGCTAAAGAAGTACAAAGCAGAAAAAAGACGGGCCCCAAAATTTTTCCGATTTGGACATCATATTTTTGTATCATAATCATTCTTGTAATATATTTTCCGTTGCAAAGGCACTAGAGGAGTCCTCTAGATGCATCCCCACAGAAGATTAGAAGCTTACCCATGTAAATTAGTAGAGAAATTAGTCTTTTAGTGAATAAAGTGCCGGTCTCTTGTGTGAAAGGACCATTTTTAGGGCACAAGTATATAAGTCAAATGTGACTCTTTGTAAAGAACTTTTTGCCATTGTGAGAATAGAGAGCACAGAAATTCGAATTTGTGTCTTCTTCACTCCATATCTTCTTCTTCGTGAGCTTGTATGCATGTGTATTTCTTGGAAAGAGTGCTTGTGAGTGTTGTCTATCCATGAGAGCTATTGTTTGCTGTAGGTAAGGTGTGTGCGACGTGTAGGAAGTGCTGAAGTGTAGGAAAGTATTCCCACGACTCAGTATTTTGACCATAACTTGAAGTAGGAGCGTCAGAATTGAGTGAAACCACTGCCATTGAATGCGTCTTCTCGAGAGTTTCGAAATGCATATGCTATTTGCTATATTTGGAGTTCGGAGCTGGGAGAAAAGTCCAAAATACTGACGGCTGCTGCACCAAGTATCGTTTCGCCATAACCGACAGTTGAAGCTTGTTTGGATAAGTCTTTGCCTTTTTTACACTCTTTGAGTAGTTCATATGCATTGACCATTACAGGATTGCATGTCTTCATACACTCGGCTAGGTTTGTATACTCTTCGGATTGATAATTAAAAGCGTGTATCCCCACTATATGCACTTGTGAGGGGATTGAGGTATAGTCTCTTTCTGCGCAAGTCCCTAAGTTGATGCTTAGGTCAACACACTTTTTGGCACCGTTGCCGAGGAGTGACGAATCAAACTGAGGTATTCGTGTGATGGTAAGTAGCTTTTTTGCATTGAAGTAAGTGGAGGAGTGGAAATTTTCTCTTCTTTGGTAAGTCATTTTCAGCCGCACTTGCTACTTCTCATTCTTGGAGTGTGTGTAGTGAGTTGTTAGTTTAGGGAAGTGAGTAGTAGGAGAAGAGTAGGAATAGTGAGGGAGTAGCTTAGAGTAGCTTTCACTTCTTGTATTGTTGTTTCATTTTCAGTAGATAGGAAAAAATTAAGTATAAAAGCCAAAAAGAGTCATTTTGAAAATCACTTGTTT
This sequence comes from Ceratopteris richardii, assembly GCA_020310875.1. Lineage (NCBI taxonomy): Eukaryota > Viridiplantae > Streptophyta > Polypodiopsida > Polypodiales > Pteridaceae > Ceratopteris > Ceratopteris richardii. The sequence continues at coordinate 80,344,935 of CM035420.1, read as the reverse complement.
CTGAGCAAGTATCGTTGAGGAGCTGTCAAGTATCGCGAGCTGCCGAGTATCGTTTCTGAGCTTGTGGAGTGTCTTTGAGCTAGAAAAGGTGTTAGAAGAGTGTGAAAGAGCATCAAAGGTGAGCCACTCAGTAGCTAAATCTTTTTGATCACTCAAATATTTCCATATCAGTGTAAAACGATCTGCGTCAGGTATCGTCTGAGATTTTCAGGGGGTAAAAGAGGTGTTTTGTTTGATACAGAGAGTGAGGAGAGGAGAGAGGAGCTAGGAGAACAAGGGCACCAAAACAAAACTTCAAAAACATCTTTCAAAATTTGTCTAAGGGTCAAGTATCGTTTTGCTCCCGCGGTTGAGTATCGCGATACTTATCAAGTATCGTTTTGCTCCTGTGGTCGAGTATCACGATATTTCCCATCGATCGTGTATCGTTTCATACCGATCGCGATACTTGGTCAGAGATCGTTTCACCAGCGATCGTCTATCGTGTATCGTTTATCGTGTATCGTTTCGTGCCGGTCGCGATACTTGAGAAGTATCGTTTGGTCGATGATCGCGATACCTAGCCAGTATCGTGTATCGTTTTCCTAGCAATCGTTTGCGAGAGATCAAGTATCGCCTGAGCCGAAGTATCGTGTATCGCTTGCTAGTCCAAGTATCGTGTATCGTCTTGTTCAAGATCGCGATACTTCTTGTCGATTGTGTATCGTTTTGTCCGAAGATAGTGTATCGAGTGTGCCAAGTATCGTTAGTCTGAAGTATCGTCTTGATCAAGTATCGGCGATCGCTGGTCGCGTATCGTTTGGGTCAAGTATCGTGTATCGCGTCTCAGAGATCGCGATACTCACCAAGTATCGTGTATCGTCGATCGTTTCAATACAGAGATCGTGCATCGTTGGAGCCAAGTATCGTCTGTAAGAAGTATCGTTTGGGTCAAGTATCGTGTATCGCGTCTCAGAGATCACGATACTCACCAAATATCGTGTATCGTTTTCTTGCAAATATCGGTATCGTTTCACTCGAGCGATCGGTATCGTTTGTAAGATATCGCGATATTTGTTAGGTATCGGGTATCGTCTGAACACAGAGATCGTGTATCGTGGAGATTGGAAGACAAGTATCGTGGTCGGAAAAAAAAAAAAAAATTCTTCTTCAAGTCATTTTTTTTCTCAGCCAAAGTCTTCTGGAAATTTTTGGACTTATAGTTAAGAGTTCCAAAGGCCCAAGGGTAGCAAAGACTAATCAGAGTTTAGAAGTGGATGAACCTGAGATCCGGAAGAACCCTAGGAAGCCGAAGAAGTGTAATCTCTTCTGTAGGTAGCGTAGCAGAGCCAAGTAACCGTTCACATTACTCAGAGACCTCCAGTGATTCAGAGGAAGAAATTCCCATGGCTTCAGAGGACATGCAGAACACAGTGCCCATGATTGGCATGATGTCAATCATTGAGGGAGAGTACAGGACCTCTTTGGAGTATGTGAACACCAACCAAAATGAGATCCCTATTTATGTGGATGGTCTAAACAGATCAGTGGCCAGGTTAAGGAAAGCTTCAGAAGCTTACATAGTGCCTAGACCAGCAGTCAAGTACGTAGGAGGATTCTACATGGACAAAAGAGACATTCAATATGTTGTCACAGAACACCCAGAGAACATTAATGAAATTGGTGAAGAAAATAATGCTTCAAACTTGAATGGAGGAGGGAATGAGGAGCAAGTAACTACACCTAGAGGAAGGTCTACAGTTGCAAGAATATGGAGAGGAGATCTGATTCCCCAAGATGACACCTTAATGGATGTATATTTGATCAATGGGATGGAGCATCTCCTTAGAGCACATTCTTCTATTTGGGAAGCTGCTCCTAACCCAATCACCATCTATGAGTTGCAAGATCCTGATTTCTCCACCATCATCACATATCTGGACAAGAATGAGAGAAGATATTGGCCCTTAACAGAAGCAGAAAGAGCTGAGTTGAAGTATCAGAATATCCTAGTGTTTCCCCCTAGGGACCAAGCCACTACTTCAAGACATCCACTTGGAACATCCCATAATGATTCATACCAGCAGTCGGGCCAAACACAACAAACACAACAAACACAAATACCAGTTAGACCACATGTACAGTTTGCTATGCCTGCAAATAACCCTAACTACCGACCTCAACCAACTATTGACCCCAGACATGGAATTCATGCTCCAGTCAGACCTCCGGTAGTAAGAGGACCAGGCATACCCATAGGAAGACCAATTTTCCCAGTGATGCCTAGACCACCCGAGGCAGGAAGAAGGTTAAGGCCAATCCAAGTTGCTAAATGCATGAGAAATCACTATGATGGCTCTAGTGAACCTTACAATCATATAGCTGAATTTAAACAAGTAATCAGAGCCGAACAGGTAGAAGACTTTTTTATTCAATATGAGTCCTTTGGCCTTACACTGTCAGACACAGCATTGGCATGGTTTCAGCCATTGGACCCTAATACTTTTCAGAACATGGAGCAGGTATACCAAGAAATGATTGAAGAATTTACTAAATCAGGAATCAAAAACAATTCTTCATCATTAATCCATAGCTTCAAACAAGCCCCTACCAAGTCAGTGAGATTGGCTGCCAGAAGATTCAAGCAATACATAGACAGATGCCCAGTGGAAGAGAGGCCGACACAAAATAAAATGGTGTCATTGTTTTTGGAGGGATTATTGAACGGATCCTTAAGATCGTTGGTGTATGTAAAAAGGGTTCAGACTTTGCAAGAATGCATGAAGGAATGCATAGATTTAGAAGATAACCTAGCAGAGGACCTGAAAATACCTCAAGGAAGCTCGAAAAGTGAAGATTCGGCCAGTAACACATCAATTCCTAAAAATCATGTAGAGGAAATAGCCGATTTGTTAGCAGAAAAATTGAACGTTCAAGGACAGAGGAACTACCCCCCAATGAGAGTTCCCATGCTCAGAAGGTGTATGCACTGCGGAGGTGATCATCCTTCTCACTTGTGTACTAGGGGTGTAGTCCCACCACCGGCTTATGCTTATAATAGACCCACTGTCCCAGGACCTCTACAATTTTGCAGTATAGAACAAAAATACACAAATCACAGCACAGAAAATTGTCCCTACAATAGGCAAGCGAGACCTGCACAGCAATACATGAGACCTTATGGATACCCTCAGAGAGATCAGGGAGGTGAAGCCGTTAGATATCCTACTTATCAGCCGCAAGCATCAGTGCCACGACCATATGCATATCAGGGATACCCCCAACCACAGCCAGTACTAGGACAACAACCGCCCCATCCTCAGAATGTTGTCCCAGTCAAGATTGCTCAACCTGAAGAAAACCTAGAGAGAGCAATAGTCCCAGCCACACCTTTGACCAGCAATGAACCATATGATTCGTTTTATGACTCTAGTCAAGGAACATACCCAAATTATGAAAGCTCAATGATGGAATATGGACAGCTATATGAACCATATGCCTATGGTATGGAAGTACCAGATAGTTCATACGGATATGAGCAGGACTATGTGTCATTAATGTACACAGCTCCTAGAGCAACTATACCACCCCGACCCATGAACAGACCGCCTGTACCCAGAGGACCATGTTACAGATGTGGAGGTGATCACTACATCAGAGAATGCACATTGCCAAATCCACCACCACCACAACGAGTCTGGGAAGGTTACTGTAGTGATTGTGGTAAGGAACACCTATTTAGAGATTGCCCTAAGAATCCTAACAAGGTTACATCTAACGTGCAAATCAACGTAATAGAAGTAATTGAATCATCAGGGAGTGATAAAGAGTACACGGTACCATTGAAAGCAATAACGAGAGCCAAAGCCAGAGAGACCCCTGATAAAACGGAGGAGAACAACCAAAGTGACAAGGAGGTGAACACACCCACCCCTCAAAGAGTTGAAGACTCAGAAGAGCCGGAGAAAAGTATTGCAAGTAAAAGGTCCCAAAGATGGAAGCACCGAAGAGATAAGATAAAAGAAAAGAAGTTATTACAAAAGAAGGGAAAGGAGGAAAACAAACAAAAACCAAAGGAAGAACCAAAGAGGGAAGAGGAAATTAAAAATGAAAAGTATCAGAAAGAAGAGGTTGGATCAGTTTTAGCAGATCCTATGCCTGAAGAATTAGCCATGTGGATTCAGGCATACAAGGCACGAGTAAAAGCAGGACCTACCATAGAACAACACGAGAGAGAATATCCAAGAGGCGACTTAGAAAAGGAAAGACTGGAGATCTGCAAAAAATTGATAGAAGTTGCACAACAGCCCTTAGAAAAACCTGCATCGCCTTTACCCAAGACCCGAATTTCTGAAGGAGAGTTCCAAGAGTGTGTAAACACTCATGAAAAGCCTGAAGTAAGTAGAACACAGAATGACGAACGGGGTAATGAGAGAAAGGAAGGATCCATAGTTCCCGAGGTAGAAGGAGAATGGACTAAAGATCTATGGGAACGAGTTCAAGAGGACAAATGGAAGAAAGTGGAAGGAATTGAACCACCCTTTGAAGAACTAGAAGCAAGAGATGAAATAGAGGGTTCAATACCTGAACTAAATTCAGAAGAAATTTTACCGATGGATGCAAGTAACCAAGGAGAAGAAGATGAAAATGAACTACCCAATTACACAGGGGAGTACGAACACAATTCAGAACTTTATCGCATTCCCTCAATGAGGAAACAAGAAACGAACCCATCAGTCCAAACATCTGAGATCATACAACGCCTTAGAGAGGTGAAAATCCCTTGTACCCTAACATTCGAAGAAGTGTTAAAGGTAAAACCACATTTGAAGGAAAAACTAATCGATCAATGGGAAGTCGAGGAGGAAAAGAAAGAGATAGCAGACGAAGTAAACACGGTGAGAATTCCAGTGGACAAGGTAGGAGACTTTAGTGAGGGAGATGAAGGAAATACCTGCCTTCCAATCACTTATATGGGATACACTACTAAAGCCATTTTAGATTCGGGAGCTGGTGTTGGTATTGCTACCAAAGAAATTTGGGAGAAATGGGGAAAACCAGCATTAAGACCGACACGCATGAAAATACAAATGGCAGATGGACATACGGAGAGACCCTTAGGATTGTTGGAGCGAGTAGCCTTCACTACGTGTGGAGTGGAATTCGAACACACTTTAGCAATATGTCACTTCGAAAGGCCAAGCAATTATGAAATGATTTTGGGAAGGCCTTTCATGAGACAGTTAAAGGTTGTACAGGATTGGGGAAAAGACGCGGTATACCTACAACATGAAGGAACCACCACTAGAATTAACCTACATACGTACACTTATCAAGATGTTCCACCTCTACAATGGAATCAAATTCATAAGGAGGAAGACGATCAATCAATTCATAGCGTAGGTTCTAGTGATCAATCTTGGATGAACGAGGACACTCATTTATGGATATGCCAAACTGCAAAGAAGGAAGAGGAGAGAAGAAAAGGATGGCAGCAGAAACAAGGAATAACTAGGTCTGTACAAGATCCAGCATACATGCCACAAGTATTTCCGGATGAAGAATTTGAACCACACGGTTGGATGGAAATTTTAGCGACCCTCGATGTCTGTGTAAACGAAGAAGTAGTGACCATGAACGAATGCATCGATGAGGAGGGTTATGATGTGAGCCTGTATGTGGTAGTCCTTCAGGAAGCTGAAGAAGGTGAAGTGATCGAGAAAGATTGGAAGGAGGACTACGAGAGCATTGAAATGGAGCCCGAACCAATGGATCTAGGGAATAGTACCACCAACATAAATATTACAGCCAAGGAAAAACACCAGGAACTCACACAGAAGGGGGAATTAGAACTTGAAAGAGAAACAGAAGATGAAGAAAATAAACTCCAAGACCAATTTGAGGTGCCAGCTCACTTTAAAAAATATGAAGTGGAGGAGAGAAAAATCGCTATTCAAATGCCTAAAAGAGAGGCACAGCCGGGAATAGCATATGATAATAAGGAACAAACCAAGAAGATAGTAGTGACTGTAGAAGAAGGAGAAGAACGATGTACATTCATAGGACAGGATGTTTCATTAGAGGAAGAACAGGAGTTAATTCGTCTCATAAGAGAATATCGGGATGTCTTTGCTTGGACCTATAAGGACTTGAAAGGAGTCGACCCTTCTATATGTGCGCATAGAATTCCCATGACATCCGAAGCCAAACCTTCTAAACAAAGACCATATACCTATAATGATGTGTATTCAGCAAAAATAAAGGAAGAAATAGACAAATTACTAGATGCTGGATTTATATACGAAATTGAGCACACGGAATGGGTGTCACCTTTGGTGGTAGTACCGAAAAAAAATGGAGAATTAAGAGTGTGCATCAATTTGAAGAAAGTAAATGCCGCGACCATAAGGGATAGTTATCCTTTACCAATCACGGATCATCTCTTGGAAAGAGTAGCAGGGAAGGAAGTTTATAGCTTTCTGGATGGCTTTTCAGGGTATAATCAGGTAGCCATTGCTCCTGAGGACCAACATAAAACAGCTTTCGCAACTGAATGGGGAGTATACGCCTTTAGAGTCATGCCTTTTGGTTTAACGAATGCTCCAGCTACCTTCCAAAGACTGATGTGTCATGTGTTCAAGGAATTTCTGAGAAAACGTATGGAGGTATATGTGGATGATCTTTGTACTTATTCAGCTAAACGATCGGAGCACATCCCTGAGCTAGAAAAGATCTTTGCTAAATGTTGACAATATCGAGTATGCCTTAACCCTGAAAAATGTGTCTTCATGGTTAGACAAGGGAAAATATTAGGACATATTGTCTCTAAAAATGGCATCTCAACTGATGAAGACAAAATTAAAGTAATTCTGGATTTACCAAGACCTAAGACGGCTAAGGAAGTTCAAGCATTTATGGGACATTGTGGATACTATCGAAGATTTATACATATGTACGCCATAATTGCTAGACCTCTTTATGCATTATTGACTCTATTTAATTGGACCGAAGAATGCGAGAGAGCCTTCAATGAGTTAAAGAAGCGATTGAGTTCAGCACCAATCCTTCGAGTCCCTAACTGGAATAAGCCATTTCACATTCATGTGGATGCATCCAAGTTTGCCATTGGTTGCATCTTAGCTCAACCTGCTGACACAGGAAAATTAGACCACCCTATAGCCTATGCTAGTAGACAATTAAATCAAGTAGAATGCAATTATACCACCACGGAGAGAGAAGGCCTAGGGATGGTGTACCCAGTCAAAAAGTTCAGACATTACCTGTTGGCAAACAAATTCAAATTCTTCATTGATCATCAAGCCCTATTGTACTTAGTCAACAAGCCTTGTAATACTGGAAGACTAGTACGATGGTTTTTATTGCTGATGGAATTTGATTTTGAAGTAGTAGTCAAGAAAGGAAATACCCACATAAGAGCAGACCACTTATCAAGAATGACCCATGGAGAACCACCCATAGGAGTACCAGATGATCTGCCTGATACGTACCTTTTTAACCTGGAAGTATGTCCTCAATGGGCAGAAAAGTTGATCCCTATACTTACTCATGGACCTAAAGATGGGATCACGCCAAACCAAACCCAAGACCTATGGAAGACTAAAAACCTTCACATCATTGCGGGAAGCTTGTATCACCAGGATTCAAGTGGATTATTGATGAGATGTGTGGAAGAAGAGGAACAAGAAATGTGGCTTCAGAAAGCTCACATAAACCAATGGAAAACTCATTTGAATGCAAATGGAACGTGGCAAACTCTCAAGAGATTTGGCATATATTGGCCAACCATGCAAAGAGATGCACATAACTATGTGTCAACCTGTCAGACCTATCAAGAACAAATCCCAGAAGAGAACTCAACCTTATGCTATTCTACAATAGCACCAAGATGGAGCATGCCTCTGGTAAAGTTCTTGAAAACTCAAGAATACCCAGACGGAGCGACTTCAGCGAGGAAACATGCACTTGAAGAACAAAGTAAGGATTATGCCATTATAGGAAAACAACTCTTTAAACGAGGGAAAGATAACCAATTACGAATGTGCATTCACGAAGAAGAGTATCTTTCTGTGTTAGAGATGGCTCATACAGGAGCTGCAGGAGGACACTTCTCTGCAGATAAAACAGCGAAAATGATCCTCTTTGCTGGAATGTGGTGGCCAACTCTACACCAAGATGCCGTAACATATGTGCAACAATGTGATACTTGTCAACGAACGAAATATCCAATTAGAAGAGATGAGATGCCACTTAGACCCATGATGAGTGCTAGAGCTTTCACGAAAGGGGGAATAGACTTCATAGGACCTATTAGCCCACCAGCAAAAGGATCCCATGCTGAATATATAATTGTAGCCACTGATTATCTGACCAAATGGGTTGAAGCAAAAGCAACCAAGAAAAATGACGCAAGAACCACGGCCAAGTTTCCCTTTGAGAACATTTTCACTAGATTTGGACTGCCTATAGAAATTGTGAGTGATAGAGGTACGCACTTTGTGAATGAAGTGATAGAAGCTTTATTGAATGAATTCTTGGTAATTCACAAGAAATCAGCTCCTTATCACCCGCAAGCCAATGGACAAGCCGAAAGTTCTAATAAAATCTTGTGTACAGTTCTCACCAAAATTGTTAACAATGGTAGATCAGATTGGGATAAGCAGTTACATCATGCTTTATGGGCATTTTGAGTAGCCTATAAAACCGCCATAGGCACTACTCCTTTTAACTTAGTGTATGGACAAAATGCTATTTTGCCAATTGATTTCTTAATTCCCACTCTGAGAGTAGCAACTACCTATGAGTGGACAGGACATGAACTATCAGCTCAATTGGATCAAATAGAAAAGCTTCACGAAACTAGGTTACAAGCAGTAGCAGGCATTTACGCTGCTAAACGACGACAGAAAGCCTATTTTGATGCGCACATTAAGGAAAAAAAATTGAAGGAAGGAGATTTAGTTTTGGTATATACCTTGAAACAACATGCTAAAAAGTTACAGAAGAGAGGATATGGCCCCTTAATCATTAATCGCATATCTGCAAGTGGAGCCATCAGCTTAGCAACTCTAGATGGAGATGTATTACCAAGCTATATCAGCGGATGTAGAGTAAAAAAATATCTAGAACCATTGACCGAAGAAACAATGTCTCGATTAATCAAAGGCAAGAATAGACGCATAGAAGAGGAAAGGATACGAGAAGAAGCGAGACAGGAAGCATTGGAAAGAATAAAGAAACGGAAGGAGTGGATGAGAGAACGAGATGAGAGATATCGACTAGGAGAAGAACTCATCCCGATGGCTAATGTTAGAGCCACTCAAAACCTAGGATCTCAGAGAATGCAACCATATTTAAATTTGGGAGCAGGAAAAACTGAGTACCACTTGGTGAATGCTCTCATTGACACCGGAGCTGCTGTAAGCTGTATCAAGCTTTCTTTGACCCAAAAACTCAAGGAGACAGTACGCCCATCGATGGCCCAATTGGTAGGAATAGGAGGAACTATTACTCAATGCATAGGTGAGATTACCTTACTTCTGCATCTTGGCAACAACACTATGGAACAAAAGCTATTAGTGTGTCATGATCAAGATTTACTTGAGGAGGTAGTGTTAGGTCAAGACTGGATTTACGAATACGAGGTGACCATTCAATTGGCGTTAGGATATATCTCAGCTAGGATAGGACATCGTGAAGTATTCAGTCTACTAGACGAACGACCAATCAAATCTGTGAGCATGGAGCAAACAGTTCATTCTAATGAACAAAGTCCTGAATGTACGATCACTAGCACTATAGAGACACCTTCATTGAGTACTATATATGTGGACACATTGAATTCTGCTTGCACACCATGTTCAAGTCTAGCAAGTCATGAGAGTGTCAATCTATCTGAAACCCGCCTCACCGAAGCACCATGCATAAGAGAGACTAGTCCTCTGAGTAATTCAAAATCCGTACCCATTAAAATATACCCTATTCCATACTCTAACCAAGCGTGGATAAAGAAAGATCAAGTGGAGGAGTATCTTCAACGACAAAAGCACAACCGACATCAGAACGACCAATCAGATAGGAAAACAAATCAGTCGGAACAACGAAGTCATCAACGAATTGCTACAATATGGATCCCAAAGAAAGTAGTAGCCGCTCAACAGGATCGTTCGCAAATCTGGATTCCTAAGTCATGCGCTACAAAGAAACCAAACCGAAATGATGATCCTCAGCACAAGAAGAACCAATATGGTCCACAGGCAAAACAGCCACAAAAAAGGAGTTACTGGAGAAAGAAGGATTCTTTAATGGCAACCCGAACCATCTTGCGATTTACAAATCAGATCAAGCAGACCTACAACAAGAAGAAAAGAGCCACTTTTAGTGGAAGTGGGCAACATACAACGAAGTCCAGTACAATGAAGCAAATTTGGATACCGATACACAAAATGAACGGAATGCATACGCCAACTACTTCCAATTGCACACATATGGAGCCTTCGAGACCCAAAGTATGCATGATAGGGCCACATTACAAGGCCAAGCATTCGGCACATCCTTCTTCTATTTCAGGATAGTCAAGCACATTGTCCTCACGGGGAAATAGGAGAGCACTTGTACATATACTAAGAAAATTACTTTTAAAAAAAAAAATAAAATAAAAAAATTAGTATAACCGCTTCGGCTATAAACCAACTACATTTTCAGATGAAAATATAAAAATACATAAAAATGTGAAAAATCCAGGTATTACCTTTCTCACACCCACGGGAAAGGGACGCCACCCTTCACTCGGAGCAATATCGAGCTTATCACAAATGAACAAAGGAAAATTTTTGATAATATATGGCGACTAATTCATACTCTATATTGAGTGCAGATGGCATCTACTGATTCAGAATCTACGCAGCAGGAAGAGGTGCAACTTCTTCCATTAGAATCAATAACAAAAGCAAGAGGTCACTGGTTTCGGGATGATCAACCAGTGGCAGAACTCATTTTCATGGCCACTATCAAGATTATGGATACAGATCACTATTTTCCAATCATGTCACAGGATTTCAAGACAATAATACAGGGATTACCTCATATTGAAGATGTATGGACACAAGCAGGCATAGAGGCATTTCTCAAATTGCCAATTTATGTTCCAGATTTTCAGAGATGTGCACAGGTAATGAATACCATGCAACCTGCAGCAACAAAAATATCAGTTCCAGAAGCACGAGTATTGGATAAAGTCGGAATTTGGAAGACCATTCAATTCACACATGAGTTGATCAATAAGGCTTTTGGATGGAATCAAGCAGGAATTACTAGTGTCAAAGAGGAGTGCCATGATCCCAAGAAGAGATCATTTTTGGAGATAAACAGAATTGACATAGAAGATGCTGTCTGTCTGGTGCATCAACATTTTTGCTTCCCCAGCATGCACAGATACACAGCTCCACAAAAAATTGTAGTCCAACTATTATCACATGCCATGAGACAAATAGGAAACAGAATCAATTTAACAGGGTATGTCCAAGAAAGATTATTTGAAGCCCAAAAGAAATGGAGCCAGAAGAAGTTCTTGAATGGCAGTTCTGCATTAACCTTATTGATATATGAAGCTCTAGAAATGAAGAATTGTTTGAGAGAGATGCCAACCTCAGAAGGGCTAGCCAAGTATGCAAAATCAGCTACAGTCCCTAAGAAAAAGAAATCAGTAGCTATGGTTGAAGAAGCTGGAACCAGCACACAGAAACCCATGAGGGGTACGAAGCGCTTACAGGAGGAGGAAGCCCAAGCTACACCACAATCAAAGAGAACTCATCTCTTACCGAAGATCACGACGGCACAAGTGCCAATTACAAAGAGAGATCTGTCCGCTGCTCTCGAAGAAACACATCAATATATGCGAGGACAGGTAAATTTAAACGTTCAAGGCCATCATTATAGACAAACTAGTCAAGAGAAGCCACAACGGAGTCCAGAGAAAACACCAAAACAAATTGGAAGATACAAAGAGCTGGGCATTGATGATTCTAGTACCAACACGGAATCCAGTCCTGAAAAAGATACCTTAGATACTGGTATACAGACAAAAACACAAGAGGATGAATGGAATGAGATTGATCAAGTGGAAGTCACGCCACAAAATCAGGAAGAAAAGGAAAAGAGAGTCGAAGAATCTATGGAACCGGCGCACGTCATTCAATTGAATGACACTACAAAAATAAGCATCAAAGAAGATACAACCAGTGCTACACAGGTAAAACCACCTATTAAAGAGGAAGAACAAACTCCAGTGAGTAAGGAAACGAAGGAGTTCCAACACCAAGAACAACCTGTGATCGAGGTGTTGGATGACACACCTCAAGGAAACAAAGAAGACATGGGGGCTGAGCCAAGGATCCAGCTTCAGATTAGGCAGCCCCATGACACTACATTACATATTGCACAAGGAAAAGACATCAATACCGGAGAAGCACCAAGCATACCAAAAACATGGCTTAATGTGGATGTCACTCAACTGAAACCATTAGTCAAGCAGATGATTCAAACGGCCATGGACACTCAACAACAGATGATGGATATAGATGCCGACTATGATCAAGCACGAAGAGAAAAGAATCAGTTTCAAATCATGAGTGAGCAGCTATCGGCACAATTGATTGCCGTGCAAAAAGAATTAGCAATCAAAAGTACTGAGGTGCTGGAAATCAAGCTACAACATGAAGCATCCATCGCTCAGAATCAACAGCTGCATACACAACTAACAGAGTTGCAAAGATTACACGATGCAAGCGAGGCTGAGAAAGAGAAAATGAAGATGAGAAGCATGCTCTTAGAACAACAACTCAAGTTGTATATGGAAGAGAACGACAGCCTCCGCAACAGAAATAAAGAATTGATGAAGTCTTTATTATATGACCAACCAATTGAGCAACAGGCAGCCACAAAAACCAAAGAAAAAGAATTGAGAGATCAAATCTCAAAATATGAAGAGTTGCTAAAGCAAGAAAAAGCAAAGACAGAGGAATGGAAGAGCCGTTACGACAACGAAACAGATGAATTGAGGCATCAATTACAAAAGGTGAATGCCAAATTGATACAGAGCTACAGTGAGAATATGGATAATGTAGCTGATGTTGGTAAAGAATTGCTAGCCACTCAAGAAAAGCTCAGAGTAGCCATGCAAGAGGTAAAAGATAAAGAGGAATGCATAGCACACTTACAGACTCAGATAAAAGAAAAAGAGCCGATCGGGACACCAATAGTGCCGGCTAAGGAAAATCCTACTGACGAGGTAGAGGTAAGTCCTCTATCTCACCCGATCTATAATTCTCCACTACATGAGCAGTTGGCCGATATACATGATGAACATCCAATGCCATATACTGCAGAAATAAGTTAGAGGGAACGGGCATTAGTGGTGTCCCGGTTAACAGAACATTTTGAAAATGAAGTGGTAAAAGTCATGAGAGAGGCCAAGATCAAAGGTAAAGACCTGGACAAAATCATGAAGCCATTCAATATTCCATACGGACTCTTGAAAGAAAAGACCAGACGCTATATAATAAAGATAATAAGGAAGAGTCCAGATGAGCGGCTAAATTTCAAACATGACACATTCGAATACACTCAAGCAGAGTTTGAAGCTGCGCAACCTGTGTGGCGGCGAAAATTTTTGGAGAAACATCCCACACTACGAGTGCATTGGCAAGCAGCGCCTTATGCATTACAGGTAAACCCTTCATTTTGCCCACTACCACGCAGAAGGGATACCAGGGAATTTTTGGATTTGCAAAAAAGCGGCACTATCAATAAGCAATGGCTCAATTATCCCATGCTTCCGAGCCCGCCACATAACTACTTGCCAACGGAGGAGTATATGGTAAAAACCATAGAATTTTGGCTACAGAATTATGCGAAGGTACCTGACTTAGCTGTAAAAATGACAAACAAAATACTTAGCATGATCCTCACCGTGTTGAAGGTGTTCAAGCATGCGGCTTACACCTTTTTGAACTTCATCGGTATTAATCAAGGAACGGAGATCCTCATTTTTTATCTCTCAATCATGCCTAGCCGCCCAATAATAATGGCATATTATTCTAGAATTATGTTTTTGCCAAGTGTATATATGCAAACCTTTGAAGAAGCTTTCTTCACAGGATTTTTTGAGATAGATTCAGAGATTTTTTTGAGGATGTCATCGAATTTAAATGCCAGATTAGTGGCATATGAACTTAGCTTCTTCGCAGATCACAGACAGCCACCCAATGACGGTGTGAAGGCAGAACAATGGAAACAACTCATGATACGTGAAGCAAATGTGCTGAATGATACAGAGCAAAGAGTTTATCAAACATATGCCCGTCGCTTATCAAAGCCTGTCGGGGACGACAGAGTCAAGGAGGGGGGCAGTGTCAAGGGAGAGTCAAGTAAAAAGAAGAAAAGACGAAGACAACGAAAGAAGCAGCTTCACTAAAAGGAAATATCTGAAGATATATCTCTGCAAAAAGCCCCGCAGGGGTGCAACACCCATCTCTGCACAGAGCCCCGCAGGGGCGCACACACCAAGGAAAGGACGTAACCCACATGGGTGCTTCAACCTCTTGATCTGTTGGAAGGTCCAGATCGAAGACTGAAGCACCACATCTTCAACCTTCCACTGGTGGCGTGCGTGGCAACCCAGAATTAAGAACCTATAGGTGAATTAGACTACGAAATATCAGGTAGTCAGTCTAACTACAAGGGTTGCGGGCAAGCAAGTCGAATGCATCAAGCCCAGAGAATGTAAAACAAGAATTAAGAAGAGGCCGTCAAAACTGAACACCTGTTTTATAAATAGGTAACAATGAGCAAAGGTTGCGTGCAGAGAACAAACTGAAGACAAGAAGCAAAGCCTGTCAAGGGACGACAGAGACGAAGAGGGGGAGAGTGTTGCAGAGCTAAAGAAGTACAAAGCAGAAAAAAGACGGGCCCCAAAATTTTTCCGATTTGGACATCATATTTTTGTATCATAATCATTCTTGTAATATATTTTCCGTTGCAAAGGCACTAGAGGAGTCCTCTAGATGCATCCCCACAGAAGATTAGAAGCTTACCCATGTAAATTAGTAGAGAAATTAGTCTTTTAGTGAATAAAGTGCCGGTCTCTTGTGTGAAAGGACCATTTTTAGGGCACAAGTATATAAGTCAAATGTGACTCTTTGTAAAGAACTTTTTGCCATTGTGAGAATAGAGAGCACAGAAATTCGAATTTGTGTCTTCTTCACTCCATATCTTCTTCTTCGTGAGCTTGTATGCATGTGTATTGCTTGGAAAGAGTGCTTGTGAGTGTTGTCTATCCATGAGAGCTATTGTTTGCTGTAGGTAAGGTGTGTGCGACGTGTAGGAAGTGCTGAAGTGTAGGAAAGTATTCCCACGACTCAGTATTTTGACCATAACTTGAAGTAGGAGCGTCAGAATTGAGTGAAACCACTGCCATTGAATGCGTCTTCTCGAGAGCTTCGAAACGCATATGGTATTTGCTATATTTGGAGTTCAGAGCTGAGAGAAAAGTCCAAAATACTGACGGCTGCTACACCAAGTATCGTTTCGCCATAACCGACAGTTGAAGCTTGTTTGGATAAGTCTTTGCCTTTTTTACACTCTTTGAGTAGTTCATATGCATTGACCATTACATGATTGCATGTCTTCATACACTCGGCTAGGTTTGTATACTCTTCGGATTGATAATTAAAAGCGTGTATCCCCACTATATGCACTTGTGAGGGGATTGAGGTATAGTCTCTTTCTCCGCAAGTCCCTAAGTTGATGCTTAGGTCAACAATCAAGGACATAAAGAGGAAGCTTGGATGCGAATTTCAAATCTCAAATTTAGGCATTTTAAGGTACTTCCTTGGGATTGAAGTACTATATAAAGAGGAAGGTATATACTTGATGCAAAGGAAATACATTCTTGATCTTTTGAAGAAGTTTGGCTTGTGTGATTGCAAGCCCATTTCCAATCCATTAAAAGTAAATGTTAAACTAAGTGCTCATGAAGGTGAAGAAGTGAAGGATGTGACCATGTATAGGTCAATAATTGGTTCTCTCTTGTATGTTACTATGACAAGACCTGATATTGCACATGTAGTTGGAGTGTTATCTCAATTTTTACAAGCACCAAGAGTACCTCATCTTGTTGCAGCAAAAAGGGTACTTAGGTACCTCAAAGGATTAGTGAGTGAAGGTCTATATTATCCATTTGATGATGGATTAAATGTACAAGCTTATTGTGATGCTGATTGGGCAGGTTCCAAAGATGATAGGAGGAGCACTATTGGATATGTTATCATGCTAGGGAAGAAGACCATCTCATGGATGTCAAAGAAACAACCAACCGTGGCTCTTTCATCGATCAAAACTAAGTATGGAGGCTTAGCACAAGTCTCATGTGAGATTATGTGGCTCAAGAATTTGTTTGTTGATCTTGATTTGCAGGTTAAGCAAGTACCTATTTTTTGTGACAACATAAGTAGCATATGCTTGGCTCAAAATCCGGTGCTCCATGCAAGGTCTAGTAAACAACTCTGAAGTCTCAGTTGGCTGGTGTGAAGCTGGTTGTAGCGGCACCTACTCATCTTTGGATTGCATCCACCATCTCTCTTCACAGTGGTATCAGAGCATAGTCAAACAACATGGGAGATGGATTTCCATCAACAATTGACAAATTGGATCGAAAAAACTACCTGGCATGGTCTCTAAGGATGGAGGCTTACCTTCAAGGGAGGAATCTATATGGATTCATATCCGGAGATGAAGCAATGCCAACCATGAGGAACAAAGGGCAACCATCACATGAAGAAGTGGAAGGACTTTCAAATTGGTGTTCGAAGGATGCACTTGCAAGGTCCTATATTCTAAACTCAATCTCTAATTTTCTTTTACCTCATGTCAAGGGATGCAAGACATCAAGAGAGACCTGGAATGCACTTGCTTCTTTCTTCTCTTCCAACACTTGAGCAAGGAAGAACCAATTGTGGATGGAGTTCACAACAATGAAGAAAAGCCCGAAGCAAAATGTGATTGATTATTTCACAAAGATGAAGGAGATTTCTGACCAGCTTGAAAGCATTGGAGAGGTAATTGAAGAGGAGCAAATCATTAGACAAATCATAAATGGAATCGAAGCAGTCGACAAGTGGGAGTCATTCACAACAACCATGGATTTATACATGGATATGCTTGTACCCGACTTCAACACACTCATGGGCCAACTCTTCACTCATGAAGCAAAGATTAGCAAAGGTGGTGATTCCTCAAGAGGTAATGAAACTTCTACCTTATATTCTGATAAAGCTAAGGTCAAGGACAAGTGAAAGAATAGGAAGAATGAAGATGAAGGTAGCTCTTTCCAAGCAAACTTTGCAGGTAGAGGAAGAGCTAGAGGAAGAGGTAGAGGTGGAAAGCAAGGCAAGGGGAGATTCCAATCATCTCAAGCTTGCAACATATGTGGCTTATCTAACCATACTACTGAAGAATGTTTCAGGAACCCGAGGAACTCAAGAGGAAGAGGATTCAATAGAGGTGGCAATGGATCAAATAGAGGTAGATACAATGGAGGCTACAACAACAACAACTACTACAACAACAACAACAACTATCAAAGTGTCCATAGAGGAAGAAGAGATTACAATAACTATGCAGAGGACCAAAGTCAAGAAGATTCATTATTGATTATGAATCTATCAACGAAGAAGGGTAAGGATGATGATCACATATTTTACATTGATTTGGGATGCTCAAACCATGTAGCAGGAAATGTGGCTTTACTTTCTGATTTGGAAGATCCTCATAACAAGCATGAAGTGCAGACAGGAGATGACACAAGGCACTTAGTGGAGAAGATAGGTAATGTGAAGACATCAGATGGGAATATGAACCTCTTAAGCAAAGTTTTGTATGTCCCTACAATTACCAAAAAGTTCATAAGTGTTGGATAGATTGTTGAAAAAGGATTGCAGGTTAGATTCAACCGATTTGGAGCATATGTTGAAGACCCAAGGCAAGGCTTTCGAAGGATTGCCAAAGGAGAAAAGACAGGAAGGATTTTCACTTTTGAAGTGGAAGATACAAAGAACATAGCTTTGTTGCTATGGATCTCAAACTCTTACAGAGTTGGAGATATGGCACAAAAGTCTTGCTCACATTGGTGAGAGGACACTCAAACAAATTTGCAGGGACCAAAGTGTACTTGGTTTGCCTAATATCACAAGGCAACACATGATCTATAAGTGTGAAGCTTGTCAACTCGGCAAGGCTCATAGACAACCTTTCAATAAGAAAGGATATATGTATCAAAATCCTTTGGATCTAGTGCACACGTATGTGTGGGGTCCAAGTAAAGAGCCATCTATATCAGGCTCAAGATATTATGTGTCCTTCATAGATGATTGTAGCAGGTGGACCATTTTTTTTTTCATGAAGCACAAGGATGAAGTGTTTAATTGCTTTAAGAAGTATATTGCTCTTGTTGAAAACCAAACAGGTAGGACTTTGAAAAGACTCAGATGAGATGGTGGAGGAGAATACTTCTCTTCTGAATTTGATGCCTTCTTGCATGAAAGAGGAAAAAAAGGGAAGTCACTACAAGGTATACACCCGAACTCAATGGTGTAGCAGAGAGGAGGAACATAGCTATTGTCAAAGGTGCAAGGTCCATGCTCAACGAAAAGGGATTGCCAAAATACCTATGGGCAGAGGCTGTGTCTACAGCCACATATCTCATAAATAGACTTCCATCTAAGTCACTAGATGGAACCACTCCATATGAAGTGTGGAATGGAAGAAGACCTAGTCTAGAGCATTGTAAAATATTTGGATGCTTAGCCTATGCTCACATTCCTTCTCAAGTAAGAGGGAAATCGGATCCCAAGGCAGAGAAGTGAGTATTTATTGGTTATGACCAAAACCAAAAAGGATATAGATTGTAGAATCCAACCAATAAAGGATTTTCTGTGAGTAGAGATGTAATTTTTGATGAAAACAAATCATGATTTGATGATGACAGGAAAGTGAAGCTTTTGTATGACTTGGATGAAGACTTTCCATCACTTCAACCAAAGGAACCAAAGCAGCTTGAAGAAAGTGATTCGGAGATTGACCTGGAAAACTTGGAAAGACTAAAGCTATGGAAGAACAAAGGTAAAGCAAAGATGCAGGATGCTACATATGGACCCGAGAGCTCACATCAACCACTTAGAAGGTCTTCGAGGGAGAAGAAGAAACCAGAGAGGTTTGGTTATGATACTTCTTTGGTCACCAAGCACTCAATCTACATTGCAAAAGATTCAACCAATGAAGAACCTACCACATTCGAAGAAGCACAAAGCAAGAAAGCTTGGAGAGATGCAATGGATGAAGAAATGGAAGCCTTGAAGGAGAATGACACTTGGGAGTTTGTACCTAAAAAGCCATCTATGAAGGTAATTGGATCTCGATGGATATACAAAATCAAGAGGAATCCAGATGGAAGTATAAATAGACACAAAGCAAGGTTAGTTGCTAAAGGGTTTGCTCAAACCCATGGTATTGATTATGAGGAGACTTTCTCTATTTATGTGTGTATGTTGATGATATTATTATCATAGGCAATGATCTTGAAGGAATCAAACAGGTAAAGAGTCAAATGAAGGAGGAGTTCAAAATAAGTGACCTCGGACCACTCACTTATTTTCTTGGATTGGAGTTAATCTACATAGATTCAGGTATATACATCACACAAAGGAAGTATGTGCATGACATGCTCGTCAAGTTCAAGATGGAAAATACCAAGTGTGCAGGTAAACCTATGGAGAAAAATAATAAGCTTAGTGCTTATGAAGGAGAGCCAATTGAAGACATCACAAGCTATCAAATCTTGGTTGGAAGTTTGAACTATGCAAAACTCACAAGGGTGGATATATGCTATAGTGTTAGCATATTGAGTTAGTTTATGCATAAGCCGAGAAGACCACATATGGAAGCGGCCAAGAGAGTCCTCAAGTACCTAAAGGGGACCATGAATGAAGGTTTGTTTTATTCATTTACTTCAGATATTGAGCTAAAGGTCTACTCAGATACAGATTGGGCCGGATCTAAAGATGATAGAAGAAGCACATTCGGGTATATATCATTTGCAGGTTCAAAAATCATTTCTTGGTCATCGAAGAAGCAACCAACCGTGGCATTATCTTCTACTGAATTCAAATATAGAGGTTTGGCTAATGCAAATCAAGAAATCATGTGGTTAAAGTCTTTGTACACAGATCTTGGACTTCATTCTTCAACACCTCACATTTTTTGTGACAACACAAGCTCACTACATCTAGCAGCTAATTCGGTATACCATGCTAGAACCAAGCATTTGAAGTCCACTACCATTATGTAAGGGAGAATCTATTGAGCAAGGATATTCAACTATCCTATGTATCTACAAATATGCAATGTGCAGACATGTTGACTAAAGCTCTTGATGGTACAAAGTTAAGTAGATTCAAGTTGATGATTGGCTTGCAGGAAATCAAGGACAATTGAAGACTTATTTGGAGGCAAAAGCATGTTAGGCTTGAGGGGGAGTTGTTGGTGCATTTTCCCCAAGCCTACATACTTGATATGCTTGATATTATCCTCATTTGTAATTCACATGAGTAGTCATGTAAACACCTCTTGTAAAAGAGTTCATTTTATCTCTTGTAAATGGAAAAAGAAAAAAAGGGAAAGGATGGCTTACCTCATCCATGATGTAAAAGAAATTTCGTGGCTCTAACTATCAAAAACCACGAATTTTTGAGCTGAGGGAATATCTCCTAACTTTGGGGATCACTTTTAGGTGGATCCATTTGAATTTGAATTCAAAACTCCCTCCAAGAATAGCTATAAAAAGAGCAAGAAGGAAGAGGCGATTAGCAAGCCTTGTACGTGACGACTTCATGTCATTTTGTAGAGATTGAAGAGCTTTCTCCATAGCTCTATCATTCTACTACCATTGTGCAAAGATTCATTGCCAATGTGGTTGTAATCATATGTGAATCTATACATTTATCATCATCTACTTCTCTGTTTTGTTCTCTGCCATACTCAGTCAGAGCAGTACCTTCAGAAGGTCATAGCTCGAGTTTTACGGAACCTTTTTTCAGTGATTTAACATGCGTTGGATAGATCTTAATGTCTACTTTGTAATTATAAATTTTCATGGTCATTGAATTAATAATTTTGGAGATATCTGCATTTTACTTCTCATTAGTCTATCTCTGCAGAGCCCCGAGAATGGTGGGCATGTTCCAGAAATTGATAAATCTTGTTCTCAGTGCTCAGTCTATCATTTGAAGTGTTTTAACTTGGATTGGGAAGCTTGCTAAGTCTATTTGCTATGCCCAAAAGGAGTTTATCTAATTCTTACCAGGTTAAGAGCACTGTTCATGTTTTTGAGCAGGTGTATGTCCAAAAATAGCAAGTTTTGGGAGCTAGTCATTTCGCAACTAGTCTGTCTTGACTTAAATTTTTGGGATACATGTTCAAAAGTACTTGGCTGATACTTTGGTGGATTTAGGAAGCTCAAAGGGTCTACTAATCAACTCTAAAGTCTCAGTTGGCTGTTGTGAAGCTGGTTGTAGCGGCACCTACTCATCTTTGGATTGCATCCACCATCTCTCTTCACATGATGCTCATTTGCATGGGTTGCATGGCCATAGTCAAGTGAACCACTTGGAAACAAAGGTGTGAGCTAATTGTTGGCTGAAATTTACATTTAAGTAAAGGATAAATAGATTTTTAATCAAATACCACATCTTGTCTTATATTGTTTTTATTCTTTAATGGATGGCATAAGCAATGGCCTTTACTCTCACCACAATATCCAAATAAATATACATTTCCTTGCCTTGTTATGAAGTTTCTAACTATGTTGTGATGGCACAAGAGCATATTCGGAACAACCAAATATACACATATGACTAACCATTGGCTTTTTTTCATTCAAAGCCTCATAAGGTTCAATGAATTCCAATGCTTTATAGGACAAGAATTCATAACATAGTTTGCACATATGACCGTTTTCATCCGAAATTTATCAAGAAGATGCTTTCCTCTAGCCATGCATTGTGTCATAAGTGTTATATTCTTGCACACCACAACATCATTTTTGTGAGGTGTATGTGAAACTTTACATTGGTGTGAAATACCTACTTCAGAAAGAAAAACATCAAATTCAAGTGACATGTATTCACGACAACAATCTGTTCATGACAAGAATCTATGAAAGAATCAAAAGCTTATATCCACAAGAATTTTAAGGCATGAATAAGGTGGGGACATGGAGATTGACCCATAAAACCATGACGGGTAGAGAGCATCAAGGCAAACAATTGAGGGTCAAAGGGGATCTCCTAGAAACAAAGAGGTAGTACTCAGGTAGGGAGAGCAACACTCAACCCCATGACATAGAGCATGGGGGATTCATAGGTCACCGTTGATGATTAGGTCATGATTGAATTTATTAGGTAGATTAGACTATAGAAAAGTGGCAGCTGCAAGCATGCTCGACCCTGAATTGGGATAAAGAGATAGAATGAGGGAGGATAATCCTTTCCCCTATGAGCGACCCATCAGAAGCTTTTACCAAAGAGAGACATGTGAAGGGGATCAAATCCTCAGCTATGTCTCACAATATATGACCAAACGAGACGTCTTGCCAATCTACATTGCAAAAGATTCAACCAATGAAGAACCTACCAAGCACAAAGCACTCAATCTACATTGCAAAAGATTCAACCAATGAAGAACCTACCACATTCAAAGAAGCACAAAGCAAGAAAGCTTGGAGAGATGCAATGGATGAAGAAATGGAAGCCTTGAAGGAGAATGACACTTGGGAGCTTGTACCTAAAAAGCCATCTATGAAGGTAATTGGATCTCGATGGATATACAAAATCAAGAGGAATCCAGATGGAAGTATAAATAGACACAAAGCAAGGTTAGTTGCTAAAGGGTTTGCTCAAACCCATGGTATTGATTATGAGGAGACTTTCTCTATTTATGTGTGTATGTTGATGATATTATTATCACAGGCAATGATCTTGAAGGAATCAAACAGGTAAAGAGTCAAATGAAGGAGGAGTTCAAAATAAGTGACCTCGGACCACTCACTTATTTTCTTGGATTGGAGTTAATCTACACACATTCAGGTATATACATCACACAAAGGAAGTATGTGCATGACATGCTCGTCAAGTTCAAGATGGAAAATACCAAGTGTGCAGGTACACCTATGGAGAAAAATCCTAAGCTTAGTGCTATCAAATCTTGGTTGGAAGTTTGAACTATGCAAAACTCACAAGGGTGGATATATGCTATAGTGTTAGCATATTGAGTTAGTTTATGCATAAGCCGAGAAGACCACATATGGAAGCGGCCAAGAGAGTCCTCAAGTACCTAAAGGGGACCATGAATGAAGGTTTGTTTTATTCATTTACTTCAGATATTGAGCTAAAGGTCTCCTCAGATGCAGATTGGGCCGGATCTAAAGATGATAGAAGAAGCACATTCGGGTATATATCATTTGCAGGTTCAAAAATCATTTCTTGGTCATCGAAGAAGCAACCAACTGTGGCATTATCTTCTACTGAATTCAAATATAGAGGTTTGGCTAATGCAAATCAAGAAATCATGTGGTTAAAGTCTTTGTACACAGATCTTGGACTTCATTCTTCAACACCTCACATTTTTTGTGACAACACAAGCTCACTACATCTAGCAGCTAATCCGGTATACCATGCTAGAACCAAGCATATTGAAGTCCACTACCATTATGTAAGGGAGAATCTATTGAGCAAGGATATTCAACTATCCTATGTCTCTACAAATATGCAATGTGCAGACATGTTGACTAAAGCTCTTGATGGTACAAAGTTAAGTAGATTCAAGTTGATGATTGGCTTGCAGGAAATCAAGGACAATTGAAGACTTATTTGGAGGCAAAAGCATGTTAGGCTTGAGGGGGAGTTGTTGGTGCATTTTCCCCAAGCCTACATGCTTGATATGCTTGATATTATCCTCATTTGTAAGTCACATGAGTAGTCATGTGAACACCTCTTGTAAAAGAGTTCATTTTATCTCTTGTAAATGGAAAAAGAAAAAAAGGAAAAGGATGGCTTACCTCATCCATGATGTAAAAGCAATTTCGTGGCTCTAACTACCAAAAACCACAAATTTTTGAGCTGAAGGAATATCTCCTAACTTTGGGGATCACTTTTAGGTGGAGCCATTTGAATTTGAATTCAAAACTCCCTCCAAGAATAGCTATAAAAAGAGCAAGAAGGAAGAGGCGATTAGCAAGCCTTGTACATGACCACTTCATGTCATTTTGTAGAGATTGAAGAGCTTTCGCCATAGCTCTATCATTCTACTACCATTGTGCAAAGATTCATTGCCAATGTGGTTGTAATCATATGTGAATCTATACATTTATCATCATCTACTTCTCTGTTTTGTTCTCTACCATACTCAGTCAGAGCAGTACCTTCAGAAGGTCATAGGTCGAGTTTTACGGAACCTTTTTGAGTGATTTAACATGCGTTGGATAGATCTTAATGTCTACTTTGTACCTATAAATTTTCATGGTTATTGGAGTAATAATTTTGGAGATATCTGCATTTTACTTCTCATTAGTCTATCTCTGCAGAGCCCCGAGAATGGTGGGCATGTTCCAGAAATTGATAAATCTTGTTCTCAGTGCTCAGTCTATCATTTGAAGTGTTTTAACTTGGATTGGGAAGCTTTCTAAGTCTATTTGCTATGCCCAAAAGGTGTTTATCTAATTCTTACCAGGTTAAGAGCACTGTTCATGTTTTTGAGCAGGTGTATGTCCAACAATAGCAAGTTTTGGGAGCTAGTCATTTCGCAGCTAGTTTGTCTTGACTTAAACTTTTGGGATACATGTTCCAAAGTACTTGGCTGATACTTTGGTGGATTTAGGAAGCTCAAAGGGTCTACTAATCAACTCTGAAGTCTCAGTTGGCTGTTGTGAAGCTGGTTGTAGCGGCACCTACTCATCTTTGGATTGCATCCACCATCTCTCTTCACATGATGCTCATTTGCATGGGTTGCATGGCCATAGTCAAGTGAACCACTTGGAAACAAAGGTGTGAGCTAATTGTTGGCTGAAATTTACATTTAAGTAAAGGATAAATAGATTTTTAATCAAATACCACATCTTGTCTTATATTGTTTTTATTCTTTAATGGATGGCATAAGCAATGGCCTTTACTCTCACCACAATATCCAAAAAATATACATTTCCTTGCCTTGTTATGAAGTTTCTAACTATGTTGTGATGGCACAAGAGCATATTCGGAACAACCAAATATACACATATGACTAACCATTGGATTTTTTTCATTCAAAGCCTCATAAGGTTCAATGAATTCCAATGCTTTATAGGACAAGAATTCATAACATAGTTTGCACATATGATCGTTTTCATTCGAAATTTATCAAGAAGATGCTTTCCTCTAGCATGCATTGTGTCATAAGTGTTATATTCTTGCACACCACAACATCATTTTTGTGAGGTGTATGTGACACTTTACATTGGTGTGAAATACCTACTTCAGAAAGAAAAACATCAAATTCAAGTGACATGTATTCACGACAACAATCTATTCATGACAAGAATCTATGAAAGAATCAAAAGCTTATATACCCACAAGAATTTTAAGGCATGAATAAGGTGGGGACATGGAGATTGACCCATAAAACCATGACGGGCAGAGAGCATCAAGGCAAACAATTGAGGGTCAAAGGGGATCTCCTAGAAACAAAGAGGTAGTACTCAGGTAGGGAGAGCAACACTCAACCCCATGACATAGAGCATGGGGGATTCATAGGTCACCATTGATGATTAGGTCATGATTGAATTTATTAGGTAGATTAGACTATAAAAAAGTGGCAGCTGCAAGCATGCTCGACCCTGAATTGGGATAAAGAGATAGAATGAGGGAGGATAATCCTTTCCCCTATGAGCGACCCATCAGAAGCTTTTACCAAAGAGAGACATGTGAAGGGGATCAAATCCTCAGCTATGTCTCACAATATATGACCAAACGAGACGTCTTGCCAATAGGCACAAATTAAGCCTTTTAAAATTTTGAACATCAGGTGAGAGGAGAGAGAATAATGGTCATCTCCGACCCATTTGTAACTGATTCTGTTCGTTACCCAAGAAGCAAAGTGACCATTGCATAAGAAAGAGAGTTATGGAGAGTTAATATTTCTCACCCACATTTGGATGGCCAAACAAGGCCTCAGTGAGAAAGTTTTAGAACTCATAAATATGAGACTAGAAGGAG
The DNA here is from genome assembly GCA_020310875.1 of Ceratopteris richardii. NCBI lineage: Eukaryota > Viridiplantae > Streptophyta > Polypodiopsida > Polypodiales > Pteridaceae > Ceratopteris > Ceratopteris richardii. Next base: position 80,318,581 of record CM035420.1, on the reverse strand, counting down.
CATCCAAAGTTCTTTGGCAATTACGATCCCAAATGTAAAAGGAGGGTTCGTGGGAATTTGAAGCTCATTACCAACTAAACTTAATTTTTATTTTGTTTTCTTAAAAAAGAAGAGAGAGAAGGCAAAGAAAAGTCAAGTATCCATCCCAATATCCAATGCAATCAACCAAAATCAGAGAGGCCAAGGAGGGGAGGTGATGCCAAATGTGTGTGTGAAAATGTACATGTGGGCGTGAGTGGGGAACATAAGGGACTTAAGCAGGTTTCTCTAACCACTAACGAAATTGAACTAACAACCAAACAAAAAATGAGAAAATACGCAAGAGCAAATAAAGGCCACACGATTTCGGATGCATTACAAATGCCAAGGCGTGTCACGAGAAGTGTTGACACAACATCAATTCAAAAAACCGATGTGAGAGGCTAAAAATCCTTAAAAATGGCACCAACATTTTTTGGTTATGGGAGTATGTAATCCTAGTAAAGCCGCATGGAAGAGAGAGGTTTTTCAAATTTGAACTAGGAAAGATGCAAAGAATGAGACAAACATGCTGATTTAGCGAATCAAATGTCTTGAAGACACTGGTATCTTTGAGCAAGAGCAAGCACGCTATATCCATTCATACAAAAGCTAAACCCACACACAAGAAGACCGCCACCTAACAATACATGGATATGGGAGAATAACAAATGTCACTTCAACTATTTCAAATAGAGGACAAGGGACCCCAAATACATAAGGGGACTCTCCTTATATTCAAGAGGAGAGGGGGAGAAATACAAAAGACATGTGATCAAAAGACTAAATGTGCTAAATCGAAGGCAACTGCAAAGGATATGGAAATAAATGAAAATGGGATCCTCAAGATAGAAAAGTGAGGATATGTGCAACTAGGAAAAATACAAAGATCCTTAATAAATAAGAAATGCTTTTCTAAAAGAAGAAGTACCTAAAATTTAAGAGATGGCTTTATGGAAAAATATACAAAGTAGGCTAACAAGTAGTTCCCATGGGGAAACTCATACATAAAAAGGCTTTTGGATCCACCACCAAGGCCTCAATATCTTGAAGGGTACATCTACCATAGCTCTCCATGCTTTTGCTTTGTATTTCCCCTATCACAATGAAATTGACAAAAAGCTAATGGCTTGTCAATAAAATCTAAAGTGCCTATAATGTTTGAAAACTCTACACATATTTTTTTCTAGAGTAGTTTGGGTATATCTATCATTAAACACATACTTTATTGTGTGCATGTTGGGTGTGTGTATAAATGCAAGTGCCACATCAGAAGCACACACAAGGAGCACAAACATAGCAAGACACACGGAGAAGATGATGGATGGAATAGCTTTCTCTATTGACAATGAACTTAACTGAAGTAAGAGCTGAATAATATCCCTAAGTACAAAGTACCACCACATATGAGTGAATAATGTATGTGGTAACATTGGGAAAAAACCTCTAGCCAGCACTAGAGTAAAAAGTGCCCATGTATAGGGAAAAGGTTCACATCAAAGCTACTTGAGGAGAACATAACTGTAACAAACCCCCCTGGAGCGAATGATGTGAACACATACAGGGAGTGAGAGATCAGCCCCCACAAGGTAATAAGCCTAAAGCTTCGCAAAGAGCTTCAAACTTTTCCTGTGGAAGAGCTTTGGTGAATATGTCTGCCACATTATCTTGTGTAGGCATATATACCAAATCAATATCTCCTGCATGAAGGCGCTCTCTCACATAGTGATAATGCACCTCAATATGTTTGGTCCATGCATGAAACACTGGGTTTCGTGCAACAGCCAAAGCACTCTGACTATTAGTGAGAATGTGCAGAGTAGCATCAATCTCCATGCAAAGATCCATCAGTAGGCATCTCAACCATATACGCTCCACCATAGCTGTGAAAACTGCCTTGTACTCAGCTTCACAACTCGATGTCGCCACTGTAGGTTGCTTCTTACTCAACCAAGATATGCATGAGTCTCGAAGGAAAAAGCAATTACCACTAGTGGACATGCGAGTATTATAACAACCAGCCCAATCACTATCTATAAAAGCATGCAAGCATGGCTGAATATCTATGCCATAAAAGAGAGCTAAGCTCAAAGTGCCTCTGAGATATCCAAACACACGTTTCAGTGCTTGCCAATGCTTAGTGCCAGGGCTATGCATGAATCGACTCAATTGAGAAACTGCATACTGTATATCCATCCTTGTGTTGCATGCATATATAAGACATCCCACAACTTGCTGATAAAGAGAAGTATCGAATGCATCACTGGAATCCTCAACTGAGAACCTGAATCCTCTCTCAACTTGTGTGGAAATTGGCTTAGAATCCTCAAATTCAAAACGCTGAAGTAGTTTTTCAACATACTTTGCTTGATGCATAACAATTTCCCCCTCAACGGATACAAACTGGATTCCAAGATAGTAGCTCAAAAGACCAAGATAAGTGACATCAAAAGTATGCTGCAAATCAGCCATAAGAATGTCAAGTTTTGCATCACATGATCCAGTCAAGAGTATGTCATCGCCATAAAGAACAAGCACTATAAGGTCATCCCCATTTTTGTGTACATAGAGTGTGCTTTCAATCGAACTACATGTGAAGCTAAGAGCAATCAAGTGCTTAAGGATTTTGTAATACCATGCACATGGAGCTTGCTTGAGACCATACAAGGCTTTATGCAAGTGGAAAACCATATGCTCTTTCCCTTTCATAGAAAATCCAGGAGTTTGCTTCAGATAGACTCTTCTTGCAAGTCACCATTCACGAAGGCTATTTTTATGTCCAACTGATGCACTTTCCAACCTCAATGGGCAGCCAATGCAACCAGGATACGAATGGTAGTGATAAGTGAAGTAGGTGCAAAAGTTTCCTCAGAGTCAATGCCATATTGTTGTGCATATCCTTTGTCAACCAATCTAGCTTTGTAGCGATCAATGCTACCATTAGAGTTTCTCTTAATCTTGTAAACCCACTTTGTATTGATGCCATTCTTTCCTTTTGGCAATCACATAACTCCCAAGTACCATTCCTATGTGTGGAATCCATTTTTTATTGCATAGCACTCATTCATTATGGATAATCTATAAGAGAATAATCTACAAAATTACTTGATGCATGGTGAGAGTTTGATCTTGTTCTACCAAGTAAAGATGCACTCAATTTGCTGTCCTGCAAAGTTTGCTTCAACCACTTTGGCATACTTTGTGCACTCTTGATACACATGCATTCATTATGTAACACATCTTCAATATGTACATCATGCATGGGCTGAATTTAATGCTCATTTTCAGCCATATTTTGACACAAATGTTCAGCCATATGTGGTTGGAAATTTCCAGAAGTTTTGATAAATTTTGGCTGAAAAATTTTAGCTATGTTTGGATGGAAATTCTCTGCATTTTTAGCACTATTTTGCTGGAATCGCCTCAGTTGGCTGGTCTACATGGCCATAGTCAAGCGCACCATTTTGGAACAAAGGCATGAGTTATCGGACACATCTTGTGAGCTAATTGTTGGCTATTTTTTGCATTCAAGTAGACGAAAAACTGAATTTTCAGCAAATACCACATCGTGAATCATAATAATTGTGTTCATCAATGGATGCTATAAATGATATCCCTTACTTTCAACACTATAACCAACAAATATACATTTCTTTGCCTTATCATCAAGTTTGTGACATTGCTGTGATGGCACAAGAGCATATGCAAAACAACCAAACACACGCATATGACTAAACATAGGCTTATGACCATTCCAAGCCTCATATCTCAATGCATTTGTAGGGTAGTGATTCAACACATAGTTTGCACACATGACCGCTTCCATCCAAAACTTATCAAGAAGATGCTTTCCTTTAACCATACATCGTGCCATTTCAAGTAGAGTTCTATTTTTATGCTCGACAACACCATTTTGTTGAGGTGTATACGACACCATACATTGGTGTGAAATACCTCTTTCATGAAGAAAAGCATTAAACTCATCTGACATTTATTCACCACCACGATCTGTGCGTAGAGTCAAAAGCTTTTGTGAAGAAACATTTTCAGCCATAGCTAAAAACAATTTGAAGCAAGAAAATACCTCATTCTTGGCTTTCATAGGATACACCCATGTATGACGAGTAGCATCATCAATGAAGGTAACAAAATATACATGCTTCCCAAAAGATGGAGTCTTGACGGGACCACATACATCACTATGAACAAGCTACAAGTTTCTTGTAGTGTGTGTATGACTATCTTTTGGAAAAGAAGCACGATGCATTTTTCCAAGAATGCAACCTTTGCATGCATACTTTTCAATGGAATCAAGTGTAGGCAAATCAATAACCATGCCCTTCTTTTCAAATAAAGAAAACTATTGAAGTTCAAGTGACCAAAACGAGCATGCCAAAGCTCCATTTCAGCCATGGAAGAAGTATGAGCAACAAAGGCATTTGAGAAAGCCCTCTTGGATGTATCCATGCAATATAAACCATTACATAATGTACCGGACATCACGATAACATTGCCATTGCAGACATGATGAACCATAAACTTATCATCAACAAAGTGTACATGAAGTCCATCTTTGGCAATCAACAAAACTGAAACTAAGTTCTTTTTGATACCGAGTATATACAATGCATTTTTCAAGAGAATCACACCTCCATTTGCAGTTGTACGCTCAATTTCTCCTACTCCAATGATAGGATAAGAGGCATTGTTTGCACACAGCTCATGTCCTCCTTTGGGTGCATCTTTCAAAGAGGCAAAAAATCTTTTGCATGATGTTATGTACTTCGAAGCACCACTATCAAAGAACCAATCGAAATCGGCCTATCTCACAACCATACATTTAGAATGCAAAGAAGCATCATAATGACATGTAACAAAACATGCCCAAAAATCTTGAGCCATGTTAACTTCATCATTCTTTGCATTCGCAGAATTTTCAGCAATAGACATGCTGGATTCCTTTTTCTTTTTATTGCATTTAGCAAGCTTTCTACATTCATCAATAGTATGAACAACCTTTCGGCAATATTTGCATCTCTTCTTCTTTTGCGAATCGGCATCATTAGAGGAATGAGTGGAAGAGGAAGCTTGAGGCTTTGGTTTTGATGAACCTAAAGCTGAACCATACTTGCTTTTCCCCTTTTGTGAGATAGCAAGTGTTTGCGTTTCCTCGATTAAACCACTCCTATTCACTCTAGATTTCTCTTCTTGCAAAAGAAGAGAAACAACCTCATCAAATGCATACATATTAGGATTTCCTTTTGCAACTAAACGGAGTGTAGTAGCAAAGCTTTGAAAAGATTCTGGTAATCCTTTAAACAATGTAGAAATGAGTGATGTGGAATGATCTCATCTATGTTTGTCAATTTCTCTTTCAAGTCCTTGATGCGTATCATATACACATCCACTGAATCATTTTCAGCCATACATACATCCTTAAGTTGCTTCCTCAAGTATGCAACACATGCTTCATTATGCACATGATACAAAGAAGCAAGAGTGTCCCATGCCTGTCGTGATGTAGAACATGACCAAATGTGTGGAACTATATGATGCTTTACAGAAAACACAATCAAAGCATGAGCTTGTGCATCTTTTCCATCCCATCTAAGTTGCTCTTGTGTAGGTGGAGAAGGAGAAACCATTGTGCTCGAAGAAAGAGGTCCATTTGTGATAGTAGATTGTGAAGTAGAAGCACCTGTGGATCTTCAATCTACATCTGCCACTATGTTCCAAAGTTGTTTAGAAACAAGAACATGCTTCATCATGTAAGAACACATCGGATAGTTGGCACCATCAAGATTATCTTGATCTTGAAGCATGCCAAAGAAGTCATTGTTGCCTGCCATTTCACTAAGGAACAAGAAAGTGACAAAAAATTTACTTCAAGGAAAGGTGAAATGAGTGATGACATTTCAGCTCACAAACCGTCACTCTGATGGCGATTCTGACTACACGAATGGCTTCAAAATGGGGGTAAAACCCCAGTGCACCTGATGGAAATGTTTCTTGGCTATTGAAATTCACAGTTCTATGCTCCGAAGTCGATTTGCACTATTAAGAGTGCACGCACGCCGCGACACGAAAAATCAAAACTTGAGAAGGAGGTGAACCTACTCTGGTACCATTGTTGGCTATGTGTAGAAGTGGGAGATGTAAGAAGTGGAGAATGACATGCCTGGGACTCACCTCCTAGCCTATTCATAGCCCTTGCCTAGTCACCATCTAGAGTTCTCTCTAAGATCCCTCTACTCATCTGGCCATCATGAGTAGGTCCTCGTATGAACTCTATGGCTTTTGGCCTTGGCTATCCCCTGAGCAAAGAACTTCTCGTTCCTCCAAGCATGTACATCTCTGGAATATAACACTCTCTCCCCCTTTTAAAGATCATTGTCCTCAATGATATAGAAGGAGCTATAAACCCGGGAATCAAAATCTGTGATTCCAAATAATAAAAGTATGAGACTTGTGGTAGGTGTCTGAAATACTAGATGCTCCAAAAAGTAGACAACTAGTCCCGGTGCTTTATATCTAGCATTTCCACCAACAAAGAGTAGTCCTTGCCTTGGGCATACTGTAGGAATCCCTCTGAGGCCCAATAAGTCCATATGTGCGCAGCATAAGTACTCGGAATATCCTCGGATTCCTTATGCCTAGACCTTGACCACTAACTTGTGACGATGTGTCACCTATAGAGACCTCGGTAGCTTGCCCTTGTCTCCCTGAAATACCCACTGATAGCTTTGCATATGGTATAATCATGAAAAAAAATCACTTACTCCACTGGAGTAATAAAATACTATGCTCATCTAAAATGATTTGACTATGTCCAACTCTTTGTAGAAGAATACTAGAAAGAAATGGAAATCTTTTCCAAGTAGTGTTTTATCTCTAAGCTCAAGCAAATCTGCTTGATTTACTCACGTAATGAAATAAAACTCAAGAAAATCTCATCATGATCCAGACCGTGAATCCAAGATGATAATCTATCAATGATCCAGACTATGGAACAAGATGTCAATTTGTCAATGATCCAAATTATGGACCAAGATCTCAATATGTAACATCCAAACTATGGACTAAGATCGCAATCAACCACATCCAAACTATGGACTGAGATCTCAATCGGTCATATCCAAACTATGGATGAAAATGTCGATCTATCATGTATAATAATCCCAACTATGGATCTTGTATCATATATAATAATCCAAATTATGGATCAAAATATTTCTCGTATAAAATAAATCCTAATCCACTCTCTAGAACTAAGTCCATCATGCTAAGTGAAGACGTGCTAAGAAAGTCTAGCAACTAGTGGAACTATCATTGCCTTCTCAATAATAACATGCAAGATGTTCCAAGTGGATGAAACTTGCTTTATCCATGACCACCATCTGATCATCACTATGATCAAATCATTCTTAATTAGGAATGAGGTGTCTCAAGTAAACTATTGTAATAATCTGGAACTCCCATATATAATGAGGATCATAATATAAGTCAACTAAATACACTGAAAAAATGGTAAGTAGATTTGTGCACACTCATAGCCCACTAGGCTAAGAATCTAGCTCACCTCATACACACTATGTATGAACCATGGCCTATTCTCAGGCATACCAAATAAAGTAGTACGTACTTTGTGAATTTCTTCTCAATGCAATTGCCTATTCATAGTTATTATGTGCAAACCTTGCCTTTCCGCTTCTAGGCTACTTCCCTGCAGACTTTCCTTGTTTGCAATCACATATTGTCTCAACTGCCCCTCTGTGGTCTAATAATAAGATGATACCAGAAGATCATACAAATGAACTCCAAATCATATAAAAAATACAATCTCAAAGACTTCTCTCCCATACCATATGTCCTACACCTAGGTAGAATACAAAGTTTGATGTCCCATACCACCAACTTTATACTCCACATAGATGTGTGTATGAGATTAAAGTCGAACACTTCTCTCAAAAATGATAAGAATAACTCGGTGAGTACTGACAACCTTAAATAATATAATAAAATCTTGAAGTGTTTCCTTCCCTCGATGGAAAGAACAGAGTCATTCCTATGACTCTATCACTCATAACTGTCTGTAACATCAACTCATCTTGAGTTGAGAATTGAGAAATTATTTAGTAAATCAACTCAACTAGACTTGTGAAGGATGCGGCTTGCATCAAATATCAACTCATGCATCTTGAATAAAATATTGAATCACAATAAATTGGAATTTATACAACTTGTATGACTTGTATGAATCCAATTATATGAAATGGGAAGAACTAGCAAAGTTCTCCTGTTCCATGCTCTCATGGCATTATATATATTTCTGAAAATTTCGACAGAGTCTCCTCTGTCCTACTGAGAATGGTCACCAAAAACCAATGCTCAATAAACACATATCTAGGGCATAGCTAGCCCATGGTGATCACACCACCTCAAAAAAATATCATAAGAACCTGTGAAAAGTCTTTTCCTTTCAACAATGCCTCCTGCATAAACAATTTCCAATAGCAGCAGATTAAATCTTACTTTTAACTAACTTTTACTCATCCACAATCTATGGAATTTTACAGCCTTATATAGCTTTTCTCAAGCTTTCATTAGGCACAAAAATCACTTGATTTGGATATTTGCTCAGAGTTTTATGACCCTTTTACTGGAAGGGTGGAACACTCGACGACCAATTCAGAAAAATGTACATGGTCATCTTCTTGAAACCCTTAGACTGATCACAAAAATTCCAAATTCCATTTTCTTTGTGCCCAAATCTAGATCAACTTATCTAGTTTAGTCTCACAAAAGTTCAATTAAAAATGAAATAAAATACTCATTCAAAAGTATAATTCTATCTCTGCTACACCTGCGCTTAGGTGAGTTTAGAAACACTACTACTGCACGTTTATAATAACTTCTAACTATGAAGATAAACTCCAAAATCCTTGACTTTTGGTTATAGCACAAGGTCTATACTAGAGTAGCTTCTTCAACAAAATTTTGTGAAATTGGACTTTCCAATATGAAAATATCATGTGCTCATCAGTCACATGTACCAGTCTTTGGAAAATCCTTACCAGAGATTAGTCTGAGACGGATAGATCATTTTGTTGGAGATAGACGTCTGTGGAAGCACGCGAACAGCACAAGGAAGAAGAAGAAGCTTGGAGCACAATCACACAATACTGAATGTATTACTAGAGAATGTACAAAGATAAGTAGCCCATTAGGGCAATAGGCGTATATACAAGCCGGGGGAAAAAAACCTCCTAAAGAGGGAAAAAAGTGCCCCGGCGGTCCTAGAGTGTTCACACACATCACTACCTAAATATATCAACAAATCCCCCCTGGGAATGATGCGGTGAACAAGGAGCTGGCACTCATGTATAAGGAAGTGCCAAGCTATGTGGAAATCACTCCACAAAAGGAAGTAAGCCCAAAGCTTTTCGGAAAGCTTCAAACTTCTCCCTAGGCAGAGCCTTCGTGAAAAGGTTTGCAATGTTCTCCTGCATGGGCACATATGCCAAGATGATCTCCCCAGCAGAGAACCTCTCCCTGACATAGTGATAATGCACCTCAATGTGCTTAGTGCGAGCATGGAACACAGGGTTCCTCGCAACTTCCAATGCACTCTGACTGTTAGTGAAGATAGTAGTGGCAGAAGACTGGCCAACACCCAAATCAGCCATAAGGCGTCTGAGCCACACACACTCAACAGTTGCTGTGAAAGCTGCCCTATACTCAGCCTTACAATTGGAAGTGGCCACAGTAGGCTGCTTCTTGCTCAACCAAGATATACATGAGCTACCAAGCATGAAGCAAAAACCACTAGTAGACATACGAGTGTCATAGCAACCAGCCCAATCTGAGTCAGAAAAAGCATGCAAATCTGGCGGTAGTGATCCCCCCTTGGGATAAAACAACCCAAGTAGCCGAGTACCACTCAAGTAGCGAAAGATGCGCTTAACCGCTTTCCAATGCATGACTCCTGGGCAATGCATAAACCTGCTCATCTGTGAGACAGCAAACTGAATATCTGGCCGAGTAATGCATAAGTAAATCAAGCATCCAACAACCTGCTGATAGAGAACAACATCAAATGCATCTCCAGCATCATGAAGACGCAATTGTAAACCTGTCTTCATAGGAGTGGCAATAGGCTTACAGTCTTCAAGGCCAAAACGCTACAATAATGTGTCAATATATTTCATTTGACACAAAGCCATTCCACCATCAACGTGCATAAACTGAATGCCCAAATAGTGATGCAAATGCCCCAAATCAGACATCTCAAATGAGGCATGCAAATCAACCTTAAAATCAGCAATATGTGTCTCAATAGGACCAGTGAGCAGCATGTCATCAACATAGACAACAATGATCAGAAGCACATCATTAGCACGCTTAACATATAAGGTGCTTTCAGTTGGACTGTTCTCAAAACCATGTGCAATCAGATAGGCATGCATCTTCTCATACCAAGCACGTGGTGCTTGCTTTAAACCATATAATGCCTTCTTTAACCTGCACACCTGGTTTTCATGAACTTTTTGCACGAAGCCACGGGGCTGAAAAACATACACTTCTTCATGCAAGTCACCATTCAGAAATGTTGTTTTAATGTCCAACTGATGTACATTCCAACCATGATGGGCTGCAAGTGCACAAATGCTCCGAACAGTAGTCATACGGCATGTAGGTGCAAAGGTCTCATCAAAATCAATGCCTCTTTCCTGTGCATAACCCTTTGCAACAAGCCTAGCCTTATACCTGTCAACTATACCATCAGGTTTATGCTTCAGCTTGTATACCCACTTAGTGTCAATGGCCTTCTTGCTAGGAGGCAAGTCACATAAAGACCATGTACCATTCTTCATTATAGCATCATATTCAGATTGCATAGCAGCCATCCAATTTTCTGAATTTTGTGTTTCATCAAAAGAAATAGGTTCATTCTCATCATAGAGACTAGATGCAACCATAGCATAGCAATCTGATGCAAAGGAGGCACTATGAGAGCCTGAACGAGTACGATATGACAAAGGTGCATCTAATTTTTTGTCACGCAAAGTCTGCACCAGCCATTTTGGCATATTTTTTGCCTGCTCAATATCAGCTCTCTCATCAACAAGTGCATCATGTAAATCTTCATTAGAAATGGAATGATCTGCATCATCATATGAAACCTGCAAAGGCTGAGAAGTTGCCTCATTAGGACCAGCACTAGACTATCCACCTGTAAAAAGAGGCATCAAGGTATCATACATGTCTTTGGAGCTAACAGATGTCTCCTTAGTACATGAAAACAATGGCTGATTAGCATCTTCCACAAAGACAACATCACGGCTAACCAGAATGCGTTTAGTCTGTGGATGATACAGACGATAGCCTTTACTTTCAAAACTATAGCCAACAAAAATACATTTTACTGCCTTATCATCCAATTTTCTGCGATGTTGTTCAGGCACTAATGCATATGCCAAACAACCAAAAACATGCAGATGAGCAACAGATGGCTTGCGGTCATGCCAAGCCTCATATGGAGTGATAGACTGCAACGCTTTAGTGGGACACCTGTTCAGTACATATGCTGCACACATGACAGCCTCAAGCCAGAAACTATGTGGTAAAGCATGACTTTTGACCATGCACCTCGCCATCTCCATGAGTGACCTGTTCTTTTGTTCAGCAACTCCATTCTGTTGAGGTGTATACGGCACTGTACACTGGTGTTTTATCCCACGTTCAGCCAGAAATGCATTAAAATTTGAAGACATATATTCCCCCCCTCGATCAGAACGGAGGGTGCCCATTTTACATGCTGATAGATTTTCAGCCAAAACCAAAAACTGTTTGAAGCACATGAACACTTCGGACTTTGCTTTGAGTGGATATACCGATGCATGCCTGGAAAAATCATCAATGAAAGTCAGGAAGTAAAGGTAATTTCCAAAAGAGGGTGTCTGCATAGGACCACAGACATCACTATGTACAAGCTGCAATTTCTGCGTAGCCCGAACTGAACCATCTTTTGGAAAGGAAGAACGCTGCATTTTTCCCAATACAGCCTTCACAAACATGTTTTCCAAGTGCCTCAAGTTTGGGCAAAGAGGACACCATTTCAGATTTCTGCAGGCATAACAAACTAGCAAAATTCAGATGACCAAAGCGTGCATGCCAAAGCTTTGCATCTGACATAGCCTGAGAATCATGAACTACACATGCCAAATCATTCACAGATCTTTCATAGTCTATGAGCTTATACAGCCCATGACATAAGATGCCAGAAGCAATAATCACATCACCATTTGAGAGATCATGGACTGTACACCTGTCATCAACGAATTTAACAACCAAGCCAATCTTGGCTAATGCAGAAACTGATAACAAGTTCTTTCTGATCCCTGGCATAAATAAAGCATCTAACAAAGTGAAATAACTACCATTAGGAGTAGTCAGAATGATCTTACCAACTCCCATAACAGGATAAGAGGAGTTATTGGTGCATGTCACAGTATTCCCTGTAGGGGCAGGCTCGAGTGAAGAGAAGAAACTGCACTGCGAGGTAATATGTTTGGTCGCCCCACTATCAAAGTACCAAACATCTGAGTCTACTACAGACATGCACTGATCATGAGAAGATGGGTCAAAAGTGCAGACAGTAGTAAACGCCCATTCTTCTTCCTGCACAAGATTTGCAGACTCTGTTTTTGGTGTAGAGGCCTCTGCAACAACCATTCCAGCCTCTTTCTTCTTTGCCTCTTTAGTAGCCAGTTTTGGACAGTTCTTTATAATATGATAATTTCCTTTATAGTACTTGCAAAAAATTTTTTGCTTTTCTGATTTCTTCTCATCTTTATCCTGGTTCTTCGATTGTGCAGCATTTGTAGATTTCTGCTTACTAGTAGAAGAGCTCCATTTTCCTTTGCCCTTCTGACTAGCCAGGAAAGCTTGATCTGCAACATGCATAATGGACCTGTTCTGCCTGGACTGATCTTCCTGCAACAGAACAGAGACTAATTCCTCAAATGACAAGGCATTCGGATTGCCTTTCATCATCAACCGAAGAGTAGAGGCAAAACTCTGATATGAATCAGGAAGACCATTCAGAACGGTGTGCACAAGTGAGCTATCTAGTATAACCTCATCAGCAGAAATCAATTGTTCCTTCAGGTCTTTGATCTTTGTGAGAAAACTATCCATAGAATCGCACCACGAGCATCATTCCTAGCCTAGTACAAAGTGGTAAGTGTATCCCAAGCATCCTGCTATTTTGCAAGAGCAAATGTGAGGAATAATGGCACGTTTGACAGACAAAGCTATCAATGCATGTGCCTGGGCATCTCTGCCATCCCAGCGAATCTGCTCTGCAGTAGGTGCAACAGAAACAGCAGCACGAACAGGAATCTGCGGAATATCATCTGTCACTCTAGCACAATGGTGAGTACCAATGTGAGAAGATTCACCTCATAATTGTCAATCCATGGAGACGTGAGGACTAGTATGAAGACTATGAGCAAGTGAAGGCACAAGTATGTGAGTGAGAAGCACACAAGCATGCACACACATACACACACACGTGCACACAAGGCAAGAACAAGGAGAGGAACAATGGAGTTCTTTGCATTCATCAATAAGTCTCTTACATAAGCTCAATTCACAAAACAATCTAACCCCAAAAATGAGCTCTCTAGCTCTTTTTATAGTTTTCTAACTAGCTTTGGTCTTGTCCAAACCTAGTGTCTGGCCTAGTTAAAAACTAGGTTCTAGAGCCTATTTGAGGGCTCAAACGGAGTCTAAAAATTATGAAAATTGATATGTAGCTAGTCCTAATGCTCCTCAAGCTCGAGGACTTCTCGGCTTGCACAAAATGGAGTCTATTCTACCAAAAACGGAATTTACAATGTTTTTGTAGTGATTAAAATCACTTGAGTTGTAAATGGTCCATGGAAAAAATGATTGGGCCTTGTCGCCGTATTGTGCATGACTGCTCCGTTGTGCTAGTATGCTCTTCATCTGACTTGTATGCCAACACTCCCCCCTTCCTAGCGTCTGTCGCCCCTGACAGAGCTCTGTTCTATCGGGTGGTCGATATAGTATTGGATGACATTGGTGGCAAGTTCGTGTTCTCCTATCCTTAAGCCTCTTGCTAGATCAGCTTCCAATGCATCCCAATTTATTGCGCCAGGGCTCTCTGATTGCGGTGTGGTGTAGTACTCAGAGTACATTGCTTTTTCACAAGCAAAGAGATGGAGCAGGTGTGTTGGCTTCGGTGCGAAGATCTCCAAGTGATACTCCCAGAAACGTGATCTGAACATTTCTTCGAAGGTCTATTTGTAACATGCAGGGAGGTATTTGATGCGTGCATGCCAGGCGTAAGCCACACGAATACTGGGGGTGGTGCTCATGTCATACACCAAATCATAATTTCCATTGGTAAACCCCGGTAGACGTACCTGTGGTGCGGTTGCATTTCTAAAGGTTTTCAGGACTACCTGCATCATATCTAAAATCTTAAGCATCATTTGAGCTGCCACATCTGGCATGGGCTTCAATCGCGGCATCCAGTGTCGAATTGTTCCCATCATGTACGCTACCGACGGTGGTCCCTGTGGTGGCGCAATATACGGGTAGTTTAGCCATTCCTTGCATTGCGCGTTGTTCTGCACTTTGATATTGAATGCCTTCCAAGACCTGCGGCGTGGAACTGGACTGTAGCATGGATTGTATAGGAGATGTAAAGGCGCGTTGTTCCATATGTGTAGCATTTTTGGATATGTCTCTAGAAGTTTCTGCCGCCAGGTGGGTTGACGAATTTTTCCTTTTTGCACTTCTGGAGGAAGGTCTTCAGGTTGAAATTGGGTAGCAAAGGTAGGAATCTTACCCGTGACTCTCTATATTTTTGCATTATAATCAGCCAGAATAATATAATAAGGCTTGTATTGGAGTTCAGATGAGAGGATAAGGTGTCTCGATGACAGGTTCTTGAAGTAAGCAAATTGTAGCATAGTTTCCTCTATGACCCTCATGGCATGATTTTGCACTACTGTGCGCTCTTCGTGAGAACTCCCGATTTCCTCCACTTGACGTAGCCATGGAGGCTGTGGTGCTTCGAATGTGTCCTAAGATTCTTCCGTTTGTTGGCCTCTTGGGAAGGGTTGTGGGTCGTATTCTTCTTCAAATGTTTGTTCCACAGGAATTTGTACTACTTCTTCGTCGGTGGGAGCCTCTGGAGGGGAAGGTGGTCTCTCATATTGTAGTAGACGTGCTTGCAATTCGGTGACCTGTTTCTCGAGATCTTTTAAGGCCTCTGAGTCTGTGAGAAGTGAAGCCGCGGAGGAGGTGGTTTGAGAGGCAGCTCTTGTTTCTTTTTGGTGTTTCTGCTTCAGTTGACCTAGTTCCTCTGATAGCTGGTCATGTGCTTCAAGCAGCATGGCATAGTCTTCCAATATGATCTTGATATTGTCGGGGGTCACTTCTTGAAACTTTGATGGGCTGATGGGTGCCCCAGGTGTGCTTTCGATAGCTGCTTCTAAGATTTCCTGATTTTGTAATTGCAGGCGTCGATTCTCTTCATGAGCAGCAGCAAGATGTCACTTGAGTAGGGCCATACTTTGCTGAAGCTTTGAATTGTGTTCCAGCTGTGTCCGTAGATGACCATCTACCACTTGTATTGCTTCCTTATCTGTGTTCTGTAACTGTACCTCCAATCTGCTATGAGCCTCTTGGAGAGTTTGGAATTGTGTGTGGAGGCGAGCATTTTCCTCTTCTAGTGCAGCAAGGCGGTGTTGTAGTGTCTCCGAGTGCTCTTGCAGGTGTTCATTCTGTTGCTGGAGCTGATTGTATTCTGTCCTTAATTTTGATATACAAGCTAGCATGGTGTCCAATGCATTGCCTATAGATGAGGGGGTGGTGTTTACAATGGAAGATGCATGGGAAGGGAATTGGGGAAGGGGAAGAGTGAATGATGTGTCTATTGAAGACGTGTGTGTGGGTGAAATTGGTGGAGGGGGAATGGGAGGAGGTGAAAGCGTGGGGGGAGGGGGAGGTGCCATGGGTGGTGAAATGTCCATACTTTCAGGAGTGGGTGCAAGTGTGGGGTCTACCATATATATTGGGATGGTAGGTGGTGTGTGTGTGAAAGTGGTGAATAGATGAGAAGTGGGGTGGGGAGCTGAAAATAAAGGGAATGGTTGAGACCTAGGTTGAAAAGTTCTAGGAAGGAAGTTATGGAGGGATTGGAGAAGTGGAGAGATGGAGGTTGGGGGTTGAGGTTGTAGAGTTGAGGAGGGCATGAAGGGTGGTGTGGTAGTAGGGAAACCCATGAATATGGATCTGGAGTCAGGATGACCTATGGCTGAGGGCATGGGGGATGGTTGTCCTAGGGCAGGCTCTATGAGCGATTCGGGGGATTGTGTAGTGATGGTGGTTGCTTCATAGATTGGGTTATCAGAGGTGGAGAATAGGGTTGAACTAGAGATGGGAGTACGGAAGATGAAGGTTTGTTCAATGGTTTGAGTGGTCGAGGTGATTTCCACGGTTTCTGTTCTAGGAGGCGATGGTGGGGGTGTGGGTGGTAGTGGCTCAGTTGTTTCCTCATGGGTGACTGGATGCTCTTGGCTAGCGGTTTCTACTGCTTGGGAAGTTGTCCCAATGGGTTCGGATGTAGTAATCGGCCCTTCTGCCGTTGTAATGGGGATCTGGATGTTTTTACCTGACCGTGGTCGTGTGTGGAATCTTCGTGGATCATATTGAACTGGCGATCTCCTAATGGCGGTCCGAACTGCTTCTACTACCCCATATGTTTCTGCCATTAATAAGAGACCTTCACTATATTCTGAGTCAACTCCTGCTTCTTCCAACAGCTGAGTCATGAGTACTCTACTGCTCTATTTGGTGAGCAGTTGTTGCGATCGCACTCGTTCCATGATTTGATACAGCCTTCGGAGTTCTGCGATATAGGCTGGGGCTTCAGTGGTCTCCTCTTCATATGCTCCTTCTTCTTCTAGGTGTCCTTGTTGTTGACCTTGCTGAGCGTCACTCCAATGTACATGGCAACCGTCTGTAGATTTTCTTCTTCTTTGTGAAGATGTGCCTTGTTCTTCTGCATCTGAATAAAACTCTACATCAAAGAGTTGTGTACTTTGTAAGAATGCTTCGAAGTCTTGGGGATCCATTCCTTCAGCATCTCCAATTGTAGCAAATTCAAATTCAGATGGAGCAGGAGGAGCAGAAGGGGCAGCTTGTGTCGTAGTTTCAGATCTGGACCTGAGTATTCTAATGGTAAAGGGAGGTACAGTGGACTCCCTTTGTGGCGATACTTCAGGAGTAGTCAGGACTTCCCGTGTCTGGACACAAGGGATCGCACCCCTCATGCACTTGGATTGATGTGTGGACGTCTTAAGCTTCTTAAACATTTGTAATTGTGCCCAAGTTAAGGCATGTTCAATGGGAACATTGTATGCTAGGCACCGGTAAATAATGCGTGTGATTGCACAGCAGCCGTTCACCACTAATTTCCTAGAAGACCTTTTATTTGCTTCGTACAATTGATCTATGATCCATACGGGCAGCTTAATTGGTAACGCACCTGTCTCCGCTAAGTAGAGAGCGAACCAGATTCTTTTGTGTGGTTGTGTGAAGCGGTCTTGGCCGGGGAAAGAAAAATGTTGCATGCACATACGGAGAGGGATGGACACGTTTGGTGTGAGTGTTGCCATGTCTTTAAGCTTCAGTAGTTTCCTATCCTTCATGTTAGTAGGAACGAGAGCATCCTTCTCAGAAGGTACATGTGTGCCGTGCATATTCAAAGCAGAACTCACCAACTCCAAGGTAAGTTCAAACCTCTTTAACTCATTGTTGCCCAGCAAGGAAGGAAGAACAAATGATCCTGGTTTGTCCTTTTCTTCATTAGCTTGTAATGTGGAGACCAAATAATAGCATCGGAGGAGATCCGGTTTAGGTAGTGGTGCTTCAAAGTATTCTGCTAGCCCTGCACGTTGCCATATGGTCTGGAGATCCTCTGTGTTCTGTAGAGTCTCAAACTCCTTGGAGAAAAATTGGAATCAAACCCATGATCTGTCATACTCACACTTAGACTCCCATATATACTTGGCCTCTCCTAATGGACCTGGCATGCCATTGAACCAATGAGAATTGGCATGGACTCTTTCTGTGATCCCTGTGGGTGGATCCGGTACCGGGATCTGCTGAAGGTGTTGCAACTCCACGGGTCGTTCAGTTGGTGGCACATCAACAGGGAGACTATCCACATCAATTCTTGCAGTAAGTATTCCGACTTGTGAGCTCGGACCTGTCGCTTCTGCCATGTTACTTCTTGCCTCCTGATTCTGTGAGAATATAGAGACATGTGTTAACATTGTAAAGGACAAGATAGAACCGTTTTTGTCCCCCATTACAACATTAACATGAGGTTCGGGAGAGATTAGTAGGTTAATAAGTGCTCGGTGCTTGTGTGTGTAGTTAGGAATTGGGTGGACCTAAGAACTAAGTGGAATGATGTAGTGTGAGAGTGACGTAGTTACTAGGTGGACATGGATTTACAACTGGGGTCCGGGGGTGTTTATTACAAGTTTTAGGTTGCCAAATGCAGTGGATGGGCTTCGATCTTGATTTTGTGGAGACTCTGAAGAGTTTGATAGGGGTATCTGCTTGAAGATGAGGCTTTTTAGGGACCCATTTACAAGTGATTCTACTTGTGCTAATGGAAGAATATGTGTCCGTGCGTGATGTGCAAGACAAGGCCTCAGATGTTCGAGTGAGTGAAACATGTTGTACCGGTTGTGGCCTTGGTGTAGCTATTTGAGCCCGCAAGCAAGCCTTAGGCACCCAGATTTGTCGTGATTGTGGGCTGGCCTTCATGGACTTCTTGGGTACCCAAATAGACTTCACTTTCACAGAAGAATTACTGAAGGACTTCTTATTAGTGTCGTGTTGTTGACTACTAATAAGAGGTTTTGGCCGTGGGGTCAGCCTGGTCTGAACAGGGTATTTGCCTTTTCGCCTCCATACTTGTTTCCATGGCTGAAACAATCTGCTTTGCTCCTTTTTTTGGCATCCAGTATAGGTAGTGTTCTGCTTCTTCTGTATTTGATCTGCCGTTGGTTGTTGCAACCTTCTGGTCTTTGGAAAAGAAGGGAGTTCCATCCTCTCCCTGGCTCCGTTGTTGAGACAAGCCTCTTTTTGCATCATACAGTTTTGGACAAAAATAGCATTGTCAACTTCATGTGCACCCCTGGAAGGACCAGGAGTTTGTGCCTTGCCTAGTTCCTTGAGTGCCTCATTTTCCAATTCAATTGTAATTTGGCTATGATCTACCCATACCTGAAGAAGTCCACTTCTTAGGTTGAGGTTGACTACATGATCATAGATCTAGTCCTGACCCAAGACAAGAGGCTCCGTGAGGTCCTCATCTTGACACACTAGTACTTTGACTGTCATCACTTCGTCTTGAATGGAGATGGGAAGATCCACCTCGCCCATGCAAGGGGTTTCCACACCTCGCAATCCTATGAGATATGCTTCTATAGGATTGACAGTTAATTTCAATTCTTGACAGTAAGACAATTTGACAGCACTAGTGGATGCACCTGAGTCAATCAAAGCTCTTACAGTCTTTGCACCCTTTCCTTGTCCTACTCCTAGGGTTACAAAAGGCCGTCGGTCGATTATTCTATGGAAATGCCCACCTGAAGCCTCGCACATGGCCATAGGATAGCCTACATATTCTTGAGTGTCAGGCATAGGTGGGTCTCTGCCTTGTCTCCTCAATTCCATTCGTCGGATGTGTTCTAAAGCTTCTGCCTGTGCTTCTTCTCTAATTCATTTCTCTTCTTCTTTACGTTTCTTGGCAGTGTTGAGTCGATTTAGCATCTATTCAGTGAGGGGTTCTTGATATAACTTGACTCTGCATCCACTTATGTAACTTGGTAGAATATCACCCTCTAGAGTGGCTAGTTGGACTACGCCACTTGTGGAGATTCTATTGATAATCATTGGCCCGTAACCTCTTTTCTCTAATTTCCATGCATGCTGCTTCAATGTGTAGACTAGGACTAGGTCGCCTGCTTTCAAGCCTTTATCCTTCACATATGTATCAAAATATGCCTTTTGCCTCTTCTTTGCTGCATAGATTCCTGCTGCAACTCTCAATCATGTTTTGCCTAGACGTTCAAGATCAAAGATTCGAGAGGAGGGTTCATGCCTGTCCAGTCATGCTCTTGTGCTACCTTCAATGTAGGTATCAAAAAGTCTAGAGGTAGCACAGCATTTTGGCCAAATACCATATGTTAGCAGCGGACAAGGGACTGAAGGACTAACGAAGCATGGCAGTCAGAGAAGAGAGTCAGAAGGGAGAGAAGGCACAGGCAGACAAGGGAGTCAACGAAGATTTGGCAAATAGGCCAATAATTTTCTTCAGGAAGAAGTACATATGAGCATTCACGCAGATTTAGCACCAAGGCAACCTTAATTTTTCAAAACCTCTACACCAATTACAAGTGATTCTCATCACTAAACACCATTGTAAATACCATTTCATCTTTTTGTAGCTCCATTTTGTGCAAGCCAAGGAGTCCTTGAGCTTGAGGAGCTTTAGAAGCATCTACCTGCCAATTTTCGTATTTTTTAGATCTCGTTTGAGCCCTCAAATAAGCCCTGGAACCTAATTTTTAACTAGGCCGGACACTAGGTCTGGACAGGGCCAAAGCTAGTCAAAAACTATAAAAGGAGCTAGAGAGCTTGTTGCAGAGCCAAAGAGCGCACAAAGCAGAGAAAAAGATGGGCCCCAAAATTTTTCCGATTTGGACCACATATTTTTGTAACATATTCATTTTTGTAATATATTTCCCATTGTAAAGGCACTAGAGGAGTCCTCTAGATGCATTCCCACAGAAGAATCGAAGCTTACCCATGTAAAATAGTAGGAAATTAGCTCTTAGAGAATAAAGTGCCGGTCTCTTGTGTGAAAGGACCATTTTTAGGGCACTAGTATATAAGTCAAATGTGACTCTTTGTAAAGAACTTTTTGCCATTGTGAGAAGAGGGAGCACAGAAATTCGAATTTGTGCCTTCTTTCCTCTTCATCTTCTTGTTCATGAGCTTGTATGCATGTGTATTGCTTGGAAAGAGTGCTTGTGAGTGTTGTCTATCCTTGAGAGTGTCTAATTGCTGTAGGTAAGGTGTGTGCGAGGAGAAGGAAGTGCTGAAGTGTAGGAAAGTATTCCCGCGACTCAGTATTTCTGTCATAACTTGAAGTAAGAGTGTCGGAATTGCGTGAAACCACTGCCATTGGATGCGTCTTCTCGAGAGCTTCGAAACGCATATGCTATTCGCTATGTTTGGAGCTCGGAGCTAGGAGAAAAGTCCAAAATATTGACGGCTGCTGCACCAAGTATCGTTTCGTCTTGACCTACTGTTGAAGCTTGTTAGGATAAGTATTTTCCTCATTTTCACTCTTGAGTAATTCATTTGCATTGACCATTACACGTTTGCATGTCTTCATACACTCGGCTAGGTTAGTATACTCTTCGGATTGATAAATTAAAAGCGTGTATCCCCACTATATGCACTTGTGAGGGGATTGAGGTACAGTCTCTTTCTCCGCAAGTCCCTAAGTCGAAGCTTAGGTCAACACACTTTTTGGCGCCGTTGCCGGGGAGTAACGAATCAAACCGAGGCATTCGCGTGATGGTAAGTAGCTTTTTGCTTTGAAGAACTTGGAGGAGCGGAAATCTTCTCTTCTTTGGTAAGTCAATTTCAGCCGCACTTGCTACTTCTCATTCTTGGAGTGTGTGTAGTGAGTTGATAGATTAGGGAAGTAAGTAGAAGAAGTAGAATAGGAGTGAGAGGAGAGTAGAGTAGGCTTTAGGTGTGTTCAAGAATTTTCATTTTTCGGTAAGCTAGGAATTCCCAAGCATAAAAGCCAAAAAATTTCATTTTTCCAAATCACTTGTTGAACAAGTATCGTGGAGAGCAGTGTCGAGTGTCGTGAGAGCTTGCAGAGATCGTGGGCGAGTTTTTGGGCGACCTGGAGCATTACAAAGCAAGGGAAAGGGAGCAAGGTGTTGAAAGAGCATCAGAGGTGAGCCTAGCAAGTCCTAATCCTGTTGCAACATTCAAAAAAATCATTTTTAGTCTGAAACGACCTGCGTCAGAGATCGTTTGGGTTTGATTGAGGTGAAAAGGTGAGTTTTTAGTGATCCAGAGAGTGGAGAAGGGGGAGGAGAGTGCATGACACAAGTGCATTGAATCCAAAACTTAAAAATTTTTGTCAAAAATTGAAAAAGGGTCAAGTATCGCTTTGCTCCTGCGGTCGAGTATCGTTTTACTCCTGCGGTTGAGTATCGCGATATTTCCCAGCGGTCGTAGATCGTTTCGCTAGAGATCGTTTGAGATAGAGATCGTAGATCGTTTTCAGACAGAGGTCGTCGATCGTTTCGATAGAGATCGTTTTGATCAAAGGTCGTCGGTCGTGTATCGTTTGCCAAGTATCGTGATCGAGAGATCGCGACACTTGCCAAAGGTCGGTATCGTTTCAGATAGGTATCGTCGATCGTTTCTAGTGAAGGTCGCAGATCGTTTATGTTCGAGTATCGTGTATCGTCTAGTGAGAGATCGTGTATCGTTTCAACGAAGTATCGTCGATCGTTGCTACTAAAGGTCGTCGGTCGTGTATCGCTTTCCGCCAGAGATCGTCGGTCGTCTCGTTAGAGATCGTTTCAGGCAGCGGTCGTAGATCGTTTCAAGATAGAGATCGTTTTGTTTGAGTATCGTTTGGATCCAAGTGTCGATTTCCAGCGATCGTTTTGATCAAGTATCGTTGGTCAGCGGTCGTTTTGGGTCAGAGGTCGTAGATCGTTTTGTTGAGAGGTCGTGTATCGTTTCCAGTCAGAGATCGTTTGGGGAAAGGTCGTCTGTCAGCGATCGTTTCACCCAAATATCGTTTGTCAGCGATCGATTTCTCAGAGGTCGTGAGAGTCAAGTATCGTGACTTGAAATTTTCTTTCAGTCACAATCCAGCCCAAGTCTTCCTAGACTTCTGAGCCATAACTTAGGTCTCTAGAGACTAAAGGTGGACCAGAATTGATCAGAGCTCGTAAGTGAATGAACCTGAGATCAGGAAGAACCCTAGGAAGCCGAAGAAGTGTAATTTCTTCCGTAGGGAGTGTTGCTGAACCCAGTAACCGTTCACACTATTCTGAGACCTCCAGTGAGTCAGAAGGAGAAATCCCCATGGCTTCCGAGGATATGCAAAACACGGTGCCCATGATTGGCCAGATGTCCATCATTGAGGGTGAATACAGAACTTCCTTAGAATATGTGAGCACTAACCTCAATGAGATCCCTATCTATTTGGATGGTCTAAACAGATCAGTGGCCAGACTGAGGAAGGCTTCAGAAGCCTACATAGTGCCAAGACCAGCAGTTAAGTACATAGGAGGACTGTACATGGATAAACAAGACATTCAATACATGGTCACAGAACACCCTGAAATCATTAATGAGCGTGGTGAGGAAAACAATACTTCAAGCTTAAATGGATATGGAATGGAGGAACAAGTAACAACTCCTAGAGGGAGATCGACAATCACTAAACTTTGGAGAGGAGACTTAGTTCCCCAGGATGACACTCTAATAGATGTGTATTTGATCAACGGGATGGAGCACCTGCTCAGAGCCCATTCCTCTATTTGGGAAGCTGCTCCTAACCGAGTTACCATCTATGAGTTACAAGATCCTGAATTTCCCACCATCATCACATATTTGGACAAAGACCACAGAAGGTATTGGCCAGTCACTGAATTAGAGAAAGCTGAGTTGAAATATCAGAACATCCCAGTGTTCCCCCCAAGGGACCAAGCCACTACTTCACGGAACCCACAGGGAAATTCTCAAAATGATTCAAGTCAACATTCGGGACAAACACAACAAACTCAACAAACACGGATCCCTATCAGACCTCATGTACAATTTGCAATACCTGCCACTAATCCTAATTACCGGCCACAACCAGCTATGGACCCAAGACAAGGAATTCGTACTCCAGTCAGACCACAGGTAGTACGAGGACCAGGCATACCTATAGGAAGACCAAATTACCCTGTAATGCCGAGACAACCTGAAGCAGGAAGAAGACTAAGACCAATCCAAGTGGCCAAGTGCATGAGAAATCATTATGATGGCTCAAGTGAGCCCTATAATCACATAGCAGAATTTAAACAAGTAATCAGAGCCGAGCAGGTAGAGGACTTCCTGATTCAATATGAGTCCTTTGGCCTTACCTTGTCAGACACAGCCCTGGCCTGGTTCCAGCCATTGGATCCAAATACCTTCCAGAACATGGATCAAGTATACCAAGAAATGATTGAAGAATTTACTAAGTCTGGAATCAAAAACAATTCTTCATCATTAATCCATAGCTTTAAGCAAGCCCCTACTGAGTCAGTCAGATTGGCTGCCAGGAGATTCAAACAATATGTGGACAGATGCCCAGCGGAAGAGAGGCCGACACAAAATAAAATGGTGTCTTTATTTTTGGAAGGATTACTGAACGGAACCTTGAGGTCATTAGTGTACGTGAAGAGAGTTCAAACTCTGCAAGAGTGTATGAAGGAATGTATAGACCTAGAGGATAACCTTGCAGAAGACTTGAAAATACCCCAAGGTAGTGTGAAAAGTGAAGAGTCATCAAGTAGCACATCAAACCC
Source organism: Ceratopteris richardii (assembly GCA_020310875.1). Taxonomy (NCBI): domain Eukaryota; kingdom Viridiplantae; phylum Streptophyta; class Polypodiopsida; order Polypodiales; family Pteridaceae; genus Ceratopteris; species Ceratopteris richardii. The sequence continues at coordinate 80,293,838 of CM035420.1, read as the reverse complement.
TAAAAACGACGTAGAGGAAATCGCCGACTTGCTAGCAAAAAAACTGAATATGCAAGGACAGAGGAATTATCCCACCAATCCTATGAGAGTACCCATGCTTAGAAGGTGTATGCAGTGCGGAGGTGACCATCCTTCTCACCTGTGTACTAGGGGAGTAGTCCCACCACCAGCTTATGGTTATAATAGACCCACTGTCCCAGGACCACTACAGTATTGCAGTATAGAACAGAGATACACAAATCATAGCACCGAGAATTGCCCTTACAATAGACAAACCAGACCCACACAGCCTTATGTGAGACCATATGGATATCCGCAGAACCAGCAGAGAGGAGAAGCTTTTAGATATCCCTCATATCAGCCGCAGGCACCAATACCACGACCATACGCATACCAGGGATATACACAGCCTCAACCAGTGCTAGGACAACAACCGCCCCACCCTCAGAATGTTGTCCCAGTCAAAATTGCTCAACCGGAAGAAAACTTAGAAAGGTCCATAGTGCCAGTTACACCTTTGACTAGCAGTGAACCATATGACTCATTTTATGAACCTAGTCAAGGAACATACCCAGGTTATGAGAACTCAACAATGGAATATGAGCAACAATATGACCCATATGCTTGTGGCATGGAGACGTCAGAGAGTTCATATAACTACGAGCAAGATTATGTACCATTAATGTACACAGCTCCTAGAGCAACCATGCCACCTCGACCAATGAATAGACCGCCTGTACCTAGAGGACCATGCTACAGATGTGGAGGTGATCACTACATCAGAGAATGCACATTGCCAAACCCACCACCACCACAACGAGTCTGGGAAGGCTACTGTAGTGATTGTGGTAAGGAACATCTTTTTAGAGACTGCCCAAGGAATCCCAACAAAGTTACATCAAACGTGCAAATCAATGTAATTGAAGTAATTGAATCATCAGGGAGCGACAAAGAATACACAGTACCTTTAAAAGCCATGACAAGAGCCAAGGCCAGAGAAAACCCTGATAAAACGGAGGAAAACAACCAAAGTGACAGGGAGGTGAACACACCCATCCCTCAAAGAGTGGAAGACTCAGAAGAACCAGAGAAAAGTATTGTAAGTAAAAGGTCCCAGAGATGGAAGAACCGAAGAGATAGGATAAAAGAAAAGAAGTTATTACAAAAGAAGGAGAAGGAGGAAAACAAACAAAAACTGAAGGAAGAACCAAAGAAGGAAAAGGAAATAAAAAATGAAAAATGTCAGAAAGAAGAGGTAGGATCTGTATTAGCAGACCCAATGCCTGAAGAATTAGCCATGTGGATTCAGGCATATAAAGCAAGAATAAAAGCAGGACCTACCATAGAACAACATGAGAGAGAGTATCCGAGAGGCGACTTAGAGAAAGAAAGATTGGAAATCTGCAAAAAATTGATAGAAGTTGCCCAACAAACATTAGAAAAAACCGCATCATCTTTACCAAACAACCGAATTTGCGAAGAAAAATTCCAAGAGTGTCTAAACAATCAGGAAAAGCCTAATGTGAATAGACCTCTGGATGATGAAATTGGTATTGAGAGAAAGGAAGGATCCATAGTCCCTGAAACAGAAGGAGATTGGACTAAGGATTTATGGGCGCGAGTTCAAGAGGACAAGTGGAAAAAGGTAGAGGGAATGGAACCGCCCTTTGAAGAATTGAAAGCAGAAAACGAAATAGAGGATTCAATGCCTGAACTTAATTCAGAAGAAATTTTTCCAATGGATGCAAGTGACAAAGAAGCCGAAGACGATGTAAAGGAACTACCTAATTACACCGGGGAATACGAGCACAACTCAGAATTGTATCGCATTCCATCAATAAAGAGACGAGAAACGAACCCATCAGTTCAAACATCGGAGATCATACAACGTCTTAGAGAAGTGAAAATCCCATGTACCTTAACGTTCGAGGAACTGTTAAAGGTAAAACCACATCTAAAAGAAAAATTAATCGATCAATGGGAAGTCAAGGAGGAAAAGAAAGAGATAGCTGACGAAGTGAAAACAGTGAGAATCCCAGTGGATAAGGTAGGAGACTTTAGCGAAGGAGATGAAGGAAACACCTGTCTTCCAATCACCTATAGGGGTTACACTACCAAAGCCATATTAGACTCAGGAGCCGGTGTTGGCATTGCTACCAAAGAAATTTGGGAAAAATGGGGACAACCAGCATTAAGACCAACACGCATGAAAATACAAATGGCAGATGGACATACGGAAAGACCCTTAGGATTATTGGAACGAGTAGTCTTCACTACGTGCGGAGTGGAATTCGAACACACTCTAGCAATATGTCACTTCGAAAGGCCAAGCAATTATGAAATGATTTTGGGAAGGCCTTTCATGAGACAACTAAAGGTCGTACAAGATTGGGGAAAGGACGCAGTGTACCTACAACACGAAGGAGTCACCACTAGGATCAACCTACATACGTACACCTATCAAGATGTACCACCTCTGCAATGGAATCAAGTCCATAAAGAGGAAGACGATCAATCGATTCATAGTGCAGGTTCTAGTGACCAATCCTGGATGAACGAGGACACTCATCTATGGATATGCCAAGCAGCAAAAAAGGAAGAAGAGAGAAGAAAAAGTTGGCAGCAGAAACAAGGTGTAGTAAGATCGGTACAAGATCCAGCTTATATGCCACAAGTATTTCCAGACGAAGAATTCGAACCTCACGGTTGGATGGAAATCTTAGCCACCCTCGATGTCTGTGTAAATGAAGAAGTGGTAACTATGAACGAATGTATTGACGAGGAGGGTTACGACATTAGTTTGTATGTGGTAGTCCTTCAAGAGGCAGAAGAAGGAGAAGTGATTGAGAAAGACTGGAAGGAGGACTACGAGAGCATTGAAATGGAACCAGAACCCCTGGATCTAGGGATTAGTACCAACAACATGGATATCACTGCCAATGAGCAACATAAGGATCTCACACAAAAGGAAGAATTAGAAGTTGAAAGGGAGTTAGAAGAGGAAGATAACAAGCTTCAAGACCAATTTGAGGTACCAGCTCATTTTAAGAAATATGAAGTGGAAGAGAGGAAGATTGCTATTCAAATGCCCAAAAGAGAAGCACAACCGGGAATAGCATATGATAATAAAGAGCAAACCAAAAAAATAGTGGTAACCATGGAAGGAGGAGAGGAACGATGTACTTTCATAGGACAGGATGTCTCAGAGGAAGAAGAGCAAGAGCTAATTCGACTCATAAGAGAATACCGGGATGTCTTCGCTTGGACCTATAAGGATTTAAAAGGAGTAGATCCCTCTATATGTGCGCATAGAATCCCCATGACATCCGAGGCCAAACCTTCCAAACAGAGACCTTATACTTATAATGATGTATATTCAGCCAAGATAAAAGAAGAAATAGATAAGTTGTTAGACGCTGGATTCATCTACGAAATTGAGCACACGGAATGGGTATCACCTTTGGTGGTTGTACCAAAGAAGAATGGCAAGTTAAGAGTGTGCATCAATCTAAAGAAAGTAAATGCTGCGACCATAAGGGATAGTTACCCCTTACCAATCACTGATCATCTCTTGGAAAGGGTAGCAGGGAAGGAAGTTTATAGTTTTTTGGATGGCTTTTCAGGGTATAATCAGGTAGCCATTGCTCCTGAGGACCAACATAAGACAGCATTTGCAACTGAATGGGGAGTATACGCCTTTAGAGTCATGCCTTTTGGTTTAACGAATGCCCCAGCTACGTTCCAAAGACTGATGTGTCATGTGTTCAAGGAATTTTTGAGAAAAAGCATGGAGGTATACGTGGATGATCTGTGTACATATTCAGCCATACGATCAGAGCACATCCCTGAACTAGAAAAGATTTTTGCTAAATGTCGACAATATAGAGTATGCCTCAATCCCGAAAAATGTGTCTTCATGGTGCGACAAGGGAAAATCTTGGGACATATTGTTTCTAAGAATGGAATTTCCACGGATGAAGACAAAATCAAAGTCATTTTGGATTTACCAAGACCAAAAACTGCTAAAGAAGTTCAAGCATTTATGGGACATTGCGGTTACTATCGAAGATTCATACATATGTATGCCGTAATTGCTAGACCTCTTTATGCATTGTTAACTCAATTCAATTGGACCGAAGAATGCGAAAAAGCTTTTAATGAGTTGAAGAATCGATTGAGTTCAGCACCCATTCTTCGAGTCCCTAACTGGAATAAACTGTTTCATATTCATGTTGATGCTTCCAAGTTTGCTATTGGTTGCATCTTAGCTCAACCAGCGGATACAGGTAAATTAGACCACCCGATAGCCTATGCCAGTAGACAGTTAAATCAAGCTGAACGCAATTATACTACTACGGAGAGAGAAGGCCTAGGAATGGTTTATGCAGTCAAGAAGTTCAGACATTACTTACTGGCAAACAAATTCAAATTTTTCATTGATCATCAAGCTCTATTGTACTTAGTCAATAAGCCTTGCAATATAGGACGACTAGTACGTTGGCTTTTATTGCTAATGGAATTTGATTTTGAAGTAATAGTCAAAAAGGGAAACACACATGTGAGAGCAGACCACCTTTCTAGATTAAAACACGGAGAACCACCCGTAGGAGTACCAGATGAGCTGCCAGATACGTACCTTTTTAACCTGGAAGTATGTCCTCAGTGGGCAGAAAAGTTGATCCCGATACTCACACATGGACCTAAAGATGGGATCACATCAAACCGAAAGCAAGATCTTTGGAGGACTAAAAACCTTCACATTATTGCTGGAAGTTTATACCACCAGGATTCAAGGGGACTACTGATGAGATGCGTGGAAGAAGATGAACAAAAAATGTGGCTTCAGAAGGCACACATAAATCAATGGAACACTCACTTGAACGCAACTGGAACATGGCAAACACTCAAGAGATTTGGCATATATTGGCCGACCATGCAACGAGATGCACATCATTATGTGTCAACCTGTCAAACTTGTCAAGAACAAATCCCAGATGAGAACTCTACGTTATGCTATTCTACAATAGCACCAAGGTGGAGCATGCCTTTAGTAAAGTTCTTGAAAACTCGAGAGTACCCTGATGGAGCTACCCTAGCAAGAAAACGTGCTCTTGAAGAACAGAGCAAAGATTACGTCATCCTAAGAAAACAACTCTTTAAACGCGGGAAGGATAACCAGCTAAGATTGTGCGTTCATGAAAATGAATATCTCTCTGTATTAGAAATGGCACATGCAGGAGCTGCAGGAGGACACTTCTCAGCAGACAGAACGGTTAAGATGATTCTCTTTGGAGGCCTGTGGTGGCCAACTCTACATATGGACGCAGAGACATATGTGAGAAGCTGCGAAACATGCCAGAGAGCAAAATATCCCATTAGAAGAGATGACATGCCTTTAAGACCCATGGTTTGTGCGAGAGCCTTTACCAAGTGGGGAATTGACTTCATAGGACCTATCAATCCACCTGCGAAAGGATCACATGCGGAATACATCATAGTAGCCACTGATTACTTGACTAAGTGGGTAGAAGCAAAAGCCACTAGAAAGAATGATGCTCAAACCACAGCAAAATTTCTCTTTGAGCACATATTCACACGCTTTGGACTACCGATCGAGATAGTAAGTGATCGAGGAACGCATTTCTTAAACGAAGTCATTGAATCGTTAATGAATGAATTCTTAGTGATTCATAAAAAATCAGCCCCATACCATCCTCAAGCTAATGGGCAAGCTGAAAGCTCTAACAAGGTACTATGTACTGTATTGACAAAGATTGTCAATAATGGAAGGTCAGATTGGGACAAACAATTGCATCACGCAATTTGGGCCTTCCGAGTGGCATATAAAACGGCCATTGGAACTACGCCTTTCAACCTAGTGTATGGACAAAATGCAATTTTGCCAATTGACTTCTTAGTACCCACACTAAAAGTGGCCCAGCAATATGAGTGGAACGGCCATGAGTTGTCTCAGCAATTAGATCAAATTGAAAAGCTGCACGAGACTAGATTGCAAGCGGTAGCGGGCATTTATGCCGCCAAACGGAGACAAAAGGCTTATTATGATGCACATATAAAAGACAAGGGACTGAAAGAAGGCGATTTAGTCCTAGTATACACCCTCAAACAACATGCAAAGAAGCTCCAAAAACGCGGATATGGACCCATGATTATAAATCGAATCTCTACTAGTGGTGCGGTCAATCTCGCCACATTAGACGGAGATATTCTTCCCAACTACATCAGTGGATGCAGAGTGAAAAGATTCATGGAGCCATTGACTGATCAAATGCTAGCACGACTATTAGGCGCTCAGAGTAGGAAAAAGGAAGAAGAACGCATACGAGAAGAAGCAAGACAGGAAGCCCTAGAACGTATCAAAAAACGGAAAGAGTGGATGAGAGAAAGGGACGAGAGATATCGATTAGGAGAAGAACTCATCCCAATGGCTAATTTTAGAGCCACTGAGAACTCCAGACAACAAAGAAGACAGCCTTATTTGAATCTGGGGGCAGGACGGAAAGAGTATCACTTAGTGGATGCTCTCATAGACACAGGAGCAGCAATAAGCTGTATTAGATTTTCTTTGTCTCAGAGACTTAAAGAGGAGATACGCCCATCGAAGGCACAGCTAATTGGAATAGGAGGAAAAGTTACTCAATGCATAGGTGAAATCATTTTACCTTTACATATGGGGAACAACACGATGGAACAGAGACTCTTAGTGTGTCAGGACCAAGATCTCCTTGAAGATGTGGTGTTAGGACAAGATTGGATCTACGAATATGAGGTAACCATTCAATTGGCTTTAGGATACATCTCGGCCAGGATAGGACCTCGTGAAGTATTTAGTTTGCTAGACGAACGACCCCCCAAAGCTGCTATTATAGAGCCAGAAATCCATCTTAACGAACAAAGTCATGATTGTATGTCCACTAACACTATAGAAACCCCATCATCCAGTACTTCATGTGAAAATACCGTGAGTCCTGTGTGCACTCCATCCTCGAATCTAGAAAGTCACGAGAGTACACAAGAACATGAGATCAAGCCCACTGAACCACAAAGCACAAGAGAGACTATTCCCCTACAAAACGTGAAGTCAACAACCGTGAAAGTGTACCCCATTCCACACTCTACACTAGCTTGGATAAGAAAGGATCAAAAGACGGCCTATCTTCAGCAACAGACAAGTCTTCGACAGCAGTGTGAGCAATGGCATAAGAAGACAAAGAATTTCGGACACCTTCAGCACCCACGACTCAAGAGCATATGGATCCCAAAGAAACTGATAACTGCACAACCTGATCGAAGCAAAATTTGGATCCCAAAGTCACGAACCCAAAGGATTACCATCCCAAACAAGGAACATCCTCAGAGGAAGAAGAGCTATAATACTCAAAAGGGTAAACAGATACATCAGACGAGGGAAAGGACATATTGGAGGAAGAAGGAATCTACAGACGCAATGCAAACCAACCTGAGATACCCAAAACAGAATCAACAGACATACTACCGAGGACGAACCGCATTCATCAAAAAGGTGGAGAATACAGTACATTCCATCCAAGTGAAGCAAGTTTGGATGCCAAAAGACAAGACAAGCTGCATACATCGTGCAACTACTTCCAATTGCACACATGAGGAGTTGCCAAGATCCAAAGTATGCATGATAGGGCCACATTACAAGGCCAAGCATTCGGCACGTCCTTCTTCTATTTTCGGATAGTCATGCACATTTTCCCTTTGGAAATAGGAGAGCACTTGTACATACTTAAAATATTACTACAAAAAAAAAAAAAAAAAAAAAAAAAAAAAAAATTGTACTAACCGCTTCGGCTATGAACTAACTTTTATGTTTTCTTTTCAGCAAAAAATATAAAAATACATGAAAAATTCAGGTATTACCTTTCTCACACCCACGGGAAAGGGACGGCACCATGCACTCGGAGCAACATCGAATTAATAATCAACATATGGAGGAGGATTTATGAAAAATATATGGATACTAATTCATCCTCTATATTGAGTGCAGATGACATCTTCTGACTCAGAAGCTACACAGCAGGAAGAGGAACTACTTCTTCCATTGGGGTCAATCACCAAGGTCAGAGGACATTGGTTTCGAGATGACCAACCTATCTCGGAGCTTCTCTTTATGGCAACCATCAAAATTATGGACAGGGATCACTATTTCCCCATCATGTCACAGGATTTCAAGACCATAATACAAGGACTACCACATATCGAGGAAGTATGGACCCAAGCTGGCATTGAAGCATTTTTGAAGATACCTATATGTGTACCAGACTTCCAAAGATGTACACAAGTAATGAATACTATGCAGCCGGCTGCTACAAAGATCTCGGTTCCAGAAGCAAAGGTTTTGGACAAGGTAGGCACATGGAAGACAATTCAATTCACGCATGAATTGATCAATAAAGCCTTTGGATGGAATCAAGAAGGAATTACGAATGTCAAAGAGGAATGCCATGACCCCAAGAAAAGATCATTCTTGGAGATTAACAGAGTGGATATCGAAGATGCAGTACGTTTGGTACACCAACACTTTTGTTTTCCCGGCATGAACAGATACACCGCACCACAAAAGATTGTAGTACAACTCCTATCGCATGCCATGAGACAGATAGGAAACAAAGTGAATCTCACAGGTTACGTACAAGAACGATTGTTTGAAGCTCAGAAGAAATGGGGGCAAAAGAAGTTCCTGAACGGTGGTTCAGCTTTGACCTTATTGATATATGAGGCCCTAGACATGAGACACTGCTTACGAGAGATGCCGACAGCAGAAGGGCTAGCAAGGTATGCAAAATCAGCTTCTGTCCCTAAGAAAAAGAAAGCAGCAGTTGTAGTGGAAGAGGCTGGAACCAGCACACAAAAACCCATGAGGGGCACTAAACGCTTGCGAGAAGAAGAAACCCAAGCAACACCTCAGTCCAAGAGAACGCATCTCTTGCCTAAGGTCACGACGGCTCAAATGCCAATATCAAAAAGAGATTTGTCTGCTGCCCTCGAGCAAACACACCAGTACATGCAAGGGCAGGTGAATCTAAATGTCCAAGGACATCAATATAGACAAGCGAGTCAAATTCAGCAAAAACAGAGTACAGAAACACCTCCAAAGCAACCTGGAAGATATCAAGAATTGGGCATTGATGACTCAAGTACGAACACGGAATCCAGTCCTGAGAAAGATACGCTAGATACTGATATCAGGACAGAAACTTATAAAGACGAAGGACCAGAGGTCAATCAAATGGAAGTAACACCAGACAGCCAGAAGGAAAAAGAAAAGAAAGTGGATGATGCTCAGGAACAGGCGCATGTCATTCAATTGAATGACACTACCAAAGTAAGTATCAAGGAAGACACGACTACTGGGGTTACACATGTCAAGATACCTATTAAAGAGGAAGAACAAACCCCAAAGAATACGGATGCGGGAGAAATCCCACAAAAAGAACAAACAGTATTCGAGGTGCCTGATGACACACCTCAAGCACAGGATGAAAACATGAGGGCTGAGCCACGGATACAGCTTCAAATCAGGCAGCCCCATGATACCACCTTACACATTGCTCAAGGCAAAGACGTGACTACCGGAGCAGAACCATCAATACCGAAAACATGGCTCAATGTGGATGTAACTCAACTGAAACCGGTGGTAAAACAAATGATCCAGACAGCCATGGATACTCAGCAGCACATGATGGAAATAGATGCAGATTATGACAAAGCCATGAAAGAAAAGAATCAGTTTCAAGTTATGAGTGAACAATTATCTGCACAACTGATTCAGGTACAAAAAGAAATAGCCACCAAAAGCACGGAATTGCTAGAATCACAAACACAGTATGAATCATTAAGCATTCAGCATCACCAACTGCAAAAACAGCTCAAAGACATACAAAAATTATATGATGCTACGGTAACAGAGCAAGACAGAATGAAAACCAGAAGCACTCTACTAGAAACACAACTAAAGTTATATCTGGACGAGAATGACACTTTACGGAACAGAAATAAAGAATTGATGAAATCATTGTTATATGACCAACCAATAAAGCAACAGGCTTCAACTGAAAATAAAGAAGACGAATTAAGAGATCAGCTCGCACAATATGAAGCCCTGCTAAAACAAGAGCGTGCGGTAAGAGAAGAAGCAGAACTTAAGCACAATCAGGAAATAAGTGATCTAAAAAGGCAGCTGAATTCAGCACAGGCCAAACTGGTACAGAGCTACAGTGACAACATGGATCACATAGCTGACATAGGTAAGGAGCTCCTAGCCACAAAAGAAAAACTCGGGGAAGCCCTACAACAGATAAAGGAAAAAGACGAATGCATTGAAGAGCTAAAAAATCAGCAGAAAGGCAAAGAACAGATCGGGACATCAGTAGTGCCAGAAACAGAACATCCTACTGACGAGGTAGAGGTAAGCCCTCTATCTCAACCGATCTATCATTCTCCAATACATGAGCAGATGGCGGATATGCATGATGATCATCCAATGCCATACACTGCAGAAATAAGTCAGAAGGAACGGGCACTAGTGGTGTCCCGATTGACGGAAAATTTTGAGAATGAAGTCATCAAGGTCATGAAGGAAGCCAAAATCAAAGGTAAAGACTTGGAAAAGATCATCAAGCCTTTCAACATTCCATATGGACTGATGAAAGAGAAAACAAGGCAATATATAAAGAAGGTTACACACAAAAGTCCAGATGAACAGCTCAACTTCAAGAATGACACATTCATGTACACTCAAGCTGAGTTTGAAGCTGCACAACCGGTGTGGAGGAGAAAATTCTTGGAGAAACATCCCACACTAAGAGTGCACTGGGAGGCCGCACCTTATTTACTACAGGTAAACCCTTCATTTTGTCCAATACCACGCAGAAGGGAGCCAACGGAATTTTTGGCTTTACAACGCAGCGGCAATATTAATAAACAGTGGCTCAACTATCCGATGTTACCGAGCCCGCCCCATAATTATTTGCCAACCGAGGAGTACATGATCAAAACAATAGAATTTTGGCTACAAAACTATGCGACTGTACCAGATTTAGCAGTGAAGATGACAAATAAAATACTTGGTATGCTACTTACAGTTCTGAAGGTTTTCAAACATGCGGCATATACATTTCTGAACTTCATCGGCATTAATCAAGGCACCGATATACTTATATTCGATCTATCAGTAATGCCGAGCCGCCCCACAATAATGGCATATTATTCTAGACTCATGTTTTTGCCAAGTCCATACATGCAAATATTCAAAGAAGCATTTTTTACAGGATTTTTTGAAATAGATTCAGAGGTATTTTTGAAGATGTCATCAAATCTGAATGCCAGACTAGTGGCATATGAATTAAGCTTCTTCGCAGATCATAGACAACCGCCAAACGATGGAGTCAAAGCAGAACAATGGAAACAGATCATGATACGTGAAGCCAATCTGCTAAACGATACAGAGCAACAAGTATACAAAACATATGCCCGGCGCTTATCCAAGCCTGTCGGGGACGACAGAGTTCAGGAGGGGGGCAGTGTTGAGGGCGAGACGAGTAAGAAGAGGAAAAAGAGAAAGCAACGAAAGAAACAGCTTCACTAAAAGGCGAATTTGAAGATCAGACAAATGTAAAGATACATCTCTGCAGGAAGCCCCGCAGGGGCGCAACACCCATCTCTGCATAGAGCCCCGCAGGGGCACACACACCAAGGAAAGGACGCAACCCACATGGGTGTTTCAACCTCTTGATCTGTTGGAACGTCCAGATCGAAGATGGAAGCACCAGATCTTTAACCTTCCACTAGTGGCGTGCGTGGCAACCGAACTGAAGACAGCAACCCAGATATGTGATATACGGAATACCAAGGGGCACAAACAGAAGCAAAGGACAAACATCGGATAAGATACCCAATTGTCTAACGATCCTTATTGCTTCTTCAACCACTGGATTCGTGCGTGGTATCCCAGAATTAATGAACCTATATGTGAATTAGACTGCACGATATCAGCAAGCCAGTCTAACTTCAAGGGTTGCGGGAAAGCAAGTCAAATGCATTAGGCCCAGAGAATGTAGAACAAGAATTGAGAAGAGGCCGTCAAAACTGAACACCTGTTTTATAAACAGGTAGAACTGAGCAAAGGTTGCTTGCAGAGAATAAACTGAAGACAAGAAGCAAAGCCTGTCAAGGGACGACAGAGGCGAAGAGGGGGAGAGTGTTGCAGAGCCAAAGAGCGCACAAAGCAGAGAAAAAGATGGGCCCCAAAATTTTTCCGATTTGGACCACATATTTTTGTAACATATTCATTTTTGTAATATATTTCCCATTGTAAAGGCACTAGAGGAGTCCTCTAGATGCATTCCCACAGAAGAATCGAAGCTTACCCATGTAAAATAGTAGGAAATTAGCTCTTAGAGAATAAAGTGCCGGTCTCTTGTGTGAAAGGACCATTTTTAGGGCACTAGTATATAAGTCAAATGTGACTCTTTGTAAAGAACTTTTTGCCATTGTGAGAAGAGGGAGCACAGAAATTCGAATTTGTGCCTTCTTTCCTCTTCATCTTCTTGTTCATGAGCTTGTATGCATGTGTATTGCTTGGAAAGAGTGCTTGTGAGTGTTGTCTATCCTTGAGAGTGTCTAATTGCTGTAGGTAAGGTGTGTGCGAGGAGAAGGAAGTGCTGAAGTGTAGGAAAGTATTCCCGCGACTCAGTATTTCTGTCATAACTTGAAGTAGGAGTGTCGGAATTGCGTGAAACCACTGCCATTGGATGCGTCTTCTCGAGAGCTTCGAAACGCATATGCTATTCGCTATGTTTGGAGCTCGGAGCTAGGAGAAAAGTCCAAAATACTGACGGCTGCTGCACCAAGTATCGTTTCGTCTTGACCTACTGTTGAAGCTTGTTAGGATAAGTATTTTCCTCATTTTCACTCTTGAGTAATTCATTTGCATTGACCATTACACGTTTGCATGTCTTCATACACTCGGCTAGGTTAGTATACTCTTCGGATTGATAAATTAAAAGCGTGTATCCCCACTATATGCACTTGTGAGGGGATTGAGGTACAGTCTCTTTCTCCGCAAGTCCCTAAGTCGAAGCTTAGGTCAACAGAGCTCATTTTTGAGGCTAGATTGTACTTGAAACGAACTTGTAAGAGCTCTTGAAAGTAATCTAAGAACTCCATTGTTCCTCACTCTTTGTCTTGCCGTGTGTGCGCGTGTGCGTGTATGTGTGTGCATGTTGGTGTGCTTCTCACTCACGCATTTGTGCTTCCACTTGCTCGAGGTCTTCATACCATCCTCACGTCTTCCCGGATTGACATTAAAGGAGGTGCTACTCATCACTGAGCTACACCAAATTTTGGCGCCGTTGCCGGGGATCGAGCTTTGAGGATGAGCGTGTGATGGTAAGACGTAGAGTTGACGCGTTGGAGTTGTAGGTATTTTCTTCACTCTCATCGATTTTCTTTTACTTTCTTCACCATCTTCATCACCATCTCCCACCTCCATCTCCATCATCGTGAAAATTTCTGTTTTTTTGATCATATCACCATCTCCACCTCATTTCCCTCATTCCACTTGTGAGAGAGAGCGAGAGAGCGATATTGCTTGCACTGTTTTTGCATGTTTATTGTGTTTCTTGCATTAATCCCCCAGCTAAGGGTTCTCATGCAGAATACATCATTGTTGCGACAGACTATCTAACCAAGTGGGTAGAGGTAAAGGCTACGACAAAGAACGATGCTCAAACAACTGCTAAATTCTTGTTTGAGAATGTGTTCACAAGATATGGGCTACCCATAGAGCTTGTAAGTGATAGAGGCACTCATTTCTTGAACGAGGTGATTGAGAATCTACTCCAAGAATTCTTGGTAATACACAAGAAGTCTGCCCCCTATCACCCTCAAGCTAATGGACAAGCTGAGAGCACTAATAAGATCTTATGCAATGTACTGACGAAATTAGTGAACAATAAACGCTCTGATTGGGACAAACAGCTACACCATGCTGTTTGGGCATACCGAGTTGCCTACAAAACGGTACTCCAAGCCACCCCCTTTCAGATGGTATTCGGCCAAAACGCTGTGCTACCCTTGGACTTCTTGATACCTACATTGAAGGTAGCACAAGAGCACGAATGGACGGGTCATGAACTCTCCTCTAGACTTTTTGACCTTGAACAATTAGGAGAAACAAGACTGAGAGTAGCTGCAGGGATATATGCAACAAAGAAACGACAGAAGGCATATTTTGATGCCCATGTGAAGGATAAGGGCTTGAAAGCAGGAGATCTAGTTTTAGTTTACACATTGAAACAACATGCAAGGAAGCTAGAAAAGAGAGGCTACGGACCTATGATCATCAATAGGATCTCAACAAGTGGAGCAGTGCAACTAGCCACATTAGAAGGCGATGTTCTACCAAACTATATTAGAGGATTTAGGGTTAAGTTGTATCAGGAACCTCTCACAGAGGAAATGCTAAGTCGACTCAACACTGCTAAGAAACGCAAAGAGGAAGAAAAGCGAATTCGAGAAGAAGCTCAAGCAGAAGCCCTAGAGCGCATACGAAGAATGAAACTAAGAAGACAAGGTAGAGAGCATCCTAGGCAAGATGCATATGCAGATCAAGGATATGACGTGGCTATGTGTGAAGTTTCAGGTGTTAGCTCACATAGAATAACTGATCGACGTCCTTTCATAACCTTAGATATAGGACAAGGAAAGAGTGCAAGGACTATAAGGGCCTTGATTGACTCAGGTGCAGCCACCAGTGCTGTTAAATCATCTTACTGTCAAGAGTTGCAGTTAACTGTCGATCCTGTGGAAGCATATCTCATAGGATTGGGAGGCGTGGAAACCCCTTGCATGGGCGAGGTGGAACTTCCCCTCTATATTCAGGATGAGGCAATGACAGTTAAAGCGCTAGTATGCCAAGACGAGGACCTCACGGAACCCCTTGTCCTGGGTCAAGACTGGATTTATGACCAAGCAGTCAACTTAAACCTAAGAAGTGGACTTCTTCAGGTATGGGTGAATCAGACTAGAATTACAATGGAGTTAAATAATGGAGCACTCAAGGAACTAGGAAAGGCACAGACTCCTGGTCCCTCCAGGGGTGCACATGAAGCTGACCATGCTGTTCTTGTCCAAGGCTCTGTGATGCAGAAGAATGAAGATCTCAAAAAAGGAGTCAGAACCACAACGGAACTCCCTTCTTTTCCAAAGGCCAGAGGGAGGCAGCAACCAAAGGTGGATGAAAGGCAGAAGAAGCAGAGTACTACCTATGTCGGAGATCAAAAGTACCTGTGCAGCAAAACGTCTCAGCTAGTGAAACAAGTGTGGGTGCGGAAAGGAGAACACCCGGTTGCACTCAAGCCAACCACACGGGCAAAGCCTCTTATTAGTAACCAACAACACGACACTAATAAGAAGTCTTTCAGAAAGTCTTCGGCTAATGTGAAGTCTATTTGGGTGCCCAAAAGGTTGATGAAGGCTAGACCACAATCAAGACAAATCTGGGTGCCTAAGGCTTGTTTGCGGGCTCAAATAGCTACACCAAGACCATACCCCATACAGTATGATCCATTCACTCGCACAGCTGGCATCCACTCATTTTCAACAATTAGGAACACACCAAGGCCCATGAGCTCGCACATAATCACTTGTAAATGGGTCCCTAAAAAGCCTCATTTTCAAGCCGACACACCTATAAAGCTCTCGAGAGTCTCTACGCAACCTAGAGCAAAACCTATCCGCTGCATTTGGTAGCCCAAGACTTGTAACAAACCCCCGGACCCCATTTGTAAATCCATGTCAACCTACTAACCACATCACTATCACACTACATCACTCCACTTAGCTCTTAGGTCTACTGAACTCCTAACCACACACACACTCGCACCAAGCACTTACTAACCCATTATTCGCTCCCGACCCTCATGTTAATGTTGTAATGGGAACAACAATGGTTCTCTCTTGTCCCGTACAATGTTAACACATGTTTGTATATTCTCACAGAGACAGGCAACAAGAAGTAACATGGCCGATACGGTAGGAACCAACTCCCAGGCAGGCACCAGCCCCCAAGTGGTGGACATCGAAAGCCTCCCGGTCGAGGAGGAATTAAAGGAAAGACCAGTGGCATTACGGGCATTACATGCCATACCAATTCAAAATCCTCCGCAGGGTCATACAATGCCCGTGGGCAAAGCTTCACACTGGTTCAGTGACGTTTCTGGACCTCTGGGTGAAGGCACATATATGTGGGAGTCCGAGGTAGAATTCAATGGACGTTGGGGCAGATACCACTTCTTTACCAGAGAGTTTGAAAAGCTACAGAACAATGAAGGACTGAAGTCGATATGGAAGAAGGCGGGGCTTTATGATTACTTCAAGTTCCAACTACCAAAGCCAGATTTTCTAAGGTGCTCATATTTAATTAGTACCCTCACTCCTAGCAAAGACAAGAAAGGATACAGCTCCTTTGTGCTCCCATCACTCACAAGGGGCAATGAGCTGAAGCGTTTCCGCTTGACTATCAACTTGGTGAGAGAAGCTCTTGATATGCACGGAATGCACATTCCTACGGAGAAGGAGACTATGGTCCCCGATAATATGAAGAACAGGAATCTGAAAAAACTGAAGGACATGGTGGCGATGACTCCCACGATAGCCATTCATTTACGTATGGTCATGCAACACTTCGCATTCCCCGCGCAAGACAGGTTCACAATGCCTCCCAAAAAGATCTGGTTTAGCCTCTACCTGGCGGATGCTTTTGATTTGTCCATCAATATGCCCCACTGGATTATCGACCAGATTCATATGGCTCATCAGAGATGGTAGAAGAAGCAAAAGTTTGTGTTGTATGGTTGTTGTGCACTTACAAGAATTGTATACAGATGTCTCGCATATGATGTACCGGTGCAGAGGGCTCTCATTTGGTCTAGAGCACAGGAGTTTCAACGTAGATTGTCAGCTGTGGGGCCTCCCTCAAAGAAGATGAGAGGCACTGTCCAGATGCCTTGTGCACAAGCTCGCGGTGCAACCCTAACGCCTGAAACAACCCCAAGACTTCCCCCACGAGTGCAACCATTTACTATCAGGTTACCCAGGCACAGCACAGATGGCCCTAACCTTGTGTTTCCACCAGTACCGACTGATATGGAATTCCCGCATGGATTCACTCTGGAGGATCTAACGGACGAAGAAGTTGCTAGAATCATCGATGCTGTAAATGCGGAAGTTGAAGCAGAGCAAGCTGGTGGACAGCAAACTGCCCCAGACCAAGCCCAGCCCAGCCAACCGGACGTAGTCAATGTGGACGATGAAGAACAAGCACATGAAGAGGCATAGGGTGGCCAATCAGAAGCAGAAGAACAAGAGTATGATCAGGAAGCCCTACAAGTACTGGAAGGTGCCCCCACCTATACTAACGCATTAAAGAAGCTCTACGATACGATGAACCGAGTCCAAGAGCAACACAGGCTATCATTAGCTGTAGGTAAAGCCCTCATGAACCAGATTCTGGAGGAGGAAGGCGTGGACAAGCAATACCGTGCCACCCTGGAAATGATATCAGATGCTTTGGGAGTACCTGAAACGGTGCATACTGCACTAGTGCAATCACGAAGGACAGAGAAAAGATATGGAAGACGCCCCCTACGAACGGGAAAACGAATGAATGTATTAAGATCAGGACCACAAGGCACCCCCACAACCACGGGCACTGCACACACCGCTCACGACACCGAGGAAGCCCATATATCAAGTGCACCTCCATCACCTCCCTTACCACCGTCGCCTCCCTCTCCACCACATTCACCTCCCATTACCAATGTAACAATCACCGTTACCGCCTCCGAGCCCACCGCCATGACTGAAGCACAAACCGCCAATCAACCCACACACCCTCTCAACACCTCCCGTGTATATACCTCCACTAACACTGTAACCTTAACCATAGCTACTGACATCCCCATCCCCCCACTCACACTTTCGGGTAGTTCACATTCACAATTGCACACACCACTGTACACATTCACCACAATCACTGCACCCACAATTCCACTATTCACAATCACTCCCACTATTGTTTACACCACGGACTTTATGGACATATCACCTTCCACCGCACCTCTCCCTCCCCCCATGCCACCACAATCTCCCATTCCCCCACCACCCACTTCACCATTTTCCAGCACTGCATTCACACTTCCCTTCCCCTCTCCCTTCCCCTCTACACATCACACCCTCCCTGCATCCATCCCCATTAATAATGTATTCAATAATATGTATCAGTGCATGTCTCAGTTACAACAACACTATCAGCACCTCGATGCTCAGCATACAAGCTTGTTCAGGAGACATGAGGAGTTACAAGGAAGATTCACTGATTTAGAGAAAGAAAAGCATCACTTACAACAGCAGTTTAGTGCATTGCAAGAACAACATGAGAAACTTGTGGCAAATCCACCGCAGCCTGATGCAGAAGAAAGACAACATATGGATGATTTGCTACACTCACAAATCACAGAGAACCTCAAGCTCCGCCGCAACATGGCTCTATTACGGAAGCATATGTCTGCAGCCCTAGAAGAAAATAGACGGCTTCAGACACAAAACGAAGAGAACTTGGAGTTAGCCATGGAAGGTTCCCCACAGGAAATTGACCCGGAGAGATTTAAGGCTATTCCCTCAGACAATATGCAGATCATATTGGAAACCCATGCAGATCTCCTCGAAGCCCATGCAGCCTTAGAAAAGGAAAGAGACGAACTACAAAGGCAATTGGCAGCTCAACCAGCACCACCCAAAGAAGTCCCAACCACAGCTGACACAGCTGACGAAGTAGCAGCGCTCAAAGCACAACTCTAAGAATTGCAAAAGAAAGTGCTTGTATATGAACGACAACCCTCCCCCTTGGCAGAACCAGAACCTGAAGACCTAGTGCCAATCGAAGTAGAGGAAACTTTTGAGGACCCGTACGTTCCGATGCCAACACCCGGGGGTAAGCGAACAGAACAGGGCATGGACACAATTGAAATTGAGGCACCTGAATGGATGCAAAAATTAGAGAAAGTAGCCACGACGCATGATGACAGGATGGCAGTCCAAATCGCATTGATGTCAAAGTTGGAGGAGGTTGTAATAAAATCTGATTATTTTCAGAATCTCTCACACCATAGGTGGATCGGCCCATCGGATGATCTCTATGTTCCTTTTTGCGTGCTAATGGCGGATTATAACGCAGAGATCAAGCACCACACCTCAAGGGAACCCACCTCTGCCACCCAATTCGCACCTGACGACATCCCAGAAAGTGCCAAGCAGGGACATATTCGCCAACCGATGTGGAGAATTCGGCTGCTTGAAACATACCCGGAAATGGTCAGAACATGGAACAACATGCCCTTGTACATTAAATATAACCCATGTTATTGCCCTGTATTTCGAAGGAGATCATGGCCGGAGTACACACAAACAGTGCTGACGATTAAAGGATGTGAGAAGTGGCTCAATTATGTGTACTTCGCACCCCCGAAGGGCCCACCTACGATTGGATATATGATTTCGACGATTCGACATTGGGGGGTCCGATTCAAGAATGTACCTGATGTCATGACTCAGATGTGCCTGAAGATTTTCGAACTTATGTTGATCACCTTCAGGACCTTCAAAAATGTCAAGGAACCGCATCTCTCAGCATTAGGATTTAATGAAGGTAATCAGGACCTTGTATACGACATGAGCACAACCCCATCGATTAATGTTGTGTATGCATGGCACGCTCGCATCAAATATCTACCGGCCTGCTTCAAACAAACGTTTGAAGAGATGTTTGTCACGGGATTCTGGGAATATCACTCCGAGATATTCATTCCCAGACCATCCCATCTCTTGCAGTTGTTTGCAGTGGAACAAGCTCTCCATTCCGAAAAGCTACGTATACCACATCCAGAGGTTCCCGGGCCGGTAGATTGGGATGCGCTACTCACAGATTTGGCCAAAGGATTGAGGATTGCCGAACATCACTTAGCGCAGGATGTCGTCGAGTACTACATCCAAAAACCCACACAACAAGGGTCTGTCAGGGACGACAGACGTGAGAGAGGGGGGGTGTTAGCAGCGGACAAGGGATTGAAGGACTAACGAGGCATGGCAGTCAGAGAAGAGAGTCAGAAGGGAGAGAAGGCACAGGCAGACAAGGGATTCAACGAAGATCTGGCAAATAGGCCAATAATTTTCTTTAGGAAGAAGTACATATGAGCATTCACGCAGATTTAGCATCAAGGCAACCTTAATATTTCAAAACCTCTACACCAATTACAAGTGATTCTCATCACTAAACACCATTGTAAATACCATTTCATCTTTTTGTAGCTCCATTTTGTGCAAGCCAAGGAGTCCTTGAGCTTGAGGAGCTTTAGAAGCATCTACCTGCCAATTTTCGTATTTTTTAGATCTCGTTTGAGCCCTCAAATAAGCCCTGGAACCTAATTTTTAACTAGGCCGGACACTAGGTCTGGACAGGGCCAAAGCTAGTCAAAAACTATAAAAGGAGCTAGAGAGCTCATTTTTGAGGCTAGATTGTAATTGAAACGAACTTGTAAGAGCTCTTGAAAGTAATCTAAGAACTCCATTGTTCCTCACTCTTTGTCTTGCCGTGTGTGCACGTGTGCGTGTATGTGTGTGCATGTTGGTGTGCTTCTCACTCACGCATTTGTGCTTCCACTTGCTCGAGGTCTTCATACCATCCTCACGTCTTCCCGAATTGACATTAAAGGAGGTGCTACTCATCACTGAGCTACACCATATGAAAGGGGGTGGCTTGGAGTACCGTTTTATAGGCAACTCGGTATGCCCAAACAACATGGTGTAGCTGTTTGTCCCAATCAGAGTGTTTATTGTTCACTAGTTTAGTCAACACATTGCAAAAGATCTTATTAGTGCTCTCAGCCTGGCCATTAGCTTGTGGATGATAGTGGGCCGATTTCTTATGTATCATCAAGAATCCTTGGAGAAGGTTTTCTATGAATTCATTCAAGAACTGTGTGCCTCTATCACTCACCAACTCTATTGGCAATCCGTACCTCGTGAATACATTTTCAAATAAGAACTTTGCTGTTGTTTGAGCATCATTTTTTGTAGTAGCTTTCACTTCTACCCACTTGGTTAGATAGTCTGTGGCCACGATGATATATTCATCATGTGAACCCTTAGCTGGGGGATTAATAGGACCAACAAAGTCTATTCCCCATTTAGAGAATGCACCTCCGCCCATCATAGGCTTCAGTGGCATCTCATCTTTGTGTATAGGGTACTGAGTTCTCTGAAAAACATCACACCGTTTCACATAGGTATGTGCATCCATGTGAAGGGTTGACCACCAAAAGCCCGCAAATAGTATTGCCTTGATTACCCGATCTGGTCCAAAGTGTCCCCCTGCTACACCTTGGTGAGCAATATCCAAGATTTTGAGATATTTACTCTCATGGACACATAGTCTCAGGTAACCATCTTTACCACGCTTGTATAGATTATCACCAATGAGTGAATAATCCTGGGCTTCTTGTTCTAAACTCCTTTGCCTAGCCAGAGTCATGTCTGGAGGGAATGTTTTCGTCCTTAAGAAGGATACTAGTGGTTCACTCCAATCTGGCACTATGGACACTTGATAAAGAGTGGCATGTTCCACAGGTGGTTTAGTGCAGCAGATTGGGCATTCCTTGCACAACTTTTGGACATCAGCCTCCATAGTCGGCCAATGCACTCCGAGTCTCCTTAGTGTTTGTAAGGTTCGTTGCTTTGAGTAATGTTGCTCTAATGCACCTACATGTGCTAATTTCAACCATTTAGTGTACTCGTCCTCTTCTACACAACAAGCCAAGATCCCTTGATCTGTCTGTTTGTACATGCTTCCTGCCATGATATGGTACTTCTGGGCTTTTACTACCTCTCTACCTTGAGTGTTTATTACTGGGTGGTTAGGCCCGTATGTCAATACTGGCACTAATGGCTTAGCCCACTAAGGTATTACCTCCAAATTAAACAAGTAGGCATCAGGAAGTTCATCCGATACTCCTTGTGGGGCTTCTCCGGATGTGAGCCTAGAGAGATGATCTGCTCTCAAATGAGTCTTGCCTTTTCTCACCACTACCTCAAAGTCATATTCCATTAGTAAGAGGAACCATCTCACCAATCTACCTGTGTTGCATGGCTTGTTTACCAAGTATAGTAGAGCTTGATGATCAGTGAAAAATTTAAACTTATTTGCAAGCAAATAATGTCTAAACTCTTTAACCGCATACACCATGCCCAACCCCTCTCGTTCGGTAGTGGTATAGTTTCGCTCAGCTGCGTTCAACTGTCTACTCGCATAGGCAATGGGAAGATCCATATTACCTTCACTAGTAAGTTGTGCAAGCACACATCCAATGGCATAATTGGATGCATCCACATGCACATGGAAGGGCTTATTCCAATCTGGTGTAGTTAAGATTGGTGGTGAGCATAATCACCGTTTGAGCTCATTGAACGAGTTCTCACATTCCTCAGTCCACTCAAAGTTTGTCAGAAGTCCGTACAGAGGCTTTGCAATGATGGCATACATGTGAATGAAACGTCGGTAATAACCACAATGCCCCATGAAAGCTTGCACTTCCTTGACATTCTTTGGCCTAGGTAGTTCTGCAATAGCCCTCACCTTCTCTTCATCAGTGGAGATGCCGTTCTTTGACACTATGTGTCCTAAAATCTTGCCTTGTCTGACCATGAAAACACACTTTTCTGGGTTCAAGTAGGCTTGATATTCTCTACATTTGTCAAAGATTTGCCTGAGTTCAGGTATATGTGTTTGTCTAATGTTGGAATGAGCACAGAGATCATCAACATAGACTTCCAAATTCTTTCTCAGGAACTCTTTAAACACATGGCAGATCAATCTCTAGAAGGTTGCGAGAGCATTGGTAAGCCTGAATGGCATTACCCTAAAAGCAAATATGCCCCACTCTGTGGCAAAAGCCGTTTTATGCTGATCTTCTGGTGCAATGGCCACTTGATTGTAGCCAGAGAACCCATCTAGGAAGCTGTACACTTCCTTGCCTGCCACCCTTTCTAATAGATGCTCAGTGATAGGAAGCAGGTAATTATCCCTGATCGTGGCTGCGTTAACCTTCTTCAAGTTAATGCATACTCGTAATTTGTCGTTCTTCTTGGGCACCACTACAATGGGGGATACCCATTCAGTGTGCTCAATTTCATAGATAAATCCAGCTTCAACCAAGTAGTCTATCTCTTCTTTGATCTTGGCAGCATAGTTGTCATTGTATGTGTAGGGCTTTTGTTTTGAGGGTCTGGCCTCTGTGGTCATGGGAATCGTATGTGAGCATATGTCCGGGTCCACTCCTTTCAAATCCTTGTAACTCCAAGCGAGTACATCTCTATATTCTCTTAGCAAGGCTATCAGCTCATGCTCTTCTTCCTCAGTGAGGTCATGTCCTATGTAAGTGCACCTCTCTTCTCCTTCTTCTATGGCTACCACTATTTTCTTGGTGGTTTCTTTGTTATCATAGGCCTCTCCCGATTGCGCCTCTCATTTAGGCATTCTAATCATGACTCTCGTGTCATCTATCTCATACTTCTTAAAATTTTCCGGGACCTCAAACAAAGATTCTTCCTCTTCTGGTGTGACTTCTCTCTTCTTTCTTTTCTTTCCTTCTTCCTTAGGGGTTACATGTGTGGCTAGCCTTACATCCTTTGTAAGCTCTCCGTGCTTCTGGGGTTGAAATTCTACTTCATAGAAGTATTCTTCATCTGATGCAAAAGGTGGGTCCATAATGATTGACTCTAGATCGGAGTCACTCGCATCCTCAAATGCATCAGGGATAGGTTCACACTCTTCTAAAACTGCCTCTCCCATGATCGGCTCTATGGAGAAGACTGAAATGTCATAGCCATCCTCATCACAGTGAGGTGTCCATTGTTCTTCATTGATGGCTACATCCATTGTTGCTAGAATTTCTGCCCAGCCGTGAGGTTCAAATTCTTCGTCTGGAAAAACTACAGGTGCATAGGCTGGGTCTTGGATTGATCTATGGGTTTCTTTTGCACCTACCTCCCTAGCTTTTTCTCTCTTCTCTTCTTCTACTGCTTCCTTACACATCCATAAGTGAGTGTCTTCATGCATCCATGAGGATCCTGATCCTAGGGAATGCACCGATTCCGTATCATCTTTGGCTCTATGGATGGGGTTCCATTGGATAGGAGGGACATCTATATGAGAGTAATCCTTGAGATTGACTTTGGTTGTAACACCTAAGTGCTGCAAATACAAGGAATTGGTTCCCCAATCCTGTACCACTTGCAACTGCCGCATAAATGGTCTTCCCAAAATCATCTCATAGGCTTGATTTTTGCTAAAGTCACAGGTAGCAAATGTGTGCTCAAACTCTACACCACAAGTAGTGAGAGTTATCCGCTCTAGTAGTCCTAAGGGTCTTTCTATGTGCCCATCAGCCATCTGCAATTTCATTCTCGTTGGCCTGAGAGCTAGCTTGCCCCATCGTTTCCATAAGGAAGTGGTAACAATTGCAACTCCTGCACCTGAGTCCAAACTGTCCTTGGTTGTGTAGCCCTGATGAGTGATGGGGAGATAGGTGTTTCCTTCTTCTCCCTCGCTCATGTCTCCTATCTTGTCCAAGGGTATTTCTGGCACCGTTCTTTGAGATCCTACCTAGGAATGTGGTTTTGCTACTTCGGGCACTTGATTGGCTACATGTTTCCACACTTCTCGTCTAACCTTGAGCAGCTCTTCCAAAGTGAGATTGCACTGCACTTTGGTGTTCGTCACTACCTCCGTGTTCCTAGGTATGACTGAATCTTCGTTTCTTACCATTACTGTAGGTGTTCTCATACAAGTGGACTTTGCTTCCCATGGGCCTGTGAAATGGGGTAGTTCCTGTAAAGAATTAGACTCGAAGTCTAATCTTTCTTGAGATTGGGCACTCTCCTGCTCTCCATAAATGGAAGGAAGGTCTTGTGGGAATTTATCGTGTGTGTCATCCACAAGTTCAATGGGAGGAGGAACTTCACTCTCTTTAGCCCATTTCTCTTCTTGAATCTCTCGCAAGAATTCTGGTGTGTATTGACTCATAGAAGAAGAGGTGTGTGGTTCAGTGGAGTTAGGCACATAAGCTTCCTTGGGATGAATGCTTGTTGGAGCAAGACAATCAACAAATTGTGATTATACAAAGGGTAGAAGTAAAGACATGAAGAGAAGATTGAAGATCAATGTCATGAATTGAAGGAAAGAATCAGATAGCAAAGTTCTTTAATCAAATGTACATTAATTCTTTAGATACTTCAATATACTTGAAGTAGTTAAGAGTTAGGACTTGTATATATATATATATATATATATATATATATATATATATATATATATATATATATATATATATATATATATATATATATATATATATATATATATAAGTACATGCTTGTAGTCGTATGAGATATAGAGAAGAGAGTATGAGATGAGGTAGTTGATGTACATTGTACAAATCATCCATCAGATGTATGAAGGAAATAGATAAGTGAAAATTTCAGATATGGCGTGTCGATCTTCTCTCCCATTCTCCTTCTATGCTTAATCTTTTGAGAAATCCTTTTGCACGTATCTAAGTCCATAGCTAATCTATCTATGACTAGAATTTGAGAGGTTAATTGCAATCAGGTTGAGAGAATTCAGTTTAGGAACATTCATATGTGAAGATGTTCTGAGAGTCGTCAAAACTGGCGCAGATTTCATGTTCAGAGAAATGGACATTGCTCAGTGCACATTGTAAAGAATTACACAAGTGAGGGCTCAAAATCTAAGTTGAGAGGTAAGCCATCTATGGCTAAAAGATCTTGATCAAATGGGATTTACTTTGGGAGAACCAGTGTTAAGAAGTTACAGGTGTTAAGGTCGCCATTGCAAAGAAGCTGTTTCAGACATAGGTATAGTGTTTCACACATTTCTCACAATATACTCAATCATTTTGAGAAATTTAACTTGGAGAAGTTGCACAACCTTAAGGCGAAGCATTGTGCAAAGTCTTATAAAAAACTTTACAGGATTGATTAGTCAATCAGTAATTAATCTGTGGCAGACTTTTCAGGAAATTTTAGTTTTCAACAGTTAGTCAAAATTCTGATAATTTGGTGATTGTTTTCTAAAATTAAGTGGAGTCTGAAGTTGTTCTTGATATAGAGGAGTTCTAAGTTCAAGTACAACTTGTTCTTTTGGAGATTAACACTCTCCATGAGTGGTATCAGAGCAGGATGTGTCAAAATTGAAGTGAAGAAGACTCCGACTACTGCAGAAATACAAATCTTTACATCTCGAAGGTGCAAAAGGATAAAGGTTGAAGAAAACTTGAAGGTAGACACATTGAAGTTATCAAAAGGATCAGAAAGAGTAAGATTCAAAGTCAAGGTACATTTATTTCTCATAAAGATTAAAGAATTGGCAATACAGGTAAAGAAACAATGGGAGATAGTCTCCAAATTGAGAAGCTAGATAGAGAGAACTATCCTGCATGGTCAATGAGGATGGAAGCTCATCTTATGAGCAAAGATCTGATGGGATACATCACAGGAGAGGAAGAAAAGCCAGAATTTAGAGACCCTAGTGTTCCAACTAGAGAGGAGCTTGCAGACATGAAGAATTGGATGAAGAAGGATGCTCAAGCAAGGAGCATAATCTACATGGCAGTCAATGACTATTTTGTTAGGAGAGATGGTAGGATGCACTCAGAAGATTGAGTTGGTGCTGCTAAACCTGCTTCACACCAGCCCTCCTTTGACTCCATATATGCTTAGTATACTCCTTGAGCTTCCAAATGATACCAAAATATGCTATATGTACTTTGGAAATGATTTGACTAATGATTGGAACAAAACAGATGAGTTTGTACTTCACTAGACTTGAAGAACTTTCTATTTTGATCTTGATACCTGCTCAGAGTTTTGCTCAGTGTGACCAGCACACTTACAATTGATCTAATTCCTTTTGGAAATATTAAATTAGCTTAAAAAGCTACCATTTGCAAGTGTAATGAGAATAAATGATAAACTATACTCTGAGAAATCACTTTAGCAAAATTAGAGTCACCCTCGATTTTTTAGGAGGTGTGCAGAGAAATACCAGAGACCACTTCGAGCGCGATTTCTCCGAGATGGCTGATCCAATGACCTTCAAATTTTGTAGGCATGTAGTATGCTTTGAGCTGGTTCCAAAAAGCCTTGCATCACTTGATTTGGTTCAGTAGAACTTGAGACATGCCTTGTCGAAGTTGACAGACTTGGAGATGATGACTTAGAGAAAACAGAGATTATGAATGTAACTCTTTCTATTAATTCACATGAATGTACAATCTCATTGGCTTGATAGATGTAGCCTAATGAGTTGGAGATGTGTAGGCTATAGTGTAGCACTCACACACTCAATGATAGTGAAGAATGGAGCTCGTAAGATCACTCTATATCCCGCGAGTTTTTACATTGGTTTTTATAAGTGATGGAGATACATTTGAATTTCAAATTCAAACTAAGGTTCCCTAGAATCTCTCCTCTAAAAGTAAGGAGATATTCTCTCCAATTACACCATCCAAATTCCACGACTCTAATCAATTAGGTGTGTATACATAATGCCAAGTCATTTAGACTTTTACAAGGAGTAAAAGGTAATAACACATAGGTATGGGTTCCTATGCCATTTCTTTCAAGTGAAGTCTTGATGTAATTTATCCAAGCTAATCTTCCAAAGGTTCCAAGCCAAGTGTGAAGGCTTGAAATGCACCAACAGCTCCCCCTAAAGCCAAGCACTTAGGATTAAGTCTTCATCTTTAATCTTCAATCACATCCTGCAATCCAATCATGGATTTGAATCTGCATAACTTGTTTCCATCCAATGCTTTAGTGAGTAAATCTGCACATTGCATATTAGTAGACACATAGGTCAATTGAATTTCTTTGCTTAGTAACTTCTCCCTCACATAGTGGTAATGAACCTCTATGTGTTTGGTTCTGGCATGATATATTGATTAGCTGCAAGGTGAAGAGAGCTAGTGTTATCTCCAAAGATAATTGGAGGTCTAGTGTATAGACCTAACTCTGTATACAAGAGCTTCAACCAGATAGCTTCTTGAGTGGCATTGGCAAGCCCTCTATACTCTGCTTCAGTGGATGACAATGCCACTATAGGTTGCTTCTTGGCTGACCAAGAAATAGGTTTATCTCCTGCAAAACAAATGTAACCTGATGTGCTCCTCCTATCATCCTTGCATCCTGCTCAATCTGCATCTGAATATACTTTAATGTCAATATCTAATGTATAAGGAAAGTACAAACCATGGCTTTGAGTTCCTTTGAGGTACTTCAAGATTTTCTTTGCTGCCTCTAGGTGAGGTATCCTTGGTTTGTGCATGAATTGGCTTAGCACACTAACTCCATATGCTATGTCAATTCTGGTCAAGGTAGCATAATTCAAACTACCTACCATGCTTTGATATCCTATGATGTCTTGTATTTCATCCCCTTCATGAGCACTTAGCTTTAGGTTGACCTCCATTGGAGTAGTTGAGTCTTTAGCATCCTGCAAGCCAAACTTCTTGACCATATCCTGTATATACTTCTTTTGAGTGATATATATACCTGAGTTGGTGTAGACTAACTCAAGACCTAAGAAGTACTTCAATAATCCAAGATCATTAATCTTGAACTCTTTCATCATTTGTCCTTTGATGTGTCTAATCCCATTGACATCATTGCCTGTAATGATGATGTCATCAACATAAACACACAAGTAGATTACCTCTGTACTACTTCTCTTTATGAACAGAGAAGTATCAGCTTTGCTTATCACAAATCCTTGGTCTTGGAGGTAGGTTGTCAACCTGTAATTCCATGCTCTAGCTACCTGCTTCAATCCATATAGAGCCTTCTTCAATTTACAAACATAATTTAGCTTCTTGGAATCTTCATAGCCAGGTGGTTGTGACATGTAGACTTCTTCAGATATCCATCCATTCAAGAAAGCATTCTTGACATCTAATTGGTACATGTTCCAATTCTTGGGTGCAGCTACACTCACCAATATTCTGATAGTTGGCATCTTAGCCACAGGAGAAAATGTCTCCTCATAATCAATGCCTTGGGTTTGTGTAAAACCCTTGGCAACCAACCTAGCTTTGTACCTGTTTATTGTTCCATCAGAATTCCTCTTTAGCTTGTAGATCCATCTGGATCCTATCACCTTCATAGAGTCCTTCTTGGGTACCAAGTCCCAAGTATCACTCTCCTTGAGAGCTTCCATTTCTTCATCCATAGCTCCTTTCCATTCTGGTTTGGTGATTGCTTCTTCATAGGTACCTGGTTCTTCATTCAACAAATCCTTTGCAAGATATACAGAATGTTTAGTTACAAGTGATGTGTCATACCCAAATCTGATAGGCTTCTTCTTTTCTCTCTGAGATCTCCTCATTGCTTGAGTTGAGGATTCTGGTGTATCCTCTAATTTCTTCATCTTCATCTTTCCTTTGGACTTCCATGCCTTGAATTCCTCAAGATTTATTGTATCATCATCATCTGAGCTTCATTCATCTTTCTGGATTGGTTCCTCCTTGGTGAGCTTTGGGAAATCTTCTTCCATATCATAGGGTAGACTAATCTTCTTGCATTCATTCTCATACCATGAGTCATTCTCATCAAAGATGACATCTCTGCTTACCTTGAAGCCTTTGTTTGTTGGGTTATAGAATCTGTATCCCTTTTGGTTCAAATCATAACCAATGAAGATACATTTTTCAGCTTTAGGATCTAGCTTTCCCCTTACCTGTGAGGGAATATGCACATATGCTACACAACCAAAGATTTTGCAATGATCCAGAGAAGGTCTCTTACCATGCCAAGCTTCATATGGTGTCATGCCATCAAGTGATTTGGATGGCAACCTGTTGATGAGATAGGTGGCAGTAGATACACTTTCTGCCCAAAGATAATTTGGCAATTTCTTTTCATTAAGCATAGACCTAGCTGTTTCTACTATGAGTCTATTCCTTCTTTCAGCTACTCCATTTTGTTCAGGTGAGTACCTTGTGGTTATCTCCCTCTTGATGCCTCTTTCCTGCAAGAAATCTTCAAATTCATTGGAGAAGTACTCTCCTCCTCCATCTGACCTTAGCCTCTTCAAGCTTCTTCCTGTTTGGTTTTCAACAAGTGCAAGATACCTCTTGAAACAGTTAAATACTTCATCTTTATGTTTCATAAAGTATAAAATGGTCCACCTGCTATAGTCATCAATGAAGGACACATAATACCTTGATCCTGAAATGGAAGGGTCCTTGCTAGGTCCCCAAACATCTGTGTGTACCAAGTCTAGGTAGTCTTCATGCATGAAACCTTTCCTTGAGTAGGGCAACCTGTGAGACTTACCAAACTGACATGCTCCACACTTGTAAATCATGTGTTGCTTGGGCACATTAGGTATCCCAAGCACACATTGATCCCTGCACATTTGCTTTAGGGTTCTTTCACCTATGTGACCTAACCTCTTGTGCCATATTTCTAACTCTGAAAGTGTTTGATCCTTGTAATTATATAAAGCAATATTCTTGGTGTCTTCTAGCTCAAAAGTAAACAATCTACCTGATTTCTCCCCCTTGGCAATTCTTTTGAAACCATGTCTTGGGTCCTCCACATATGCTCCATGTTGAGTAAACCTGACCTGCAAACCTTTCTCCACAATCTGACCAACACTCATTAGATTCTTGGTGATGGTTGGTACATAAAGTACCCTGCTCAATAGATTCTGGTTACCATCACATGTCTTCACATTTCCAAGTTTTACAACAGAGTGTTTAGTATCATCACCTGTCTGTACCTGATGTTTGCCCTTGGGTTCTTCCAAATCAGAGAGTAGTTCCACATTGCCAGCTACATGGTTAGAACATCCCGAGTCAATATAAAATAAGTGATCATCATTTGTACCTGCCTTGGAGGTCATATTCATGATCAATAGGGAGTCATCTTGCTCCTCTGTGTAGTTGTTGTAATCCCTTCTATTTCTGAATCCACCTTGGTAGTTACCATTGTGGTTGTGGTTGTAGTTGTTGTTGTTGTATTGATTGTTGTATCCATTGTAGCCTTGGTGTTGGTTGAACCTGCCTCTCCCTTGAGAGTATCCACCTCTTGAGTAGCCTCTTCCTCTCTGATTCTTGTAGTTCTTGTAGCATTCATCTGTGGTATGATTGGACAGTCCACAAATGTTGCATGGTGATGAGTTGTAGGGTCTCCCCCTACCTGACTTACCTCCTCTGCCTCTTCCTCTTGAGGATCTACCTCTCCCTGCATAGTTTGCTTGGGAGGTAGAACCTTCTTCATCAACCTTCTTACTTTTACCTTTATCTTTAACCTTCTTATCAGTATATAGAGCAGAGGGGTTGTTACCTTTTGATTGTTCTCCTGTCTTTGTAAACTTTGCTTCATGTGTGAATCATTGGCCCATGAGTGTTGTGAGATCTGGGGTATGCATGTCCATGTAGAGGTCCATTGCAGTGGTGAAACTTTCCCACTTATCATCTACCTTGAGTCCATTTTTTACTTGCCTCACTATTTGCTCTTCTTCAATCTCCTCTCCAATGCTTGCTAATTGGTCTGCCACATCTTTAATCTTGGTCACATACTCTGAGACTGATTGCTTGGGCTGCTTCCTAAGGGTTGTGAATTCAATCCACAGTTGATTCTTCCTGGCCCTTGTGTTGGAAGAGAAATATGTTAACAAGGTTTCCCAAGTCTCTTGGGAAGTCTTACAGTTCCTTATATGAGGTAAAAGGAAATCAGATATAGAGTTAAGAAGGTAAGACCTTGCCAAAGCATCCTTTGCACACCATTGGTTGAGCCTCTCTTGTTCATCCTTGGTGGGTAATCCTCTAGCTTTGAATGAGGGCAATTCCTCATCTCCTGATATGAATCCAAACAAGCTTCTTCCTTGTAGATAGGTCTTCATCCTTAGAGACCAAGCTTGGTAATTGTTCCTGTCCAATTTGTCAATAAATGAAGGAAAACCATCTCCCATGTTTACCTTATTTGCTCTGATACCACTGTTAGGAGAGATGGTAGGATGCACTCAAAAGATTGAGTTGGTGCTGCTAAACCTGCTTCACACCAGCCCTCCTTTGACTCCATATATTCTTAGTATACTCCTTGAGCTTCCAAATGATACCAAAATATGCTATATGTACTTTGGAAATGATTTGACTAATTATTGGAAAAAACAGATGAGTTTGTACTTCACTAGACTTGAAAAACTTTCTATTTTGATCTTGATACCTGCTCAGAGTTTTGCTCAGTGTGACCAACACACTTACAATTGATCTAATTCCTTCTGGACATATTAAATTAGCTTAACAAGCTACCATTTGCAAGTGTAATGAGAATAAATGATAAACTATACTCTGAGAAATCACTTTAGCAAAATTAGAGTCACCCCCGATTTTTTAGGAGGTGTGCAGAGAAATACCAGAGACCACTTCGAGCGCGATTTCTCCGAGATGGCTGATCCAATGACCTTCAAATTTTGTAAGCATGTAGTATGCTTTGAGCTGGTTCCAAAAAGCCTTGAATCACTTGATTTGGTTCAGTAGATCGTGAGATATGCCTTGTTGACGTTGGTAGACGTGGAGATGATGACTCAAAGAAAACAGAGATTATGAATGTAACTCTTTCTATTAATTCACATGAATGTACAATCTCATTGGCTTGATAGATGTAGCCTAATGCGTTGGAGATGTGTAGGCTATAGTGTAGCACTCACACACTCAATGATAGTGAAGAATGGAGCTCGTAAGATCACTCTATATCCTGCGAGTTTTTACATTGGTTTTTATAAGTGATGGAGATACATTTGAATTTCAAATTCAAACTAAGGTTCCCTAGAATCTCTCCTCTAAAAGTAAGGAGATATTCTCTCCAATTACACCATCCAAATTCCACGACTCTAATCAATTAGGTGTGTATACATAATGCCAAGTCATTTAGACTTTTACAAGGAGTAAAAGGTAATAACACATAGGTATGGGTTCCTATGCCATTTCTTTCAAGTGAAGTCTTGATGTAATTTATCCAAGCTAATCTTCCAAAGGTTCCAAGCCAAGTGTGAAGGCTTGAAATGCACCAACATATTTGCTTCCTCACATTAGAGGACTTGAAAGTGCATGTGACATTTGGAATGCTTTGGAAGAGCATTTCCAAAACACAACCAAATCAAGGAAGGCTTCACTATGGGCAGAATTTACTACTTTCAAGAAGAAGGCCGCACAATCAATCTCTGATTATGTGACAAAGATGAAGAACATTGCAGATTCTTTAGGTGCAGTGGATGAAGATATTGAAGAAGATAAATTGGTAAGACAAATTCTCACAGGGATAAGAGGAGATGAGAAGTGGAAGCCTTTTATTTTGTCTACAGAACTTTCATTAGATCACTTCACTCCTGATTTGAATCAATTGTTAGGTCATATGCTAACTTTTG
The DNA here is from genome assembly GCA_020310875.1 of Ceratopteris richardii. NCBI lineage: Eukaryota > Viridiplantae > Streptophyta > Polypodiopsida > Polypodiales > Pteridaceae > Ceratopteris > Ceratopteris richardii. The sequence goes on along the minus strand of CM035420.1, from coordinate 80,260,228 downwards.
AGAATGATATCAAAGGAGATGTTGATAAGAGTGCAGGTCATGCAATGTACTCTAAAGACAAGAAGAAAGCTAACAAAGGAAAGCAACAATCAGGTGAAGAAGAAGGTACTTCAAACCAAGCAAATTTCATAAGAGGAAGAGGAAATGGCAGAAGTAGAGGAAGAGGCAGAAACAACAAAGATAATGCAAGAGCTTGTTGGATATGTGGTAAGACCAATCATCTATCTCATGATTGTTGGCACAATAATCAGAACAAGGGTAATTATCAGAACTTTAATCAAAGAGCAAGAGGTGGTAGATTTCAGAGAGGAAACTTTAGAGGTAGAGGTGGTAGGAATTCTTTTGGAAGAAGTGGAGGAAGAAGCTTCCAAAATCAATCCTATAATAACACCTACTACAACTATGCATCAGATCAAAAGGAGGACTCGACTCTCATTATGAATGCAACATGTGAAACCTCACATGAGGACATGAGAGTGTTCTATATTGATTCAGGATGTAGTAATCATTTAAGTGGAAATATTGCTTTGATGACTGATCTAGATCATAATGCAATTAATCATATAGTTCAGACAGGTGATAATACAAAGCATAAGGTAAAGTCAATTGGTTCAGTCAAAGCTAAAGATGGTAGCACTCTTCTGAGTAAGGTTCTTTATGTTCCCACAATTCCAAAGAATTTGATCAGTGTAGGTCAAATTGTGGAAAAAGGATATGAGGTAAGGTTCACCAATGATGGAGTCTATGTTGAAGACCCTAGTCAAGGGTATAAACAGGTTGTTACAGGAAAGAAGGAAGGGAGGCTTTTCACATTGAAGGTACAAGGAAATGTTGGACATGCTATGTTCACATATGGAGAGCAGAAGGTATCTGAATTGGATCTTTGGCATAAAAGACTTGGACATTTCAATGAGAGAGGTATTAAAGAAATGATTTACAATGATTTAGTGCTTGGGTTGCTGAACATTGCAGGTCAACACATGACATACAGATGTGAGGCATGTCAATTAGGTAAGGCCCATAAGCAACCTAATTCCAAGCATGGGTTTATGTATTTAGAAAGACTTGAGTTGGTGCATATAGATGTGTGGGGTCCTTCAAAGGACTGTAGTATAAATGGTTCAAGATATTATGTCATATATGTTGATGATGCTACCAGGTGGATCACAATTTATGTGATTAAAGAAAAGTCAGAAGTGTTTAATACATTTAAACACTATCATGCATATGCAGAAAGGATTACATGTCAAAAATTGAAGAGACTAAGGTCAGATGGAGGGGGAGAGTATTTTTCAAATGAGTTCAATGATTACTTGTGGAATGTAGGTATAAAGAGAGAAGTTACTTGCAGGTACTCTCCTCAACAAAATGGGGTAGTAGAAAGAAGAAACAGGACACTTGTTGAATTTGCAAGGTCCATGATGAAAGAGAAGAATTGTCCAAATTATTTGTGGGCTGAGGCTGTTAATACAGCTACATATTTGATTAATAGATTGCCTTGTAAAGCTTTGCAAGGTATGACACCATATGAAGCTTGGTGGGGTAAGAGACCTACCTTGGATCATTGCAGAATATTTGGATGCTTGGCATATGCATATGTGCCATCTCAATTGAGGCATAAGTTGGAGCCTAAGGCAGAAAAATATGTATTCATAGGTTATGATGATAAGCAAATGGGATACAGATTGTGGACTCCATCCACAAAGCAATTCCTTGTATCCAAGGATGTTACATTTGATGAGCAAGGTACTTGGTATGCAGGTAAATATAATATACATGCAGATGTTGAAGAAGTAGTGGATCAAAGGAAAGGTAAACCAAAGATTCAATTACTTGATGAAAATGAGAATAATGAAGTACAGGTTGAAATTGAAGAGAGGCCAAGGTTTGATCCAGAATGTGATGAACTAGAGACTTCAAAAAGTGCAGAAGTTAGGAGGTCATCTAGGCACAAATGGCAACCCACAAGGTATAGCTATGACACCTCATTCTTGACTACTAAAGATTATGCTTATTTGGTAAAAGCAGATGAAGATCCATCTACATATGATGAAGCCAAAGGCAAGAGAAATTGGGAAGAAGCCATGCAAGAGGAGTATGATGCATTGATAGAGAATCAGACTTGGGATCTGGTTCCTAAACCTAATAGCCAGAAAATTATTGGATGTAAGTGGGTTTACAAAACAAAAAGATTTGCAGATGGAAGTGTGTCTAGGTACAAAACCAGACTTGTTGTGAAAGGGTATGCACAGACATATGGAGTGGACTATGATGAGACCTATAGTCCTGTGGCAAAATTGACAACCATCAGAACTCTCATAGCAATTGCTGCTTGCAAAGGTTCGAAGTTATCTCAATTAGATGTTAAAAATGCTTTCTTGAATGGATACATTTCAGATGAAGTTTACATGGAGCAACCAGATGGGTTCAAAGATCAAGTGAGTCCAAATTATGTGTGTAAGCTCAAGAGAGCTTTGTATGGGTTGAAGCAGGCCCCAAGGGCTTGGAATTATAGGCTTGTAAAATTCTTAAAAGATCTTGGATTTCAAGCATCAAAGGCAGATAGTAGCTTGCTAGTCAAAGCAAATGAAGATGGATTCATTTATGTTTGTATTTATGTTGATGACATAATACTTACAAGAATGGACGATAAAGGAATACAAATGATCAAGAAGCAGATGGAGAAAGAGTTCAAAATCAGTGATTTGGGGAACTTGTCATTCTTCTTGGGAATGGAGATTTTATATACTCAACATGGAGTATATGTGACCCAAGAAAGGTATCTTAAAAATTTGCTAACCAAATTTAAAATGGAAGATTGCAGGGTTGCACCTACACCATTGGAAGTGAACCATAAATTGTCTAGATTTGGAGGAGAAGAATTCAGAGACATGAAGCTCTATCAAAGTTTGGTTGGTAGCTTGATTTATGCTACATTAACAAGGCCTGATTTGTCATATGCAGCTGGTGTGCTTTCACAATTCATGCATTGTCCTAGAAAGGAACATTGGATTGCAGGACAAAGAGTACTTAGGTACATCAAGGGTACACTCAGAGAAGGACTGTACTATGGATTTACTTCTGATACAAGAGTGAAGATATATAGTGATGCAGATTGGGTAGGTAATGTGGATGATAGAAGATCAACACATGGATATTTGTGCTATGTAGGAGACAAATTGATTTCATGGTGTTCTAAGAAGCAACATACAGTTGCTTTTTCATCTACAGAAGCAGAATATAAAGGTATGGTGGAAGCTGCAAAGGAGGTAATATGGCTAAAGACACTCATGAAGGCTTTTGATGTGATTCAACGTACTCCTATTATTTGTGGAGACAATGTGAGTTCTCTATACTTGGTAGCTAATCCTGTGTTTCATGCTAGAACTAAACATATTGAAATACAGTATCATTTCTTGAGAGAGAAGGTTATTGATAAAGAGATTGAAGTCATACACACTCCTACAAAAGATCAACTTGTAGATATGATGACAAAAAGTTTAGATGGACCAAAGTTACAGAAGTTCAAAGACATGGCAGGAATAAAGAAGATGCAGATAATCACAATTGATGATTGAGGGGGAGCTGTTGGAGCAAGACAATCAACAAATTGTGATTATACAAAGGGTAGAAGTAAAGACATGAAGAGAAGATTGAAGATCAATGTCATGAATTGAAGGAAAGAATCAGATAGCAAAGTTCTTTAATCAAATGTACATTAATTCTTTAGATACTTCAATATACTTGAAGTAGTTACGAGTTAGGACTTGTGTATATATATATATATATATATATATATATATATATATATATATATATATATATATATATATATATATATATATATATATATATATATATATATATATATATATATATATATATATATATATATATATATAAGTACATGCTTGTAGTCGTATGAGATATAGAGAAGAGAGTATGAGATGAGTTAGTTGATGTACATTGTACAAATCATCCATCAGATGTATGAAGGAAATAGATAAGTGAAAATTTTAGATATGGCGTGTCGATCTTCTCTCCCATTCTCCTTCTGTGCTTAATCTTTTGAGAAATCCTTTTGCACGTATCTAAGTCCATAGCTAATCTATCTATGACTAGAATTTGAGAGGTTAATTGCAATCAGGTTGAGAGAATTCAGTTTAGGAACATTCATATGTGAAGATGTTCTGAGAGTCGTCAAAACTGGCGCAAATTTCATGTTCAGAGAAATGGACATTGCTCAGTGCACAGTGTAAAGTTTTACACAAGTTAGGGCTCAAAATCTAAGTTGAGAGGTAAGCCATCTATGGCTAAAAGATCTTGATCAAACGGGATTTACTTTGGGAGAACCAGTGTTAAGAAGTTACAGGTGTTAAGGTCGCCATTGCAAAGAAGCTGTTTCAGACATAGGTAAAGTGTTTCACAGCTTTCTCACAGTATACTCAATCAGTTTGAGAAATTTAACTTGGAGAAGTTGCGCAACCTTAAGGCGAAGCATTGTGCAAAGTCTTATCAAAAACTTTACAGGATTGATTAGTCAATCAGTAATTAATCTGTGGCAGACTTTTCAGGAAATTTCAGTTTTCAACAGTTAGTCAAAATTCTGATAATTTGGTGATTGTTTTCTAAAATTAAGTGGAGTCTGAAGTTGTTCTTGATATAGAGGAGTTCTAAGTTCAAGTACAACTTGTTCTTTTGGAGATTAACACTCTCCATCAATGCTTATTCTATCACTTGCCCTCTCCTTAGCTTGGGAGGTGGCTCCTTTTCCAAACTTTGCAAGTAACCCCTCCAATCTATCGAATAGACCATCAAAGTCTAATGGTGTTCTGATGGGGTTAGAGCCATTGAACAAACGACTGGATTCAAACATGGCTTGCACCAATTCAACCATTTTAGCACAAAGCTTTGTTCCCTCTATCTCTAGATCGGCTCTAGGGTAACATTTCTCAAGATCTGTTACATTGGGCCCTTCTTGAATTCTGGCCTGATATGCTTTAAGCATCATGTCTAGATCTTCAGGAGTGGGATCGGCTAAGACTGATCCTACTCGGGGTGGTGGTTGGGTTACGTGTGGTGGATTGGTGGGTGGAGGAATGGAGGGTGAAGGGGATGGTAGTGGCAGGGATGTGTGAGAGTGCGTTTGAGATGTGATTTCTATGATTTTGGCTTTGGTTTCTCGTAGGCTTTCCTCAAGTTCGCTCATCTTTCTTGCCCATTGCCTTTTCATACGTTCACGGCTATCTCTCCAAGCTCTTGTCCTCTTCTTATTCTGGCTCTCAGTCTCACTAACCTCCACATTCTTTTCTTGCCCTAAGTCTTGGTTTTGCTTAAGTGTCTGGGCTCTCGTGATGACTTGTACTGGGGTTGTGGAAGTCACACTTCTTGTGGAGTCTACCACTAAGCCAATCACATTGATAGGAGTGATTTTTGGCATATTATTAGGATTCTTTGGGCAGTCTTGTAAGAGATGCTCCTTTCCACACTCCTGGCAATAGCCCTGGATTGTCACTGACTGGGGTTGTGTCGGTGGAGGCAAGGGACAATCACGAATGAGATGATCTCTCTGACATCTATAGCATGGCCCTCTAGGAAATGGAGGTCTTACCTGCCTAGGTTGAGGTCTAGGGTTGGGGTTCGCGTACATGACATTCGCATACTCTGTCTCCCAAATAGGTTCACTCGGTTCCTCACTGTAGTAAGACTCACCATGTTCAAGAGACTGCATGTAGTAAGCCTGGGGACTATCAACATGTGTAGAATCAAAGCTATGGTCACTGGGATCACTTTCTCAGATTAATGGTGTTACTAGGACTATAGCTCTATTCAGGTTTTCTTCTACAGCAGCATACTTTACCAGAATCACATTAGTAGGAGTAGGTGGTTGCTGTGCTAGCACTGGCTGGGGTCTCAGTTGGGCCTGATATTGTGGTTGGTAATTTTGCTGAGGCCTAGTATACTGTTGTGGTCAGTATTGACTCTGGTATCTGCCTTGTTGAGGGTATGGCTGAGGGTAGGTTTGCCTAACCGCTTGCTTATTGTATGGGCAGTCCTGTGCTGAGTGATTTGTGTACCTTCGCTCTATGGTGCAATATTGGTTGCTAGGATTCACTTGGGGTTGAGCCGTGATGGGACATGCGTTTGCCATATGGTCACCACCGCAAGTATAGCACCTCTTTACTGGGGCAAATCTAGGAATTTGTTTACTAGAGACACCTAGTTTTTGAGCTACTTTTTTTGCCAGTTCCTCAATCGATGTGGATTGTGAGGAAGAGAGGCTAGAGGTACTATCTGAATCTTTGTAGATTTTTGAGAGCTCTAATTCCTCCCCTAGATTATCCTCAATATTGATGCACATGCGTACACATTCTTCTATAGTCCGGGGGTCCTTCAAGTACACATATGATCTCAATTTGGTACTTAGCAATCCATCCAAGAATAAAGCCACTTGCTTAGCGGCCGTGGGTAACTCAGGACCAGGACATCGCTCAAGATATTGCCTAAATCTTCTTCCTGCAAGTCTCACAGTCTCTTGCGGGGTCTGCTTGAAGCTGTATATCAATGAGGAAGTATTATGCCTTATGCCACTTTTAGAGAATTCGATAATGAATGCCTCTAAAAGTTGATCTATGCTCCTAAACTGCCTTTCGTTTAGTGGCTGAAACCATGTCAGGGCGGTGTTCCTAAGGGTTAAACCAAAGGCATTGTACTGCGTGAACAGGTCTTCAACTTGTTCAGCTCTCAAGACTTGCTTAAACTCCGCTACATGATCGTAGGGGTCTCCAATGCCATCGAAGTAGTTTTTCATGGAATTAACTAGCTGGGTCGGTCTCAAGGTCCTCGCATGCTCTCTCGGTCTTGGCAAAGGGAAATCATCGGCATCTCTTCGGTTCCCTGGGGCTCTATGTCCGTCCGGTTCCCCTCTATTTGTTTCCGTTCTCGTTCTTTCTCTTCCCCAAGAGTTGGCAAAGCTTACCTCAGGTCTCTCTCTACTCCTCTCTCTTTGAGTCCCATGAGCTTGAGATGTTCCAGCTCCTTGGTGACCAAAGGACACATTCAATCTTGGTTGGGAAAAAATAAATTCGCCTTTCCAAGTGTAAGCATGCCTATCATCTTCTGTAATCCCAAAGATCCTCTCTGAAGAGTGATCTAAGTAGGTCACTCTCCTTGGAATATCAGGATCTTTGAACTCATATATCATGATTGTTCCTACCTCACTCGGCTGACTAGGTCTATATCTCCAAAAGGCTTCATCCGTCTCTCGGTTCAAGAGGAGATCTATGCTCTTATTATCTTGGGGAATCCACTCTGGTGTGATAATCCTCGTGAGAACAGATTTGCCTCGGGGGGTTCTAGGTTCTTTGCCCATGTTTCCGTGCTCTAGGTCACCTAAGTCCGTTTCCGGGACCACATTCCCAAATTCATCTGTCCTATCTGGATGACTGGTGACTACATATATTGTCCCTTCCTTATCCAAGTATGCTCCATTTTCAAACTTGACAGCTGGGCGCTCTAGTCCAATGGATTGGTCAGGGTTTTTAATCTGGACCATAGATCTTCCTAGGCCGTCCTCATAGATGCTAGCACCTAATTGGTTGGTCCTAAGGTACTCGAGTTGCATCTTGTAAGGGCCTTCCACCCTATGTAAATATGGCACCCCAAAACTTCCTGTAGGTCTCTCCATACCATGGGACATCTCAGACTCGCTAGTCTCAAAACTAGGGTAATACGAATGATGGCTCAACTGCTAGGCCCAAGACCTAGCAGTATGATTGACACTAGCCTCTGAAGATCTAAGACTTTGTCTGTCTCTCCCTAGGTGTCTACCTGACCTAAGGTTCATATGCCCTTTGTACGTTGCTGATTCTTTGGTATCAGTCACTTGTTCCTTTTAAGTTCCTTTGGATGTGTTTTCTTGTTTTTAATTAAGCGTTGTTATGAGAATTTTAGTGTGTCCTACTTGATGTTCTACGTCCGCTTAAGTTCTTTTCCTTTAAGTTATCCTTTGATTGCAATTTAGCCTATCCTTGCACTTGAGAAGTTAAAGACTCTTCAAACTTGAGTGTTCCTATCGTACCCCTAGTCAATCAGGACAACTACTCGCACTTAGCCTATGCTAAGAATGGACTGAGGAGGTTAAGTGATGTTCCAACCTCAAGTCGCTCCTCTTGGTGATGCTTGTCTACCCAGGAAGCACGTTCCCAAGCTTGTTCACCCTGGCACTTACTTTGCTTTCTCCAAAGCTCTCGATGATCCTGTAAGAACCACAAGTTTAGCTCCAATTTGACCCTTCAATTGACAGACAATTTATTTCAGACACTTTTTAATGACCCTTGTTCCCCCTTTTGTATTGCTAAAAAAATTTCCTCTAGAGCTCCCTTGGTGTACCTACCCCTCAGTGTGTCAACTTCAAAATATCATATCTGAAAATCAACACATTATTCTTATAAAAAACAGTTGAGGGCATGTAGTATATGCCATGAGCTTTCCAACAAGCCCTAGAGCTCAAAAAATGGATTTCGTATGAAAAAGTTATGACTGTTCAGGATTTAGGGGGTTAAACAGACAAACAGAACCTTTCAGGAGTTTTAATGCATTTTTCTAAGGCCTTTGTAAGTGTATGAGTATTTGAATATGCAAATATGCCCAAGATTTAGCCTAAATTTCCAAAAACATTACCCCTTATTTTTTGCTGAAAATGTCTGTCTATCGCGATAGACGGTGTCTGTCGCGATAGACACAAGCTGTCCTGGGAGGCTCTCTGTCGCGATAGACGGTGTCTGTCGCGATAGATGGGTCTGTCGCGATAGACGGTGTCTGTCCCGATAGATGGGTCTGTCGCGATAGACGGTGTCTGCCGCGATAGATGGGTCTTTCGCGATAGAGTGGTCTGTCGCGATAGACGATGTCTATCGTCTGTCGTGGTTTTGTCTGTCGCGATAGACGGTGTCTGTCACGATAGAGTGGTATGTCACGATAGACGGTGTCTATCGTCTGTCGTGGTTTTGTCTGTCGCGATAGAGTGGTCTATCGCGATAGACGATGTCTATCGTCTGTCGTGGTTTTGTCTGTCGCAATAGATGGTGTCTATCATCTGTCGTGGTTTTGTCTGTCATGATGGACGGTGTCTGTCGCAATAGAGTGGTCTGTCGCGATAGACGATGTCTATCGTCTGTCATGGTTTTGTCTGTCACGATAGACGGTGTCTGTCATGATAGATGGTGTCTGTCGCGATAGACTGAAAAAACGCAAATTTTTGAGAAACTTCTAGTGATTTGGAGTGCTCTAATGGTGTAGGTTACCGTGCCAAACACGCATTCACAAAATATTAAGTTTTTCTGTCTATTGCGACAGACAGAGGTCGTCGTCCCGGGACCTGTACAGAGTCTGTCGTACGTGCGCAAGCTGCTGGAGCTGATGGTACAGCTAGTTCCTGCAACAAAAGCTCAAAAACACACCAAAAACAGATAGCATGCAAGCTCTCTCTCGCTCTCTCTCACAATGAAATGAGGGAAATGAGGTGGGGAGTGTAATATGACCAAAAAACTGAAATTTTTGTGGAGATGGAGATGGAGGTGGGAGATGGTGGGGATGATGATGGTGATGATGGTGATGCGAAAGTAAGGAAAAAATGAAGAAAAATAAAGAAATTAAAGGATATTACCTATAACTCCAATGTCTCAACTCGACGTCTTACCATCACACGCTCGTCCTCGAAGCTCTCTCCCCGGCAACGGCGCCAAATTTGGTGTCACTCTAGCACAATGGTGAGTACCAACATGAGAAGATTCACCTCATAATTGTCAATCCGTGGAGACGTGAGGACTAGTATGAAGACTATGAGCAAGTGAAGGCACAAGTGTGTGAGTGAGAAGCACACAAGCATGCACACACATACACACACACGTGCACACAAGGCAAGAACAAGGAGAGGAACAATGGAGTTCTTTGCATTCATCAATAAATATCTTACATAAGCTCAATTCACAAAACAATCTAACCCCAAAAATGAGCTCTCTAGCTCTTTTTATAGTTTTCTAACTAGCTTTGGTCTTGTCCAGACCTAGTGTCCGGCCTAGTTAAAAACTAGGTTCTAGAGCCTATTTGAGGGCTCAAACGGAGTCTAAAAATTATGAAAATCGATATGTAGCTAGTCCTAATGCTCCTCAAGCTCGGGGACTCCTCGGCTTGCACAAAATGGAGTCTATTCTACCAAAAACGGAATTTACAATGTTTGTGTAGTGATTAAAATCACTTCAGTTGTAAATGGTCCATGGAAAAAATGATTGGGCCTTGTTGCCGTATTGTGCATGACTGCTCCGTTGTGCTAGTAGGCTCTTCATCTGACTTGTATGCCAACATCATCTTCGACACCATCTTCATCAGCTCCAACACCTCCAGCACTTGTATTTGTAGTACCTGTAGTCGCAGGTGTAACAGGACGTCTTTCAACACCGTGCACAATGTTCCACAGTCCTTTTGCAACCAGTACATGTTGCATCATATAAGCCCATAATGGGTAGTTGGTACCATCCAACTTATCTTCAATAGCCAACATACGGACTACATCACTGCTTTCAGCCATGGCCGGTGACTAAAATACCTTGATGCAGAAAATTGATTGTATCTCAAAAAGTTGAACGGAACTGCCGAGATGAGTTCTGCTAGACCTGTCGCAGACTTCGAGACGCTTAAACTGGCGAACAAAAACTGGTATATACCTTCGGCACAAAAGGACAAAATAGCCTGCACAAGCGCTGCGATAGTGCGTTCGGAGGTGGAAACGAGCTCAGATCGCGATTTCGGCACCACAGAACGAAGATGTTTTGATCTCGGAAACACCTTGAGTATGCTTCTGAGACTGCAAACGGAGGAGTGTCGACGGTGCCCTAGAAGAAGCGACAACCTGCTCTGATACCAATTGTTGGAGATAGACGTCTACGGAAGCACGCGAACAGCACAAGGAAGAAGAAGAAGCTTGGAGCACAATCACACAATACTGAATGTATTACTAGATAATGTACAAAGATAAGTAGCCCATTAGGGCAATAGGCGTATATACAAGCCGGGGGAAAAAAACCTCCTAAAGAGGGAAAAAGGTGCCCCGGCGATCCTAGAGTGTTCACACACATCACTACCTAAATATATCAACACATTTGACCTACCAAATGATGTCCAATTTCTCCCAAACTTTTATAGCATATAGCTACTACTATCTACCTTTATTGATATACGTTTTATAGTATTTGGAAATTTGGAGCTTCCACAATGACCAAAATACTAAGCCTCTATACTTGCAAAATTTTAAAAATTTGTAGAGGCTAACTTTTACTCTTTTCTGTATATCTTCTAAATGGAGAAACATTTCATCTTGAAATTTTTATACACACCATTTGAAGGTGTTTAGCTAATACTAGAAACAATAATCATTCATTTTGAGTAAATGAGCTAGGAGAACTAAGCACCTCTAGGTGACATGGTCTCTCATCATTTCATAAATTCTAGAGACTGAACTTTGATGTGCAGAGATCATTTGACCTACTAAATGATCTCTAAAAATAATGAAACTTGGTATGCACAAAGTGCATACATCAAATTTTCATCTACAACAAAAAGCATTCCATTTGGATCTACCAATTAAGAGAAATTCCCTTTGCAACAGACCTATGTCACTTGTTTCAGGCCTCTACCTCTAGTAGCAGCACTTTTAGTGCAGAGGTCACCTGACCTATCTAAAAGTCTCTAAATTACTTGAAACTTGGTCAGCTTAAAGAAATGACTAAGAGATACTTTCCCACCAAATTTAAATTAATTTGGGCATTCCCTCAAAGAGTAGCATCCAAATCTCTATTAGGCTGCTACATCACTAACTATTTGCTCGATCATTTTTTCCAAACTTAAAAATGACGAGACATGTTAATCCTTATGATTAAACAAACGTATTCATTATCTTGGATGGATTATGTCATGGAGATATATCCATGCATATAATGATCATCTAGATCAATGCAAACCAAATCAACCATCCAAATCGTCTCGTTGAAAAATTAACTCTTTACATAGTATCCACCTTTTAGTGAAAGTGAATATCTATGGACGTCATTCTACTCATTGTGCTTCTTGCACATTCATTAATCTCATTACAAATAATCATATACAAGCACTTAATACTTGTATTGATGATCATATCCATAGCACTCTTGTGTGGACGCGAGATAAGCGTCTATATCAAGTACAGACTTGCATGAAAAGCAGTTTATGTGCTCATGCATTACTGTTGGTGCAAACAAGCCTTAACACTTGGACTTGTCTTGTACCTTGAAGACTCAACAAGAAGATTGCACAAAGATCACTTAGCTTTGGATTTCAACTTTGAGGTTTATTGCAAAAGTTTGGATTACTTCATTTCAAGAAAGAGCATAGGAACACATGCCTATGCTTAGTTACTTATTACTTTATGTAAAAGTCAAAGTGACTTCTTGTAATTGTACCTACCTTCAAAAGTCGTGGAATTTGGAAGGTATGAATGGAGAGAATATCTCCATGAGATTAGATGAGAGATTTGAGGGAGCCTACATTTGAATTTGAAATTCAAACTCTCTTCAAACTCCTATAAAAGATGAGAAAAAAGGTCGCGGCTGTGTGGCACTCTTCCCGAGGTATTTCTGAGAGATTTTTGAGTGTGTGAGAGCTACTACTTAGTCTACACCTCTGAGTACCATTGGGCATCACTTTACATGCCAATGGGAATGTACAATCATTAGATTCAATCAATATACATTTGTTCATATTCTCTGATTTTCTCTGAGTGACTACCTCCAAGTCTGTCAACTTCAACAGGATATATCTCAAGATCTACTGAACCAAATTTGATGATCCAGGGCTCATTGGAACCAGCTCAAAGCATTCTACAACACTACAAAATTTCAAGTCATTCTATTCAGCCAATTGGGAGAAATTCAACTTGAAGTGATCTCTGGTATTTCTCTGCACAATTCCTAAAAAATCGGGGGTGTCCCAGATTTTGCTAAAGATCATGCTCAGTGTATAGTTTGTTATTTGGAGTGATTTAACTTGCTAATGGTAGCTTGTTAAGTTAATTTAATACTCCCAGAAGGATTTAAACCAATTGTAAGTGTGCTGGACACACTGAGCTTAGGACTGAGCAGGTGTCATTACAAGAATAGCAAGTTTTTTGGACTTATGAAGGTTCAAACTTATCTGTTTTGATTTGATCATTTCTCAATCACTTTGTAAAGCACATATATAGTTTCTTGGTGTCATTTGGAAGCTCAAGGAGTCTCCTAACCATATCTGAAGAGAAAAGAGGGCAGGTGTGAAGCAGGTCTAGCAGCACCAACTTGATCTTCTGATTGTACCCAGCCATCACATCCAACATTGGTATCAGAGCAAACAAGGTAATCATGGGTGATGGTTTCCCTTCCTTTATTGACAAATTGGATAGGAATAATTACCAGGCATGGTCATTAAGAATGAAGACTTATCTACAAGGGAGAAGCTTGTATGGATACATATCAGGAGATGAGGAGTTGCCCTCATTCAAAACCAGAGGCCTACCTACAAAGGATGAACATGAGAGGCTCAACCAATGGTGTGCAAAAGATGCTCTGGCAAGGTCATATCTCTTAAACTCTATTTCTGATTTCCTTCTACCTCATGTTAGGAACTGTAAGACTTCCCAAGAGACTTGGGAGACCTTGTCAACATACTTCTCATCAAGCACAAGGGCCAGAAAGAATCAGCTATGGATTGAGTTTACAACTCTTAGGAAGCAATCAAAACAATGTGTCTCAGACTTTGTCACCAAGGTCAAAGACATAGCAGACCAACTTGCAAGTGTTGGAGAAGAAATTGAGGAAGAGCAAATAGTCAGACAAGTGATCAATGGACTCAAAGCAGATGACAAGTGGGAGAGCTTTACCACTGCAATGGACTTGTACATGGACATCCAAGCACCTGATCTAACCACTCTGATTGGACAACTCTTCACACATGAAGCCAAGATCACAAAGAATGGAGAGCAATCAAAAGGTAACAATCCCTCTGCCCTATATACAGATAAGAAGTCTAAAGACAAGGGTAAAAGCAAGAAGGTTGATGATGAAGGATCCACCTCCCAAGCAAACTATGCAGGGAGAGGTAGATCATCTAGAGGTAGGGGCAGAGGAGGAAAGTCAGGTAGGGGGAGACCCTATAATCAATCTCCTTGCAATATTTGTGGCTTGTCTAACCATACTACAGATGAATGCTACAAGAACTACAAGAATCAAAGAGGAAGAGGTCACCAAAGAGGAGGATACTCTCAAGGAAGAGGCAGATTCAATCAATCTCAAGGCTACCATGGCTACAACAATAATTACAACAATAACTACAATCACAATGGCAATTATCAAGGAGGATACAAGAACAGAAAGGATTACAACAATTATGCAGAGGATCAAGATGATTCCTTGTTGATTATGAACATGACATCTAAATCAGGTATCAATGATGATCATTTGTTCTATATTGACTCAGGTTGCTCTAACCATGTAGCTGGGAATATTGCCCTACTCTCTGATTTGGAAGAACCTAAAGGCAAGCACCAAGTACAGACAGGTGATGACACTAAACATTCAGTTGTTAAAGTAGGCAATGTCAAAACAAGTGATGGTAATCAGAATTTGCTAAGCAGAGTATTGTATGTTCCAACAATCACCAAGAATCTGATGAGTGTAGGTCAGATTGTTGAAAAAGGTCTACAGGTCAGGTTCACTCAACATGGTGCATTTGTGGAGGATCCAAGACATGGATTCAGAAGGATAGCCAAGGGAGAGAAATCAGGTAGATTGTTTACCTTTGAACTTGAAGACACTAAGAGTATTGCTTTGTACAACTATAAGGACCAAACCCTATCAGAATTGGAAATTTGGCATAAGAGATTAGGTCACATTGGAGAAAGGACCTTAAAGCAAATGAGTAGGGATCAATGTGTGCTTGGGATACCTAATGTATCCAAGCAACACATGATATACAAGTGTGGGGCTTGTCAATTTGGTAAGTCACACAGATTGCCATATACCAAAAAAGGTTTTATGCATGAAGACTACTTGGAATTGGTGCATACTGATGTTTGGGGACCAAGCAAGGAGCCATCCATATCTGGATCAAGGTATTATGTATCTTTTATAGATGATTATAGCAGATGGACTGTCTTGTACTTCATGAAACATAAAGATGAAGTATTTAATTGTTTCAAAAGATATCTTGCATTAGTTGAGAATCAAACAGGAAGACATTTGAAGAGGCTAAGGTCAGATGGTGGTGGAGAATACTTCTCCAATGACTTTGAAGAGTTCTTGCAAGAAAGAGGCATCAAGAGGGAGATTACCACAAGGTACTCACCTGAACAAAATGGGGTAGCTGAAAGGAGAAATAGACTCATTGTGGAGACAGCTAGGTCTATGCTTAATGAGAAAAAATTACCAAATTATCTTTGGGCAGAGAGTGTATCTACTGCCACATACTTGATCAACAGGTTGCCATCAAAGACACTTGATGGAATGACACCCTATGAGGCTTGGCATGGTAAGAGACCATCTCTGGATCATTGCAAGATCTTTGGATGTGTTGCATATGTGCATATTCCCTCACAGGTAAGGGGAAAGCTAGACCCTAAGGCTGAAAAGTGTATTTTCATTGGTTATGATTTGAATCAGAAAGGATACAGGTTCTATAACCCCTCAAACAAAGGCTTCAAGGTAAGCAGAGATGTCATCTTTGATGAGAATGATTCATGGTATGATAATGAGTGCAGGAAAGTTAGCCTACCTTATGATATGGAAGAAGACTTCCCAAGGCTCACAAAGGAGGAACCAATTCAGAAAGAGGACACAAGCTCAGATGATGAAGACACCATCAACATTGAAGAGTTCAAAGCTTGGAAATCCAAAGGGAAGATGAAGATAAAGCAACTTGAAGACAATCCAGAATCCTCAACTCAAGCTATGAGGAGATCCCAAAGAGAAAAGAAGAAACCAATTAGGTATGGGTATGATACTTCACTTGTAACCAAGCACTCTGTATATCTTGCAAAGGATCTCTTGAATGAAGAACCAGGTACATTTGAAGAAGCAATCACTAAACCAGAATGGAAGGAAGCAATGGATGAAGAAATGGAGGCTCTCAAGGAGAGTGATACTTGGGACTTGGTACCCAAGAAGGACTCCATGAAAGTGATAGGATCCAGATGGATCTACAAACTCAAAAGGAACTCAGATGGTACAATAAGCAGGTACAAAGCTAGGTTAGTAGCCAAGGGTTTTGCACAAACCCAAGGCATTGATTATGAGGAGACATTTTCTCCTGTGGCCAAGATGCCAACTATCAGAATTATGGTGAGTGTAGCTGCATCCAAGAATTGGAACATGTACCAATTGGATGTAAAGAATGCATTCTTGAATGGATGGATATCTGAAGAGGTCTACATGTCACAACCACCTGGCTATGAGGATCATAATAAGGTAAATCATGTTTGTAAATTGAAGAAGGCTCTGTATGGATTGAAGCAGGCACCTAGAGCATGGAATTACAGGTTGACAACCTATCTCTTGGATCAAGGATTTGTGATGAGTAAAGCAGATACTTCATTGTTTATAAAGAAGAACAATTCAGAGGTAATATACTTGTGTGTCTATGTTGATGACATCATTATTACAGGAAATGATGTTCAGGGAATTAGACACATCAAAGGTCAAATGATGAAGGAATTCAAGATCAATGATCTTGGATTATTGAAGTACTTCCTAGGGCTTGAATTGGTCTACACAAATTCAGGTATATACATTACTCAGAAGAAGTACATTCAGGACATGGTCAAGAAGTTTAACTTGCAGGAAGCTAAAGTCTCAAACATTCCTATGGAGGTCAACCACAAACTCAGTGCACATGAAGGAGAAGAACTCAAGGATATTACAGGTTACCAAAGTTTGGTAGGTAGTCTCAATTATGCTACCTTAACTAGAATTGATATCTCCTATGGTGTTAGTGTACTTAGCCAATTTATGCATAAGCCAAGAGTACCACATTTGGAGGCAGCCAAGAAAATAGTAAAGTACCTAAAGGGAACACAAAATCATGGTTTATATTATCCATATTCATCAGACATTGACATCAAGGTATACTCAGATGCAGATTGGGCAGGTTGCAAGGATGACAGGAGGAGTACATCTGGTTACATATGCTTTGCAGGTGATAAACCAATTTCTTCGTCATCCAAGAAACAACCCACAGTAGCCCTATCATCTACTGAGGCAGAGTACAGAGGGCTAGCCAATGCCACTCAAGAAGCCATATGGTTGAAGCTACTATACTCAGAATTGGGTCTATATATAAGGCCACCTATCATATTTGGAGATAACACAAGTTCATTACACCTAGCAGCCAATCCTGTGTATCATGCTAGGACAAAACACATAGAGGTGCATTACCACTATGTGAGGGAGAAACTACTTAGCAAAGAAATCCAATTATCATATGTGTCCACTAATATTCAATGTGCAGATTTGCTTACAAAATCTCTGGATGGAAGCAAGCTATGCAGGTTTAAATCCATGATAGGATTGCAGGATATCATTGAAGACTAAAGATGAAGACTCAAGCAAGTGTTTGGCTTGAGGGGGAGCTGTTGGTGCAAACAAGCCTTAACACTTGGACTTTTCTTGTACCTTGAAGACTCAACAAGAAGATTGCACAAAGATCACTTAGCTTTGGATTTCAACTTTGAGGTTTATTGCAAAAGTTTGGATTACTTCATTTCAAGAAAGAGCATAGGAACACATGCCTATGCTTAGTTACTTATTACTTTATGTAAAAGTCAAAGTGACTTCTTGTAATTGTACCTACCTTCAAAAGTCGTGGAATTTGGAAGGTATGAATGGAGAGAATATCTCCATGAGATTAGATGAGAGATTTGAGGGAGCCTACATTTGAATTTGAAATTCAAACTCTCTTCAAACTCCTATAAAAGATGAGAAAAAAGGTCGCGGCTGTGTGGCACTCTTCCCGAGGTATTTCTGAGAGATTTTTGAGTGTGTGAGAGCTACTACTTAGTCTACACCTCTGAGTACCATTGGGCATCACTTTACATGCCAATGGGAATGTACAATCATTAGATTCAATCAATATACATTTGTTCATATTCTCTGATTTTCTCTGAGTGACTACCTCCAAGTCTGTCAACTTCAACAGGATATATCTCAAGATCTACTGAACCAAATTTGATGATCCAGGGCTCATTGGAACCAGCTCAAAGCATTCTACAACACTAAAAAATTTCAAGTCATTCTATTCAGCCAATTGGGAGAAATTCAACTTGAAGTGATCTCTGGTATTTCTCTGCACAATTCCTAAAAAATCGGGGGTGTCCCAGATTTTGCTAAAGATCATGCTCAGTGTATAGTTTGTTATTTGGAGTGATTTAACTTGATAATGGTAGCTTGTTAAGTTAATTTAATACTCCCAGAAGGATTTAAACCAATTGTAAGTGTGCTGGACACACTGAGCTTAGGACTGAGCAGGTGTCATTACAAGAATAGCAAGTTTTTTGGACTTATGAAGGTTCAAACTTATCTGTTTTGATTTGATCATTTCTCAATCACTTTGTAAAGCACATATATAGTTTCTTGGTGTCATTTGTAAGCTCAAGGAGTCTCCTAACCATATCTGAAGAGAAAAGAGGGCAGGTGTGAAGCAGGTCTAGCAGCACCAACTTGATCTTCTGATTGTACCCAGCCATCACATCCAACAATTACTAGTAAAAAAACACATCTTAGTTGTTCTTGATGTATATACCTTATCTTTTACTTTCTAAAGGCATAATTAGCCTATGCCTGGTACCTCGATCACATACCTCATGCTCACCCTAACTCGTTGTGGTGATACATAAAAAATTATCTTTCTATAAACAGAAAATGCATCATGCACTTCAACTTTCTAGCAATCATATTGTCTATGTATGCATTCATTCACTCATGCATATTATTCTCTACTTCAATAAAATTATATACTTTTAGCTATGCTGACAGAGGACTTCTTTTCTCACACAACACAACATCCCTCTAGTTCTCACATGGCATATAACGCCATGTGGCTACACAATTTCCGACAGCATTTCGCCAAGAAAATGAAGCCTGGAAAAAATAATAATAGCCTTTACAATGATAGGCATGAGCCTAGTGGTTGGAAAACCACTCTCTTTACTCTAGAAAGCTGCAAATAAGAAACTTTGCCAAAATGTGTTGTTGGGCACTACACGCCCTCATAACCATGTCTTTTTTCTGCCTTGAATACCTGCAAAAGATTCTAAAATACACAAACAAGATCTACGCATGCTTTTATGAATCAACATTAGTTAGTGTAACTTTATGTGCATAGATAAATTCATGTAAAAACTAGCTTTCATGCACATTCTAATATTGATTTCTTAAAACTGGAAGAAAATACAATGCAAAATTATAAACTTTGATGCGAGAGGTGTTCAAATGAATATATTTGAGAGAAAAATTTTGTTACAAAGGTATAAAAATTTTTTCATTCCTATCCAAAATGGTTCAAACTATGATTCAAAACTCTTAATTATCATAATCGAACACTCAATTCACTCAAAAAGAGTTTCTCGCCAGTCAACAACCATCTAAAAGCTTGTGCAGAGATGGCTTATAATGGTCAAAATATTGATTATGAAGTCAAAAGAAAGGGCTTGAAGTCTAGAATCTATGCCAAGTTGAATTTCATGATTTGGAGCTTCCATTAGAAAGTTATGGCCAAAACAATGAAGCTAGGTGAGTGGGCAGCATGCCTCTTTGAAGAGGTATGCAGAGAATTAATTGCTCTCTACATATGGTTTTTAATCATCCAATGATAGAGTCCAACCATTCATTGGAAATGGAAAGCCCTTGAAGTCTACTTCCTATAACAAGTGGAATCATCCAATTTGGATACCATATGAGAGAGTTATGGCCATTTTGTTACGGTAGGTATGCTAGCCTTGCTCTTTCTCTATTTTTTTTTCCTCTCTTTCTTATCTTTTCCTTCTCTCTCTTATCTTCAATTTCATCTTTTCTCTTTATCATTCACATGCTTTCATCTATTTCTCTCCTTTCTTTCCTAATTTATCATTCATCCTTTCTCTCTATAGCTTGTTCTTTCTCTTTTCTTCTCTCTCCATCTCTTTCTTTTTCTCTATCTCTCTTGGCTTCTATCTTTCTATCTCTCTCTTTTCTCTTTCTTTGCTTTCTCTTTCTTTCTCTTTACCTTTATCTTTCTCTCTCTTCATTCTTATTTTCTCTCTCTATCTCTTTTTTTGTCTTTATTTATTTCTCTTCCTCTCTTTCTATCTACCTTTTGTTTCACCTTTCTCTTTCTTGTTCATTGCATGTAGAATAGCTCGTTGTTATCTTCCTAAAGTCGTAGAATATACTCATGGTGTGATGCTGACGAGTTGGTTAGAACACTTACCTCTCTTGCATGAAGTTCAGAGTTCTAATCTTACTAGCAGATGGGCGTGAAAAAACTCTTAGAACATGTTGTATGTGATGAGTTGCACCCTTTTTGCACTTCGATGCTCCTTTCTTTTGCAATTTTGCTGAAGCGCACCCGCCATCTACACCAATCGAGGCCTCGAAAATTGATTATCTTCCTTCTTTACATGGGAAGCCGCCATTAGATGTTGACCAAGCTCCAATACAAGAGGAAGAAGCCAAAGATTGTTCTCCATTTCATCAAGCTCTCCCTCCAAGATCTCTCTCTCTACTCTGATACCAAATGTAAGAAGTGGAGAATGACATGCCTCGGACTCACCTCCCAGCCTATTTATAGACCTTGCCTAGTCACCATCTAGAGTTCTCTCTAAGATCCCTCTACTCATTTGGCCATCATGAGTAGGTCCTCGTATGAACTCTCTAGCTTTTGGCCTTGGCTATCCCCCGAGCAAGGAACTTCTCGTTCCTCCAAGCATGTACATCTCTGGAATATAACACGAGAGACACACGAGAAGCACACACAAAGGAGCACAAACGCAGCAAGACACACGGAGAAGACGATGGCTGGAATAGCTCTCTCGATTGACAATGAACTTAACTGAAGTAAGAGATGAATAATATCCCTAAGTACAAAGTACCACCACATATGAGTGAATCATGAATGTGGTAACATGGGGAAAAATCTCTAGCCAGCACTAGAGTAAAAAGTGCCCATGTATAGGGAAAAGGTTCACATCAAAGCTGCTCAAGGAACACATAAGTCTAACAGTGCAATCATGCCAAATCACACTTGACGTACTCTTTCCAAATCACCATCCAACGTACATTATCAATGCAATCAAATTTGGGTAGAATCATTAACATCTATATACATTCGTATATGGCTGTCCCCAAGTTGAGCAAGCTTATCTATTTTTCCTCACTCTCTTCGTGTGTGGAAGGTCTTGATATTTCTCCAAGGATGATATCTCTTCAACGGATGCTACACTTCCACATTCCATCACCAGTGGGATTTTTCTATGGTAGTCTTGGGGTCATATTTTTTATTTTAATCTCGATTTCACTCTTTAAAATTAATGGCAATATTCCCTCTAGGATGAAAATTTTATTCTTGAAGCAATCACCTTTGATGCGGCCATTCCCCAACCCTTCAGAGGAACCATTTTGTAATTACAAGAAAAGATGAGATTAAAAGAAAAAAAAGATAATGGAAAAGAATAAAAGAATGAATAGAAGTGTTATCTTCTAACGGGTTAGAGATATGGTTGGTGGGTGGGTATGTTTAGGACTTGCCTCAAGAAATTCCAATTCTTCGATCGGGCCTTTTCTTTTTATTTGCTGATCGCAAGAGAAGGTGGTTAAAAGAAAAAAGAAGATAAAGACAAAGAGAAAAAAAGAATGACTAAAAGTGTTATCCTTTAAGGGTTAGAGATGCGGTTGTGGTCCATGATACTCAAGGGTTTGTCCCAAATCACAAAAGTTAATGGCAGGGCCTCTCAGTGGTGGTTAGCAATTTGTGTCCAACCTCGAAGGATAAAGCCGATCGTGCTTCTTTTTATCTTTTTGGGATTAAGCTTCCATGATTGTCCCTTCCGAGGGAGAGCATTCTTGACAAACTAGAAGATCTAAGAAACATTTGCCTCATAGGATAAATGTTTTGCTTGAAACCACCTCTATACTACTTTCAAGAATTGGTTCATAAAGAGTGGTTCCCTCATGGCTTGGTGGTTTGAAAGTGTCAACTCTTGTAGGACAACTAGGAGATTTTGGTTTTTGAGAATGATGATATGGCCTTCCAATCCCTAGAAGTTGGTTCTTCACACATTTTGCACTCAACATTATGTCTTTTCAAGTGTTCCTAGATTTTGTTCCAAATAAGTCTAAACCACCTTGTTTCCCTCAATGGGTGGAACTCCCTAGCTTCCCTATCTCTTTTATGGTTTTATTAGGGAGATTGTCACCCAATCAGTTGGGTGTTGGCCTCCAAGGAAGCTTTTGAGGTTTCGTCTATGAAGGTGCGATACACTCCTTAGAAGCTAGGCAACATCCATAGATTTGTGTTGAAGTAAATTTAAACCTGGTTCCTTTTACCAAGATTCTCATAGGCATTAGTGAAGGACTCCCTCTCAAACAAGAGCTAATTTAGAAGAAATTTCCTAATGCTTTGTCTCACTATTAGGTGGAAGGCCATAGAATCAAAGATTTACCTCTAAGGAGAAATTTGTTTGTGCTAGAAGAAAATAAGGAGAATGCTCAAGCAAATGCTCAGTCAGTTCAAAAAGTAATTCTGATCCCAAAAGATAAATCTTGAGATCCAAAACTAGAAAAAGTCAAAAGAACACATTTAGAGGATCATAATATTGAGGCCTTCATGAAAGTAAGACATAGAAGGAAAAGAAGTCTGAGATGAGGAGGTGAGTTGAATCACTCTCACTTAGGTATTGCAGCTAACAATATCTTCTTTAATTTAGAAAAGGAGCTCAGTATTTTAGACTACCCTAGAGAATGGAAAGAATAGCTGAATGAAAAGGAAACCATAGAGACTCCTTCTACAAGCATGCAAGGTAATCAAGAATAATTCACATCCACTAATGATAATGATTTCATATCCACCAAAGAGGATGGTTTCATCTCCATCAAAGAAGATAACTTAGTGAGTTCTATTGTCAACTCTACGTTTCTAGGTAATGATGTGTACTTCATGATTAGGGCAGTGTCCTAGAAAGATAAACTATCGACTCAACTCCCATGGAAAGCAGTCCCCTTAAAGGACGACTCGTCTAGCAAGAGCCCAACCTCTACAAGAAGACAAAAAGATAAAACAAGAAAAAGGGAGTTAAATTCATGACTAATAAAGATATCTATGAGCATCAATGATTTTTGTTTTATATGAAATTTGAGGGTTATCTAACCCCTCTAGAATATTGTGTTTGGTCAATGGTCTTGAGACAAAAATATCAACCCACACTTTATCTATCTTAAAGAGATTAAAGTTGATGGACTTGAACTACAAGAAAGGTTTAAGTGCATCTTGGCATCTCATGTATGGATCTCGACACAACATTGATGTGACTGCAATGGTGTAGTGATTGGCTTTAAATTGAGATGGCAAGCGTGCTTGCTAGATATTAGTATCCATTAGAATGATATGTGGGTTGCAACATTATCTAGGAGCCCACTTGTTCTCACCATTTCTTTAAAGGCTTATTCATGAAATTTGGGAATTATTCAAGTCTCATTTATGATACAAGTGATGGTGTTAACTTATAATTTCTATCTTTTATTTTCCTTACAAAGATCAAGTCATGAACATATCTTCTTTTTGATACAATGTTTAAAGGTTTGAATAATATTGGTTCATGAGCCTATTTAAAAAAACACCAACGAGAATATGAATATACAAAGAAAAGCATTCATGCTTGAATTTAAAATTTGAACCCTATTATTTCTTCATAAAATGTATTCGTTTTCCATTGAGATATTAATATCTCCATTATTCTCCAAGTTGAATTTTAGAGTTTAAACTTCGATTACTTCATAAATTATATTACCTTTCTATTGAAAGTTCAATTGTTTTATTACATATTTTAATTCAGTGGTATTCACATACATTTCAAACTTGACAAGCCATGTAAAGTTGATTTTCTCAATCTTAAGCTTATGTGTGTTAGAAAACTTATCATGAATTTAGAGTTGAGAAAAAAAAAAATCCAATTCAACAATAGCTCAATTATTCATGATTTGCTCTATCAATAAATGCTCATTCAACCAATGTTCGCTTGGTTGAACCATCCCAAAATATGTTGTTCAAAAACGCCAATAAATCAATTTAAATGTAATAGTATAACAAATCTATCATAATATGAATTTCGGCTTGAAAAAAAATAAATTATAATATAAAAATTATATATATGCAATTTGATCTATAATACAATTTTTTTTAATTTGTATTGTGATGTTTAAAAACACCAATAAGTAGATTCAAGTTTGATTGTATAAAAAACCTACCACATGAATTTAAAGTTTAGAACAGTAATCTAATTTAGCAATAACTTAATTATATGCAATTTGACATACTAATAATTGTTCACTTGGGTGAAAGATATGAAAAGTATAACACGGTGTTTCCAATATAACTTTATAATGAATCTATCATAGTAATTTAGAGCTTTGTAAAACAATCAAATTTAATATTAACTCAAATCTATGCAATTTAATCTACCAATAACTATTCACCTAGTTGAACAATCCCAAAAATATGTGGTGTTTAAAAACACCAATAAAATTGAATATATGATCTTCAAATATTTTAAAATTGTTGATAGCCTTTCTTAGTATATTGTCCAAGTACAAAATATGTTCCTCTATCACAAGGTGTTTGATTTACAATTGTACTATATGTATTAGAATGCCTATTCTTTGTTGAAATCCATCCATAAAGCCAAGGAACCATTGTTTTGAACAAAAAGATTTCCAACTCCTCTGATGATTGCCTGCATTGATTTGATAGAACCACGTAAGTGCCCTGCATATTCTAAATTACATGATACAATGTATCATAAAAAATAATGGTATTATTTCCATCCAACCTAGGAACAAATTTCAAAATTATGTCCAAGTTTTTATGATGCACAACCTTATATCTGATGTGGATATGAGTATTTTGGCATGCACCTTGGCCTATCATACCATAAAACCTTTCATGGTGTTTTGGAAATCACAATGTGAGTGTTCTCTGAGCTCTCAACAATCTTTTTGTGGTCCAAATCCACACTTCAAAAAGATACATACAAAAATCAAAGAAATGCACCCTTGCAAACATAATGCACATTTCTTGGGTTCTATTACAGATAGATTGAAGGATATAATCATATTTTGCATCATCTGACCCCAATAGATACATTGCAGACAAAGTAGAGTCAAATATGAACTCTCTATCTCTCTCCCTCTCTCTCTCTCTGTCTCTCTCTCTTTCTCTCTCTCTCTTTTTCTCTCTCTCTCCCCCTCCCTCCCCCTCTCTCTCGCCTTTTGTAACAGTACCTGTGAATGTGACATCCACAAATTCCACAAATGGTTGCTCTATATGCTTTATACACCCCTTGAATCTAGCAAAATTTATGCACGAAGAATTTTTTTCATTAGAAAAGATGGATTTTTTTGTTGTGCTATTCTGCTAAAAAAGGAATCTTTTGTTTATTGTGCCTTAGACTATTATAATGTTATGAAGTGGTGATGTGGACTATATTATTCGATGAGGTAATGTTATCCAGTTTGGATATAATCTCATTCTTGGAGCACAAATTGAGAGTTACTTCTAAAGCTCACTATAAGATGTTCTCTCTATTTGAGATGGACTCAAAATTTGATTCCTACTATAATTTCTAGTTTATAGATTGTTCATGAGAATTTTTTCTAGTTCACAAATGACTCTTATTATAGCATCCTAGATGTAGTCTCTCAGTTTTAATCCATTTATTAAAATATTTTCAGGCTAAGTTAGATATCAATGCATAGTTAACTTTTGCATGTTCTCTAACCTCAATGACCTCTACTTACTAAGAAGGTCTAAATTTATAGAAATGAATCCTAATCGCTTATCCACATCACACATTTAAGTCGAATTAGCCAAAGATACATGGGTTTGATTCACAACAATTTGAAGTTCAATCAATTAAAGTAAAATGTTCCAATTAGCTACCAAGAATTACCCATACTCAAACATAGAGTTGAGGAAGGATCTTGTATGTCAATTTTGTTTATTGAAGCTATTAGTGTTGAAATGAAGCTCTAAAGATCACCCTTTGCTTAAGCTAGTTACCCGATCTTATCTACTTCGCTACATGTAATAGTGTACTTTTTCATATTGGTTTGATAGAATATTAGTAGTAAGTTCAAACTTTCTTTGTAAGAATTGTTAAAAGTCAAGCTTCAAGCTAATAATTCATGGGGAATCTTTTATGGACATGTGGAGAAATCAAAGGAAGCCAAAATCCACGAGATTCCATCAAGAAAAGTCACTCAACCACTCCCCAAGTCATCTAAACTAAGTCCTCCAAGTTAGGAGGCTGATTTGGAAAGGTAGTTCCTAGATTTTAGGGGCACACTTCTCATTATAAAAGGAGCATGTATCCCGACTTCTTTTGGGCCATCTTCTTGGATTTTTAGCTCATGTAAAGTGAGCACTAAGTGCTGGAGTTGTGATAAGCAAGCCCCTTGCTTAAGCTAGCCCCTTGCTTGCTTGTTTGTTTTCTCTTAGTAGGCATATCCATGTGTGTGCGCAGGCAATGTTGCAACTCTTTACTCCTCAGTTGTTAGCATTGGTTCACCCTCATATTGTATCCATTTGATGTAATTCTTGTCTCATTGGATAGCTATTAGAGTCTCTTTTATGCTCCCCACTTCTTCCGAGCATTCTATGAGTAATAGGAGAGAAAAAATCATTTTAGTGAAGTTGTAAGATTAATATCTCTCTCTATGTGTAGGCTCTATTGGAAATATTCTTTTCTCTCTTGTAAGGGCTGGTTCTCCTTCTCTACTTATCCCTTTGCTATACTTTTTGTGTCATTGGGTAGCTATTACAGTTCTCTAACTTTGACCCAATTTTGAGATTCATTCTCTGTATACTCTTTGAGAAAAGCTTGCTGGAGTGAAGTGAGGTCTCAGCTTGACTACCAGTTGTGAGCATTCAACTAGCTTATGTTGTAGACATTGTTTCTCTTTGTGTAAGCCTCCATTTTAAGTGAAATTTGTTTTATTGGAAAGCCTTTGGTGTCTATTACAGGTCTACAAAAGCACACTAGAGTTCTCTACATAGGCGCAGAGAAAGAACATTTTTGGTGTGCAGAGGTCAAAGAAGGATACCTATGGAAGTCATTCGTGCTTCATCGTTGCATAGGGGTTGAGATACTTCCCCCATCAGTGGTATTAGAGCATTTTTGCATTTTTTAGACATCAAATACAAGGAAGAAGACCTCTTGGAGTTGGTGGTTGAAGATTTGCATCAACAAAAGCTTGTTGGAGGTAGCTCACATCAAGGGGGAGCTATTCTACTCAAATTTTCAAGAGCACAAGGTGTCCATCTAAGGAAAGCTTTGGATTGAGGTAACCTCAGAGCCTCATTTGCATTTTAAACACATTGGAGCTTTAACCAAGGGCTAGTTGAAGTAGCAAAGACTAGATATTGGAGACTTCAACACTCAAATTGAAAATCTAGACAAGGGGAACTATCAACCATGGTGATTTAGGATCTCCAACTACCTTATGGGCAAGGGCCTTTGGGGATTGATTAGTGGAAGTGAGCCAAGACCTAGGTTGGATGAAAATCCAACTAATGACTAGAGAAGGGCCTTTAGGGAATGGAATGAAAGAGACAAGAGGGTTATCTTTATCCTTTCCCAACACATTAGCAATAGCATGATCGGCCATATCCAAGGCTTGGATTCAAGCATGAAGGTATGGGAGACACTTGAAAGGCTTTATTCAACAAGCACCAAAGCAAGGAAGATCCAACTCAAGGATGAGCTCAACAACCTTAGGAAGAGCTCAGGGAGTAGCATAAATGACTAAATACTTAAGGTCAAGGAGTTATCAGATGCATTGGGATCCATTGGAAGCCACATAGACAATGATGATCTTGTGGCTTATACTCTCAATGGTTTGAGAGATGATGAGAAGTGGAAACCCTTTACCACTTTAGTATATGTAAGGGATAATCTTCTAGATTTTGAGCAATTGGTTGCTCTCATGGTCACCGAAGAGATGAACATAGGTGGAAGTTCAACTAAAAGCAAGGATGCACAAGTTTTCTATGCAGGTAATCAAAGGGGCAAAGGAAGACGAGGACAAGGAAGGGGCAAAGGAAGGTTTGAAGCAAGGCCACTCTAGAAATCAAGGACATGAACAAGGCACCTCATCACAAAGAGGTAGAGGAAGAACAAGAGGAAGAGGAGGAGGACATCAACAAAACAGGAATCAAGATGGCGAAGGATGTTACATATGTGGCAAGTTTGGCCACTATGCTAGAGATTGCTACCAAGGAGAAAACCAAAGGAGCCATAATCAAGGATCTTCATACAAAGGCCAAGGTAATTATGCTTCCACAAGTTCACAAAATGACAATCTCTTGATGATGCACATGAACGGGAATTCAAGAAAAGTAGAAAACACTTGGTATATTGATAGTGGATGTAGCAATCATATGAGTTGCAATGCTTCTTGGTTTACTAATCTACATGATCCCAAAGGTAAAAGACATGTAGAAACAGGTGATGATATAGCCCATGAGATCTGCCATGTTGGAGATGTACCTTTGGATGACAAGGAGGAAGGAAGATGTCTCAAGGATGTCTTGCATGTACCTAGCATCACAAAGAACTTGGTGTCCGTTGGGAAAATGGTTGAAAGAGGCTATCAAGTAAGGTTCAACAAAGGTGGATGCTTTGTGGAGAACCCTAAGCAAGGTTTTAAGGTCATAACAAGAGGAAAGAAGCAAGGGAGACTCTTCACTTTGGAGGTTAGTTCTCATTCCACTCAACATGTCTACTTCACATATGGAAACAAGAGGATTTCGGAGTTGGACTTGTGGCACAACAGGATAGGTCACATCAACATACAAAGAATGAAGGAAATGCAATCCAAGAGGCTGGTTGAAGGTCTTGCCAACTTCCAAGGACAAGGTATGAAGCATTTATGTGAATCTTGTCAACTAGGGAAGCAAGCAAGACTTCCATTCAAGAAGAGTGGCTACATAAGCCAACATCCATTGGAGTTGATACATACAAATGTGTGGGGGCCAATCAAAGAGCAATCCATTGGAGCTAACAAGTACTTTGTCACTTTTATAGATGATTGCACAAGGATGGTTTGAGTTTATTTCATAAAAATCAAATCAGATGTGTTTACATGTTTCAAAGCATTCAAGGCAATGGTAGAGAAGGAAACAGGTACATATATCAAGAAGCTAAGGTCCAATGGAGGGGGAGAATATTTCGCCAATGAATTTTCTGTTTTTTTAATGGATCAAGGCATCAAGAGGCAAGTAACATGTAGGTGCACACCCCAACAAAATGGAGTAGCAGAGAGAAAGAATAGATACATTTCCGAGATCGCTAGAGCAATGCTTAATGAGATGAATGTACCTAACATGTTTTGGATTGATATAGCAAATACTGCCGTGTATCTTATGAATAGGGCTCCTACCTTAGGGATTCATGGCTTGACACCATATCAAGCCTATTATGGTACGAAACCTGATCTTTCCCACTTGAAGATATTTGGATGTACTTGTTATGTACATGTGCCAAGTGAATTGAGGCACAAGCTACGACCAAAGGCAGAAAAGTGTGTGTTTCTAGGATATTCAAAAGATCATAAAGGTTACAAGTGCTTCAACCCAAACACAAAGGACTTGAGGATATCAAGGGATGTAGCATTTGATGAGCTACTCCCTTGGTATAAGAAGTATGATTGTATGCAGGACTATGAAGAAGAAAAGCATGGACATGATGAAGAACAAATCGACCTAGAGCTAAGCGGCCCAAGATGTTCCATCAATGAAGATAGTTCAAGCATGAACTCACCATGGAGGGAGAGATCTTCATCAAGCTATGAACCACAATCAATCAACAAAGGCAAAGCAACATTGGTCGAGTTGGATGAAGAAGGTAATGAAGTTGAAGATGATGAAGGATACATGATGGAGAAAGAAGCCACATCAAAGAAAGAGATCAAGATCCCAAGGCAAAGGAGGTTTATTCCTCAAAAAGGTGAAGGATGGAAGTCTTCTAGAGTTAAGTTTCCAACTCAAAGGTTTAATAATGATAAGCAAGTACACCGAATGGAAAGAGGCAATGCAAGAAGAGATCGACGCACTTGAGGAAAATCAAACATGGACTCTAGTTCCCAAGAAGGATAACATGAAGGTAATAGGTAATAAGTGGGTGTATAAAGTAAAGAGGAATTCAGATGGATCTATTTCTAGGTTCAAAGCAAGATTGGCGGCCAAGGGTTTTGCACAAACCTATGGAGTGGACTTTGAAGAGACATTCAGCCCCGTGCCAAAGATGAGCACCATTAGGACACTCATTGCAATAGCTGCAAGCAAAGGATGGAAGCTTTTCCAATTGGATACCAAGAATGCCTTTCTCAATAGAGACTTGGAAGAAGAGATATACATGGAGCAACCACTAGGTTTTGTTCATAAAGAGTTTCCACATCATGTTTGTAGGTTGAAGAAGGCACTATATGGCCTAAAGCAAGCTCCAAGGGCTTGGACCCAAAGATTGGTGGACTATTTGATCAAATGTGGTCACAATCAATGCAAGGTGGATCCATCTCTCTTCATCAAACAAAGAGGAGAACTTGTAGTCTACATGTGTGTGTATGTAGATGATCTTATCATTACAAGTAATGATACAAAGGGCATTGAGGAGATCAAGGAAAATCTTTGAAAGGAGTTTAGGATCTCTGATCTTGGAGATCTTGGAGATCTTAGGTATTTTCTTGGCATTGAAGTTGTATACAAAGAAGAAGGTATTATGCTCATACAAAGGAAGTATATTCTAGAACTACTTGAGAGGTTTGGGATGCTACATTGCAAGTCTATTTCAAATCCCATGGAAGTTAATGTAAAGCTAAGCTCCATTGATGGAGAGCCATTAGAGGATGTAACTTTGTATCGATCTATTGTAGGCTCTTTCAATTATGCCACAATAGCTAGGCCTGACATAGCATATGGAGTTGGAGTGTTATCACAATTTATGCATAGTCCAAGGACTACACACTTGCAAGCTGCAAGAAGAATGTTACGATATCTCAAGGCCACTATAAATGAAGGATTGTTCTACTCATTTGATGATGATATGCAAGTCAAAGCTTATTCTAATGCCGATTGGGCCGGTTCAAAGGAGGATAGAAGAAGTACAAGTGGTTACCTAATCATGCTAGGTAGCAAGATCATCTCATGGATTTCAAAGAAGCAACCCACGGTGGCATTATCTTCCACTGAGGCTGAGTATAGAGCTTTGGCTCAAGTCACATGTGAGCTAATGTGGATTAAGAAGTTATCTATGGATCTTAATTTTCAGGTTGACACATATCCAATTTTTTGTGACAATATGAGTACCATTCATCTAGCATCGAATCGTGTCTATCATGCTAGAACCAAATATATTGAAGTGCACTATCACTTCATACGGGAAAAGGTGATATCCAAGGAAGTTTGAGTACATCATATTGGTACCAAGGAACAAGTTTCCGACATGTTTACAAAGGCTTTGGATGGGATGAAGATTTCAAAATTCAAGCATTGCATCAACATGAAGGAGCTTGGATGAGGACGAAGAATTGAAGCTTGAGGGGGAGTGTTAAAAGTCAAGCTTCAAGCTAAAAATTCGTGGGGAATCTTTTATGGACATGTGGAGAAATAAAAGGAAGCTAAAAGCCATGAGATTCCATCAAGAAAAGTCACTCAACCACTCCCCAAGTCATCTCAACTAAGTCCTCCAAGTTAGGAGGCTGATTTGGAAAGATAGTTCCTAGATTTTAGGGGCACACTTCTCACTATAAAAGAAGCATGTATCCAAACTTCTTTTGGGCCATCTTCTTGGAGTTTTAGCTCATGTAACGTGATCACTAAGTGCTGGAGTTATGATAAGCAAGCCCCTTGCTTAAGCTAGCCCCTTGCTTGCTTGTTTGTTTTCTTTTAGTAGGCATATCTATGTGTGTGCGCAGGTAATGTTGCAACTCTCTACTCCTTAGTTGTTAGCATTGATTCTCCCTCATATTGTATCCATGTGATGTAATTCTTGTCTCATTGGATAGCTCTTAGAGTTTAGTTTATGCTCACCAATTCTTTGGAGCCTTCTCTGAGTAATCTGAGAACAAAATTCATTTTAGTGAAGATGTGTGATTGATATCTCTCTCTGTCTGTAGGCTTTGTTGGAAATATTTGTCTCTCTATTGTAAGGGCTGGTTCTCCTTCTCTACTTATCCATTTGCTATGATTTTTGTGTCATTGGGTAGCTATTAGAGTGATCTAAAGTGGACCCAAGTTTGAGATTCGTTTTCTGTATATTCGCTGAGAAAACCTTGCTGGAGTGAAGTGAGGCCTCAACTTGACTAGCAGTTGTGAGCATTCAAATAGCTCATGTTGTAGACATTTGCTTTCTTTGTATAAGCCTCCATTTGAAGTTAAATTTGTTTTGTTGGAAATCCCTTGGTGTCTAATACAGGTCTACAAAATCTCATTGGAGTTCTCTACATATGCTTTGAGAAAGACCATTTTTGGTGTGCAGAGGTCAAAGAAGGATACCTGTGGGGGTCATTCGCACTTCATCATTGCATAGGGGTTGAGATACTTCCCCCATCAAGAATTTCATGAGTGTTTATTATTAAAAATTCGTAAGATCTTTGTTTTGATCTTTGCTAACTTTACAAGTGAGATATCAATCTTGTTGTGAGATCTTTTCTTAACTTCATGCAGATAATTACTATTTTGTGTTGTGGCTCTTTTGTAATAGGTATCTTCAAGTTGACTTGGTGGAAGTAACAACTCATTTTGAAGGCTTACGTAGCTTTTAGGTGTCACAATATGGGGCTTTTTGTGGTACTTTTGTAAGAGGTGTCAAGTCAATTTGGTGCAAGTAATAGCTCAATTTGAAGGAATAACTAACTTCTAGGTGTCTCAAAAGATTGGGGTCTTATGTGTCTAGCATTAAGAGAAATAATAAAAACAAAAATCATAAAAGCATAACTATGTGATCACGTGATTAGCATACTCAATGCAATGAATCTCAAATGCATAGATGCATGGATCTCGTGAGTGTAACATCTCATGAATGGCACTTGTGTGATGATGGAGTTAAGCCAAACGTTTCTTTGTCACTCTCTCTCTCTCTATTGACATCTTGGAAGCACATGTGAACAAGAAGACTCACTCTCTATCTTTGATTACCATTCGAGAGCAGAGTGCATGTAGATGAATATCTTTGATGCTTCATCATTCCTATGTGTGTCAGTATTTCTTAATTGATAAATACAAGCTTTATCATTAAAAGTCTCATATCCTTATATGGACATCTCAATGTCTAGGAAGCGGGACTCTAGTTTTGAGCCACATGCTAGAGGATGGATTTCAAGAACTACCAAATCACACTTCTATGACCTTGTTATAATTCTTATATGTTATGTGTACATTTTCTACATTCACTTTTAGGATGTATAAAGATATTCTTTTGGAATTACTGAATATTAATTATGGAGACCTCCATCATCTCCATGTGATTGATACCTTACCTGGTAATAAACATGCACACTATATGCATCTGCATTCTGTATGGCAACCATAGACTTGTTGCACATCTCTCCACTCAAAAGTGCATGGCATATGTCATTATTGACAAGCTTTGCTCCAAGCCCGTTGTTACTAGTGGCTATGTGAAATGTATCCCATGAGGGTGGAAATATGCATAGCAAAAGAATTGACTTCATCTCATTATCCATTTTCATTTTTTGACCTTGCAACTTGATAGAAAGCAGACTTCCTACCACTTGAAATTTGGGCTTATTTCTTTGTGTTGTGATAAGACATTTCTTAATTGATTCCTCACAATTTTTAATACTTATTAGGTCATCTTGCTTAATTTATTTATATCTATTTGTATGATTTCAATTAAATTCTCTATTGAGAGAGCCCTTCACTATGTAGATGAAACGATATACTTTCTAAAGTTCAAGAAACTGAGATAGCATGTTCAATAATGGTATCCCCATAAATGAAGAAACAATTAAGGACATTGTGAAAATCCCAAAATGCTAAAAATATTGAGGCTTTCATCAGATATTGTGGTTATTGTTGACAATTCATTCACAAGTATGCTACAATAGGACGTCTCTTGTATGTTTTATTCACTAACTTTGAATGGATTCAAGAGTGTGAAAAATATTTAAAAGGGATAAAAATTAGATTTTTCCCTACTTCTTTCATGAATTTTCTTGATTGAAACAAAAATCTACATGTGTATGTTTACACATCTAATTATGTTGTAGAATGTGTGCTAGTGTAGCTTGCTATTGATGAAAAATTAGATTTTTCTTTATTTATTATGCTAGGAGATGGATAAGTATTATAGAAAAACATTACACAACCACACAACTAGAAGGATTAGGAATGGGTCATGTTGTGAATAAGCTCAAGCATTCACTCCTAATAACAAACATGATTTAAATTTAAGGATCCATTGTCTTTGAAGATTTGAAATAGATTTCTATGACCATGTCAAGACATATATTTTCTTTGTTATTCACTAAAGAATGAGTTTAGTAATGATAGGAACATGAAACTCTTTATCTCTCTTAAAAGAAGTGTCAAAAATTTATATCCAAATCATGTTACACTCCCAGGTTGAAAAACCCATTCGAGGAAACAAAGCCATTTTTGGCACACTTGCATGAAGCAATCTTGGATGAATTAGTGTGGTTCTTGATAATGATTTGGAATGCTATCAAAAGTGAAGGAGTTTGCAGAATTCAAAAGGAATGATGTACAATAATCCTACTCAATTCGTGAAGGAATCTTTCTTGAGCGGGATGATTGCAAGTATTCAATTTGAATGAATATTTTGTTATCAAATGATTTTCCTATCAAATGAATGCAAGTATTCAGTTTCAACATTTAGCAAGAAAAAAGCACTAGGGTTATGATTGAAGGTTCGTGGAGGGCACATCGATAAGTAGTGTTACACAAAGAGAGAGAGAGAGAGAGAGAGAGAGATTGGGAGGGAGGGATGGAGAGGGAGGGATGTAAGAGAACAAAGATTACGACCACCACATGCTTGAGAGATGACTCTCCTCCCAACCAAATGCCTCTATATATAGCTCTCTCCAGGGGACTGCCTTCTTGGGCAGGTGGATACTAACCATCCAAGTGTCAGTCATGTAACTACATGTGCGCCAAGTGTCCCAGTTAACTCGAGTTAACTCAAGTGGATGCTTCTAGAAGGTTCTAGATCTCTTTGGGCAAAATACTCTCCCCATGTCCCCCATGGGGGTTGAACCCAAGACCTCCTCCTTCACATCCTTGAGACTTAACCACTAAGCTAAGTGGATCACTTGTTCACAAGAGCACAAGACCTCCTAGTAAGTCTAAACTCGAGATCTTTGGTCATACACACGGATGACCAAACGGTGTCCGATTTCAGATCTGTCTGAACCGGCCAGATCCTTGGATCATAGACTTACTTTATTACATTCTTCCCCCCTTGGAAAATATTTTCGTCCTCGAAAATAGAGCTATCTACATACTATAGGCAACCCCCGAGCCTCATGTTCTAAAACTGGAAGAACATGGTCATGTTCAAAAACTAGAAGAACATGTCTCATCTCTGTGGTGGCATCCCTGCCCCTATGATTCAAAACACTATCTCGCTTTGTACTTTGATGAACTGTACAAAGTACAAACTGGTGAAGAATAATGAGGGTGGATCTAAAAAACATCCCTGGCCAATTCATGTTTCTAGATGTGCGATCTAGGCACAAACATGTGAATTGGGTGGATTCAAATTACTAGTCCATTTCTGGGCATGACTGGTGCATGGACTTAGTAATGAAGGTGGTATTCTTATCCCTTACAAGACTTTGAGAATTCTTGATTCACTTGAATTTGGTTTGGAGAACTTAAAGTTTTGGTTGTCCCCAAACAT
Organism: Ceratopteris richardii; assembly: GCA_020310875.1. Lineage (NCBI taxonomy): Eukaryota > Viridiplantae > Streptophyta > Polypodiopsida > Polypodiales > Pteridaceae > Ceratopteris > Ceratopteris richardii. The sequence goes on along the minus strand of CM035420.1, from coordinate 80,223,987 downwards.
CTAACTTGGATGTTTATACAATGGTTTACTTTGATCCAACAGTTACGTGATTTTTTCACCCGACTAGAGGACTACTTTGTCCCAATGAGTTGAAAAAATCCTATGTAAACTGTAAGAGAAAGTTACCATTTTCTTTGAGTCAACCATACTATAACTTGCCCAATTCAAATCCAATAAAATTTGTCCAATTTAGGATACTTTTCTCAAAGACTTTAACTGAAAGTTCTTGGGAATTGTCAATCCAATAAGCAATTCCTAACTTCTTTATTCTAGAGTATACTGGACTCTAGGAAATCATTTATGCTATAACTTGAAGCAAACTCAAATAAATAAGTCCACTTAGACTTATTTTCTTTTGAAGATTGAAAAGGTTCTTGCACATAACATCTAACTACGATGTTCAAATTAGTTATCTAATTCCAACCGGCTAACCCTTGTCTTTTGCAAAAGGAATCAGATACCATGTCTGAGCCCATTCCAAAAGTTTTGGAACGCGGAAAGAAATAACTAAAACTATGTACAACCAATTCATTCTTCGAAGATACGTAAATTTGTTATGAGTAAAAGTCTAGATGACCCAAGACTTTAACTTTTCAAAGATTTGTTTCAACATATTGAAGCATTTTCTTTATCTTTAAGAGAAATAAACTGGATTCTCAAAAAGATTCAAAGCAACTCGAAAACATCATCCAACCACAAGATACTCGTGTGGAAAACAACATCAGTGTGTCGATCCATTGAGGTTCTGTCGATGAGTTTAGTATTCAAATAATGCTTCACTTGAGACTAAGTTCATGTCATATTCAGTCTTTTTGACTCCTTACTAAGAATGCAATTCTTGTGCATTTCTTTGAGTCAAAAGAGTGAATTTACCAAGTTATACTAGAAACTTGGTGCTTGACTTAGTCAATCAAATCCTTGGTTGAAAAGATCAACTCAAAGTCAAAGTTCAACTTTTCCAGAAATTTATCAAATATTTATGATTGACAACACTTAAGCTTGAAGTGTTCGAAGAAGATCTTAGAAGTTACTTACTTCATATCTTTAATTTCCTTGATCTTGAAGTTATCTTGAAGTATCGTAAGATACTACTTTCATCCTTTACGAATTAAACTTTCCTTGAAGTCTTAATTCCCTTGAGGATGAAACCTAACTTCAAAATCCAAACTAGGACTAAAAGATAATTATCATCCCACGGTCCGATGTCCCATACCATCTTTCCTACATCAATCTGAGTATAAAATCTGGTGTCCCATACCACCCTATTTTATATTCACATTAATGTGTGGGTGATTCTTATCCTAAAGTCTAAACATCTCTTGATAGAGTACCTTATCTCTTCAATTCTTTTACGAGAATTTAGAAATTCCAGGTATTACCTCTAACTAGATTTTCTAGGTTTTGATTTCTTCACATGATCGTCTCACAATCATGTGCTTTACCTTGGGAAATTGAAAACCTCTTAACAGAATATCACTTCGTCTTTGCTAGGGTTGTTAAATGAAAACCAATCAAAATTCCAAGTACTTGAATTTTTATAGATTCAAGTTCAATTGGATTATTCTTGACCAATTTTGTAGTGACAAGAGCTTTTGACTTCTTGTCTTTAGATTCCTTTCTTTACTAATGCTTTAGGTACCTACCCCGGGGAATTTATTTAGGAATCTCTTTACTGCTTAAGTCTTAAGCATCCGCTCATGCTTTTTGGATTTGTACCAAAATCCCTTGAAGGATAGGAAAACATTAAGTTTTACCTTCCATAGACTTAATTACCGTCTTCACGGTTGCAGACTACATTCTTGAAATTTCTTTACTCTGTTCAGACTTGGAACAGCTTACTCTTTTTCACAGTTTTCCATCGAATAAAGGGAACCTGAGTGAATAATTCCCAAAAGGAATTTTATTGCCAATACTTGGGCAATCTACAAAGTAGTTCCAATCGCATGTTCTTGGATAATCATGGCCAAGCTTGATCAAGTCTGGTTGATCTTGCGACTAAAATAAAGAATAAATCTTTATAATTAAGATCTCCTAACTATCTAAAGCTTCTTTGCTTACCTGCAGGATTTTTAGAGATCTTTTCCTTACTCAAGTCCAAGCATACACTAATGCCTCTTAGATTCCAAAGCTAAGAATCTTTGATATACCTTTGGGTTATATCACTATTTGGACTTAATTAACCAATACTGATGGTTTGGGAATTGCTAAGGAACTACTTACAGACTAAAGAGTATGAAGAATTTCATTCTCAATACTTGAAAGAATGCCATTCTTCAAAGACTTGAGATTCCTTCTAAGGAATCAAATAACTTGAGCAAATGATTCATCTTGGAATCTTTTGCAATGTTAAAAGAACATTTGAAAGAAATTCTTTCAAATAATATCCAAAAAATTTACTGATTCAATTGTATTCATTTCCTGAGTATCAAACTAGAGACGAAATATCACATTTTGGATATGGTTTCCCATGCCACTATGAAAGTTTAAGTTGAACTTTCATTTATGTGATATCGACTTCTATTCTTGAGTTTGATACAAAACTCATTATTATTGTCAATCTTCAGATGTTACTATGGTCCTTTAAACATATTTCACCAATCAAAATTATGTTTAAAGTCCAAGCATCTATTGATGATTGATCCAATAGTAATGTTACTGTGAACACAACTTTGAACTTTATAACTTGTTTAGGAGAAGTTCATGGATTGAAAATCCATTTCGTGGAACTTTCTATTCCTAAATGAAAAGTTCACACTTGCTTCAAGTCCTTAGGGACTTATATTATTTTCCTAAAGATTGCTTAGCTAGTTGCATCATTTACCAGAGATGCAACTATAGAACCTAACATCCTTTTATTGACGTCAAGGATCAATTGATGTTGAGGTTTAACCTTTGATTTCCATCACCCCTTGGGATGAAATCAAATGAAAATTTATAAAAGCTTGGTACCTTTATATCTTGGCAAAATATTTATATCCTAAAGAGGTTTTGCCTTCATCATTCCTTGGACCTATCATATAATATGAATTTATGTGTATTTTGGGAAGAGTTCATGAATCAATTAAGATCCTCTACTTGGAACATCTACCTTCCCAAAAATAAATTCATCTTAAACATGGTAGGAGAATGATCTCACATGAAATAGAAGACTTGACTATTTCATATCTCAATTCCAAAAAGTCACTTACCGAGGTTTCATCATGAGATACAAATCTTGAAACCACAAAGAAACGTCTTTAAACTTTCGAAATCTTCTAAATAGAAGAGTACTCATGGAACTTGGAAATATAGTTGATGTTCTCATCCAACCTTGGGAGGCTTGAGAAGTTATATAAAATGTATAACTAACCAACTAAAGCTTATCCGTATGACTTTCTAAGTACATCCGGGACTTAGAGTCATCATACATCACAAAAGAGTTTGCAAGTAATTAAATTTTCTTGGTTATCAAGAAAATTTATTACTTAACTTTCTCCTAGTGCTTACTTATACCTAGCAAGACATCTATCATACTTAATTGTCATTAAGTATTTGTCTTTGATAGCGGAGTATCGACTTGGGAAGAAATCGACTAATTACTTGAGTTGCAAACTAGAACTAGTATGTCTTTGCAACTAACTAGTCCTTGGTCTTCCCTAATGTCAAACTGCGAGCTTTATAAAGTAAGCTAAATACTAAGACAGTACATTCTCATATCTACTTGCAAACAACATTCCATTCTATCATGCAAATGCATGTATCTACATGCAAAAGCATATGCTCACATGCGTATGCATGCATGTTCTTTGCATGCCCAAAAAATAATACAACAATCATGCATGAGCTTGATGCATGATTTTTTCCTTGTACTAAGAATGTATATCATGCAATCATAATGCATGTATATCCTTTCCTTTGTCCTAATGCACTAGGATATAAAAACATACCCTTGAGGTGCAATAGAAAACTTAACTCAATGGAAAGGAAATATGTATTTAAACTACCAAAATACATTCTTTGATGCACAAGGATCTTTTTGAAATCAAGTCTGTCCTTAATGCAAACTAATGCTTGGAATGAGAAATGGATTAATTCATTATTCTAATCTAGACTTAATCAATTGAAATCTTGGCTATTTCAATGTGCAGCTAAGATTAAGTGGAGAATAATGAAAACAAGATAAATCAAGCATTAAGGCCAAGAAAAAACTGCAAAATACTTAGCTTTGATCATAGCTTCGTCCATCCCTTGATCCTTGCCAGGAGCTATTCACCATTCTTGAAGCTTCCTCATCAAGAAATAGTCCTGGATGATTTGGTCCGTCAAGGTCAATGAAGTTAGGCCTCCGGATCTTCACTCCACAGCTCCACTTCCTTCAGGCTTTGCTCAAACTTTACTTTCCTTGCTTGTTTCTTTGGCTAAAAAAGAGTGCTCCTCGGGTTCCGGGCTGTTGGGCTCCGATCTTCAGCGGCAACTGATCTACTAGTCTTCTGCGCAATAGGACACACTCAAAGGTATTGAGCATCTTGGCTACAACAAAAGGTTCTCAGATCTGCTACCCGAGTACGATTCCCGAACGGCGCATCTTTAGGACTTTTGTTTTCTTCCTTGCTCCTTATTTGAAGTCTTCTACAGCAAATCTCACAATAGAAGATACTTGAGCGAATAAAAGTCATGTACAGAAGTTCGTCTTCCGGGATAGGCGACCGATTTCCTGGCCTTCTGGATATTGTAGCGTCCTCTAAACGGGGGAACGAGGGTTTGAATCCCTTGATTCTCACAGTAGAGATGTTCTTTATAGTACTCCGTGAACATGTGTGTCTTTTATGGATAGGTGAATGCACTGAGAATCAGGGATTCTGGGTTCGATCATGCTCGGGCACACAGAAGAAATGAACACTATCTTTTTCTCCTGCCTTCTTTAGCGCTAAATAAGGACTGAGGGTATATTCTGCAGATTTGAATCTACAGAAACTTTGAGCGCCTTGGCTACTTCGAAGAGCTCCCAAGCTTGCCGCCTGGATTCGAATCCTCGACGGAGCAACGTGAGGAATATACTTTTGTTCCCTTTATTGCTCCTTATTGTAGTCTTCTTCAGCGCGGGCAACGAAATATATAATCTGCTATGGATTGATTTTTGCGAACGCCTGTTTGGCCTTGTGGATAGAGTAGCGTGATCACGTATGAGGGACGTGAGTTCGATTCCTCTATTCTGTACAACAGAGGTATTAATCTTTTGCTAAGCTCCTTAGCTAAAGACTGTCGCCCCTACTACGAATCCGACACGAACTTATCTGTTCAGCCCCGAGCAGTCATTTACGTCGTAGAAGGACTTATGCACACGCACGATGATGAAGAAGAGAGCTATGGAGAGATGAATCTCTGATACCAATGTAAGAGAACAAAGATTATGACCACCACATGCTTGAGAGATGACTCTCCTCCCAACCAAATGCCTCTATATATAGCTCTCTCCAGGGGACTGCCTTCTTGGGCACGTGGATACTAACCATCCAAGTGTCAGTCATGTAACTACATGTGCGCCGAGTGTCCCAGTTAACTCGAGTTAACTCAAGTGGATGCTTCTAGAAGGTTCTAGATCTCTTTGGGCAAAATACTCTCCCCATGTCCCCCATGGGGGTTGAACCCAAGACCTCCTCCTTCACATCCTTGAGACTTAACCACTAAGCTAAGTGGATCACTTGTTCACAAGAGCACAAGACCTCCTAGTAAGTCTAAACTCGAGATCTTTGGTCATACACACGGATGACCAAACGGTGTCCGATTTCAGATCTGTCTGAACTGGCCAGATCCTTGGATCATAGACTTACTTTATTACAAGGGAGGGATGCAGAGGGAAGGATAGAGGGAGCGAGAGAGAGAGAGAGAGATGTATGTATACACACACACATTATATATATATATATATATATATATATATATATATATATATATATATATATATATATATGTGTGTGTGTGTGTGTGTGTGTGTATGTGCGTGTGTATGTATGTATATATATATATATATATATATATATATATATATATATATATATATATATATATATATATATATATATATATATATATATATATATATATATATATATATATATATATATATATATATATATATATATATATATATATATATATATATACACACAATAATATTTATGTATCTATTTATGTATGTATGTATGTATGTATGTATGTGTCTTTATGTATTTGTATGTAGAGAGAAAGAGGGAGAGAGACTAACATGGAAATCTAGAGATTTAATGCATGGATGTACAACAATGGACAGGGTGATAGATAGATAGAGAGAAAGAGACAAAGGGAGTCAGAGATTTGATCCATGGCTGAATACAAAAGGAGAGATTCAAAGATAGAGAGAGAGAGAGAGACAAAGAGACAGAAAGAGAGAGAGAGAGAGAGGTAGAGAAAGAGATTACTTGTTCCCACTTATTCAACTAGCTATGAAAATACTCACCCATTATGAAATTTGTTTGCACATGATGGAGGAGGAGTTTTATTCTTTAGTAGAGCCTTATTTATGTTCTTGGACATGAACATCACTGAAGCTATTTTGATGAAATATTGAACATCAAAACTATATTTGAGAGCAATTACTTACTTGGGGAATTTGTGCTACATTTCATGAAGAGTATGGAAGTTTGAGCCTATATTCAATTTGGAATCAAACTTAAGTGAGCCTCTATACAACTTGAATTTAGTATTGTACACACACAAAGATATACATAGCAGCATTTATGTATGTATATTGTATATGTTGTTTGAGCGAGAGAGGGTCAAATCTTAGTTTGAGCCTCTACTTGTCATGGACAAAGGAAACCATCCTGAAGGTCAAATTCCATGTGAATAATATATCTCATGATTGGTTCAGAATTTGGGGAAACAAATTCTTCCATTGCATCCAGAACGTGCAAAACCCTAAGATCGATTGTCTTCTTGCTTGATTCTGACATCCAGAGACCATGCTTCAAATTGATGACATCATTGATAACATCATCAATTTGTAACCGCCCTTGGAAAACCTATATAAGATATGGTTGGCCACATTCATAATCAGTCTTGCCAATACTACTCTTGGGAGCTCAAGGAGTCATGACCGCCAAGTAAGTACTCTCCAAGTTCTAGTTCCAGTTCCTATCTTGTTTCTTGTTCTAGTCCTCTCTAGTCTAGTTCTTGGACATCCTGTCTTGTCCTCTTGTAATCTCATAGAACGAGATCTTGTCAAGTTCTTTCTTGTATTCTGTTCATCTCCCAGAAGGGAGTTCTTGTGATCTAGACATCCTGTCTCATACCTATGATCCCGGGTTGTGGGATCTCCTGTATCATCTCTAGTCCAGTTTTCCATACCTATTGGTCCCGAGTTGTGGGACATCTTGTATCAAATCCGTCTTCTTGTATTTTTTTCCCTACATGGGTGTTCTTTTAATCATAAGTGTATTTCCGAAATCCTATGTGGTGAAGTCAAAGAGCACAATCTAGTGCTCCCCTAACATTTTGGCAAGACGATCTTTTATCGAAGATCACGCATCATGGAGAACGCTTATGAACAGATCGTAGCATCACTTCAGCGTCTCCAACAACACGTCAAAGACCTCAGTCATCGACAGAAACAAGTCGAGATGGGACATCGAGTGCATGTAGGTGCACTCCTCCAAGAATTACAAGAACGAATTGGGAGTCTTCAAGCAAATCAAGGGAGTATTCAAGTGAATCAACGGCCTAGTACATCACTTATGAAGGAACCCAAGATTTGCATGCCAGAAATGCTCGATGGGGATCGCACAAAGTTTCGTGGATTTCTCTTGCAAGTTAAATTGTACATCCGTATGCAACCTGATAGATACCCTGACGAGGCATCCAAGGTCAGGTTTATTGGAACCTTGATTTATGGCCAAGCATTATCATGGTTTTCTCCAATCTTGGAGAAGAACATGGCAGTGCTTCAGGACTATGAGGGGTTCCTTCGAGAACTCTCCGCCACATTTGGAGATGCAGATACAAGTCGAGTAGCAGAAACAAAACTTTGAAAGTTACATCAAGGTAACTGCCTTGCCTCTACCTATGCATCTGAATTTAGGCAGTTGATATGTGATCTCACTTGGCATGAAGATTATTTCATAAGACAATTCAGATGGGGTTTAAGAGATGATGTGAAGGACCTTTTGCTCATGATGCCATAGGTTAAAACATTGAATGAATATATCATGCAAGCTATTCAATGTGATAACCAACTTTTTGAAAGGAAACAAGAAAAACAAGTTGAAGGAAGACCTCGCCTGTGGAAACCTTTCCAACCCACTACTAAAGATGAGCCCATGCCTGAACCTATGCAAATAGATGTAACTAGGTTTCAACCTCTAACACTAGAAGAGAAATAGAGAAGGAGAGTTAATAAGTTATGTCTCTATTGTGGAAACCCTGGACATATTGCAATTAATTGTCCAAACAAGAGAACAAACTCCAGAGTCGCAGCCACCCTTGTAGAGCAGGGAAACGAGGAAGTCCAATTGTAAAAGAGACCCTACAGCCAGACCATGATATAAGAAAGGGTCTCATAATTCCAGCTACACCCATAGAAACATGTCTTGCACCTGTCAAGGCATGTTTCTATGGGTGTAGCTGGAAGACCCTTTCCCTTACAACCCTAGTAGATTCAGGAGCCTCCTCATGTTTCATCTGAAGGATTGGTTAAGAAACATGGAATTCCTGTACTTCCAAAGAACAAACCAGTAGTAGCTCAAGTAGTAGATGGATGACCTCTATCATGTGGGAATACAACCATGGAAACCACACCATTAAGAGTACACCTTGGTGACCATGAATCCCACATATGTTTCAATGTAATATCGATCCCAATACATCTAGTTATCATTGGAATGCCCTGGTTAAAGAAGCATAATCCACACATTAATTGGGAAAAGAATAAAATCACACGTCGAGATATCTAGAAGAACCCAACATATGTCAGAGCCAAAGCCTTCATACATGCAGTAAGGAAGGAACCTACATATATGATCTATGCCATACGAGCTCAAGAATCCAAGAAAGATGATCCAGTACAGATACCCAATCAGTACAAAGGCTTTGAAGATGTTTTTGAAAAGAAGAATGCAGATATCCTCCCAGAGGCATAGACCTTACGATTGCTCCAAAGATCTTCAAGAGGGATCATAACCACCCTTTGGACCAATCTATAGACTATCCCTAGAGGAACTTACAGAACTATGCAAGAACATTGATGAGAATCTAGAAAAGGGTTTTATCAAACACTCGAAAGCTCCAGCAAGAGATCCTATTTTATTTGTAAAGAAGAAGGATGGGACTCTTTGAATGTGTGTAGACTATCGTGGATTGAACAAAGTCACTATAAAAAATAGATACCCTCCACCACTCATATTAGAGACCACTCGCATCGTCAACAGAAGGCAATCTCGATGGAGTAACTTTTTATCGAGGCTCGACTTTTTCATCACATATCGTCCACGATGGCAATAGCATCAGTCAGATGCCTTGTCAAGAAGATCTTACCTTGCACCAAAGAAGGGTGAAGGGGCCTTTGATCAACAAGAGAGCATATTACTCAAGCCTGAGCATCTCCACTTAGCAGCTATCTCTTCAAGCCATCATGATGATTCAACCTTGAATCATTTGATCCGTGAGACTCTACCACGAGATAAATTGTTTTGTAATGTCAAACAAAAAACTCAAGAAGGAAAAATTCAAGAAGTAAATGAATTCCAAGAGAAGGATGGATTATTATTCTATAAGAACCTATTGTATGTCCCTCCAAGAACTCCCAGGATCCAAGTACTTCAACAACATCATGAAAACCTTGCAGGAGGACATTTTGGAGTGAATAAAACTATAGAACTTATATCAAGGGATTTTTGGTGGCGTCAAATGTGGAAGGAAGTCAAAGAATATATCAGAACATGTGATACTTGCAATAGATCTAAAGTACCATGACATAAACCTCATGGCCTCTTGCAGCCTTTACCTATTCCAGAAAGGCCATGGGCTTCATTATCTATGGACTTCATCACAGACCTACCAAAGTGAGACAAGTATGATGCCATTCTTGTTATAGTGGATAGATTTACAAAGATGGCACACTTCATTCCAACTACCTAGGCAATCACACGTGCAACCACCGCTAGGCTTTTCCTCAAATACATCTTTAGGCTTCATGGATTGCCTGATGATATTGTGAGTGATCGAGGGTCCGCAGTTCATATCTAGCTTTTTGCAAGCTCCTTGGTGTTCAAGTTAAACTATCTACAACCAATCATCCACAGACTGATGGACAAACAGAACGAGTGAATCAAGTCATAGAACAATATCACGATTGCACCATCAACTATCATCAAAATGATTGGTTTAATCTTTTACCCTTTGTAGAGTTTGCCTATAACAATAGTGTTCATACATCTACCCAACAGACTCCCTTCTTTGCAAATTATGGGCAACATCCAATGATGGACATACAACTCGCAAATCATGTCAGGAACCTAGCCACCAAAGACAAGGCTCAATACCTCATGGAAATTCACAAAGAACTCAAGGAAGAGATCCATAAAGCTCAAGAACATTATAAGTACTATGCAGATCAACATCTTGTTCAAAATCCATCGTATCAAATTGGGGATAAAGTATGGTTACTTAGAAACAATTTGCAAACTTCAAGGCCCTGTGCAAAGTTAGATCATCAAAGATTTGGTCCATTCACCATCTTGGCCAAGATCAATCCAGTCACCTTCAAGCTCTAGCTGCCATGCACCATGAGAATACATCCAGTTTTCCATGTATCCATGTTGGAACCATATGAGATCTTGCCATTGAGGGGGGAGAGACCTATTCCTTCACCACCTATCGAGATTGATGATCATGAAGAACTTGAAGTCAAGAATGTCCTAGATTCCAGAATATCCCGAGGAAGATTGGAATACCTTATTCATTGGAAAGGGTATGACATCAGTGATCCTACTTGGCAACCTACAGGAAACCTTCAGAGAGCAACAATCAAGGTTTGAGAATTCCATAAGAGAAATCTAATGAAGCTAAGACTAGAGAACATGATCGCTCCTCGTGGAACTCGTCACTTGAGGGGGAGATAATGTCATGGACAAAGGAAACCATCTTGAACCTAAAATTCCATGTGAATACTATATCTCATGATTGGTTCAGAATTTGGGGAAATTAATGCTTCCATTGCATCCGGAACATGCCAAAACCCTAAGATTGATTGTCTTCTTGCTTGATTCTGACATCTAGACACCATGTTTCGAATTGATGACATCATTGATGACATCATCAATGACATCATCAATTTGTAACCGCCCTAGAGCCGCCATTGGAAAACCTATATAAGGAGGGGTTGGCCACATTCATAATCAGTCTTGCCAATACCAATCTTGGTAGCTCAAGGAGTCGTGACCGCCAAGTAAGTACTCTCCAAGTTCCAGTTCCAGTTCTTGTCTTGTTTCTTGTTCTAGTCCTATCTAGTCTAGTTCTTGGACATCCTTTCTTGTCCTCTTGTAATCTCATAGTACAAGATCTTGTCAAGTTCTTTCTTGTATTCAGTTCATCTCCTAGAAGGGAGTTCTTGTAATCTAGATCTTGTCTCATACCTACGATCTCGGGTTGTGGGATCTCCTGTATCATCTCTAGTCCAGTTTTCCATACCTATTGGTCCCGGATTGTGGGACGTCTTGTATCAAATCCGTCTTCTTGTATTATTTTTCCTACGTGGGTGTTCTTGTAATCATAAGTGTATTTCCAAAATCTTGTCTAGTGAAGTCAGAAAGGACAACCTAGTGCTCCCCTGACACTACTTAACTTGGAGTTTGTGCCTCTATTCAATTTTGAGTCGAGCTTAACTTTGAGCGTCTATTCAACTTTGAGTAAGATAAGTTCAAATTCAAAGTGGAACCTCTATTCAACTTCAATTCAATGAAGTTGGAACTTAAGTTTGGATGTCGATTCAAGTTGGAGTTTAAGATTCAATCTCTATTGAACTTGGAGTCAGAGAGGCTCAAGCTTAATTTTGAGCCTCTATTCAATGTGCAATTTGAAATGCCCAAATTTTAGTTTGAGCCTCTATTCGATTCGGAGTTAGGGAGGCTTGAAAATGAGTTTTAATCTTTATTCAACTTAGAGTGAGAGAGACTAAAACTTAAGTTTGTAGTTGTAATATTCAAGTTGGAATCAAAGAATCTAGAAATTAAGTTTGAGCTTGCATTTACTTTCAAATCATAGAGGTGAAAACTTACGTTTGAGATTCAGACAGGCATGAATTTAAGTTTGGGAGTTAAAGTGGCTCAAACCTAAGTTTCATTTCCCATTTAACGTAGATTTAGAATCAAACTTAATTTTGATCCTCTATTCAACTTTGAGTAAGCTAAGTTCAAATTTATAGTGGAACCTCTATTCAACTTCAAGTAAGTAAAGATGTCACTTAAGTTGGGATGTTGATTCAAATTGGAGTTTAAGATTGAATCTCTGCTGAACTTAGAGTCGGAGAGGCTCGAACTTAAGTTTGAGCCTCTATTCAATGTGGAGTTTGAAAGGCTCGAACTTAAGTTTAATCCTCTATTCAAGTTGGAATCTAAGAAGCTCAAACTTAAGTTTGATCATTTAATCAAGTTAAAATTCGAGAAGCCCAAAATTAAGTTTGAGAGTCACAGAGGATTAAACTTGAGTTTGAGTTTCAATTCAACTTGGAAATAGAGAGAGTTTGAGCCTATATTCAATTTGGAGTCAAACTTAAGTTTGAGCCTCTATTCAACTTTGGATAACATAAGTTCAAACTTAAAGTGGAACCTCTATTCAAATTCAAGTCACTGAAGCTATATCTTTTTTGTGAACTGTACACACAAAAATACACACACACACAAAGATATACATAGCAGCATTAATGTATGTATACTATATATGTTGTTTGAGCCAGAGAGGGTCAAATTTTAGTTTGAGACTCTATTTAACTTAGAGTTTGAGCCTTTATTCAATTTGGAAGCGAACTTAAGTTTGATCTTCTATTCAACTTTGAGTAAGATAAGTTCAAATTTATATTGGAACCTCTATTTAAATTCAAGTAAGTGAAGTTGGAACTTAAGTTTGGATGTTGATTAAAGTTGGAGTTTAAGATTTAATCTCTATTGAACTTGGACTCCGAGAGGTTCAAACTTAAGTTTGAGCCTCTATTGAATGTGAAATTTGAAAGGCTTGAATTCAAGTTTTAGCATCTATTCAATTGGGAGTTACAGAGGCTTGAACTTAAATTCCAGTCTTTATTCAACTTAGAATGAGAGAGGCTAAAACATAAGTCCAAGATTATTAAGTTCAACACTCTCTTGCATCCAAAAGAACTAAGAGGCTTGAACTCAATTTTGAGCCTCTAAATCATATCAAGTTTGGGTTGTTGGGTTGCATGATATGAGGATCCAACTTAAGTTCAAGTTCTCCAACAAAAAGACTAGTATTTTTAACTCAAATCTTCTTGCATCTACAAGATCTAAGCCTCTGAATCATATCAAGTTGATTCTATTGGGGCATACGATATGAAGTGAAAACTTTTTCATGTTTTCCAAAAGATGTTGGAACATAAGTTCAACATATTAACTCATGCATCCAAAAGACCTCAGAGGCTCGAACTTAAGTTTGAGCCTTTAAATCATATCAAGATGATCAAAGGATGAACAAAAGTTTGAGCGTCTGAAATATGAACAAATGATGTTGGATCTTACGTTCAAGACTCTTGACTCTTGCAAGAGATATCCCGCTCAAACTTAAGTTCGAGCCTCTGAATCATATTAAGTTCTAGTCCTCAGATGATATGAGGCTCGAACTTAAGTTTGAGCTTCTGAATTTTGGGTCTGTTGTGTCACATAAAATGAGGCTCAAACTTAAGTTTGAGCCTTTGAATCATATCAAGTATTACTCTATTGAGTTACATGATATGAGCCTCAAACTTAAGTTCGAGCCTCTCAACCTTTCTAGTGAAAAAATTAATATTTTTAACTCAAATCTATTTTGAAATTTGAACAAAAGACGCTTGAACTTAAGTTCAAGCATGTTAAGTTGAACACTCTCTTACATCCAAAAGAACTAAGTGAAGGTGGAACTTAAGTTTGAATGTCCATTCAAGTTGGAGTTTAAGATTCAATCTCTATTGAACGTGGAGTCAGAAAGGCTATAACTTAAGTTTGAGCCTCTATTCAATGTGGAATTTGAAAGGCTCGAATTAAAGTTTGAGCCTCTAGTGAATTTGGAGTTAGAGAGGGTTCAACTTCAGTTCCATTCTTTATTCAACTTAGAGTGAGAGAAGCTAAAACTTAAGTTTGAGTCTGTAATATTCAAGTTGCAATCAAAGAGGCTACACATTCACTTTGAGCTTGCATTGAATTTCGAATCTAATAGGCAAAAACTTATGTTTGAGAGTTAGATAGGCATGAACTTAAGTTTGGGAGTTAGAGTGGCTCAAACCTAAGTTTGAGATCCCATTTATTTTAGATTTAGAGTCGAACTTAAGTTTGAGCCTCTATTCAACTATGGGTAAGATAAATTCAAATTTATAGTGGAGCCTCTATTCAACTTCAAGTCACTGAAACTTAAGTTGGGATTCGATTCAAGTTGGAGTTTAATATTGAATCTCAATTGAACTTAGAGTTGGAGAGGCTCAAACTTAAGTTTGAGCCTCTATTCAATGTGCAATTTGAAAGGCTCGAACTTAAGGTTCAGCCTCTATTCAAGTTAGAATTTAACAAGATTTAACTTAAGTTTGAGCCTCTAATCAAGTTCAAATTTGAGAAGCCCAAACTTAAGTTTGAGAGTTAGAGAGGATTGAACTTGAGTTTGAGTTTCAATACAACTTATAGATACAAAGAGTTTGAGCCTGTATTTAATTTGGAGTCGAACTTAAGTTTGAGCCTCTATTCATCTTTGGGTAACATAAGTTCAAACTTAAAGTGGAACCTCTATTCAACTTGAAGTCAGTGAGCTATAACTTTTGTGTGTATTGTAGACACAAAAATACACACACACAAAGATATACATAGCAACATTTATGTATGTATACTATATATGCTATTCAAGCCTGTTGGCAGCAGTCAGGGAACCGAAGGAGCCACACGACGAAGGGAGTTAGAGCGAAGGGACAGCACAAGCAGACATGGCAGTCAAAGAAGATCTGGCAAGTAGGCCATCTAATTTTTCAAGACATCAAGGAGTTGAGCACACAAGAAGAAAGAGCAAGTAGGGAGCTCAAAGAGGTGTATGACAAATCAATAGAGAAAACCCTACACAAATAGTGATTTTCATCACTAAAAACCATTGTAAATATCATTTCGTATTTTTGTAGCTCCATTTTGTGCAAGCCAAGGAGTCCTTGAGCTTGAGGAGCTTTAGAAGTATCTACCTGCCAATTTTCATATTTTTTAGACTCCGTTTAAGCCCTCAAATTGGCCCTGGAACCTAATTTTTAACTAGGCCGGACACTAGGTCTGAACAGGGCCAAAGCTAGTCAAAAACTATAAAAGGAGCTAGAGAGCTCATTTTTGGGGTTAGATTGTAATTGAAATGAACTTGTAAGAGCTCTTGAAAGTAATCTAAGAACTCCATTGCTCCTCACTCTTTGTCTTGCCGTGTGTGCGCGTGTGTGTGTATGTGTGTGCATGTTGGTGTGCTTCTCACTCACGCATTTGTGTTTCCACTTGCTCGAGGTCTTCATACCATCCTCACGTCTTCCCGGATTGACATTAAAGGAGGTGCTACTCATCACTGAGCTACACCAAATTTTGGCGCCGTTGTCGGGGATCGAGCTTTGAGGACGAGCGTGTGATGGTAAGACGTAGAGTTGACGCGTTGGAGTTGTAGGTATTTTCTTCACTCTCATCGATTTTCTTTTACTTTCTTCACCATCTTCATCACCATCATCATCATCACCATCTCCCACCTCCATCTCCATCATCGCGAAAATTTTTGTTTTTTTTGACCATATCACCATCTCCACCTCATTTCCCTCATTTCACTTGTGAGAGAGAGCAAGAGAGCGAAATTGTGTGTGCTGTTTTTGCATGTTTTCTGAGCTGTATTGCAGGTACAGGCTGTATCACCATCCCCAGCACGCTGCGCAGGTACGGAATTCGAAGTAACTATCTATGTGTCGCCGGGTTCTGTCAATCGCGACCGACAGAAAAGTTGAACTAATTGCTAAACAAAGTGCATATCCATGACCTACAGGCCTAGAGCTTCCCAAAAATGTGTTTAGTTTTTTGAAATTCCACAGATTTCTGTCAATCGCGATCGACACGTCAATCGCGATCGACAAACCACGACGGACAGACCTGTCAATCGCGATCGACACATCAATCGCGACCGACAGGGTCAACGACCGACACAGTCAACGATCGACACGGTCAACGACCGATTGACCACGACCGACAGAGCCTACGCGTGACACGTGTCAATCGCGATCGAGCCATCAATCGCGATCGACCAGTCAATCGCGACTGACAGCCCACGACGGCTCTGTCAATCGCGACCGACACAGTCAACGACGGTTTGACCACGACCGACAAACCTCACGACCGACCTGTCAATCGCGATCGACTCATCAATCGCGACTGATAGAGTCAACGACGGTTTGACCACGACCGATTGACTTCACGACCGACCTGTCAATCGCGATCGACACATCAATCGCGACTGACAGCCACGACGG
This sequence comes from Ceratopteris richardii, assembly GCA_020310875.1. Classification (NCBI taxonomy): domain Eukaryota; kingdom Viridiplantae; phylum Streptophyta; class Polypodiopsida; order Polypodiales; family Pteridaceae; genus Ceratopteris; species Ceratopteris richardii. The sequence continues at coordinate 80,207,252 of CM035420.1, read as the reverse complement.
ACCTGTCAATCGCGATCGACACGTCAGTCGCGACTGACCTGTCAATCGCGACCGACAGACTTTGCGAACACGTTAGAAGGGCAAATTAGGTCAAATTTTTTGGAGAAAAAAATAGTGGTCTCAATTTTGGTTAATTGTGGGGCAAACATTAGGGTATGGTATTACATCGTGAGGCCGTGCCACAAGCAACTTGAGAATTCCTGTTAGCCTGTTTTGAATCTTGTTTTAACTACAAAACCCTGAACGGTCATAACTTTTTCATACGAAATCCATTTTTTGAGCTCTAGGGCTTGTCAGAAAGCTCATGGCATATACTGCACGCCCTCAACTATTTTTTATAAGAATAATGCATTGATTTTCAGATAGGGTATTTGGAAGTTGACCATACCCAGGGGGAACAAAATTCAGGGATCCCTAGAATTATTTTCCAAAAAGTCATAGTGCAAATTGGTGAAGTGTCACATGAATGAAAGTGATTGGTTCTATCTTTTGAACTTAAGTCTTGAGCTAATCTTGGGCCTTTTACAGGTCTTTTGAGAGCATCGAAAGGCGTTCTAAGCAAGTGTAAGTGCAAGCTTGGGAACACACTTCCTGGGCATTCAAGGGCAACCAAGCAGGAAACAAAAGGTTGGAATATTCTCAACTCCCTCTGTCATTTTTTAGCTCAGGCTAAGTACGAATAGTGCTAGAGGTAAGTCAGGGCAACGATAGGCAGGTATCAAGTTGAAGACTACCTAAAAACTCAAGTTCAAGCTAAAAACCTAATCTCTGTACTGTCGATAACATAAAGGAAAAGAACCTTACGTGGGACGATCAAATACAAGTACAGAAAAATACTCAAGTATTCCTGACGACGCAATACCAGATAAGATCATAAACATAATAACTCACTAAAAATGAATCAAGTGACTGAGACCAATTGATCGGCAACGAGGTTGTACTCTGGGCAAAAATTGGGCTACTTAGCTAGGCATATGAACCTTAGATCAGGACGGCATCTAGTAAGGGAGAGACAAAGCCTTAGATCTTCAGAGGCTAGTGTTAACCACACTGCTAGGTCTTGGGCCCAGCAGTTGAGCCACCACTCATACTATCCTAGCTCTGAGACCAGTGAATCAAAGATGTCTCAAGGTATGGAGAGACCTACGGGAAGTTCAGGAGTGCCATACTTGTACAGGGTAGAAGGCCCTTACAAAACGCAGTTGGAATACCTTAGGACCAACCGATTAGGTGCTAGCATCTATGAGGACGGCCTAGGAAGAGCGGTGGTCCAGATTAAGAATCCTGATCAATCCATTGGACTAGAGCACCCAGCAGTCAAATTTGAAAATGGAGCATACTCGGACAAAGAAGGAACCATATACGTAGTCACCAGTCACCCAGATAGGACATATGAATTTGGAAATGTAATCTCTGAAGCGGACTTAGGTGACTTGGAACAAGGAAACATGGGTGCGGAACCTAGAACCCCTTGAGGCAAATCTGTTCTCACTAGGATTATCACGCCTGAGTGGGTTCCCCAAGACAACAAGAGCATAGAGTTGCTCCTCAATCGAGAAACTGATGAAGCCTTTTGGAGATATAAATCTAATCAGCCAACTGATATAGGAACTGTCATGATCTATGAGTTTAAGGATCCGGATAGCCTAGGTAGAGTGACCTACTTAGATCACACTTCGGAAAGGATCTTTGTGGTGACAGAGAATGATCGACATGCTTACACTTGGAAGGGTGAATTCATTTTCCCCCAACCAAGATCGAATGTATCCTATGGTCACCCTGGAGCTGGAACATCCCAAGCTCAGGGAACTCAAAAGACAGAAGTAGAGATAGACCAGAAGTAAGCTTTGCCAACCCCGTGGGCAGAGAAAGAACGAGGACGGAGACGAATAGAGTAGAATCTGAGATACTTAGAGCTCACAGGAATCAGAGAAATGTGGATGGATTCCCTCTGCCGAGACCTAGGGAGCACACAAGAACTCTGAGACCAACCCAGCTAGTTAAGTCCATGAAGAATTACTTTGATGGCACAGGAGATCCCTATGATCATGTGGCGGAGTTCAAGCAAGTCTTGAGAGCTGAACAAGTGGAGGATCTATTCACGCAGTACAATGCCTTTGGTCTAACCCTTAGGAACACTGCCCTGACATGGTTTCAGCCACTAAACGAGAGACAGTTCAGGAGCATAGACCAACTCTTAGAGGCTTTCATTATTAAGTTCTCTAAGAGTGGCATCAGACATAATACCTCCTCGCTGATTCATAGCTTCAAACAAACCCCTCAAGAGACCGTGAGACTCGCAGGAAGGAGATTTAGGCAGTATCTTGAAAGATGCCCTGTCCCTGAGCTACCTACACCAGCTAAACAAGTAGCCTTATTCCTGGATGGATTGCTGAGTACAAAATTGAGATCCTATGTGTATCTGAAGGACCCTAGGACTATAGAAGAGTGTGTACGCATGTGCATTGACATTGAGGATAACCTAGGGGAGGAGTTAGAGCTTTCCAAAATCTACAAAGATTCTGATGGTGCCTCTAGCCTCTCTTCCACGCAATCCACATCAATTGAGGAACTTGAAGAGAAAGTGGCCCAAAAACTAGGCGTCTCTAGCAAACAAATTCCGAGATTTGCCCCTGTGAAGAGATGCTACACTTGTGGTGGCGACCACATGGCGAATGTATGTCCCATTATGGCTCAACCCCAAGTGAACCCTAGTAGCCAGTACTGCACTATAGAACGAAGATACACAAATCACACAGCACAAGACTGCCCATACAACAAGCAAGCAGTTAGGCAAGCCTACCCTCAGCCATACCCTCAACAAGGCAGATACCAGAACCAATACCAACCACAACAGTATGCTAGGCCTCAACAAACATACCAACCACAATACCAAGCCCAGCAAAGACCTCAGCTTGTGTTAGCCCAACAACCCCCAGCTCCATCCAACTTGATCCCTGTAAAGTATGCAGCTGCAGAAGAAAACCTAAACAGAGCTATAGTCCCCATAACACCCTTGCTTTCAGAAAGTGATCCCAGTGACCATAGCTTCGATTCTACGCATGTTGAGAGTCCCCAGGCTTACTTCATGCAGTCTCCTGAACATGGTGAGTCTTACTATAGTGAAGAGCCAAATGAACCGAGTTGGGAATCAGATTACACAAATGTCTTGTACGCAAACCCCAACCCTAGACCTCAACCTAGGCAGGTAAGACCCCCATTCCCTAGAGGACCATGTTACAGATGTCAAGGAGATCATCTCATTCGGGATTGTCCCTTGCCTCCACCTACACAACCCCAGTCAGTAACGATCCAAGGCTACTGTCAGGAGTGCGGAAAGGAGCATCTCTTACGGGATTGTCCTAAGAATCCCAACAATATGCCAAAAATCACTCCTATAAACGTTATTGGGTTAGTTGTAGACTCCACAGGGAGTGTGACTTCCACTGCACCAGTGCAAGTGGTCACAAGAGCTCAAGCATTGCAGCAAAACCAAGCTGTGGATCAAGGAAAGAGCCCAAAAGTTAGTGAAACGGAGAGCATAACCAAGAAGAGAACTAGAGCCTGGAGAGATAGTCGGGAAAGAATGAAAAGACAATGGGCTAAAAAGATGAGTGAACTTGAGGAAAGCATAAGAGAAACCAAAGCCAAGATAACTGAACTCACATCTCAAACTCCCTCTCACACTACCCCACCACCACCATTCCCATCGCCATCCGACCCGCCACCTTCCAACTCACCTCATACAATTCCACCACCCCCTAGAGCAGGATCAGTATTAGCTGATCCCACTCCTGAAGATATAGACATGATGCTTAAAGCATATCAGGCCAGAATCCAAGAAGGGCCAAACGTAACGGATCATGACAAGTGCTACCCTAGAGCTGACCTAGAGATAGAAAGAACCAAACTTTGCGCGAAAATGGTCGCATTGGCTCAGACTGTTTGAAGCTAGTCGCCTATTCAATTACTCGGGCTCAGCCAAGACGCAACTACACCCGGATGGACTTCTAGAGAAGTTAGAGGGCATAATTGCAAGATCTGCTAAGGAAGAAAAAAATCAAGAAAGAGATAAAGCAAGCAAAATCATGACCCATTCCCCACCGGAAGCTTATGTGCCCAATTCCACTGAACCAGACTACCCCCCTTCACTGGAAAGAATAGAGAGGCTAATTGCACAATCAGAAAAGGAACCTGCCCCTCAAAGAAAGGAAAGGGCAAGAGAACGGATAAGCCAGCCTCTTCAGGAAGCCCATGTGCCTCCTCAAGAAGCTTATCTTTCCCCCCAAAAGGCAGATAAGCCTCCCTCGAAAGCTCACGTACCTCCACAGGTTGCCTACATTCCTTCTCGGGGAGCATATGAGCCTGTTCGGAAAATTCATAGAATAAGTAATCCTCCCCAGGAAGCTTGTGCTCCAAACATCTGTGAGAGCGAGGAAAGAGCCAACGATAGAATAAGCCCTCCTTCCCAGGTTGCTTATGTGCCTAATTCTACAGAGCCAGACACTTCTTCTTCTATGAATCGGTTTGCACTAGACTTCCTACGAGAAATTCAAGAAGATAAATGGGATAACGAAAGTGAAGTCGCCCCTCCCTTTGAACTTGTGGATGATGCACACGACCAATTCCCACAAGACATCCCATCTATTTACGGGGAGTATGAGAGTACTCAGTCTCACGAGAGATTGGACTTTGAATCCAATTCCATACAAGAGCTACCCCATTTCACAGGCCCATGGGAAGCCAAGTCCACGTGTATGAGAGCACCCACAGTCATGGTAAGAAACGAAGATTCAGTCATACCTAGGAACACAGAGGTAGTGAAGAACACTAACGTGCAGTGCAATCTCAAGCTAGAAGAGCTACTCAAGGTTAGACCTGAATTATGGAAACATGTAGCCAAACAAGTACCTGAGATAGCAAAACCTCGTTCCCAGGTAGGATCGCATAGGACAGTGCCAGAAATACCCTTGGATAAGATAGGAGATATTTGTGAAGGTGAAGAAGGGAACACCTATCTTCCCATTACTTATCAGGAGTACACCACCAAGGCAATTTTGGACTCAGGTGCAGGAGTTGCAATTGCCACCACTTCCCTATGGAAGCGTTGGGGCAAGCCAGCACTCAGGCCAACGAGAATGAAATTGCAGATGGCCGATGGTCATATTGAGAGACCCTTAGGATTGCTAGAAGGAATAACTCTCACCACCTGTGGTGTCGAGTTCGAGCATACCTTTGCCATATGTGATTTTAGCAAGAACCATGCCTATGAAATGATCTTGGGACGACCCTTTATGCGACAATTGCAAGTGGTACAGGATTGGGGAACCAATTCTTTGTACCTGCAACACTTAGGTGTTACAACCAAAGTCAATCTCAAGGATTACTCTCATAGAGATGTCCCTCCTATCCAATGGAATCCCATCCACAGAGCCAAAGATGACACGGAATCTGTGCATTCCATAGGATCAGGATCCTCATGGATGCATGAAGACACCCACTTATGGATGTGCAAAGCGGCAGTAGAAGAAGAGAAGAGAGAGAAGGGCAGAGATATAGGTGCAAACGAAACACATAGACCCATTCAAGACCCAGCCTATGCACCTGTAGTATTTCCTGACGAAGAATTCGAACCCCATGGCTGGGCAGAAATCCTAGCAACAATGGATGTAGCCATCAATGAGGAACAATGGACGCCTCACTGTGATGAGGATGGCTATGACATTTCAGTCTTCTCCATAGAGCCAATAATGGGAGAGGCAGTTCTAGAAGAATGCGAACCTATCCCTGATGCAATTGAGGATGCAAGCGATTCCGATCTAGAGTCAATCATCATGGACCCACCATTTGCATCAGATGAAGAATACTTCCATGAAGTAGAATTTCAACCCCAGAGGCATGGAGAGCTTACAAATGATGTAAGATTAGCCACACATGTGACCCCAAAGGAAGAAGGAAAGAAACGGAAGAAGAGAGAAGTCTCACCAGAAGAGGAAGAATCTTTGTTTGAGGTCCCAGAAAATTTTAAGAAATATGAGATAGATGACAGGAGAGTCATGATAAGAATGCCTAAACGAGAGGCACAAGTAGGAGAGGCCTATGATAACAAAGAAACCACCAAGAAAATAGTTGTAGCACTAGAAGAAGGAGAGGAGAGATGCACATACATAGGCCATGACCTGACAGAAGAGGAAGAACATGCGCTAATAGCCTTGCTAAGGGAATACAGAGATGTGTTCGCTTGGAGTTACAAGGATTTGAAAGGTGTTGATCTTGACATATGTTCACACACTATCCCCATGACCTCAGATGCTAAACCCTCTAAGCAAAATCCTTATACATATAACGATAACTACGCTGCCAAGATCAAGGAAGAGATAGATAGACTAGTTGAAGCTGGATTTATCTATGAAATTGAGCACACTGAATGGGTATCCCCCATCGTAGTGGTGCCCAAGAAGAATGGCAAACTGCGTGTGTGCATTAACTTGAAAAAGGTTAATGCAGCCACGATTCGAGATAACTATCCGCTTCCCATCACAGAACATCTCTTAGAAAGAGTGGCAGGCAAGGAAGTGTACAGTTTCCTTGATGGATTTTCGGGCTACAATCAAGTGGCCATAGCTCCAGAGGATCAGCATAAGATAGCCTTTGCCACAGAGTGGGGCATATTTGCCTTTAGAGTAATGCCATTTGGGCTTACCAATGCACTAGCTACCTTCCAAAGGCTGATGTGCCATGTATTTAAAGAGTTCCTGAGGAAAAGCTTAGAAGTCTACGTGGATGATCTTTGTGCTCATTCGAACATTCGGCAAACCCATATCCCTGAACTCAGGAAAATCTTCGACAAATGTAGAGAATATCAAGTCTGCCTGAACCCAGAAAAATGCGTTTTTATGGTCAGGCAAGGCAAGATTCTAGGACACATAGTGTCAAAGAATGGCATATCCACTGATGAAGAGAAAGTGAGAGCTATAGCAGAGCTACCTAGACCAAAAAATGTCAAGGAAGTACAAGCTTTTATGGGGCATTGTGGTTATTACCGACGATTTATACACATGTATGCCGTCATTGCAAAGCCCATGTATGGACTTTTGACTAACTTTGAGTGGACGGATGAATGTGAGAATTCCTTCCAGGAGCTTAAACGACGATTATGTTCAGCACCAATCTTGACCACACCAGATTGGAATAAGCCATTCCATGTTCATGTGGATGCATCCAATTATGCCATTGGATGTGTGCTTGCACAACCTACTGGTGAAGGTAATATGGATCTTCCAATTGCCTATGCTAGTAGACAGTTGAATGCAGCTGAACGAAATTACACCACTACTGAGAGAGAAGGTTTAGGCATGGTATATGCAGTTAAGAAATTTAGACACTATTTGCTTGCAAATAAGTTTAAATTTTTTACTGATCATCAGGCTTTGCTATACCTCGTAAACAAACCATGCAATACAAGAAGATTAGTGAGGTGGTTTCTCTTGCTCATGGAATATGACTTTGAGGTTGTGGTAAGGAAAGGTAGGACTCATTTAAGAGCAGATCATCTCTCTAGGCTCACATCTGGAGAAGCCCCACAAGGAGTATCAGATGATCTTCCTGATGCTTACTTGTTTAATTTGGAAGTTGTACCGCAGTGGGCTAAGCCATTAGTACCAGTATTGACGTACGGGCCTAATCATCCAGTGGTGAACACACGGAATAGGGAGGTTGTGAGAGCCCAAAAGTACCACATCATGGCAGGAAGTATGTACAAGCACAGAGATCAAGGGATCTTGGCTTGTTGCGTAGAAGAGGATGAGTACGCTAAATGGTTGCAATTAGCACATGTAGGTGCATTAGAGCAACATTACTCAAAGCAACGAACTTTACAGACCCTAAAGAGACTCGGAGTACATTGGCCAACTATGGAAGCGGATGTCCAAAAGTTGTGCAAGGAATGCCCAATCTGTTGCACTAAACCACCTGTGGAACACGCTACTCTATATCAAGTATCCATTGTGCCAGATTGGAGCGAACCTCTAGTATCCTTCCTGAGGACAAACACATTCCCTCCAGACATGACTCTGGCTAGGAAAATGAGTTTGGAACAAGAAGCCCTGGATTACTCACTCATTGGTGATAATCTATACAAACGCGGTAAAGATGGTTACCTGAGACTGTGTGTCCATGAGAGTGAATATCTTAAGATCTTGGAAACTGCTCACCAAGGTGTAGCAGGAGGACACTTTGGACCAGATCGGGTGATCAAGGCAATACTATTTGCGGGCTTCTGGTGGCCTACCCTTCACATGGATGCACATACCTATGTGAAACGGTGTGATGTCTGTCAGAGAACTCAGTATCCTATACGAAAAGATGAGATGCCATTGAAACCTATGATGGGTGGACGTGCGTTCTCTAAGTGGGGAATAGACTTCGTAGGTCCTATTAATCCCCCAGCTAAGGGTTCTCATGCAGAATACATCATTGTTGCGACAGACTATCTAACTAAGTGGGTAGAGGTCAAGGCTACGACAAAGAACGATGCTCAAACAACTGCTAAATTCTTGTTTGAGAATGTATTCACAAGATATGGGCTACCTATAGAGCTTGTAAGTGATAGAGGCACACACTTCCTGAACGAAGTGATTGAAAATCTACTCCAAAAATTCTTGGTAATACACAAGAAGTCTGCCCCTTATCACCCTCAGGCTAATGGACAAGCGGAGAGCACTAATAAGATCCTATGCAATGTACTGACAAAATTAGTGAACACTAAACGCTCTGATTGGGACAAACAGTTGCACCATGCTGTTTGGGCATACCGAGTCGCCTACAAAACAGTACTCCAAGCCACCCCCTTTCAGATGGTGTTTGGTCAAAATGCTGTGCTATCGCTAGACTTTTTGATTCCTACGTTGAAAGTAGCACAAGAGTACGAATGGACAGGTCATGAGCTCTCCTCTAGGATCTTTGACCTTGAACGATTAGGAGAGACAAGACTGAGAGCAGCTGCAGGAATCTATGCAGCTAAGAAGAGGCAGAAGGCATACTTTGATGCCCATGTGAAGGATAAGGGCTTGAAAGCAGGAGATCTAGTTTTAGTCTACACACTGAAGCAACACGCGAGGAAGCTAGAAAAGAGAGGATACGGACCTATGATCATCAATAGGATCTCCACGAGTGGAGCAGTACAACTAGCCACGTTAGAGGGTGATGTTCTCCCAAACTATATTAGCAGTTGCAGAGTCAAGTTGTATCAGGAACCCCTCACGGAGGAAATGCTCAGCCGACTCAACACTGCTAAGAAACGCAAAGAGGAAGAAAAGCGAATTCGAAAAGAAGCTCAAGCAGAAGCATTAGAACGCATCAGAAGGATGAAATTACGAAGGCAAGGTAGAGATCAGCCTAGAACAAATGACTGTGCTGATCAAGGATATCATATGGCAATGTGTGAAGTCGCAGGAACAAGCTCACAGAGGATAACTGATCGACGTCCTTTCGTAACCTTAGATATAGGACAAGGAAAGAGTGCAAGGACCGTAAGAGCCTTGATTGACTCAGGCGCAGCCACTAGTGCTGTTAGAGTGTCTTACTGTCAAGAGTTGCAGTTAACTGTCAATCCTGTGGAAGCATATCTCATAGGATTGGGAGGCGTGGAAACCCCTTGCATGGGCGAGGTGGAACTTCCCCTCTACATTCATGATGAGGCAATGACAACTAAAGTACTAGTGTGTCAAGACGAGGATCTCACTGAACCTCTTGTCTTAGGTCAAGACTGGATCTATGACCAAGCAGTCAACTTAAACCTAAGAAGTGGACTTCTTCAGGTATGGGTCAATCATAGTCGAATCACAGTAGAGTTAGATAATGGAGCACTCAAAGAACTAGGAAAGGCACAGACTCCTGGTCCCTCCAGGGGTACACATGAAGATGACCATGCTGTTCTTGTCCAAAACTATGTGTTGCAGAGGAATGATATTCTCAAAAAAGGAGTCAAGGATGAAACGGAACTCCCTTCTTTTCCAAAGGCCAGAAGGAGGCAGCAACCAAAGGTGGATCAAAGGCAGAAGAAGCAGAGTACTACCCATGCCAGAAATCAAAAGTACCTGCGCACCAAAATATCTCAGCAAGTAAACCAAGTATGGGTGCGGAAAGGCGAACACCCGGTAGCACTCAAGCCAACCACACGGGCAAAACCTCTTATTAGTAACCAACAACACGTCACTAATAAGACGTCTTTCGGAAATTCTTCTGCTAACGTGAAATCTATTTGGGTGCCCAAGAAGTCGGTGAAGGCTAGCCCACAGTCAAGACAAATTTGGGTGCCTAAGGCTTGCTTGCGGGCGCAAATAGCTACGCCGAAGCCACAACCTATACAGCGTAACCCATGCACTCGCACGGCCAACATTCACTTGTCTTCAACACTCAAGAACATACCAAGGCCTATGAGCACGAACATACTCGCTTGTAAATGGGTCCCTAAAAGGCCTCATTTTCAAGCCGATACAACTATAAAGTTCTCTAGAGCCTCTACGACACCAAGAAAAAGACCCATCCACTGCATTTGGCAGCCTAAGACCTGTAATAAACCCCCGACCCCAATTTGTAAATTCATCCCCACTTACTAACTGCATAAGTCTCCTAGGACTACCCACGAACTAACTACACACACTGTCTTCGTGCACTTACTAACCACTAACTCACCATCAACCTCATGTTCATGTTGCAACGGGGACCACAACGGATTTATTCTGTCCATTACGATGTTAACACGTGGTTCTATATTCTCACAGAACCAACCAGCAAACAAGAGCCATGGCAGAAGCAGGTGCAAGTTCTCAAGCCGGATCCGGTGCCCAGATTGTGGACATAGAAACACTCCTCCTCGAGCCACATCTCACTGCAAGGCCGCAAGAACTTCAAGCCGTGCATGTGCTCCCCATTCAGGATCCTCCTCAAGGGCACACTTCTCAAGTAGGTAAGCATGCGCATTGGTTCAGTGATGTCGCTGGACCATTGGGCGATGGAACCTATTTCTGGGAAGCAGAATTGGAATTTAATGGCAAATGGGGTCGATACCACTTTTTCACGCGCGAGTTTGAAAGCTATCAAAACGCCGAAGTCATGCGATCAGTTTGGATCAAAGCGGGTGTGGACAGTTATTTCAGGGCCCACTTACCAAAGCCGGATTTCTTACGATGTTCATACCTGATCAGTACCATCACGCCAAGCAGGGCCAAGGGAGGCGACAGCACCTTTGTGTTGCCATCACTGCTTCCGGGTCATGAGCTTAAAAGATTCAAGTTGACCCTCAATCTGGTAAGAGAAGCATTGGGTATGTATGGCATGCACATCCCCACAGAAAAGGAAACAATGGTGCCAGGTCGAATGAAACACAAAGATCTTAATAAGCTGAAGGATATGGTAGCGATGACACCTACCATCGCGCTTCACCTGCGGACCATCATGCAACATTTTGCTTTTCCCGCACAGGAAAGATTCACAATGCCCCCAAAGAAAATTTGGTTCAGTTTGTATCTAGCAGAGACAGAAAGCCTTCCCATCAATGTGCCACACTGGATCATAGATCAGATCCACCTAGCCCATCAGAGGTGGAACAAGAAGCAAAAAAATGTGCTTCATGGATGTTGCGCTCTCACAAAAATAATCTACCGATGTCTGGCCTATGATGTGCCTATTCAGCGGGCACTCATATGGCCCCGTGCTCAGGAATTCCAAAGAAGACTATCAGCAGCAGGTCCCCCATCAAAGAAGATGAGGGGGGGAGTACAACTCCCATGTGCTCAACCAAGGGGAGCCACCACTACACCAGAAATTACCCCTCCCCAGACACGACGCGTTAGGCCATTCACAATCCGGCTACCAAGACCGAGCACAGATGGGCCTAATCTGGTATTCCCACCCGTCCCATCAGATCTGGAATTCCCACAGGGTTTTACTCTACATGACCTCACGGATGAAGAAGTAGCCCGATTGATCTATGATTCTAATCTCGAGACGGAAACAGAACGTACTCAGGAACCACAACCCCACACAACCACAGCAGCCCCCACCCGACCCGAAGAGGTAGAAGTCGATGAAGAGGAACAAGAGGCCGAACAAGAGGAAGAAGCCTACGAAGAACAAGAATATGACGAGCTTTCAGAGCTGGCAAGTGCCCCTGCGTACTCGGCACAAATCAAAAGACTATATCGAACCATGCAACTGGTTCAAGAACAGCACAAGATGTCACTGGAATCGGGCAAGAAGCTCATGAACCAGTTACTAGCTGAGGAAGGCGTGGACGAGTTGTTCATTGAGTCCATAAACCTTCATGCCGACGCAGTAGGATTGGATGAGGCCATCCATGAGGCAATGGCCTACATTCACAGATTTGAGAAGAGGGTTCCCACTCGTCCCATGAGGTCCGGGAAACAAATTCATATCAACGTATCAGCGCCAGGAGATACAACGCAAGCAGGCGAACATCAGGAAGCACCACTGTCACCACCTTCCCCACCCCTCACCACACAACTCACTCCACCACATGACACTATCACCACCACGTCCACTACCACCACAATCGTCATGGGAATTCCACTCTCCCCGGGAATCCAATTCGGGGGAGTTACCATGCCCACTTTCACCACTCTTTTCACTAACGTCACATCCACCCCACCCACGATACCCATCTACACGGCCACTCAAACATTTGACACCATGGAAACATCTCCCGCCACTGCACCGCTCCCTCCCCCCATGCCACCTTCATCTCCCATACCCCCTCCACCCACATCTCCACTTGCATCCACATCATCCACAACTCCCTTTCCCGGCCCCATTCCCCCTGCATCTTCATCCCTCCCAGCATTATTTAATGTAAATAGTATATTTTTAGCATTAAATCAATGTGTATATCAGCTCCAGAATGAGTACAGAGCTCTGGACGGCCGGTACCAACAACTGACAACACACCACCAGAACTTACAAAGGCAATTTCACATCCTACAAGAGGAAAACGCAAAGGTGAATCAACGCTATACAACGCTTGAGCAGGCTCACCAAACACTATTGGAGACACCACAACCATCGACAGAATCAGGTGTAAAACAACTAGAAGCTTTGCTCGAAGTATATCAGGCCGATAACCTACGAGTCAGACGCAACTTGGCACTACTACGAAAACATATGGCCACAGCACTGGAGGAGAACAAAAGACTGCAAAAACAAAATGAAGAGAATCTGGAAGCGGCAATGGAAGGCTCCCCTCACGAGATAGATCCAGAGCAATTTAAAGCAATTCCCACGGAGACGATGAAAACCATTCTGGAAAGCTATGCAGATCTCCTAGAAGCCCATGATGACTTGGAAAGAGAGCGTGACACACTTCAGAGCAGGCTGAAGGAACAGGAAGAACAACCGAAGAGTGTCCCATCAACCTCCACCTCAGACGAAGTAAAGGCCTTAACCGAGCAGGTAGCAGAATTACAAAAGAGGTTACTGACATACGAGAGGCAGCCATCCCCTGTGGTAGAACCAGAGCAAGATGAGCTAGTCCCTATTGAGGTAGATGAGTCTTACGAGGAACCGTATGTTCCTATGCCAATGCCAGGCGGGCGACGAACCTTAGAGGGACTAGACACATTGGAAGTGGAAGCACCCGAGTGGCTTCAGACACTGGAAAGGACAGCGAACACTCACGAAGAACAAGTGGCAATTCAGATCCAATCACTAGCGAACTTAGAAGAGACCGTCATAAAGTCTGAATACTTCAGAAGCATGTCTCACCATAGATGGATAGACACCAATAATGACCAGTATGTGCCATTCTGTATACTTTTGGCCGATTACAATGCGGAGATTCAACGACAATGTGGCAAACCTCCCACCTTTGCTACACAATTTGGTCCAGATGATATACCGGAAAGTGCTCAGCGTGGGTCCATCCATCAACCCACCTGGAGAATCCGGCTTTTGGAAACGTATCCAGAAATGGTCCGAACCTGGAATAATATGCCGTTGTTTATTAAGTACAACCCTTGTTACATTCCAGTTCTGCGACGACGCACCTGGCCTGAATTCACTATAACTGTCAGAGACATCAAAGCCTGTGCAAAATGGTTGAATTATGTTTATCTAGCACCTCCACGAGGACCTCCCACAGTCAATTACATGATTTCTACAATCCGTCACTGGAGTACTAGGCTACGCAATAATCCTGATGTGATGGCCCAGATGTGCATGAAAATATTTGAATTAATGCTGATCACTTTCAGGACGTTTAAGAATATTAAGGACCCTCACTTCTCAGGTGCAGGCTTTATGACCGGAAACCAAGATCTAGTGTATGATATGAGTACCACCCCGTCCATTGAAGTAATATATGCCTGGCATGCCAGAATCAAGTACCTCCCAGCCTGCTTTAAACAGACATTTGAGGAGATGTTCATCACAGGATTCTAGGAATATCACTCCGAAATCTTTATACCCAGACCATCACATCTCCTCCAATTATTTGCTGTGGAGAGAACTATTTACTCAGAACAATTGAGGGTGCCTCATCCAGATGTTCCCGGACCTGTGAATTGGGATGAATTGCTCACAGATCTAGCACGTGGCTTGCGACTCGAAGAACACCACCTAGCCTCTGATGTCGTCCAATATTATGTTCAAAAATCCTCTAGACAAGGGTCTGTCAGGGGCGACAGACGCGAGAGTGGGGGGGGTGTTGGCAGCAGTCAGGGAACCGAAGGAGCCACACGACGAAGGGAGTCAGAGCGAAGGGACAGCACAAGCAGACATGGCAGTCAAAGAAGATCTGGCAAGTAGGCCATCTAATTTTTCAAGACATCAAGGAGTTGAGCACACAAGAAGAAAGAGCAAGTAGGGAGCTCAAAGAGGTGTATGACAAATCAATAGAGAAAACCCTACACAAATAGTGATTTTCATCACTAAAAACCATTGTAAATATCATTTCATATTTTTGTAGCTCCATTTTGTGCAAGCCAAGGAGTCCTTGAGCTTGAGGAGCTTTAGAAGTATCTACCTGCCAATTTTCATATTTTTTAGACTCCGTTTAAGCCCTCAAATTGGCCCTGGAACCTAATTTTTAACTAGGCCGGACACTAGGTCTGAACAGGGCCAAAGCTAGTCAAAAACTATAAAAGGAGCTAGAGAGCTCATTTTTGGGGTTAGATTGTAATTGAAATGAACTTGTAAGAGCTCTTGAAAGTAATCTAAGAACTCCATTGCTCCTCACTCTTTGTCTTGCCGTGTGTGCGCGTGTGCGTGTATGTGTGTGCATGTTGGTGTGCTTCTCACTCACGCATTTGTGTTTCCACTTGCTCGAGGTCTTCATACCATCCTCACGTCTTCCTGGATTGACATTAAAGGAGGTGCTACTCATCACTGAGCTACAAAGCCAGAGAGGGTCGAATTTCAATTTGAGCCTCTATTTAACTTGGAGTTTGAGCCTTTATTCAATTTGGAGTCAAACTTAAGTTTGATCCTCTATTCAACTTTGAGTATGATAAGTTCAAATTTATAGTGGAACCTCTATTTAACTTCAATTTGGTGAAGCTGGAACTTAAGTTTGGATGTCGATTCAAGTTGGAGTTTAGTTCAATGTGTGTTGAGCTTGGAGTCAAAGAGGCTCGAACTTAAGTTTGAGACTCTATTCAATGTTTAGTTTGAAAGGCTTGAATTTAAGTTTGAGCCTCTATTCAATTCAGCGTTAGAGAGGCTTGAACGTAAGTTCCATTCTTTATTTAACTCAAAGTGATAGAGGATAAAACTTAAGTTCGAGTCTATAATATTGAAGTTGGAATCAAAGAGGCTAGAAATTAACTTTGAGCTTGCATTTACTTCCAAATCTTAGAGGTGAAAACTTGCATTTGAGACTCAAAGGGTAGTGAATTTCAGTTCGGGAGTTAGAGTTGTTTGAACCTAAGTTTCAGTTCCCATTTAACTTAGATTTTGAGCCTCTATTCAACTTTGAATAGTTCAAATTTATAGTGGAACCGCTATTCAACTTCAAGTCAATGAAACTGGAACTTAAGTTGAGATGTGGATTCAAGTTGGAGTTTAACATTAAATCTCTCTTGAACTTAGAGTCGGAGAGCCTCTATCTGATGTGGAATCAGATAAGCTTGAATTTAAGTATTCAATTTGGGTTTAGACAAAATCGATGTTAAATTTGGATCTTTATTCAATTTAGAATCAAACAAGTTCAAACTTAAGTTTGAGCCTCTACTTAACTTGGAGTCAAAGAACCTCAAACTTAAATTTGAGCCTCTATTCAAGTTATACTAAGATATGCTTGAACTTAACATGGAACCTTTATTCAACTTGAAGTTAGTGAGGCTCAAATATAAGTTTGAGAGGCTATTTAAATTGAAGTAAAAAAAGGTTGAACTTAAGTTTCAACCTCTAGTAAACTTCGAATCAAAGATGGTTTGAGGGCCTCTTAAGATGCTAGCATCAAGATATGCTTGAACTTAACATGGAACCTTTATTCAACTTGAAGTTAGTGAGGCTCAAATATAAGTTTGAGAGGCTATTTAAATTGAAGTAAAAAAAGGTTGAACTTAAGTTTCAACCTCTAGTAAACTTTGAATCAAAGATGGTTTGAGGGCCTCTTAAGATGCTAGCATCAAAATGAAACTCAAGATTTTTATTTTTGTTGCCTCTTTAATCTTTGAGTAGACTCAAAGATAAGTCAAATTAGTGAATGTTTGTACATGCAAATATGGATATTATTTAGAAAGATTTTGAAATGTTCAAGAGTGTTTTCTAATCATATAGAACTAGGGAATGTTTGTACATGCAAATATGGATATTCTTTTTTGTGTAAATGATGTTTATGTTTGTGTTCTAAATTTAATTCATTTCATTATTTTTACAATAATTGAAAGAATGATCAATTGAATAGCATTGTTAACTTCTCATTTATTCCTTTTGTAGGAAAAATCAAGATGGCAACAAAGCGAATTGTATCTTGTCGACTTGAAGAAAGAGAAAAGTGGAAAGGGAAGAGAGATCTTGTTTGATCATGAAAAGCATGAAAGATATGCAACTGCTATTATTTTATCATTAAATCCATGGGATGCTATAAATTGCAAAGACTTGGGAGAGAGTTTCCTAGGTGTTATTATGGATGAAACTGTGGATCCATCAACGTTAGATTCTAAAATTTTTTTAACTTTGAAATTGGTTAGTTGGCCTATACTCCAAATCATTACAAAAGATGGTGAGCCTATGATACAAAAATTAGGCTTTAACTCATTGTATGACATTGAAGATGATCATCGCAATGGTATTGAGGATGTAGATCTTGAAGTTGGAGAGAATCCAAATTTTTGATTTACCTCATCATATAGTATTGACGATGATAATTGCTTGAGGATGTAGATGTTGAAGAAAGGGAGAATAATTATTCTCATGCTATTGATATTCAACATTTTTTTGTTCATATACAAGTTGTTTCTCCTCTGTGAATAGAATCAGATCAACAAGAGGATTTTCATATGGAAAATAGTGATTGTAGATATTTTGAAGTGAACAAGAAAAAAAGAAGTTACATCCAAAAGGTGAGAGTGCATAATAGAAAAAGTACTAAATTGACTCCTAATAAGAGATGCTCATTAGAAAGAATTCAGATGGTTTCAATGAATGATTGTTGTGAATAGAGATGTTGTCAATAGCTAGTAGGGCTAAAATAATTGATGCAAGGTTAAACTTTTGAGGAAAATGCTATTCAGATAGATGCAAATATGTATTGGATTACATGAATATGGTCTACAAAGGTAATAATGTGAACTAAATTCATTGCTTGAGTTTTAATTTCATGTTTGATGCAAAAGAAGTATGTACCAAGGCATGATATTTAATTCATGGTATTGGAATGAGCTCATTATATAGGCTACGAGAAAAGTTTTACTTGGTCAAAAGGTATCCATTCATTAGAATAATGGAATACTGAGAAAAAGTATCAAATATGTAGAAATAGCAAAAGCTTTTATACATGATTTCATTGATAATCATGGAGATCAAATGCCACACAAGTTGAGCACATGTACGGATGGTTCTCCTGAAACACAAAGAGTACTTCCATCACATTACAAAAAAGTGGATATTCTTCTAGAGGTGAATACGAAATTAGAGAGTTTGGGATATAATAATTTTACTCAACCAACATTTTCAAGAATGTGGAATACAAAATTTAGAACAATTTCTTTATCAAAGTCAACTACCTTTTCCAAATGTGACTTTTGTACAAGAATAAAAGCAAAATGTATTGATATATTTAGGTGGTGATGTGTATACACTAGGACCATCGGGGCACTTTTTCCCCTCTTTAGGAGGTTTTCTTCCCTTGGCTTGTATATATGCCTATAACCCTAATGGGTTACTTACTTTGTACATTTTTAGTGGTAATACATTCAATATTTTGTGTTCTGCTCCAAGCTTCTTCGTCTTCTTCCTTGTGCTATTCACGTGCTTCACCAGATATCTAACTCCAACAATTGGTATCAGAGAAGGTCACCACTTCATCTAGGATGTCATCGGCACCTCTTTGGTTGCAGTCTCAAAATCACACAAATTTTAGTGAGCATACTGAGGGTGTTTCAGAGATAAAAAAAGATTTGCTATGTGGTGCCAAAATCACGATCTGAGTTCGTTTCGGCCTTTGAACACACCATCATAGCACTCTACATGCTATTTCATCTTTTTGTGCCAAAGGTATATACCAGTTTCTGTTCATCAGTTTAAGTGTCTCGATGTTTGCCACAGATTTAGAAGAATTTGTATGGGTAGTTTTGTTCAACTTTTTGAGATATAGTCAATTTTCTGCATCAAGGTATTTCAGTCATCGGCCATGGCTGAAAGCAGTGATCTAGTACCAACTACCCATTATGGGCTTATATGATGCGACATGTATTGGTTGCAAAAGGACCTTGGAACATTGTGCAGGGTGTTGAAAAATGTCCTATCACACCTGCAACTGTTAGAACTAAAGGTACTGAAGCTCATGTAGAAGGTGCCAAAGATGGTGATATTATATAGATTCCTATTTGTGTTGCGGTTTTTGTTGCACCTACTACAGAGCAAATTCATTGGGATGGCAGAGATGCCTAGGCACATGCATTGATAGCTTTGTCTATCAAAGATGCCATTATTCCTCACATTAGCTCTTGTAGAATAGCTAAGGATGCTCGGGATACACTTACCACATTGTACTAGGCTAGGAATGAGGATCGTGTTGCCTACCTCTGAAAACAGTTGGAGAGTGAGCACATGAATGAAGGTGATTGTATGGACACTTTTGTGACAAAGATCAAGGATTCAAAGGAATAATTGATTTCTACTAATGAAGTCCTTCCTCAGAGTTCACTTGTGCATACCTTTTTTAATGGTCTTCCTGACTCATATCAGAGTTTTGCTTCTACTCTTCATTTGATGATGAAAGGTAATTCAAATGCCTTAACATTTGAAGAGTTATATTCTATTATGTTGCAGGAAGATCAGTCTAGGTTGAACATGTCTATTATGCATGTTGTAGATCAAGCTTTCTTGGCTAGTCAAAAGGGCAAAGGAAAATGGAACTCTTCATCTAGTAAGCAGAAATTTGCTAATTCTACACAATCAAAGAAGGAAGACAAAGATGAGAAGAAATTAGAAGAGTAGAAATTATTTTGAAAATATTGTAAAGCAAATGATCATGTCATTAAGAGTTGTCCAAAACTCACTACTAAAGAGGCAAAGAAGAAAGAAGCCATAATGGTTTTTGCAAAGGCATCTACACCAAAAAGAGAGTCTACTAATCTTGTGTAGGATGAAGAATGGGTGTTTAATATTGTTTGCCATTTTGACCCATCTTCTCATGAGCAGTGTATGTCTGTAGTAGACTTAGATGGTTGGTACTTTGATAGCGGGGCGACCAAACATATCACCTCGTAGCATAGTTGCTTCTCTTCACTCGAGCCTCCTCCTACAGGGAATACTGTTACATGCACCAACAACTCATCTTATCCTGTTATGGGAGTTGGTAAGGTCATTCTGACTACCATTGATGCTAGTTCTTTTACATTGTCAAATACTTTATTTGTGTGACGGATCAAGAAGAATCTGTTATCATTTTCAACTTTAGCCAAGATTGACTTGTTGTGAAATTTATTGATGACAAATGTACAATTCATGATCTACCAAATGATGATGTGGTTATTGCTTCTACCATTTTATCTTGTGGGTTGTATAAGCTCATAGATTATGAAAAATCTATGAATGATTTAGCATGTGTAATACATGATTCTCAGGCTATGTCAGATGCCAAGCCTTGGCATGCATGCTTTGGCCATCTAAATTTTGCTAGTTTGCTATGCTTGTAGAAATCTAAATTGTTCAAGATACACAAAAATTATAGCTTGTTCACAATGATGTATGTGGTCCTATGGAGACACCCTCTTTTGGAAACTATCTTTACTTCGTCACTTTCATTGATGATTTCTCTAGGCATGCATGGGTATATCCATTGAAAGCAAAGTCAAAAGTGTTTATGTGCTTCAAACAGTTTTTGGTTTTGTTTGGAAATTTGTTAGCATGTTAAATGGGCACCCTCCATTCTAATCGGGGGGGGGGGATATATGTGTTCTGACTTTAATGCATTTCTGGCTGAACGTAGGATAAAACACCGATTTACAGTGCCGTATAGACCTCAACTGAATGGAGTTGCTGAACGGAAGAGCAGGTCACTCATGGAGATGGCAAGGTGTATGATCAAGAGTTAGGATTTACCACATAGTTACTAGCTTGAGGCTATTATGTGTGCAACATATGTACTTAACAAGTGTCCCACTAAAGCATTGCATATAAATATTTATGCATTATTCATGATAAAATGGATAATTGTGGTTAAGAAAATAAGAATTGCTATGTCTTTGCAGACTTGTCTTTGTTATTTGCTAATGGGATATTTGATATGGTGCAACTTGGATTCCTTATGGTTGGACATACACATGAGGATATTGATGCTTAATTTAGTTACTTTTCAAAAAAGCTCATAAAACAATCCATTTTCAATTTTCCACATCTTATGAGAACTTTCAATTAATGTTGTGTTAGAATTTTAGCAATCTCAAGTGTGGGAGCTCATGTGAAGTTGAAATGCTACATCACTCACACTTTTTGGTAGGATATATAACCACTTTTCCACGAGTTTTCTCATATATTTACTCACCTTATTGATGGAGAAAAGTCAAGTTCATTTGGAGGGCATTTTTTAATTCAATTTTACAACTACTTTTTTGAGCATTATATAAGTAAACACATGGAGAAAATTTGTGGCCATCGTCCTCTAGCATTTGAGCACTTGTAGGCTCTCATTAGGAGTTTTTACTCTAGGTCTAAGCTAACCATTTGCTTGCTGGAGGTTTCTCATAGGAAGTGATCTGTGATCACCCATATCTCTTTGTGTAGTAGTCTGATTCATTTTTAACATAGCTCATTTTGTTCCTATGATTGTAAGCTTTCTTTTGGATATAATCTTAGTATGAAGTGTTCATTTTCCTTGATTATATTGATCTTGAAAGCTCTCTGTTCTTATCTATGCATATTCCCAAGTGTATGTGTGTTGGAAGGTACACATAGGTGCAAGCTACTAGTTTGGATAATTTCTGGTATGTCTTGTGAATCAAGGTTGATACCTCTAATATTATCCAAATCGAGGGATCTCTATCTTATTGGAAAGCTCATACTCTCTATTTCATAGGTTCAATCTTCAGTTCTAGAAAGCAGTTCAATTTTTGTTGGATTGTGGTAGTGAACTCTTTGGTCCTATGAAGGGCCTATCATTTTTCTGCTACAACTAGGAGTGGATATACTCCATCATTGGTATCAGAGCTCATCATTGAGCATTGAGGGCATCACAAGGAAACATTGACATTGCTTGAGAGCCAAGGATTGAAGTAGAGTCCAACAAGATTTGAAGAATGATTTGAAGCAAGGGGGACCTTCTATCATCATCGAAAGTTCACGACAGGTGGAGACTCTTGTGGCAAGGTAACATATCATTCTTTCTCACATCTATCACAATCCAAGGAGGGATTAGGATCCACATATAGTCTCATACACAATGGGAGACTATAATACGCAGATTGAGAAGCTTGAAAAGAGAAATTCCAACCTTGAAAGCTTAGAATCTATAGCTTCCTCATGGGAAAGGGTCTTTGGAGGTTGGTTAGTGGTACTAAGGTGAAGCCATACATAGATCCACATACACCTACTAACAATCAAAGGAGATCCATTAGAGAATTGGAAGAAAGGGATAGGAGAGTGACCTTTATTCTTTCTCAACACACAAGCAACTCCATGATAAGTCATATCCAAGACCTAGATACATATAAGAAGGTTTGGGAGTATTTAGAAAGGTTGTACTCTACCTCTACAAAGGCTGGAAAACTTCAACTCAAGAATGAACTCAACAACCTTAGGAAGTCATCAAATCAGATCATTAATTACTTCATACTCAAAGTAAACGAGATCTTGGATGCACTTGGTTCAATAGGATGTGTTGTAGAGGATGATGACCTAGGTTCCCACACACTTAATGGGCTTAGAGAAGATGATAAACGGAAGGCATTCACAACCTCTATGTTTTTAAGGGATTCCTTAATAGATTTTGAGAAACTTACATCTCTTATGGTGACTGAGGAGCTCAACCATGGAGGCAATAAGTCAAAGGGCATCCAAGACCAACTCTTCTATGAAGACAAAGGAGGAAGAGGCAAAGGCAATAGAGGTGCTTCAAGAGGAAGAGGTAGAAGCAACTACCAACAAGGCAGCCAAAGCTATCAATTGAGTCAATCAAGTCAAGATGAAGGTCAATCATCATGAGGAAGAGGAAGAGGAAGAGGTAGAGGAGGAAGATATGGAGGTCGAGGCTACTCCAACTCAAATAGATGCTTTAATTGTGGGAAGCAAGGACATTATGCCAAATATTGTTGGCAAAAGCAAGGTGGGAACAATTATAAAGGGCAAGGTAATTATGCTAACTCCTCAACAAATTCAAAAAATGAACATTTGTTAGCTATGAAGCATAAAAGTGAAGGTCAACCACATGATAAGGTGTGGTATATAGATAGTGGTTGTAGTAACCACATGTCAAGTAACGAGGAGTATTTTAGCAATCTTCAAGCACCCAAGCAAAGAGGCTTTGTGGAGACAAGAGACAACATAGAGCATGAGATACAAAAAATGGGAGATGTGAAGCTTGAAAGCAAGCACAAAGCAAGAGGACTATCTGAGGTATTGCATGTTCCTACTATTACAAGGAACTTAATCTTTGTTGGAAAATGGTTGAAAAGGGATACCAAGTCAAGTTCAACCACAAAGGATGCTTTATTGATTACCCAAGGAATGGCTATGAGCTGATAGCCAAACGAAAGAAGGAATGAAGGGTTTTCACTCTTGACATTGGCAAAGGACAAAGCAAAAAGGAAATGTTCATCACCTATGGCGACAAGAAGATTAGAGATTTAGATTTGTGGCATAAAAGGTGTGGTCACACCAACATTCAAAGGTTGAAAGACATGGAAAAGATGCAATTGGTAAGATGTTTACCACATTTTTCATTACAAATGTTGCATGAGATGTATGAAGCTTGTGAACTAGGCAAGTCTACTAGGCAGCCCTTCAAGAAGAGTGGATATGTAGCACATGGTGTGTTAGACCTTGTGCACACAGATGTGTAGGGGCTAACCAAAGAGCCCTCTCTTGTTAATGGGTACTTTGTAACCTTGATAGATGAATACTCAAGAAAAGTATGGTTGTATTGTAAAAAGCAAAAATCAAATGTGTTTGATGTATTCAAAAGGTTCAAGGCACAAGTTGGAAAGGAGATAGGTTTCTACATCAAAACCCTAATGTCCAATGGAGGGGGGGGAATACTTCTCCCATGCTTTTTGTGATTTCTTTCAAAACCAAGTTATAAAGAGGCAAATCACTTGCAGGTATACTCCCCAACAAAATGGGGTGCCAGAGAGGAAGAATAGGCATATTGTTGAAATTGTTAGAAGTATGTTAAATGAAATGAATGTGCCTTTAACATATTGGACAGATGTTGTATCTACTACGGTGTACTTGATGAATAGGTGTCCCACATGAGTGGTACATGACATGACACCTGAGGAGGCATGGAGTGGAAGGAAACCAGACCTTTCATAGATTAGAATCTTTGGGTGTGTATTCTACACAGAGGTGCCACAAGGATTGAGAGGTAAGATGGATGCACGGGCTGAAAGATGTATGCTTATTAGTTTTGATATGGAGCAAAAAGGTTATAGGTGCTACAACCCTACTAGAAAGGAATTAAAAGTATCTAGAGATGTAGTGTTTGATGAACTCAAACAATGGTATGCTTCCAAAGTTCCATTACAGGAAGAAGATATTGAAGAGGTAGAGATGAGGTATGAAGCTAGATTTCAAGATAGCTTGGAAATAAATGGTCAAAGAATACAAAGGAGTTCAAGCATGGATTCAGCCCATCAATCAGTGAATAAAGGAAAGGCAAGATTGGTAGAGCTTAATGAAGATGGAGATGAAGTTGAAGACTTTGAAGAACCTATGTTAGAAGGGGGAGCTACATCAAAAGCAGAGATCAAGGCACCAAGGCAAAGAAGGTTCATTCCACCAAAAGGAGAAGAAAGGAGGTCAACAAGGGTAAAACATCCAATCTCAAGGTTTTTCTATGATAGTTATATTGCGAGGCATTATGATTTCATGACTAAGGTTATCAAAGATCATGAACCTTATAGCTATGAAGAGGCCAAAGACACAAAGGAGTGACAAAAATCTATGGAAGAAGAGTACAAAACCCTTGAAGATAAAAACACATGGAGTCTAGTTTCAAGACAATAAGTGATGAAAGTAATTGGTAACAAATGGGTCTATAAAGTGAAGAGAAATTTTGATGGTTCAATTGCTAGGTACAAAGCAAGGCTTGTGGCAAAGGGATTTTCTCAATCCTATGGGATTGACTATGAAGAAATATTCAGCCTAGTTGCAAAGATGACCACAATTAGGGCAATAAGTGGGGTTGCCACATCTACAAGGTGGCCAATATATCAATTGGATGTAAAGAATGCTTTTCTAAATGGTGATTTTCAAGAGAGAGTCTACATGGCTCAACCATTAGGGTTTGAGAAGCCTAAATATTCAGATTTTGTTTGTAAACCTAGAAAAGCATTGTATGGTTTAAAGCAAGCTCCTAGGGCATGGAATCAAAGGCTTGTGGAGTATTTGTGTAGGTTTGGATACAATCCAAGTGATGAAGATCCTTCCTTATACCTAAAGAAGGAAGGAAGCCTAGTTATCTATGTATGCATATATGTGGATGACTTGATTACAACAAAAAGTGATGATGCAGGTATCACATGGACCAAGGCCAAGATTGGAAATGAATTCAAGATTTCATATCTTGGAATTCTTAAATACGTTCTTGGGATTGAAGTTATTTATGTGGAAAATGGTATCTACCTCACTCAAAGGAAATAGTTTCTAGATGTACTTTATAAGTATGGTATGAGTGGATGTAAGCCACTCACACAACCTATGGATCCAAACACTAAGTTATGTGTAGGTGACGGAAAACCTCTTGAAGATATTGCAGCATATGGAAGCATAATTGGAAGCCTTAATTATGCTACTCTCACACAACCTCACTTGTATTATGTTGTAGGAGTTCTTTCTCAATTTCTAAATTCACCAACTAATCTTCATATGAATGCAGCCAAGAGAGTGCTTAGGTACATCAAACACACTATCAACCAAGGTTTGTACTACCCTTATGGAGATGGATTACAACCTGAAGGCTTTAGTTATTCTGATTGGGCTAGTTCAAAGGAGGATAGAAGGAGCACATATGGCTATGTCTTGATGCTAGGTTAAAGAGTCATTGCATGGATGTCCAAGAAGCAGCCTATTGTTGCATTATCATCTACTGAGTCTGAGTACAGAGCTTTAGCACTTTCCACATGTGAGATCATGTGGCTCAAGAAGCTCTTCAAAGACTTGGATGTGGAGGTCAAAGAGTTCACTCTATTTGGAGATAACATGTCAAGCATTCATCTAGCAAACAACCCTATGTTCTGTGCAAGAATCAAGCATAGGGGTTCATTATCACTTCATCATAGAGAAGGTACTAGCAAAAGAAGTGGACATCAATTACATCAACACCAAGGAACAAGTTTATGGATGCAAGCAAGTTGGAGAAGTTCAAGATCAACCTCAACTTGAAGGAGATCAAAGGAGACTAGCACTTGAGCTTGCGGGGGAGTGTTAGAATTTTATCAATCTCAAGTGTGGGAACTAATGCTAAGTTGAAGTACCACATCACTAACAATTTTTGGTAGAATTTACAACCATTTTTCCATGAGTTTTCTCAGCTCTTTACTCACCTAATTGATGGAGAAAATTAAAGATCATTTGGAGGGCATTTTTTAATTCAAATTTACAACTACCTTTTGAGCACTATATAAGCAAACACATGGATCAAAGTCATTGCCATCCTCCTCTTGCATTTGAGCACATTAAGGCTCTCATTAGGAGTGTTTATTCTAGGTCTAAGCTAGCCCCTTGCTTGCTAGAGTTTTCTCATAGGAAGTGATCTTTGATCACCCATATCTCTTTGTGTAGTAGTCCGATTCACTTGCAACAAAGCTCATTTTGTTCCTATGATTGTAAAATTTATTTTGGATATAATAGTAGTATCAAGTGTTCATTATCCTTCACTATATTGATCTCAAAAGCTCTTTGGTATGATCTCTACATATTCCTAAGTGTATGTGTGTTGGAAGGTACACATAGGTGCAAGCTACCAGTTTGGAAAATTTCTCATTTGTCTTGTGAAGAGAGGTTGACATCTCTAATATTATCTAAATTGCATGATCTTTGTCTTGTTCGAAATCTCATACTATTCTTTTGTAGTGTGAAAAATTTCATAGTTTCACTCTTCAGGCCCAAAGAGAAATTCAATTTTTGGTGGACTATGGTAGTGAATTGTTTGGTCCTAGGAAGGGCCTATCATTCTTCTATTGCAACTAGGAGTGGATATACCCCATCATGGTGTAGCATGCATCCAACACCTTTGCTTAAACAAAGGGTACCATATTTTAAAACTTTTGTCAAAGGGTACTTAAATGACAGAGAAGACACTCTTATTGAGCATTCAAAACCATTGTAGTTCATGAGACAAGGGATATCCTTGATGCAATATAAAATGCATCCAAAAAATTTTGAATGGTTACCCACAAATGGTAGATTTGTGGAAGAAAAATGAAGATGGCATATCGAAGCTTCCTAACGAAGTTCCAAAATTATTGCCACCTAGTGAGTATGTGAAGGATAATGAAAGTGTCATGGAAGGACTCCTTAGATATGTCAATTGGTGCAAAATGCACTTGTAAGAGAAGGGGGATAACTTAGATTATGGCAAGTCAATTAATCCGGTACTAACTTATTGGAAAAACCTTATGGAGGTTTTGAAATCTCAAATAATATGGAAGGATACATTTTATCATGATTTTTGGCGAAAAAATTGATGCAAAGCAATTAGATCTTCAAATCTGGTGCAAGATAATACATTTGATAATGAAGATACATATGAAAATAGTGTACATTTTTGTGGTCCATTACGTAACAAACCAACAAAAGAATTCAATCCATGCCTTGATGTGAGATAAGGAGACTTCTTTCTCATAGAACCATAAGATGTAATGTACCCTTTGTGGTTTGGCATGGCAAAAACTAAAGTTAATCAAACTAGATAATCAGAAACATATCTTAAGGTTCAAATACAATGTTGTATACCTATTTCAAAATGGAAAAACATTAATGATGAAGAAATATATAGAGATTTTTGGACAAAGTATTCGAGAGAAAATATTGTTGATCCTCAACATTTGGAGAATACTTCTTCCATTCTTTGGGCCTGGACACCAAAAGATGGGTGCAAACCAAATAAAACCAAAATTCCAATAGTAGTGATATCAAACATAAAACAAAGCCAAGGGAAAGGAAATGAAGCATTCAAACATTTGAGCTACATCTCAAATGAAGATGTATGCAATTTGTAATTCAATTATAATAGCTTATATGATATTGATCATATTTAAAGATCATTATTGTTTTTAATGTATCCATGATACTATTTTTCATAACTATGTTATAATTTGAAAATAATTTCTAAGTTATTATTATAATACTTCATCATGAAGTTTTGAATGTTTGCAACACCCTTATATCATCTCAATTGCTTACATATGGATAGTTCTCTTGTGTGTAATATATGGAATGTTGGAAGGGGGTAAATCCTCCCAAGCTTGTGTTTTCTTTTGCTTTGCGAACTTTTTATGTTGCATGATTTAATGTCAACTAGATGGCTTTGCTAACTTTTTGTGCAAGAAATAATGTTGACTAGATGGCTCTCTATTAGCACCAATGTTGTTGACTACAAAGGGATAGTATTGATGACATTCAATCATATGGGTTTTTATCAAGTATTAAACTTATTGAGGTGTCTCTAAACACCATACAATTTCAAGATCATTCAATTACATGGATAGTTAACCATACATTAAATTAATTAGGTGTTTCTAAACACCATATCTTTTGAGATAATTTTCTTTAAATGGATGGTTAAAGATTCAATTATATTTTCTCATAATTTAATAATATTTTATGTTATTTATAGATTTTGTGTTTTCTTGAAGTCATTATCTTTTTATATTTTAAAGATATTGATTCAAATGATTGGATGTACACACACACACACACACACACACACACACACATATATATATATATATATATATATATATATATATATATATATATATATATATATATATATATATATATATATATATATATATATATATATATATATATATATATATATATACATACATACATATATATATATATATGTGTGTGTGTGTGTGCGTGTATGTGTTTAATATCAATATTAAATACAATTTTTAAAGAGAGTTGAAAGAGGTGCTTACATATGCTCAAAACGTTTTTTTTTTTTAATATTAAGGACTAGAATGATGAGACTACATGAGGTTGAAACTCTAATGTTGACCCTTTAAACAATTATAAATTGTAATATGTATATTGACAATATGAATATTTGTATCCACTTAGCAAGAGGCTCATGGAGTTCAGCATGCATACACACATATACATACACACTCACATATGTGTACACACACACACACTCACATATATACATACAAAAATATACGCATACATACACAAACATACGCATACATACACAAACATATGCATCCATACATTCACACACATATGTACACACATACATATTACATACTCACATACACATATGCATGCTTGCATACACACATATACACACTCACATACATATACACACACACACACTCATATATATATATATATATATATATATATATATATATATATATATATATATATATATATATATATATATATATATATATATATATATATATATATATATATATATATATATATATATATATATACATACATATACATACACACTCACACCTATACACACACATGCATAAACACATATTAAATATATAATAAATAGTTCCACTCGATTTTTAGGTTTCTTACATATATAAAATCAAATATATAAAGATTAGGCATTTATGGTTTTTAAATTAAAATAGTTATATATAGGAAAAAATTTAAGAAAAAAATTAGAATATATATATATATATAGAGAGAGAGAGAGACACACACACACACACACACACATATATATATATATATATATATATATATATATATATATATATATATATATATATATATATATATATATATATATATATATATATATGTATGTATGTATGTATGTATAGGATTTTCGTATAGATAAATAAATATTAAAATAGCTAGTGTTTAAAATATATAAATTAGATATATATAATTAAATATATAGAAAATAGAGTTTAAGGTTAATATTAAGATATATAATCATATATTTATAAAAAATAGGAAAAAAAGTACAATATATAATCAAATATATATAAAAAAAAGGAGATTAGGATTTTTAGGTTGTTTACACATGCATACACACTTATACACATATACACAGATAATACATATACACATGCATAAACACATATACATGTTTTAGGTTAAGGTCTTTAGCTTTAGGGTTTTTAGGCTCTTTACACATGCATATACACATATCCACATATACACACATAATATATATACACATACACATATATATACATATGCATACACACATATACATGTTTTAGGTCTAGGTTGTTATGATTAGGGTTTTAGGGTTTTTACACATGCATAACATATATATACATATAATACATATCCACACACACATGTATATACACATGCATACACACATATAGATGTTCTAGGTTTAGGTCTTTATGAGTAGGCTTTTAGGTCTTTTACATACATACAATAAAAATAAATATATATAATTAAATATATAAAAAATAGGTTTTTAGGATTTTTAGCTTTTTAAATAAATATATATATATATATATATATATATATATATATATATATATATATATATATATATAATCAAATATATATGAAATCGGGTTTTAGGGTTTTCTAATTCATTTAAATTTATATAAGAAAAACATTTATAGAAAAATTAGAATATATACATAAATATGTATAAAAAATAGGATCATTGTATAGATAAATAAATATGAAAATAGCTAGTGTTTTGAATATATAAATTAAATATATAAAAATAGGATTTTAGTATATTTTATAAAACTAAATGTATATAATTAAGTATATTAAAAATTGAGTTTATGTATAGAAAATAGGTCTTTAGGATTTCTTGGTTTTTACATATGTATAAACAAATATGTAAAAAATAGGGTTTTATGGTTTTCTAATTCAATTAAATTTATGTAAAGAAAAAATTAAGAAACAAATACTCATAATACATATACACATACACATATATATATACACATGCATACATAATTAAATATATGAAAAAGGTCTTTGGGATTTTAGGTTTTTGACACATATATAATCAAATATATAAGAAAGAGGTTTTTAGGGTTTTTCAATTAAATCAAATATATATAAGGAAAAAAATAAAAGAGTTATTGTTGTAAATATATAAATCAAATATATATAGTTAAAGATACAAAAATAAGATTTTATGATTCTTTATTAAATTAAATATATAAAAAATAGAGTTTTAGGTTAAATATTAACATATATATAATCATATTTATACACATGCATAGAAACATATATATGTTTTAGGTATAGGTCTTTAGGATTAAGTGATTTAGGTTTAATAAGAAAAATTATGTTTTTAGACTTATGTTCTAAAATATCCACATGGTATCAGATGGCATCTTCGGATCTAGAGGAGAGAACGGCATGTCCTTGCACTTAGTGCAAGTATCAAATTTATCAAAAACGATGGATTTGTACTGCACATGTTAGAGAATATGGATCCTTTGATAAAAATCGACTACAAAACCTATGCTACCATTCGCATGGTGCCCCTAGTGAGTAGGTGGATCCAAACGACATTACACCGATAACCTCTCATGGATAGAAGAGAACAAAGAGGGAGGTAGAAGTAGAAGGCATTGGTAGCATTACACATAATAAATACCTGGAGGAAATGCTTGAAGCGTCTTATGAGATGGGCATAGATCATGATGGTGGAGAAGATGTCATGGGTTCCATGGACACGATAGAATTTCCACGATTAGAAGATGACAAAGAATACGAGAACATGCAAAGACTAGCCTGTTTACCACTATACAGTGGGTCAAAGATATCTGTAGTATCTGCATCACTCCTGATGCTCAATCTTCAATCCATTTATGGATGGTCAGATAGTAGTGTCTCTCAATTGTTCAGGTAAGTGTATTTGAAATAAACTTTCATTGATGTATCAAAATAAATTTATTTACTAATATCATTCTAATTGCTTATTGTAGGATTCTTAAAGATCAATTTCAGCCAGATGGCAATGACATGCCTCAAACGTGTGGAGATGCAAAAAAATTCTTCAATCCATTGGAATGGACTACACCAAGATCATGCTTGTCCAAATGATTGCGTTCTCTTTCAAAATGAGTATGACCATCTCCACATATGTCCAAAGTGTGGAGGGAGCAAATTTAGAGAAGACCTTGTGGGCAAAGAAGTCCCCGCAAAGGTTCTTTGCCACTTTTTTTATCATGCTAAGAATTAAAAGCACGTTTAGATCCAAATCCATAGTTGAGTTAATGTCATGGCATGTAAAGATCATATCTACAGATGGTGTAATGGGAGTGCTTGCTGACTCCGATGCTTGGAAACACATAGATAGTAAGTGGCCAGAGTTTGCTAGTGAGCCTCTGAACTATCGTCTAGGCCTAGCTATGGATCGAGTAAATCCATTTGGTTTATGCAGCTCTTCATGGAGCACATGGCCTGTATGTTTGGTCAATTATGACATCCCACCATGGTTGGCCACAAAAAAGGGTCATTTATTATTAGCTCTTATTGTGCTAGATAAGTATAAGGTAAAAAACATGGATATATACCTTGCACCACTTATGGAAGAGCAATAAGTGAAGAAGGTGATTTCAGAGTTTCGGACACCTAATGGGTGCATGGGGTTTCTAAAGAATGGCTTCATACAAAATGATAATCTTGGAAGGCGCAAGTCTCATGATTGGTGCATGTTTTTATAGTTTCTGCTCCCTAGAGCTTTAAAAGATTGTCTTTCAGAGGATGTGTGAACAACCATTCATAAAATCAGTTCCTTAGTACGGTGGATCTCTTCTAAAGAGATAAAGAGAGATAGCATAGAGAGTGTGAAACTCAATGCTATAGAGGTTGTCTGTATGGTAGAGAAATACTTCCCCACAAGTATTCTCACAATTCAGCTTCATTTACTAGTTCATGTGGTATATGAAATTGTAAAAGCAGGAACTATCCATAGTCGATGGATATTCTTATTAGAGTGATTTATGAAGACATTAAAAGGGTTTGTTTGATCAAGCGCATGTCCAAAGGGAAGCATGGCAGACGCATGGCTCATACAAGAGTCTCTTGTATTCATAATTGAGTTTCTATGCATGTCAGAACTAGAAATGCCTCGAGCCATACATAGAAATGCCTCGCTTATGGAGCGATGATGAAGGTGTTCGTCTCGTAGGAGATGAACATCAAGGTAAATGGATATAAATAAAAATGGTTGCACCTTTTAGAGAGAGGGCAATGAGGTTTTGCATCGTTAACTCTGATCCTATGTAGAAGTGGTTAGAAAGTTATGAGCTTGCCAAAAAGGAAAGAGCTCAATTTCAAAAGATGTTCCACTTGATTTTTGCCCCTTCCAAAAATTATTTGACCTCTTCCACCATTTCCAATGAGCAGATGGCTAGATATAGTCCTTTCACAAGCAAAGGTAGTGGGTGAGGATATCTCTGAAGAAGAGGAAGAACTCACAAAGGGGTGTGATTGGGAGTATTCTAAATATGGTGCACTATGGTCTCATGGACGACACTTTGAGATTGCACAAATGATGAAAATAGGTCTACTTTTGATAGTGGAATGATGGTGAACTTTTTCCAAAAAATTAGAGCTAATGCAAGAGATGACAATGCTCAAGAAGGCCAGCTAGATTATTGTGGAGTGATTCAAGATATCTTGAAGCTATCCTTAAGGAAGTTTGATTACTTTCTTTTTTATATGAAATGGTTCAAAAGTAGTCACCTCTCGAAGAAGCACAAAAATGAAGTGGGATAAGAGTGCTTTGCTTCAAGTAGACTCCTCAAAGTTATGGATAGATTAAAGAGATGTATTTTTAGTTCTTGAACACTATGAGCAACACATGATATACAAGTGTAGTGCATATCAGTTTGATAAGTCACATAGGCAATCATTCACCAAGAAAGGTTACATACATGGAGATCTCTTGAAGCTTCTCGACACAAATGTTTGGGGACCAAGCAAAGAACCTTCAATTTTTGGTACTATGTGTCATTCAAGCCTATTCAATCAAAGCTCTAAGAAATTTTGGATTTAACACATCAAGAGTAGAAAAGCTTAGAGGCTCAAACTTGAGTTTGAACCTGTTAGCTCTTTTGGATGCAAGAACTAAGAGGCTCGAACGTATGCTCAAGCGCCTTTTGATAAAAGTTTAAACTAGATTTGAGTTCGAGGCACTATTCTTTTGGCTTGCTATCCTGCAATCTTCCATTTTGAATTTGGTTAGCAAATTTTTCAGATACCTTTCTTGGGTTATATATACTCCATGTTGAGTATATGAAATCTCCATTCCAAAAAAAAATCACAAATTTCCCAAATCATTGATTTTGAACTCTTTCTCCATCTGTCTCTTAATCATTTGTATGCCTTTGTCATCTGTTCCTGTAAGTATTATGTCATCAACATAAATACAAACATAGATAAACCCATCTTCACTTGCTTTGACTAGCAAGCTACTATCTGCCTTCTCTGCTTTAGGCTCCAATTTATGTCCAATTGAGTTGGCACATATGCATATGCCAAACATCCAAATATTCTACAATGATCCAAGGTAGGTCTCTTACCCCACCAAGCTTCATATGGTGTCATACCCTGCAAAGCTTTACAAGGCAATCTATTAACCAAATATATGGCTGTGTTTATAGCCTCAGCCCACAAATAGTTAGGGCAATTTTTCTCCTTCAACATAGATCTTGCAAATTCAACAAGTGTCCTATTTCTTCTTTCTGCTACCCCATTTTGTTGAGGAGAGTACCTGCAAGTAATTTCCCTCTTTATACCTGCATTCCACAAGTAATCACTGAACTCATTAGAGAAATACTCTCCCCCTCCATCTGACCTTAACCTCTTCAATTTTTGACTTTTAATTCTTTTTGCATAAGCATGATAGTGTTTAAATGTATTAAACACTTCTGATTTATCTTTGATCACATAGATTGTGATCCACCTGGTAGCATCATCAACATATATGACATAATATCTTGAACTATTTATACTAAAGTCCTTTGAAGGACCCCACACATCTGTATGTACCAATTCAAGTCTTTCTGAATACATAAAACCAAGCTTATTGTATGATTTCTTATGAGCCTTACCTAGCTGACATGCTTCACATCTGTATGTCATGTGTTGACCTACAATGTTAGGCAATCCAAGTATTGAACCATTGTTTATCATTTCTTTGATACCTCTCTCATTAAAATGTCCAAGCCTTTTGTGCCAAAGATCCAATTCTGACACCTTTTGCTCTCCATATGCAAACATAGCATGTCCAATATTTCCTTGTACCTTCAATGTGAAAAGCCTTCCTTCCTTCTTTCCTGTAACAATTTGTTTATACCCTTGACTAGGGTCTTCAACATAAACTCCATCATTAGTGAACCTTACCTCATATCCTTTTTCCACAATTTGACCTACACTGATCAAATTCTTTGGAATTGTAGGGACATACATAACCTTACTCAAGAGAGTGCTTCCATCTTTGGCTTTAACTGAACCAATTGACTTTACCTTGTGCTTAGTATTATCACTTGTTTGAACTGTGTGATTAATTGCCTTATGATCTAAATCAGTCATTAAAGCAATGTTTCCACTCAGATGATTGCTACATCCTGAGTCAATATAAAACACTCTCATGTCCTCATGTGAGGCTTCACATGTTGCATTCATAATAAGAGTCGAATCTTCTTTCTGATCTGATGCATAATTGTAGTAGGTGTTATTATAGGATTGACTTTGGAAGTTTCTTCCTCCACCTCTTCCAAAAGAATTCCTACCACCTCTACCTCTGAAATTTCCTCTCTGAAATCTACCACCTCTTCCTCTTTGATTAAAGTTCAGACTAAAATTACCATTGCTTTGATTATTACGCCAACAATCATGAGATAGATGATTGGTCTTACCACATATCCAACAAGCTCTGACACTTTCTTTGTTGTTTTTGCCTCTTCCTCTACTTCTGCCACTTCCTCTTCCTCTTAGGAAGTTTGCTTGGCTTGGAGTACCTTCATCTTCACCTAATTGCTGCTTTCCTTTGTTAGCTTTCTTCTTGTCTTTAGAATACATTGCATGACCTGCACTCTTATCAACATCTCCTTTGATATCATTCTCAAAAGTTAGCATATGTCCTAACAATTGATTCAAATCAAGAGTAAAATGATCTAATGAAAGTTCTGTAGACAAAATTAAAGGCTTCCACTTCTCATATCCTCTTAGCCCTGTGAGAATTTGTCTTACCAATTTATCTTCTTCAATGTCTTCATCCACTGCACCTAAAGAATCTGCAATGTCCTTCATCTTTGTCACATAATCAGATATTGATTGTGAAGCCTTCTTCTTGAAGGTAATAAACTCTGCCCATAATGAAGCTTTCCTTGATTTAGTTGTATTCTGAAAATGCTCTTCCAAAGCATTCCAAATGTCACTTGCACTTTCAAGTCCTCTAATATGAGGAAGCAAATAGTCATTCACTACCATGTAGATTATGCTCCTTGCTTGAGCATCCTTCTTCATCCAATTCTTTACATCTGCAAGCTCCTCCCTAGTTGGTACACTAGGATCTCTGAACTCTGGCTTTTCTTCTTCTCCTGTGATATATCCCATCAGATCTTTGCTCATAAGATGAGCTTCCATTCTCATAGACCAAGCTGGATAATTTTCTCTATCCAACTTTTCAATTTGGAGACTATCTCCCATCCTTGCTTCACCTGTAGTCTCAAATCTTTAGTCTTTATAAAGAATGAATGTACCTTAGCTTCGAATGTTGCTCCTTCTAATCCTTTGGATAACCTTTATGTGTCTTCCTTCAATCTTTATTCACACTTTATCCTTTTGAACCTTCGAGATGTAAATTTTGTATGTCTGCAGCAGTCGGAGACTTTCTTTCCTCAATTTTGATATAACCTGCTCTGATACCACTGATGGAGAGTGTTAATCTCCAAAAGAACAAGTTATCCTTGATGTTAGACCACCTCTATATCAAGAATAACTTTAGACTCCACTTGTTTTTAAGAAACAATTACCAATTTATCAAGAAACTGATCAACTGTGAAAAAATCACTTCTCTGAAAAAGTCTGCTGCAGATTAATCACTCATTGACTAATCATTTGTGTAAAGTTTTTTATAAAACTTTGTATAATGTTTTTTCTAGAGATTGCGCATCTTCTCCAAGTTAAAACTTCTCAAATGATTGAGTAGATTATGAGAAATGACTCAAACAATGTACCTATGTCTGAAACTGGCTCTCTGCAATAGCGACTTTGACACCTGTAACTTCTAAGCTATGGTTCTCCCAAATTAAAGCCCGTTTGATAAAATGCTTTTAGCCATAGATGGCTTACCTCTCAACTTAAATTTTGAGCCCTCATTTGTGTAAAACTTTACACTGTGCAATGAGCACTATCCATTTCTTTGATAACAAAATCTGCACCTATTTCAGAAGACACTCAGAACTTTTCACATACAAATGTTCCTATTCAAAATTCTCTCAGCCTGTTTGCAATTGGACTCTCAAACTTTAACCATAGATGGATTAACTATGGATTTAGACATGTTCAAAAGGATTCCTCAAAAGATTAACTATAGAAGGAGAATCAGAGGAAAGATCGATGCGCAATTCTCAGAAATATTTTTCTTCTCATAACTTTTCATACATCTGATGGATGTTTCTTTTCTACTCATCTATTGTCTTCTCTATATCTATATCTCTCTTACATCTCTCATATATCTCACCCTATCACTATGAGCACGTATCTATCTATATTTATACGAGTCTAGCTCGTCGATTTTTCAAATACATTGAAATATTTACAAGGGTAATGTACAAAAGAAAAGTTTTTGAATCTATTCTTCACTTTGAAACTGATCTTCAAATCTTTTATTTATCTTTCCACTTCTGAACTTTATGTAATCACTAATTGTTGATTGTTTTGCTCCAACAGGCTCTGCCTCCCAAGCCAACTATGCAGGGAGAGGTAGATCTTCAAGAGGCAGGGGCAAAGGAGGTAAGCAAGGGAGGGGGAGACCCTACAATTCATCTCCATGTAACATTTGTGGTCTATCAAACCACACCACTGATGAGTGTTTCTGGAATTACAAAAATCAGAGAGGAAGAGGCTACCAAAGAGGTGGATACTCTCAGTCTAGAGGAAGGTTCAACCATCACCAAGGCCACAACAATAACTACAACAACAATCACAACAACAATTACAATGGTAACTACGAAGGAGGATTCAGAAATAGAAATGACTACAATAACTACACAGAGGAGCAAGATGACTCTCTCTTGATCATGAACATGACCTCCAAGTTAGGTACAAATGATGATCATTTATTTTATATTGATTCAAGGTGTTCAAATCATGTGGCTGGTAATGTGGCACTACTCTTTGATCTTGAGGAACCCAAAGGTAAACACCAAGTTCAAACAGGTGATGATACAAAACATTCTGTAATCAAATTTGGAAATGTGAAGACATGTGATGGTAATCAGAATTTGTTGAGCAGGGTACTCTATGTACCAACCATTACAAAGAACCTAATAAGTGTTGGCCAGATTGTGGAGAAAGGTTTGCAGGTCAGGTTTAATCAATATGGAGAATTTGTGGAGGACCCAAGACATGGATGCAAAAGGATAGCCAAGGGAGAAAAATCAGGTAGACTATTCACTTTTGAGTTAGAGGACACAAAGAATATTGTTTTATACAGTTATAAGGATCAAACACTTTAAGAGCTTGAAATTTGGCACAAGAGATTAGGTCACATAGGTGAAAGGACCTTGAAACAAATATGCAGGGACCAATGTGTGCTTGGGATACCCAATGTATCCAAGCAACACATCATTTACAAGTGTGGTGCTTGTCAATTTGGTAAGTCTCACAGGTTACCCTACTCAAGAAAAGGATATATGCATGAAGACTACCTAGAGTTGGTGCACACAGATGTTTGGGGACCTAGCAAAGATCCCTTAGTCTCAGGTTCAAGGTACTATGTGTCTTTCATTGATGACTATAGCAGATGGACTGTGTTATACTTTATGAAGCACAAGGATGAAGTGTTTGATTGTTTTAAGAAATATCTTGCATTAGTTGAAAACCAAACAGGAAGGAATTTGAAGAGGCTAAGGTCAGATGGAGGAGGTGAATACTTCTCCTATGAATTTGAGGACTTCTTGCAGGACAGAGGCATAAAAAGGGAAATAACCAATAGGTACTCTCCTAAACAGAATGGGGTAGTTGAAAGAAGGAATAGATTAATTGTTGAGACAGCTAGATTTATGCTTAATGAGAAGAAGCTGCCTAACTATCTTTGGGCAGAGAGTGTCTCTACTGCCACATATCTCATAAACAGGTTACCATCAAAGTCACTTGATGGTATGACACCTTATGAAGCTTGGCATGGTAAGAGACCATCATTAGATCATTGCAAAATTTTTGGATGTGTAGCATATGTGCACATTCCCTCACAGGTAAGAGGAAAGCTAGAGCCAAAGGCTGAAAAATGCATTTTCATTGGATATGACTTGAATAAAAAAGGTTACAGGTTTTACAACCCTACTAACAAGGGATTCATGGTAAGCAGAGATGTAATCTTTGATGAGAATGACTCTTGGTATGAGAATGAATGCAAGAAAGTCAACCTACCCTATGACTTGGAAGAGGAGCTTCCAAAACTCACAAAGGAGGAACCAATTCAGAAAGAAGACTCAAGTTCAGATGATGAGGATACAATCAACCTTGAAGAGTTCAAGGCATGGAAGTCCAAAGGAAAATTGAAGATGAAAAAACTTGAAGACATACCTGAATCATCAACTCAGGCAATAAGAAGATCTCAGAGAGAAAGCAAAAATCCTCTCAGATATGGGTATGATACATCTCTTGTTACTAAACATTCAGTTTATCTTGCAAAGGATTTGTCAAATGAAGAACCAGGTTCATATGAAGAAGCAATCACAAAATCAGAATGGAAAGAAGCTATGGATGAGGAGATTGAAGCACTCAAGGAGAGTGATACATGGGAGTTAGTACCCAAGAAGGAATCCATGAAGGTAATAGGATCCAGATGGATTTATAAATTGAAAAGAAATTCTGATGGTACAATCAACAGGTACAAGGCCAGATTAGTAGCCAAGGGTTTTGCACAAACCCAAGGCATTGACTATGAGGAGATATTTTCCCCTGTGGCCAAGATGCCAACAATCAGAGTGTTGGTTAGTGTGGCTGCTTCCAAGAGTTGGAACATGTACCAATTGGATGCCAAGAATGCTTTCTTGAATGGATGGATCTCAGAAGAAGTTTATATGTCACAACCTCTTGGCTATGAAGACCCTAAGAAGGTAATTTATGTTTGCAAATTAAAGAAGGCTTTATATGGATTGAAGCAGGCACCTAGGGCATGGAATTACAGGCTAACTACATACCTCCAAGAACAAGGATTTGTCATGAGCAAGGCAGATACTTCTTTGTTTATTAAAAGAAGTAATTCAGAGGTAATTTACCTTTGTGTCTATGTTGATGACATCATCATTATAGGTAATGATGTCAATGGAATCAGAAATATCAAAAGCCAGATGATGGAGTTCAAGATCAATGATATTGGATTATTGAAGTATTTACTGGGACTTGAACTAGTTTATACTAATTCTGGGATATACATCACTCAGAAGAAGTATGTATAGGACATGTTAAAGAAATTTCAATTGCAAGATGCTAAGATAGCAAGCACTCCAATGGAGGTCAACCTAAAGCTAAGTGCCCATGAAGGTGATGAAGTCCAAGACATTACAGGATATCAGCGTATGGTGGGTAGCTTGAACTATGCTACCTTAACTAGAATTGATATTGCATATGGAGTTAGTGTGCTAAGTCAATTCATGCACAAAACAAGGATACCTCACCTAGAGGCTGCCAAGAGGATCTTGAAGTATCTCAAGGGTACACAGAACCATGGTTTGTATTTTCCTTATACATCAGATATTGATATAAAAGTCTATTCAGATGCAGATTGGGCAGGATGCAAGGATGATAGGAGGAGCACATCAGGATACATTTCTTTTGCAGGTGACAAACCTATCTCATGGTCTGCAAAGAAGCAACCAACTATGGCATTGTCTTCTACAGAGGCAGAATATAGAGGGCTAGCTAATACCACTCAAGAAGCAATTTGGATTAAGCTTTTGTATACAGAATTGGGCTTATACACAAGGCCTCCAATCATATTTGGAGATAATACAAGTTATCTTCACCTTGCAGCTAATCCTATCTATCATGCAAGGACAAAACACATAGAAGTTCATTATCATTATGTGAGAGAGAAGTTGCTAAGCAAGGACATTCAGTTGACTTATGTGTCTACCAACATGCAATGTGCAGATTTACTTACTAAAGCTTTGGATGGAGTCAAACGTTGCAGGTTCAAATCTATGATTGGATTACAGGATATACTTGAAGATTGAAGATGAAGACTTAAGCCAAAATGTTTGGCTTGAGGGGGAGCTATTGGTGTAAGTTAC
This sequence comes from Ceratopteris richardii, assembly GCA_020310875.1. Lineage (NCBI taxonomy): Eukaryota > Viridiplantae > Streptophyta > Polypodiopsida > Polypodiales > Pteridaceae > Ceratopteris > Ceratopteris richardii. The sequence continues at coordinate 80,165,682 of CM035420.1, read as the reverse complement.
AAGCCTACACATTTGTCTTGGAAGCTATCATGAAGACTTCACATGTATGAAGAATCATAGGAACACATGCTAGTGGTTTATTACCACTTTACCTCATGTAAAAGTCTAAATGACTTGGAATCTTTTTGTAATCACCTACCTAATTGATTCGTGGAAAAGTAGATCACTTGATTGAGATAATATCTCCATACTTTTAGAATCTTGATTATAGGGAGCCAAGAATTTGAATTTGAATTCAAATTCCTATTCACTTCCTATAAAAAATGTACTTGAAAAGTCGCGAGCAGATTGCCTCAATTCCCAAGGCCAAATCTACTGATTTTGAGTGTGTGTGAGGACTATACCATAGCCTACACCTCTCTACACCATTTGGCAATGCTAGTCATGCAAATGGGATTGTATACCAATGTGAATTAATAGATACATTTACATCTATCATCTCTGTGTTCTCTCATTGTTCTCTGATTGCTAGTCAAGGGCATATCTCAGTCATTAATCCACCAACTTCAGTGATTAAAAGCTTCTTGGATTCAGCTCAACGTCATCTACATGCTGAAAAATTTTGAAGTGATTTCATTCAGCCAATTCAGAGAAATCGTTGCCGAGGTGCTCACTGGTCTATCTATGCAACACTCCTAAAAAGTCGGGGGTATTCCAAATCTTGCTAAAGTAATTTCTCTTAGCATAGTTCATTATTTTATATCATTCCACTTGAAAATGGTAGCTTGCTAAGCTAATTGAATATCCCTAGAAGGAATTTTATCAATTGCTAATGTGCTGGTCACACTGAGCAAAACTCTGAGCAGGTGTCAAGACCAAATTAGAAGGTTTTCTTGAGTTTGTGAACTACAAAGTTATCTGTTTTGATTCAATCATTACACATAACATTTCCAAAGGACATATGCCATTTCTTTGTGTCATTTGGAAGCTAAGGGAGTCTACTAATCAAATCTGAAGAAAAAGAGGGCTGGTGCAAAGCAGGTTTAGCAGCATCTACTCACTCTCCTGGATCATCCATCCATCTTTCCCAACAAATTCTACTCTAGTTATCAATCGATAACTTGAATCATGTGAATGGGTGTCGGATAATAGATCCTCCTTTATTCAACTAAAATATCAGTGAATCCCACAAGAGAGATGAAATCATGTTCTTTTAAGTTAGAACATGAAGCTTGAGGTATGCCTAAAATTTTGATATATAGCTTTATTTTTGAGAACAAAAGTTTTGTGTATTCATGTGTATTATATGTATACATGTGTTAGTATGCACATATGTGTGTTTCATGTATATGTATGTGTGTGCATGTGTGTGATATATGTATACATGTGTTTGTATGTACACGTATATGTATGCATATGTATTTGTGTAATATATGTGAGTGTGTTTATAATTGTGTATGCATGTATAGGTATATGTGTGCATGTAGGCATGTATATGTGATGTGTATATATGTATATGTGTACATGTAAATATGTACGCATGTATATGTATACATGTGTGCATGTAGGCATGTATATGTGATGCATATGTATCTACTCCATCATTCTATATATATATATGTATTTGTATCTTCATGATGTGTTGACAATGTTAAAGAAAAATGTACAAGCTCATTTTCACATGAGCTATGCTTGGATAAATTTACCAAATATAAAGATAAAGGAATAGAAGAGGAAAGAAAAAAAAAGTCTAGTCGAAATTCATGATGAGTAAAAGATACAATATCTGCCTTGTAGTAAGTGGCATGTAGTGGGCAATCAAATGAAAGTGGTGAGTTAAGGAGGCACAAAATTCTTTACATTCTCATTGGTCATAAAAGTGGAGTGGGAGCATGTTCGAAACAAGGAGAGAAAGAGGCAAGAGCTCCTAATAGTCGGATCTGGTCATTTTTTCTTCCCATAGACTCCTTCCAGCTGCACGTCATTTTGTACACAGCTCTGTTGTGAAGCTCATATCTCAATCTATATGTATCCATTTCTTGTGTTTAAACACTCATTGGAAAGCTACTTTCTTTATCTCAAATATCTTGTTCAAAGCTTATATATTCTATGAGATATCAGTCAAAGAGTGAAGTCTAGTTTTTTAGCATACTTCTATAGATAGGTAGTCTATTTTGGTTGGTTAAGTTGACCAACCAAAATATATCTAAGTTGCTTGTTTTTTAGCTTTTTGGAAAGCTCTTTGCATGCACTTTCTCTGCCCCAAATATGTCATTCAAAGGGTTTATATTATATGAGATATCTATCAGAGAGTGAAGTCCAATGTTTCAGTATACTTGTGTGCACAAGTCTATTTTGGTCAGTTGAGTTTCTTGACCAAAACTCATCCAAATTACTTGATTTTTAGGTTTTTGGAAAGCTATTTCCTGTAATTTGTATATCTCAAATATCTTTCTTAAAGGATATATATTGAGGGAGTTATCTGTCTAAGAGTGAAGTTCAATTCTTCAACATATTTGTGTGGATAGGTGGTTCATCTTTCTCAGTTGCATTTCCTAATCAAAACTTGTCCAAATTAAGTCATTTATAGCTTGTTAGAGATCTCTTTGTCTACTTTGATTCAGTAAAGGCCCATGTCCATTTGCATTTTGTATTGAGAGCAACAAGCTATCTAAGGTGCAACTATTAGTCCAAGTGTTGGACATACAAGGGTTCACTACACATTTTCATTGCACATAGGAGAACTCATTCTCCACAGTTGGTATTAGAGCAAACTTGGTGCTGAAGCTTCATCAACAAATTTGGAGTTAAAGCAAAGCAAAAGAGGAGCTACAAAACAAGGGGTAGCTTCACAAACACAAGAGCAAAGGACAATATAACTATTCGAGGTAACTCTAAAAGATTTTGATAGTCTTCAATGGCTGACTTGGGTCAACAAGTAGAGAAATTGGATAAGGATAACTATCCCGTGTGGAATTTTAGAATGATCAGCTACCTAATGGGCAAAGGCTTGTGGGGTATTGTGAGCAGCGATGATGCTTAACCTCAAATCAATCAAACTATGGCCACCAAATTCCAAAGGAGGCAAGCAAAAGAATGGGAAGAGAGGAATAGGAGAGTCATGTTCCTCATTTCACGTCATTACTAATGCCATGCTAGGGCATATTCAACATCTAGAGAAAGCTAAGGATGCTTGGAAAGCTCCTGAAAGGATGTATTCAACAAATACCAAAGCTAAGAAACTTCAACTGAAGAATGAGTTGAACAAAATCAAGAAAAGTTTGAGTCAATCCATAACAAATTATACTTTGAAGATTAAGGAGCTAAGTGATGCTCTAGCTTCTATTGGCACAACGATTGAAGATGAAGATATGTGTGTTATACTCTCAACGGATTGAGAGAAGATGAAAGATGGAAGCCTTTTAGAACTTCCATTAACTTGAAAGATGCATATCTAGGTTTTGAACAACTAATCCCTCATCTTGTCACAAAAGAGCTTACTTTGATGGCCCCAAAGGAAAGGACAACCACAACCAAATGTTATATGTAGATCAATGTAAAGGAAGGAACTCAAGAGGAGGCTTAAGAGGAAAAGGAAGAGATCACAACAACTCCAACTACAATCAAAACAATTCAGAAAACAATTCAGAAAACAACAAGGATTCATCAAATGCCATCACACAAAGAAGAGGTCGAGGAAGAAGTAGAGGAAGAGGCCGAGACTCCTAAATTCTCATAGAGGTATAACATGTTATCATTGTGGTAAAGTAGGACACTATGTTAGTGATTTTTGGATGAAGAATGGAAGACCAAATGGAGGAAATCAAAGAGCCAAAGCAACTATGCAAGCACCTCAAGTGAAGGAAGCAAGGATGCACTACTTGCAATGAGACATGAGTATAGAAGCTCTTGTGAAGAGGACAAAAAATGTTACATTGATCCAGGTTGTAGTAACCATATTTCATGCCAAGGAAGTTTGTTCACTAATCTACACGTACCAAGTGGAAAAGGATGTGTTGAAATAGGTGATGATACTCAACATATGATTGAAAATATTGGAGATATACGGCTTGGAGATACAAGTAGAGAAAATGTACTATCTAATGTTCTTCATGTTCTTACAATTTCAAAGAACTTGATTTCAGTAGGACAAATGGTAGAGAAGGGTTATCATGTCATATTCAACGAGAATGGGTGCTTCATAAAGAAATAAGAAGATTTCATAGTTGGACTTATGGCACAAAAAAATAGGACACATCAACATTCCAAAGTTGATGGACATGAGCAAACATGAAGTGGTAAGAGGTCTTCCAAAAACGAGGCAACCATTCAAGAGGAGCAATTATGTGGCCCCAAATGTCTTGGACTTGATACATATGGATGTATTGGGACGAACCCAAGAGGCATCAATGGCTGGTAATAGATCTTTTATCACCTTCATTGATGATCACTCAAGAAAGGTATGGCTGTTTTGTATGAAGGAAAAATTAAAGGTGTTTTCTATATTCAAAAGATTCAAAGTTGAAGTTGAAAAGAAACAAGAAGGTCTATCAAAACCTTAAGGTCCGATGGTGGAGGAGAATACTTCTCCAAATAATTTTTAGATTTTCTACAAGAGAATGGGATCAAAAGGCAGTTTACTTGTAGGTATACACCACAACAAAATGGAGTAGCTGAGATGAAAAATAGGCAAATTGCTGAAATTGCAAGATGCATGCTCAACAAGATGAAGGTACCATTGTACTATTGGGCTGAAGCTACCACAACCACCATTTACTTGATCAATAGGTGCACAACATTGGGAATACATCACTTGATTCCAGAGGAGGTATATTCCGATAAGAAACCTAATCTTACACACCTCAAAGTGTTTGCATGTGTTTGCTTTGTTCACATTCCATAAGAAGTTAGAACAAAGATGGAACAAAGGTTATAAAAATGCATTTTCATCGGCTACTGAATGGAGCAAAAAGGATAAAACTGTTACCACCCTAGAACAAAGGAAGTCCGAGTCTCACAAGATGTGATCTTTGATGAACTAAGACCATGGTATGAAGATAAAGGAAAGGAAAAGATTCTTGAAGAAGATTGTGAGGATTATGCAAGAATAGATCAAAGAGAAGTTCAACAATCAAGCACAAAGGTTTCATGTCCAGAGGCATCTACATCAAATGAAGAATGTTAAACATAGAGGGGGAGTCATTCTTTGTCTCCAAATTCAACTTATAGTAGAGCCAAAGAAGCAAGTGCTACTCCAAACAGTGAGATATATGCAAGTGAAGAAGAATATGAAGAGGTAATCACTCTGATAGTAAAGTTGAATAGGTTAAAGAAGAAAATTTCTAAAGGCAATGAAAGAAGATCTTCAAGGACAAGGTATCCAACTCAAAGGCTAAGTTATGATAGTTTCATGGTGAAACATTTTGCATACATGATGTAGGTTATCAAAGACAAAGAGCCTGAGACATATGAAGAAGCTTGCACACAAAAGGAATGGAAGCGAGGTGTGAAAGAGGAGGTCAAAGCTCTCAAAGATAATTATACATGGGATCTAGTGCCAAAGAAAGAAGGTAAGAAAATTGTTCCAAACAAATGGGCTGATGCGCAAGGCAATGGCCAACGACATGGCGTTGGATCCAATCTGCTTCACACCTCGTTCTTGGCGATGGACCCTCGCGCAGTAGACTCGTCGCTCCGTCAGTCGTCCTTCGTGCTTTCGCTCGTGGAGGTTTGCCGATTGACACTCGGGTGTCCATCGCGATTGACACTAGTGTGTCCATCGCGATTGACGGCACCTTGGGGTCGGTGCTCTGTCAATCGTTAGTTAATCGTCAATCGTCATTTAGTCCTCGTTCAAGTCAGTTGTCCATCGTGGTGTTAGCCGGCGCGCGTCTTTGGTCTTAGTTCTCTGTCCATCGTAGCTTCTATCACCAGCGGAGTTCCCTTTCAGTCGCTGGTTAGCTGGTTCATCTCATTCAAGGCGTTCAATGATGGACGATCGACGGCTAACCCTTCCGGCTGATGAACTAAGCTTAATCCATCGTGTTCCCTATCAGTCGCGACCGACGGGGAACTGGTATTCTAGGGGACTTGCTCGGGTTCCTTGTCCGTCGCGATCGACGCGTAGCCGTTCTGCGCATTGTTTTGAACCTGGGGGCTGGTGCATATCACGAGAACTAAGTTTATGCATCGCGCGTTATCAGTCACGATCCACGGCCAAGTTCTTGGGGAACTCTTTCTAGTCTCCGGTTTTCTCGGTTTACTGCCATCGGTATCTAAAAGGGAAAACAAAAAGGAAAAAGATTTTGAAATCTCCGGGCGCTAAATTGACGTTCCTCATCGTTTTCCACTTGGTGGTTGGTGATCTGGAGAGAGAAACCTTGATGGTTGGTGGGTCTTGGGACATGCTCATGTGAGGCACTAGCTACACTTTTTCCAACCATTGGGTCAACTGCAATTTAAGGGTAAAACACAAATGGGGCTTGTAACAAAATTCGATGCACCTTGAACCTTTTTTATCTCCCATTGATCTTTTGTGGTAGCTTGAAAGGTTTCTTCCTCTTTTGGTGAGTCAACTTGAACTGCTCAATGATTTCCCTCTAATGTCGACCGTTACCCCCTCAATGATTTTGAGCAACGTGGCCCCCCCAGAGCCCCAATGCCCCCATGGAATGGATTCTATCCCATCGGAAGCTGACCCTCCGGTGGTTTCTCTGTGCAAAGAGTAGTCTGTGGAGGCAAAGTAAGAAGAGTTGAGGAAAACTTGTCTGATCGGACAAGTTTTTGGCCCTAGGCCCCCTCTAGAAAGTGTGAGAAGTTGGTTGCGCAAGGAGTGGTTCCCTCGTGGCTTAATTGTGCAAAAATGTCAATTCCTACCGGCGAATCACTTGCTTCTTGTGTTTGAGAATGAAGAGATGGCCTTCAAGGCCCTACAAGCCGGTTCCTGGCAAGTGGGCAGATCCACCTTTTTCCTATTTAAGTGGACCCCAGACTTTGTTTTGAACAAGTCAAAGCCTCTTCGATACCCGCTTTGGGTGGAGCTTCCCATTCTGCCGTACTTTCTGTATAGATTTCTTCGAGAAATCGTGTCACCGATCGGTCGCGTTGTCGAAGAGATTTACTCTCCTTACTCTCCTTACTAAAGCATGATCTTTGACGAAAAGAACAATCAATCTTCTAATTGAAGGATGATCGTATTATGTTCGAGCAAATTTGATGGATTGGCATGATATTTTCTTGACATAGTGTTTCTTTGTGGATGTCAGTGAATCTTACGAATAGAAGATTTTATCACCGATTCAAAGGTCATTGAGAAAGACTTTATTGATTGTCCATGTGAACCTTGTAGTATGAACATTTAGTTTGTAAAGAACTCAAAACGAAACGTATGGCAGATTTGTTTTGGACTCTAACTTTAGAGTTCTAATCTCAAGTGAAAAGGCGCATGCATGAAAAAAAAGCAGGAGGCTTTCGGACATGTTATCAGACGAAAAGGTGGGCTTGCATGCATGCGTTCGGGAGGAACACAAACAAATATAGCGCTGGCAATTCAAGGAAAAAAGGTCACTTCTGGAATCAGACGTCCTTAGAAGACGCTGGAAATATGCAGAGGAAGGAGGAGGGTCTCGCTGCAGAACTCGGAAGGAGAGCTTGCATTGGAATCACGAAGGTCTGGCGCTGATGCACATATCTGATCTGAGGGGAACGTAGTGTTGGCTGAAGAGTTCAAGAGAGGCATCATCCTTTGCACTAACATGCAGATGAAGTGGAGCGCTTCGAGGTTATGTTTATATTGCTGAACAGAAAACTATCATATCTTTATTTGCTCATCATCTTTGGACTTAAGCTATGGCGAGATTAGTATGGATTGAAGACGCGCAAACATGATTGTTGGAGGAGCAGTTGAGAAGAAGCAATTGAGACAAGTCTACGATTTGCATTGATTAAAGTTTCAGGTATTGGATCGCGAGATGTTTATCACATCTATTAAATTCGAAATCCTTCTTTTCATGAATATTATTCGACATTTAAATTGGCTCATAGTTTTCGATTAAGTTCTTCTTCAATGAGCGATTTCGCATGCACAGAATAATTGCATCTCATCATTATCAAATTTATGTAAGCGTTGCGTAGTCATACTTGAGAATTGATGATCTGTTCATGAAGCAGTTTATGCATTGATTTTCTTAGTTTTCATGGGAGAAATCTTTACCTTGTTTTAGATTTCGTTGCGCGTTCTGAATATCCACCACAGGTGCTATAAACGTTCAATGCTAGAAACCTCTTATCTTCATGTTTAAGTTGTGTGATGATTTTTCCTTTCCGTTTTTGAAGTTACACATAAAAACATTTTTCATAAACAAAAGTTAAAAGATGTACGATGAAAGTAATGTATGATCATAGCATTATCTGTGTTTTTGGTACAAGATTTATTAGATATGCTAAGAATCGATTCATATCAATAACATGCATTAATGTTGGCTGTGTTTCTTTCCATTCATGAATTAAAATCAATCCTTCGTATAAGCATAGCGTTTCATGGTTCTTTTCATTTCCTGTCACATCACGATTTTTTTTTTTTAATATGGTTAACGTGCTATGATTTTTCATGGGTAGATATGCATGCATTTCCTTGAATACATGGCTTCAATACACTGCACTGAAGCTTTGACCCCAAAGGCTTGTTTTTCCTATCAATTCTATTGCGTATCACTTATTCACTTCAATTCTCTGTATATCATTTGCTCTCAGATCGTTTTGATTCTGTCGGCTTCGTTACAGATTAATGTTAAAGATTATCTGCAGATTGGTTAATACATTGAACTAGTTTCCAAATGTAGATGTTAAGGCATAAAAGTTTTGCGGTTTCGAACGCAGGTCTCTAAGAGAATTTGTTTGTTTTTGAAACTAAGTCGTTGGCCTATGAGTTTATTAACTTTTATTTATATGAAAGAACATTTCTTAAACTGAACTTGCTGAAGTTTATTTTGCAGGGTAATTGATACCAGGAAGTTATATTTCTTCTGCTTTGAATTAAAACTCTGATTTTATGCAAAAAATAAAATAGCTTTCTTGCTTTGCTCATACATGTTCATATGATTATCTAAAAACAAGGGAAGTATAAAGAAACCAATTTGACTTACGATTACTCCAAAGATCATGCATACGTTTCGGACAAAAATTCGATATATGAAGAATGTGGGAACGCTAAACTTTCACATTATGCTTTTGTTATGACTTTGGAGGATTCCCATATATATCTTAGATGTATGTAAAATTCACACATAGCTCTTATCTACGGAACAAACATTGAGTATTGTTTGAATCTAAACTAGTTGACCATTAACCATCCTATATCACTCGATTTTTGGGCTATCATACAAACCTTGTTGTTTTGCACAGATGATATGTTCGTTTGAAGGAAAAATAAAAAGTGAACCGTTGCAGCTCAAATAAGAGTGGTGATTAAGTAATTCATATCTTTCATTGGTCTTAATCGAAAGAGAGCTGTTGTCTGATGTGTGACGACGAAGGGGTGAATTCCTGTTTTTTACACACATTGAATAGTTAAAAGCAAACATGAATTCGAATGCCGAAAACCTTCTGCATGAAATGGAAGCACGATTAGTTTCATCTATAGAATTAAAGCTTAATTCCAAGTTTGAGTCCTTAAACTCGTTTATTTCAATTTTAACTACAGAAGTATCTGATTTTAATGCGAATCTTAAGTCAATAGATACTCAATTCGATCACGAGTTTAGGAACTTAGAAGGAATGCTTCATTACGACCTTTCAAATTTAACTGAACAGATGGAAACATTGGCAAATCATGTAAAAGAAATCTCTTCCTTCAAAACTATAGGTCAGGAAATTACAAGGTTAAACGAGCACATTGCAAGATTAAACAATCAAATACAAGAAAGTGCTACATGTAAATGCAAAGATAAATATCAAGTACAAGTTCAAAGTAGATCTATGTCTTCTATTGACCAAAACCCTTTACCCGATCATAGAAGAGTTGATCCTAGGGCTTTATATCAACGACCAAAGAGAACTGTAAGATGCTTCTGGTGTGACCAACTAGGTCATACTTATAGGAATTGTATGGCCTATGAGAAAGCATGTAGGCAACACTTGGTATTAGCAAATGAACACAAAATCTGTGATTATCATACAAAGCATCCTTTACACTTGAATCTAGGTAGAGGTGGGATGGTAAAATATTTTGAACAAAAACAAGTAAGATCAAGATCAAACAAACAAGTGAAAAAACACTGGAGAGTAAAACGTGAAAATACCACAAAATCTAATGATCAAGACAATAATATGATGGATAACCCACAAGTTGAACTGATGATGCAAGATATTAAGCTAAATGATAAGCAAGAACATGAGAGAACAACTTATGAGAAACCAGAAAAAACAAAAGATTTTCATAATATATTAATTGAGCAAAAATCTTTACTGAATGATCAAACACTTGAAGAAGAGAAAAGTGAAAAGATGGAAGAACAAGTGAATCTTGAAACTAGCAATCAATCTAATACTAAAGGAAAAATTGAGAAAACTAAACAACTAAGTAATGCAAATGAGAATGCAAACAATGAGACAAAATTTAATGAGAAAGAACAAGAAATTTTTGCAAGAATTATCAATCAAGTTACACAAAACATGACGAAGTCAACAAAAACCATTAAAAGGAAGAATGAGTTATGTATGAAAGAAATTTTTTATGTTTTGTGTTAAAATTATTGTTTCTTACTAATGCGTTTTGACAAGTTATTTTGACAAAACTCGTACAAGAAGCTAAATTGATAAGAGGATATGTTATGATCAAGTTTATGATTGTTTATTGAATGTTTTTTATCCATGACTGGTATTTATATGGGAGTTACAACCTACTTCCTTAACAAAAAGGTATTTATATGGGAGTTGTATCTCTCCCTCATCAAAAGATAATTATGAATGGGAGTTATAACCTACTTCCTTATCAAAAAGGTATTTATATCGGAATTGTTTTACAAAATTAAAATTCTGAATTTCATTAATGATTTAAATATTGCTTTTCTAATCAATGTTTTTGAGTGGTTTAATGCAGGTCAAGCAAGAAAAGACAAATTGATGGAAGCTACAAAATTTGACTTAATGTTACTTGGGGGGGGTTTTTACAGATGAATTATCTAGAAGTCTTGAATTGAAAATTTGGTTTAAATGTGCTAATACTTATGTTTTTTCACGAGTTTGTTTTCAAGATATTTTTCAGGTTCAAGCTGAAGAATGGAACTTTATGGACAACCAAGATTTTCTTCAAGAGTAGAATATGAAAACCTTTTACTTCCAGTTTTGCACCATTTTATTTAAGCGTGCATTTCAAGTATGCATTAAATTATGTACGAACACATATTGAGTTTTTCCCTTAGGTGCACGTTCATTTGCACCAATATCAATTGTAACAGGTATTATGAAATTTGTGAGAAAATTCTAAGTACAGGAAATATAAAACCTCTTCATCAGAAGCTCTTATCTCTTATGCACCATAATTTTGAAAATGCACATAAAGTATGCATGTGGTAGGGTCGCACTATATGACCATGCATCTAGGCACGAACTTATCTATATCCATGCACATATGAGAGACTGTAAGGATTTATGTAATTTCACATTGCTATGTATGTGAGTGAGTGCACCAACCTCACCATCAAAAGCCATTTCCTTTATTTATTGCACCATGTTTTTCCTGTATGCATTTTAAAGTATGCATTTATAGGGATAATTACACAGCCGTGCATAAGGCACTTTGATTTTAAAACCCATGCACATATATTATGCTATGAAATTGACTTTTATCATAAACCAAAAAACAGGTCTTCGTTTGGCGCATCCGAAGGAAGCACAGGTTTGGTGGGGGTGGATGTCGGAGAGATTTACTCTCCTTACTAAAGCATGATCTTTGACGAAAAGAACAATCAATCTTCTAATTGAAGGATGATCGTATTATGTTCGAGCAAATTTGATGGATTGGCATGATATTTTCTTGACATAGTGTTTCTTTGTGGATGTCAGTGAATCTTACGAATAGAAGATTTTATCACCGATTCAAAGGTCATTGAGAAAGACTTTATTGATTGTCCATGTGAACCTTGTAGTATGAACATTTAGTTTGTAAAGAACTCAAAACGAAACGTATGGCAGATTTGTTTTGGACTCTAACTTTAGAGTTCTAATCTCAAGTGAAAAGGCGCATGCATGAAAAAAAAGCAGGAGGCTTTCGGACATGTTATCAGACGAAAAGGTGGGCTTGCATGCATGCGTTCGGGAGGAACACAAACAAATATAGCGCTGGCAATTCAAGGAAAAAAGGTCACTTCTGGAATCAGACGTCCTTAGAAGACGCTGGAAATATGCAGAGGAAGGAGGAGGGTCTCGCTGCAGAACTCGGAAGGAGAGCTTGCATTGGAATCACGAAGGTCTGGCGCTGATGCACATATCTGATCTGAGGGGAACGTAGTGTTGGCTGAAGAGTTCAAGAGAGGCATCATCCTTTGCACTAACATGCAGATGAAGTGGAGCGCTTCGAGGTTATGTTTATATTGCTGAACAGAAAACTATCATATCTTTATTTGCTCATCATCTTTGGACTTAAGCTATGGCGAGATTAGTATGGATTGAAGACGCGCAAACATGATTGTTGGAGGAGCAGTTGAGAAGAAGCAATTGAGACAAGTCTACGATTTGCATTGATTAAAGTTTCAGGTATTGGATCGCGAGATGTTTATCACATCTATTAAATTCGAAATCCTTCTTTTCATGAATATTATTCGACATTTAAATTGGCTCATAGTTTTCGATTAAGTTCTTCTTCAATGAGCGATTTCGCATGCACAGAATAATTGCATCTCATCATTATCAAATTTATGTAAGCATTGCGTAGTCATACTTGAGAATTGATGATCTGTTCATGAAGCAGTTTATGCATTGATTTTCTTAGTTTTCATGGGAGAAATCTTTACCTTGTTTTAGATTTCGTTGCGCGTTCTGAATATCCACCACAGGTGCTATAAACGTTCAATGCTAGAAACCTCTTATCTTCATGTTTAAGTTGTGTGATGATTTTTCCTTTCCGTTTTTGAAGTTACACATAAAAACATTTTTCATAAACAAAAGTTAAAAGATGTACGATGAAAGTAATGTATGATCATAGCATTATCTGTGTTTTTGGTACAAGATTTATTAGATATGCTAAGAATCGATTCATATCAATAACATGCATTAATGTTGGCTGTGTTTCTTTCCATTCATGAATTAAAATCAATCCTTCGTATAAGCATAGCGTTTCATGGTTCTTTTCATTTCCTGTCACATCACGATTTTTTTTTTTAATATGGTTAACGTGCTATGATTTTTCATGGGTAGATATGCATGCATTTCCTTGAATACATGGCTTCAATACACTGCACTGAAGCTTTGACCCCAAAGGCTTGTTTTTCCTATCAATTCTATTGCGTATCACTTATTCACTTCAATTCTCTGTATATCATTTGCTCTCAGATCGTTTTGATTCTGTCGGCTTCGTTACAGATTAATGTTAAAGATTATCTGCAGATTGGTTAATACATTGAACTAGTTTCCAAATGTAGATGTTAAGGCATAAAAGTTTTGCGGTTTCGAACGCAGGTCTCTAAGAGAATTTGTTTGTTTTTGAAACTAAGTCGTTGGCCTATGAGTTTATTAACTTTTATTTATATGAAAGAACATTTCTTAAACTGAACTTGCTGAAGTTTATTTTGCAGGGTAATTGATACCAGGAAGTTATATTTCTTCTGCTTTGAATTAAAACTCTGATTTTATGCAAAAAATAAAATAGCTTTCTTGCTTTGCTCATACATGTTCATATGATTATCTAAAAACAAGGGAAGTATAAAGAAACCAATTTGACTTACGATTACTCCAAAGATCATGCATACGTTTCGGACAAAAATTCGATATATGAAGAATGTGGGAACGCTAAACTTTCACATTATGCTTTTGTTATGACTTTGGAGGATTCCCATATATATCTTAGATGTATGTAAAATTCACACATAGCTCTTATCTACGGAACAAACATTGAGTATTGTTTGAATCTAAACTAGTTGACCATTAACCATCCTATATCACTCGATTTTTGGGCTATCATACAAACCTTGTTGTTTTGCACAGATGATATGTTCGTTTGAAGGAAAAATAAAAAGTGAACCGTTGCAGCTCAAATAAGAGTGGTGATTAAGTAATTCATATCTTTCATTGGTCTTAATCGAAAGAGAGCTGTTGTCTGATGTGTGACGACGAAGGGGTGAATTCCTGTTTTTTACACACATTGAATAGTTAAAAGCAAACATGAATTCGAATGCCGAAAACCTTCTGCATGAAATGGAAGCACGATTAGTTTCATCTATAGAATTAAAGCTTAATTCCAAGTTTGAGTCCTTAAACTCGTTTATTTCAATTTTAACTACAGTAGTATCTGATTTTAATGCGAATCTTAAGTCAATAGATACTCAATTCGATCACGAGTTTAGGAACTTAGAAGGAATGCTTCATTACGACCTTTCAAATTTAACTGAACAGATGGAAACATTGGCAAATCATGTAAAAGAAATCTCTTCCTTCAAAACTATAGGTCAGGAAATTACAAGGTTAAACGAGCACATTGCAAGATTAAACAATCAAATACAACAAAGTGCTACATGTAAATGCAAAGATAAATATCAAGTACAAGTTCAAAGTAGATCTATGTCTTCTATTGACCAAAACCCTTTACCCGATCATAGAAGAGTTGATCCTAGGGCTTTATATCAACGACCAAAGAGAACTGTAAGATGCTTCTGGTGTGACCAACTAGGTCATACTTATAGGAATTGTATGGCCTATGAGAAAGCATGTAGGCAACACTTGGTATTAGCAAATGAACACAAAATCTGTGATTATCATACAAAGCATCCTTTACACTTGAATCTAGGTAGAGGTGGGATGGTAAAATATTTTGAACAAAAACAAGTAAGATCAAGATCAAACAAACAAGTGAAAAAACACTGGAGAGTAAAACGTGAAAATACCACAAAATCTAATGATCAAGAAAATAATATGATGGATAACCCACAAGTTGAACTGATGATGCAAGATATTAAGCTAAATGATAAGCAAGAACATGAGAGAACAACTTATGAGAAACCAGAAAAAACAAAAGATTTTCATAATATATTAATTGAGCAAAAATCTTTACTGAATGATCAAACACTTGAAGAAGAGAAAAGTGAAAAGATGGAAGAACAAGTGAATCTTGAAACTAGCAATCAATCTAATACTAAAGGAAAAATTGAGAAAACTAAACAACTAAGTAATGCAAATGAGAATGCAAACAATGAGACAAAATTTAATGAGAAAGAACAAGAAATTTTTGCAAAAAGTATCAATCAAGTTACACAAAACATGGCGAAGTCAACAAAAACCATTAAAAGGAAGAATGAGTTATGTATGCAAGAAATTTTTTATGTTTTGTGTTAAAATTATTGTTTCTTACTAATGCGTTTTGACAAGTTATTTTGACAAAACTGGTACAAGAAGCCAAATTGATAAGAGGATATGTTATGATCAAGTTTATGATTGTTTATTGAATGTTTTTTATCCATGACTGGTATTTATATGGGAGTTACAACCTACTTCCTTAACAAAAAGGTATTTATATGGGAGTTGTATCTCTCCCTCATCAAAAGATAATTATGAATGGGAGTTATAACCTACTTCCTTATCAAAAAGGTATTTATATCGGAATTGTTTTACAAAATTAAAATTCTGAATTTCATTAATGATTTAAATATTGCTTTTCTAATCAATGTTTTTGAGTGGTTTAATGCAGGTCAAGCAAGAAAAGACAAATTGATGGAAGCTACAAAATTTGACTTAATGTTACTTCGGGGGGGTTTTTACAGATGAATTATCTAGAAGTTTTGAATTGAAAAATTTGGTTTAAATGTGCTAATACTTATGTTTTTTCACGAGTTTGTTTTCAAGATATTTTTCAGGTTCAAGCTGAAGAATGGAACTTTATGGACAACCAAGATTTTCTTCAAGAGTAGAATATGAAAACCTTTTACTTCCAGTTTTGCACCATTTTATTTAAGCGTGCATTTCAAGTATGCATTAAATTATGTATGAACACATATTGAGTTTTTCCCTTAGGTGCACGTTCATTTGCACCAATATCAATTGTAACAGGTATTATGAAATTTGTGAGAAAATTCTAAGTACAGGAAATATAAAACCTCTTCATCAGAAGCTCTTATCTCTTATGCACCATAATTTTGAAAATGCACATAAAGTATGCATGTGGTAGGGTCGCACTATATGACCATGCATCTAGGCACGAACTGATCTATATCCATGCACATATGAGAGATTGTAAGGATTTACGTAATTTCACATTGCTATGTATGTGAGTGAGTGCACCAACCTCACCATCAAAAGCCATTTCCTTTATTTATTGCACCATGTTTTTCCTGTATGCATTTTAAAGTATGCATTTATAGGGCTAATTACACAGCCGTGCATAAGGCACTTTGATTTTAAAACCCATGCACATATATTATGCTATGAAATTGACTTTTATCATAAACCAGAAAACAGGTCTTCGTTTGGCGCATCCGGAGGAAGCACAGGTTTGGTGGGGGTGGATGTTGGAGAGATTTACTCTCCTTACTCTCCTTACTAAAGCATGATCTTTGACGAAAAGAACATTCAATCTTCTAATTGAAGGATGATCGTATTATGTTCGAGCAAATTTGATGGATTGGCATGATATTTTCTTGACATAGTGTTTCTTTGTGGATGTCAGTGAATCTTACGAATAGAAGATTTTATCACCAATTCAAAGGTCATTGAGAAAGACTTTATTGATTGTCCATGTGAACCTTGTAGTATGAACATTTAGTTTGTAAAGAACTCAAAACGAAACGTATGGCAGATTTGTTTTGGACTCTAACTTTAGAGTTCTAATCTCAAGTGAAAAGGTGCATGCATGAAAAAAAAGCAGGAGGCTTTCGGACATGTTATCAGACGAAAAGGTGGGCTTGCATGCATGCGTTCGGGAGGAACACAAACAAATATAGCGCTGGCAATTCAAGGAGAAAAGGTCACTTCTGGAATCGGACGTCCTTAGAAGACACTGGAAATATGCAGAGGAAGGAGGAGGGTCTCGCTGCAGAACTCGGAAGGAGAGCTTGCACAAAACATGACGAAGTCAACAAAAACCATTAAAAGGAAGAATGAGTTATGTATGCAAGAAATTTTTTATGTTTTGTGTTAAAATTATTGTTTCTTACTAATGCGTTTTGACAAGTTATTTTGGCAAAACTGGTACAAGAAGCCAAATTGATAAGAGGATATGTTATGATCAAGTTTATGATTGTTTATTGAATGTTTTTTATCCATGACTGGTATTTATATGGGAGTTAGAACCTACTTCCTTAACAAAAAGGTATTTATATGGGAGTTGTATCTCTCCCTCATCAAAAGATAATTATGAATGGGAGTTATAACCTACTTCCTTATCAAAAAGGTATTTATATCGGAATTGTTTTACAAAATTAAAATTCTGAATTTCATTAATGATTTAAATATTGCTTTTCTAATCAATGTTTTTGAGTGGTTTAATGCAGGTCAAGCAAGAAAAGACAAATTGATGGAAGCTACAAAATTTAACTTAATGTTACTTCGGGGGGGGGTTTTACAGATGAATTATCTAGAAGTTTTGAATTGAAAAATTTGGTTTAAATGTGCTAATACTTATGTTTTTTCACGAGTTTGTTTTCAAGATATTTTTCAGGTTCAAGCTGAAGAATGGAACTTTATGGACAACCAAGATTTTCTTCAAGAGTAGAATATGAAAACCTTTTACTTCCAGTTTTGTACCATTTTATTTAAGCATGCATTTCAAGTATGCATTAAATTATGTATGAACACATATTGAGTTTTTCCCTTAGGTGCACGTTCATTTGCACCAAAATGAATTGTAACAGGTATTATGAAATTTGTGAGAAAATTCTAAGTACAGGAAATATAAAACCTCTTCATCAGAAGCTCTTATCTCTTATGCACCATAATTTTGAAAATGCACATAAAGTATGCATGTGGTAGGATCGCACTATATGACCATGCATCTAGGCACGAACTGATCTATATCCATGCACATATGAGAGACTTTAAGGATTTATGTAATTTCACATTGCTATGTATGTGAGTGAGTGCACCAACCTCACCATCAAAAGCCATTTCCTTTATTTATTGCACCATGTTTTTCCTGTATGCATTTTAAAGTATGCATTTATAGGGCTAATTACACAGCCGTGTATAAGGCACTTTGATTTTAAAACCCATGCACATATATTATGCTATGAAATTGACTTTTATCATAAACCAGAAAACAGGTCTTCGTTTGGCGCATCCGGAGGAAGCACAGGTTTGGTGGGGGTGGATGTCGGAGAGATTTACTCTCATTACTCTCCTTACTAAAGCATGATCTTTGACGAAAAGAACAATCAATCTTCTAATTGAAGGATGATCGTATTATGTTCGAGCAAATTTGATGGATTGGCATGATATTTTCTTGACATAGTGTTTCTTTGTGGATGTCAGTGAATCTTACGAATAGAAGATTTTATCACCAATTCAAAGGTCATTGAGAAAGACTTTATTGATTGTCCATGTGAACCTTGTAGTATGAACATTTAGTTTGTAAAGAAATCAAAACGAAACGTATGGCAGATTTGTTTTGGACTCTAACTTTAGAGTTCTAATCTCAAGTGAAAAGGTGCATGCATGAAAAAAAAGCAGGAGGCTTTCGGACATGTTATCAGACGAAAAGGTGGGCTTGCATGCATGCGTTCGGGAGGAACACAAACAAATATAGCGCTGGCAATTCAAGGAGAAAAGGTCACTTCTGGAATCGGACGTCCTTAGAAGACACTGGAAATATGCAGAGGAAGGAGGAGGGTCTCGCTGCAGAACACGGAAGGAGAGCTTGCACAAAACATGACGAAGTCAACAAAAACCATTAAAAGGAAGAATGAGTTATGTATGCAAGAAATTTTTTATGTTTTGTGTGAAAATTATTGTTTCTTACTAATGCGTTTTGACAAGTTATTTTGGCAAAACTGGTACAAGAAGCCAAATTGATAAGAGGATATGTTATGATCAAGTTTATGATTGTTTATTGAATGTTTTTTATCCATGACTGGTATTTATATGGGAGTTAGAACCTACTTCCTTAACAAAAAGGTATTTATATGGGAGTTGTATCTCTCCCTCATCAAAAGATAATTATGAATGGGAGTTATAACCTACTTCCTTATCAAAAAGGTATTTATATCGGAATTGTTTTACAAAATTAAAATTCTGAATTTCATTAATGATTTAAATATTGCTTTTCTAATCAATGTTTTTGAGTGGTTTAATGCAGGTCAAGCAAGAAAAGACAAATTGATGGAAGCTACAAAATTTAACTTAATGTTACTTCGGGGGGGGTTTTACAGATGAATTATCTAGATGTTTTGAATTGAAAAATTTGGTTTAAATGTGCTAATACTTATGTTTTTTCACGAGTTTGTTTTCAAGATATTTTTCAGGTTCAAGCTGAAGAATGGAACTTTATGGACAACCAAGATTTTCTTCAAGAGTAGAATATGAAAACCTTTTACTTCCAGTTTTGTACCATTTTATTTAAGCATGCATTTCAAGTATGCATTAAATTATGTATGAACACATATTGAGTTTTTCCCTTAGGTGCACGTTCATTTGCACCAAAATCAATTGTAACAGGTATTATGAAATTTGTGAGAAAATTCTAAGTACAGGAAATATAAAACCTCTTCATCAGAAGCTCTTATCTCTTATGCACCATAATTTTGAAAATGCACATAAAGTATGCATGTGGTAGGATCGCACTATATGACCATGCATCTAGGCACGAACTGATCTATATCCATGCACATATGAGAGACTGTAAGGATTTATGTAATTTCACATTGCTATGTATGTGAGTGAGTGCACCAACCTCACCATCAAAAGCCATTTCCTTTATTTATTGCACCATGTTTTTCCTGTATGCATTTTAAAGTATGCATTT
This sequence comes from Ceratopteris richardii, assembly GCA_020310875.1. NCBI lineage: Eukaryota > Viridiplantae > Streptophyta > Polypodiopsida > Polypodiales > Pteridaceae > Ceratopteris > Ceratopteris richardii. The sequence continues at coordinate 80,145,584 of CM035420.1, read as the reverse complement.
ATAGGGCTAATTACACAGCCGTGCATAAGGCACTTTGATTTTAAAACCCATGCACATATATTATGCTATGAAATTGACTTTTATCATAAACCAGAAAACAGGTCTTCGTTTGGCGCATCCGGAGGAAGCACAGGTTTGGTGGGGGTGGATGTCGGAGAGATTTACTCTCATTACTCTCCTTACTAAAGCATGATCTTTGACGAAAAGAACAATCAATCTTCTAATTGAAGGATGATCGTATTATGTTCAAGCAAATTTGATGGATTGGCATGATATTTTCTTGACATAGTGTTTCTTTGTGGATGTCAGTGAATCTTACGAATAGAAGATTTTATCACCAATTCAAAGGTCATTGAGAAAGACTTTATTGATTGTCCATGTGAACCTTGTAGTATAAACATTTAGTTTGTAAAGAACTCAAAACGAAACGTATGGCAGATTTGTTTTGGACTCTAACTTTAGAGTTCTAATCTCAAGTGAAAAGGCGCATGCATGAAAAAGAAGCAGGAGGCTTTCAGACATGTTATCAGACGAAAAGGTGGGCTTGCATGCATGCGTTCGGGAGGAACACAAACAAATATAACGCTGGCAATTCAAGGAAAAAAGGTCACTTCTGGAATCGGACGTCCTTAGAAGACGCTGGAAATATGCAGAGGAAGGAGGAGGGTCTCGCTGCAGAACTCGGAAGGAGAGCTTGCATTGGAATCACGAAGGTCTGGCGCTGATGCACATATCTGATCTGAGGGGAACGTAGTGTTGGCTGAAGAGTTCAAGAGAGGCATCATCCTTTGCACTAACATGCAGATGAAGTGGAGCGCTTCGAGGTTATGTTTATATTGCTGAACAGAAAACTATCATATCTTTATTTGCTCATCATCTTTGGACTTAAGCTATGGCGAGATTAGTATGGATTGAAGACGTGCAAACATGATTGTTGGAGGAGCAGTTCAGAAGAAGCAATTGAGACAAGTCTACGATTTGCATTGATTAAAGTTTCAGGTATTGGATCGCGAGATGTTTATCACATCTATTAAATTAGAAATCCTTCTTTTCATGAATATTATTCGACATTTAAATTGGCTCATAGTTTTCGATTAAGTTCTTCTTCAATGAGCGATTTCGCATGCACAGAATAATTGCATCTCATCATTATCAAATTTATGTAAGCGTTGCGTAGTCATACTTGAGAATTGATGATCTGTTCATGAAGCAGTTTATGCATTGATTTTCTTAGTTTTCATGGGAGAAATCTTTACCTTGTTTTAGATTTCGTTGCGCGGTTTCGAACGCAGGTCTCTAAGAGAATTTGTTTGTTTTTGAAACTAAGTCGTTGGCCTATGAGTTTATTAACTTTTATTTATATGAAAGAACATTTCTTAAACTGAACTTGCTGAAGTTTATTTTGCAGGGTAATTGATACGAGGAAGTTATATTTCTTCTGCTTTGAATTAAAACTCTGATTTTATGCAAAAAATAAAATAGCTTTCTTGCTTTGCTCATACATGTTCATATGATTATCTAGAAACAAGGGAAGTATAAAGAAACCAATTTGACTTACGATTACTCCAAAGATCATGCATACGTTTCGGACAAAAATTCGATATATGAAGAATGTGGGAACGCTAAACTTTCACATTATGCTTTTGTTATGACTTTGGAGGATTCCCATATATATCTTAGATGTATGTAAAATTCACACATAGCTCTTATCTACGGAACAAACATTGAGTATTGTTTGAATCTAAACTAGTTGACCATTAACCATCCTATATCACTCGATTTTTGGGCTATCATACAAACCTTGTTGTTTTGCACAGATGATATGTTCGTTTGAAGGAAAAATAAAAAGTGAACCGTTGCAGCTCAAATAAGAGTGGTGATTAAGTAATTCATATCTTTCATTGGTCTTAATCGAAAGAGAGCTGTTGTCTGATGTGTGACGACGAAGGGGTGAATTCCTGTTTTTTACACACATTGAATAGTTAAAAGCAAACATGAATTCGAATGCCGAAAACCTTCTGCATGAAATGGAAGCACGATTAGTTTCATCTATAGAATTAAAGCTTAATTCCAAGTTTGAGTCCTTAAACTCGTTTATTTCAATTTTAACTACAGTAGTATCTGATTTTAATGCGAATCTTAAGTCAATAGATACTCAATTCGATCACGAGTTTAGGAACTTAGAAGGAATGCTTCATTACGACCTTTCAAATTTAACTGAACAGATGGAAACATTGGCAAATCATGTAAAAGAAATCTCTTCCTTCAAAACTATAGGTCAGGAAATTACAAGGTTAAACGAGCACATTGCAAGATTAAACAATCAAATACAACAAAGTGCTACATGTAAATGCAAAGATAAATATCAAGTACAAGTTCAAAGTAGATCTATGTCTTCTATTGACCAAAACCCTTTACCCGATCATAGAAGAGTTGATCCTAGGGCTTTATATCAACGACCAAAGAGAACTGTAAGATGCTTCTGGTGTGACCAACTAGGTCATACTTATAGGAATTGTATGGCCTATGAGAAAGCATGTAGGCAACACTTGGTATTAGCAAATGAACACAAAATCTGTGATTATCATACAAAGCATCCTTTACACTTGAATCTAGGTAGAGGTGGGATGGTAAAATATTTTGAACAAAAACAAGTAAGATCAAGATCAAACAAACAAGTGAAAAAACACTGGAGAGTAAAACGTGAAAATACCACAAAATCTAATGATCAAGACAATAATATGATGGATAACCCACAAGTTGAACTGATGATGCAAGATATTAAGCTAAATGATAAGCAAGAACATGAGAGAACAACTTATGAGAAACCAGAAAAAACAAAAGATTTTCATAATATATTAATTGAGCAAAAATCTTTACTGAATGATCAAACACTTGAAGAAGAGAAAAGTGAAAAGATGGAAGAACAAGTGAATCTTGAAACTAGCAATCAATCTAATACTAAAGGAAAAATTGAGAAAACTAAACAACTAAGTAATGCAAATGAGAATGCAAACAATGAGACAAAATTTAATGAGAAAGAACAAGAAATTTTTGCAAAAATTATCAATCAAGTTACACAAAACATGACGAAGTCAACAAAAACCATTAAAAGGAAGAATGAGTTATGTATGCAAGAAATTTTTTATGTTTTGTGTTAAAATTATTGTTTCTTACTAATGCGTTTTGACAAGTTATTTTGACAAAACTGGTACAAAAAGCCAAATTGATAAGAGGATATGTTATGATCAAGTTTATGATTGTTTATTGAATGTTTTTTATCCATGACTGGTATTTATATGGGAGTTAGAACCTAATTACTTAACAAAAAGGTATTTATATGGGAGTTGTATCTCTCCCTCATCAAAAGATAATTATGAATGGGAGTTATAACCTACTTCCTTATCAAAAAGGTATTTATATCGGAATTGTTTTACAAAATTAAAATTCTGAATTTCATTAATGATTTAAATATTGCTTTTCTAATCAATGTTTTTGAGTGGTTTAATGCAGGTCAAGCAAGAAAAGACAAATTGATGGAAGCTACAAAATTTGACTTAATGTTACTTCGGGGGGGTTTTTACAGATGAATTATCTAGAAGTTTTGAATTGAAAAATTTGGTTTAAATGTGCTAATACTTATGTTTTTTCACGAGTTTGTTTTCAAGATATTTCTCAGGTTCAAGCTGAAGAATGGAACTTTATGGACAACCAAGATTTTCTTCAAGAGTAGAATATGAAAACCTTTTACTTCCAGTTTTGCACCATTTTATTTAAGCGTGCATTTCAAGTATGCATTAAATTATGTATGAACACATATTGAGTTTTTCCCTTAGGTGCACGTTCATTTGCACCAATATCAATTGTAACAGGTATTATGAAATTTGTGAGAAAATTCTAAGTACAGGAAATATAAAACCTCTTCATCAGAAGCTCTTATCTCTTATGCACCATAATTTTGAAAATGCACATAAAGTATGCATGTGGTAGGGTCGCACTATATGACCATGCATCTAGGCAAGAACTGATCTATATCCATGCACATATGAGAGACTGTAAGGATTTACGTAATTTCACATTGCTATGTATGTGAGTGAGTGCACCAACCTCACCATCAAAAGCCATTTCCTTTATTTATTGCACCATGTTTTTCCTGTATGCATTTTAAAGTATGCATTTATAGGGCTAATTACATAGCCGTGCATAAGGCACTTTGATAATAAAACCCATGCACATATATTATGCTATGAAATTGACTTTTATCATAAACCAGAAAACAGGTCTTCGTTTGGCGCATTCGGAGGAAGCACAGGTTTGGTGGGGGTGGATGTCGGAGAGATTTACTCTCCTTACTCTCCTTACTAAAGCATGATCTTTGACAAAAAGAACAATCAATCTTCTAATTGAAGGATGATCGTATTATGTTCGAGCAAATTTGATGGATTGGCATGATATTTTCTTGACATAGTGTTTCTTTGTGGATGTCAGTGAATCTTACGAATAGAAGATTTTATCACCGATTCAAAGGTCATTGAGAAAGACTTTATTGATTGTCCATGTGAACCTTGTAGTATGAACATTTAGTTTGTAAAGAACTCAAAACGAAACGTATGGCAGATTTGTTTTGGACTCTAACTTTAGAGTTCTAATCTCAAGTGAAAAGGTGCATGCATGAAAAAAAAGCAAGAGGCTTTCGGACATGTTATCAGACGAAAAGGTGGGCTTGCATGCATGCGTTCGGGAGGAACACAAACAAATATAGCGCTGGCAATTCAAGGAAAAAAGGTCACTTCTGGAATCGGACGTCCTTAGAAGACACTGGAAATATGCAGAGGAAGGAGGAGGGTCTCGCTGCAGAACTCGGAAGGAGAGCTTGCATTGGAATCACGAGGGTCTGGCGCTGATGCACATATCTGATCTGAGGGGAACGTAGTGTTGGCTGAAGAGTTCAAGAGAGGCATCATCCTTTGCACTAACATGCAGATGAAGTGGAGCGCTTCGAGGTTATGTTTATATTGCTGAATAGAAAACTATCATATCTTTATTTGCTCATCATCTTTGGACTTAAGCTATGGCGAGATTAGTATGGATTGAAGACGCGCAAACATGATTGTTGGAGGAGCAGTTGAGAAGAAGCAATTGAGACAAGTCTACGATTTGCATTGATTAAAGTTTCAGGTATTGGATCGCGAGATGTTTATCACATCTATTAAATTCGAAATCCTTCTTTTCATGAATATTATTCGACATTTAAATTGGCTCATAGTTTTCGATTAAGTTCTTCTTCAATGAGCGATTTCGCATGCACAGAATAATTGCATCTCATCATTATCAAATTTATGTAAGCATTGCGTAGTCATACTTGAGAATTGATGATCTGTTCATGAAGCAGTTTATGCATTGATTTTCTTAGTTTTCATGGGAGAAATCTTTACCTTGTTTTAGATTTCGTTGCGCGTTCTGAATATCCACCACAGGTGCTATAAACGTTCAATGCTAGAAACCTCTTATCTTCATGTTTAAGTTGTGTGATGATTTTTCCTTTCCGTTTTTGAAGTTACACATAAAAACATTTTTCATAAACAAAAGTTAAAAGATGTACGATGAAAGTAATGTATGATCATAGCATTATCTGTGTTTTTGGTACAAGATTTATTAGATATGCTAAGAATCGATTCATATCAATAACATGCATTAATGTTGGCTGTGTTTCTTTCCATTCATGAATTAAAATCAATCCTTCGTATAAGCATAGCGTTTCATGGTTCTTTTCATTTCCTGTCACATCACGATTTTTTTTTTTTAATATGGTTAACGTGCTATGATTTTTCATGGGTAGATATGCATGCATTTCCTTGAATACATGGCTTCAATACACTGCACTGAAGCTTTGACCCCAAAGGCTTGTTTTTCCTATCAATTCTATTGCGTATCACTTATTCACTTCAATTCTCTGTATATCATTTGCTCTCAGATCGTTTTGATTCTGTCGGCTTCGTTACAGATTAATGTTAAAGATTATCTGCAGATTGGTTAATACATTGAACTAGTTTCCAAATGTAGATGTTAAGGCATAAAAGTTTTGCGGTTTCGAACGCAGGTCTCTAAGAGAATTTGTTTGTTTTTGAAACTAAGTCGTTGGCCTATGAGTTTATTAACTTTTATTTATATGAAAGAACATTTCTTAAACTGAACTTGCTGAAGTTTATTTTGCAGGGTAATTGATACCAGGAAGTTATATTTCTTCTGCTTTGAATTAAAACTCTGATTTTATGCAAAAAATAAAATAGCTTTCTTGCTTTGCTCATACATGTTCATATGATTATCTAAAAACAAGGGAAGTATAAAGAAACCAATTTGACTTACGATTACTCCAAAGATCATGCATACGTTTCGGACAAAAATTCGATATATGAAGAATGTGGGAACGCTAAACTTTCACATTATGCTTTTGTTATGACTTTGGAGGATTCCCATATATATCTTAGATGTATGTAAAATTCACACATAGCTCTTATCTACGGAACAAACATTGAGTATTGTTTGAATCTAAACTAGTTGACCATTAACCATCCTATATCACTCGATTTTTGGGCTATCATACAAACCTTGTTGTTTTGCACAGATGATATGTTCGTTTGAAGGAAAAATAAAAAGTGAACCGTTGCAGCTCAAATAAGAGTGGTGATTAAGTAATTCATATCTTTCATTGGTCTTAATCGAAAGAGAGCTGTTGTCTGATGTGTGACGACGAAGGGGTGAATTCCTGTTTTTTACACACATTGAATAGTTAAAAGCAAACATGAATTCGAATGCCGAAAACCTTCTGCATGAAATGGAAGCACGATTAGTTTCATCTATAGAATTAAAGCTTAATTCCAAGTTTGAGTCCTTAAACTCGTTTATTTCAATTTTAACTACAGTAGTATCTGATTTTAATGCGAATCTTAAGTCAATAGATACTCAATTCGATCACGAGTTTAGGAACTTAGAAGGAATGCTTCATTACGACCTTTCAAATTTAACTGAACAGATGGAAACATTGGCAAATCATGTAAAAGAAATCTCTTCCTTCAAAACTATAGGTCAGGAAATTACAAGGTTAAACGAGCACATTGCAAGATTAAACAATCAAATACAACAAAGTGCTACATGTAAATGCAAAGATAAATATCAAGTACAAGTTCAAAGTAGATCTATGTCTTCTATTGACCAAAACGCTTTACCCGATCATACAAGAGTTGATCCTAGGGCTTTATATCAACGACCAAAGAGAACTGTAAGATGCTTCTGGTGTGACCATCTAGGTCATACTTATAGGAATTGTATGGCCTATGAGAAAGCATGTAGGCAACACTTGGTATTAGCAAATGAACACAAAATCTGTGATTATCATACAAAGCATCCTTTACACTTGAATCTAGGTAGAGGTGGGATGGTAAAATATTTTGAACAAAAACAAGTAAGATCAAGATCAAACAAACAAGTGAAAAAACACTGGAGAGTAAAACGTGAAAATACCACAAAATCTAATGATCAAGACAATAATATGATGGATAACCCACAAGTTGAACTGATGATGCAAGATATTAAGCTAAATGATAAGCAAGAACATGAGAGAACAACTTATGAGAAACGAGAAAAAACAAAAGATTTTCATAATATATTAATTGAGCAAAAATCTTTACTGAATGATCAAACACTTGAAGAAGAGAAAAGTGAAAAGATGGAAGAACAAGTGAATCTTGAAACTAGCAATCAATCTAATACTAAAGGAAAAATTGAGAAAACTAAACAACTAAGTAATGCAAATGAGAATGCAAACAATGAGACAAAATTTAATGAGAAAGAACAAGAAATTTTTGCAAAAATTATCAATCAAGTTACACAAAACATGACGAAGTCAACAAAAACCATTAAAAGGAAGAATGAGTTATGTATGCAAGAAATTTTTTATGTTTTGTGTTAAAATTATTGTTTCTTACTAATGCGTTTTGACAAGTTATTTTGACAAAACTGGTACAAGAAGCCAAATTGATAAGAGGATATGTTATGATCAAGTTTATGATTGTTTATTGAATGTTTTTTATCCATGACTGGTATTTATATGGGAGTTACAACCCACTTCCTTAACAAAAAGGTATTTATATGGGAGTTGTATCTCTCCCTCATCAAAAGATAATTATGAATGGGAGTTATAACCTACTTCCTTATCAAAAAGGTATTTATATCGGAATTGTTTTACAAAATTAAAATTCTGAATTTCATTAATGATTTAAATATTGCTTTTCTAATCAATGTTTTTGAGTGGTTTAATGCAGGTCAAGCAAGAAAAGACAAATTGATGGAAGCTACAAAATTTGACTTAATGTTACTTCGGGGGGGTTTTTACAGATGAATTATCTAGAAGTTTTGAATTGAAAAATTTGGTTTAAATGTGCTAATACTTATGTTTTTTCACGAGTTTGTTTTCAAGATATTTTTCAGGTTCAAGCTGAAGAATGGAACTTTATGGACAACCAAGATTTTCTTCAAGAGTAGAATATGAAAACCTTTTACTTCCAGTTTTGCACCATTTTATTTAAGCGTGCATTTCAAGTATGCATTAAATTATGTATGAACACATATTGAGTTTCTCCCTTAGGTGCACGTTCATTTGCACCAATATCAATTGTAACAGGTATTATGAAATTTGTGAGAAAATTCTAAGTACAGGAAATATAAAACCTCTTCATCAGAAGCTCTTATCTCTTATGCACCATAATTTTGAAAATGCACATAAAGTATGCATGTGGTAGGGTCGCACTATATGACCATGCATCTAGGCACGAACTGATCTATATCCATGCACATATGAGAGACTGTAAGGATTTACGTAATTTCACATTGCTATGTATGTGAGTGAGTGCACCAACCTCACCATCAAAAGCCATTTCCTTTATTTATTGCACCATGTTTTTCCTGTATGCATTTTAAAGTATGCATTTATAGGGCTAATTACACAGCCGTGCATAAGGCACTTTGATTTTAAAACCCATGCACATATATTATGCTATGAAATTGACTTTTATCATAAACCAGAAAACAGGTCTTCGTTTGGCGCATCCGGAGGAAGCACAGGTTTGGTGGGGGTGGATGTCGGAGAGATTTACTCTCCTTACTCTCCTTACTAAAGCATGATCTTTGACGAAAAGAACATTCAATCTTCTAATTGAAGGATGATCGTATTATGTTCGAGCAAATTTGATGGATTGGCATGATATTTTCTTGACATAGTGTTTCTTTGTGGATGTCAGTGAATCTTACGAATAGAAGATTTTATCACCGATTCAAAGGTCATTGAGAAAGACTTTATTGATTGTCCATGTGAACCTTGTAGTATGAACATTTAGTTTGTAAAGAACTCAAAACGAAACGTATGGCAGATTTGTTTTGGACTCTAGCTTTAGAGTTCTAATCTCAAGTGAAAAGGTGCATGCATGAAAAAAAAGCAGGAGGCTTTCGGACATGTTATCAGACGAAAAGGTGGGCTTGCATGCATGCGTTCGGGAGGAACACAAAAAAATATAGCGCTGGCAATTCAAGGAGAAAAGGTCACTTCTGGAATCGGACATCCTTAGAAGACACTGGAAATATGCAGAGGAAGGAGGAGGGTCTCGCTGCAGAACTCGGAAGGAGAGCTTGCATTGGAATCACGAAGGTCTGGCACTGATGCACATATCTGATCTGAGGGGAACGTAGTGTTGGCTGAAGAGTTCAAGAGAGGCATCATCCTTTGCACTAACATGCAGATGAAGTGGAGCGCTTCGAGGTTATGTTTATATTGCTGAACAGAAAACTATCATATCTTTATTTGCTCATCATCTTTGGACTTAAGCTATGGCGAGATTAGTATGGATTGAAGACGCGCAAACATGATTGTTGGAGGAGCAGTTGAGAAGAAGCAATTGAGACAAGTCTACGATTTGCATTGATTAAAGTTTCAGGTATTGGATCCAATGCTTTTGATGGGAGTCTATTGATCAGATAGGTGGTTCTAGATACAAACTTTGCCTAGAGGTAATTGGGTACCCTCTTCTCATTTAGCATTGATCTTATAGCCTCCACTATGGTTCTATTACTCCTTTCTGCCACTCCATTTTGCTCTCGAGTATGCCTGATTGTAATCTCTCTTTTGCCATTCGTCTCTCTTGTAGATAAGAATCAAACTCATGGGAGAAATAATCTCCCCCTCCATATGACCTTAGCCTCTTCAAAGTCTTTCCTGTTTGATTTTCAAGAAGTGTTAGATATTCCTTGAAAGAAGAGAACATTTCATCTTTATGTTTCATAAAATATAGTATTGTCCATTTGCTACAATCATCAATGAAAGACACATAATACTAGGATCCAGATATTGAAGGCTCCTTTGTTGGCCCCATGCATCTGTATGGACTAGCTCCAATAGGTCGCCATGGATATATTCCTTCTTTGTGAATGGTTGTTTGTTAGACTTGCCAATTTGACAAGCACTACATTTGTAAATCATGTGCTGCTTGGAGATATTTGGTAGACCATGCACACTCTCATCCCTAATGGTGTGCTTCAAAGCTCTTTCACCTATGCGAGCTAACCTTTTGTGCCAAAATTCCAATTTTGATAATGTCTGACTACCATAATTGAACAAAGCAATGTCCTAGTGTCTTGGAGCTCAAATGTAAATAGTCTACCTGACTTTTGTCCTCTTGCTATCCTTTTGAATCCCCAATGTGGATCTTGAACAAGTGCTTCATTCTTTGTGAATTTGACCTACAATCCTTTCTCAACAATTTGATCAACCTTATGAGATTTTTGGTTATGGTTGGCACATACAATACCTTGCTCAATAGGTTCATATTACAATCTAAAGTCTTTACATTGCCTATCTTCTCCACTTGATTCCTTGTGTCATCTCCTATTTAGACTTCATGCCTATTTCTTAGATCCTCCAAGTCTGAGAGTAGAGCTACATTCCCTACTACATGATTTGAGCAACCTAAGTTTATATAAAATACATGTTCATCTGCTTTACCTTGCTTCATGGTCATATTCATTAGAAGTAATGAGTCCTCTTGAGTTTGATCATATGCATAGTTTTTGTAGTCTCTCCTTCCTCTATATCCTCCTTGATAATAATTGTTGTTGTATGAGTTGTTGTTGTTGTTGTAGCCATTGTTATCGTTGAGTCTTCCTCTTGAGCTTGCATAGCCTCCTTTGTTGTGGCCTCTTCCTCTTTTGTTTCTAGGGTTCCTAAAACAATTCTCAGTAATGTGGCTAGCTAAGCCACATATGGCACATGGAAAGGATCTTTGAGATCTCCCCCTGCCTTGTCTTCCTCCTCTACCTCTTCCTCTTGAGCCTCTACCTCTACTTGCAAAGTTTGCTTGAGAGGTACTACCTTCATCATCAAATGTTTTACTCTTGCCTTTACCATCCTTACTCTTTTTTGTATCTGTATATAGGGTAGAGGATTGATTACCTTTTGATTTGTCTCCATTCTTCATAAGATTTGCCTCATGTGTGAACAATTGTCCCATGAGGGTATTGAAATCAGCAACCTGCATATCCATGTATAGGTCCATGGTTGTGGTGAAAGCTTCCCATTTGTAATTTTCCATTATTCCATTGATTACTTGCCTCACTATGACTTCTCCAATGCTCCCAAGTAGATCTGCTAGGTCCTTCATCTTGGTGACAAAATCACTCACACTTTGCTTGGGCATCTTCTTGAGTGTGGTGAACTCCATCTAGAGTTGGTTCTTTCCTGCTTTAGTACTTGATGAGAAGAATGCATATTTTTTTATTGTTATAAGTAGATTTTGATCAATCAGAGGGCACTCCACCACCTCCTACCCATGCAACGACTTTACATCTATCCCGTGATAGGAATTATGATGAATTTTACTATCAAGAGCATATTATATGTTGATGTAAGTTTTACTATGGCACCTATCAAAGACCACGATTGGAATGTATTGAACATGAGGCAAAGTATGTTACTTTTGAGCATGCACCACCACCTAGTCAATGTAATAATGCTTGGGTATGTATTCTTTCTATGAATATATATCATTATTTTATTTTAAAACCATATAAAAAATCAAATTATTGTTGATATACAAGAATATTTGCTTGAGGATGATGATGATGATGATAATTCTCATACTCATAATGCCAATATACCTCATACATTTCATGGACTTGTTGTTCAGCAATTACAAGTAGAGGTTTCTAGAAATCCTCTACCTCCTCGTTTAGAGACTGAAACAGTTGGAGAATATCCATTACCAGCTCATGATCGTTCTCTAGTACAAACATATGATAGAAGAAGAGATGGAGGATGGAATAGAGGACCAATTCCTTTAGATGGAGAGGTTTTAAACTTTTGGGGTAATCACTATATGATTTCTCCATCCACAATTACTAGTGATGGTCATGGTCTATTTATCATAGAGGATTTGTATGTGCCTCTGGACTTTGAAGTCACTCTTATGCCATTTTGTGGTCCTATATATGGATGGGGAGATTGGCATCTATTGGGTGTGTCTAGAAGTGTGAGAGACACATGAGAAGCATACACAAGGAGCACAAACACAACAAGACACACGGAGAAGATGGATGGCTGGAATAGCTCTCTCTATTGACGATGAACTAAATTGAAGTAAGAGTTGAATAATATCCCTAAGTAAAAATTACCACCACAAATGAGTGTATCAAGTATGTGGTAACATGGGGAAAAAACCTCTACACTAGTAAAAAGTGCCCATGTATAGGGAAAAGGTTCACATCAAAGCTACTAAAGGAGCACATAAGTGTAACAAACACCCTTGGAGCAAATGATGTGAACACATACAAAGAGTGATAGATCAGCCCCACAATGTAATAAGCGTAAAGCTTTGCAAAAAAGATTCAAAATTTTTGCATGGAAGAGCTTTGGTGAATATGCCTGCCACATTATCTTGTGTAGGCACATATACCAAATCAATATCTCCTGCATGAAGGCACTCTCTCACATAGTGATAATGCAGCTCAATATGTTTGGTCTGTGCATGAAACACTGGGTTTCGTGCAAGAGCCAATGCACTTTGACTATCAGTGAGAATATGTGTAGCTCCATGCAAAGATCCATCAATAGGCATCTCAGCCATATACACTCCACTGTAGCTGTGAAAACTTCATTGTACTTAGCTTCACAACTCGATGTCACCACTATAGGTTGCTTCTTACTCAACCAAGATGTGCATGAGTCTCCAAGGAAAAAGCAATTACCACTAGTGGACATGCGAGTATCATAACAACCAGCTTAATTGCTATCTGTAAAGGCATGCAAGCATGGTTGAATATCTCTTCCATAAAAGAAACCTAAGTTCAAAGTGCCTCTAAGAAATAAAAAACCCACATGCTGAGTGCCAGGCCTATGCATGAATCAAGTCAACTAGGAAACTACATACTGTATATCTAGCCTTGTGTTGCATGCATATATAAGACATCCCACAACTTGCTGATAAATAGAAGTGTGAAATGCATCACTAGAATCCTCAACTGAGAACCTAAATCCTATCTCAACTGGTGTAGAAACTGGCTTGCAATCCTCAAAGTCAAAATGCTGAAGTAGTTTTTCAACATACTTCCCTTGATGCATAACAATTCCCCCCTCAACGGATACAAACTGGATGCCAAGATAGTAGCTCAAGAGACCAAGATAAGTGACATCAAAAGTATGTTGCAAATCAGCCATAAGAATGTCAAGTTTTGCATTACATGGCCCACTCAAGAGTATGTTTAGCGACATAAAGAACAAGCACTGTAAGATCAGCCCCATCTTTGCATACATAGAGTATGCTTTCAATTGGACTACATGTGAATCCAAGAGCAATCAAGTGCTTATGGATTTTCTCATACCATGCACATGGATCTTGCTTGAGATCATATAAGGCTTTATGCAAGCAACAAACCATATGCTCTTGCCCTTTCATGACAAATACAAGAGGTTGCTTCACATAAACCTCCTCTCTTGTAACTTTCACTTGATCAAATAGATCCTCATTAGTCAAAGGTTTTGGATCAAATGAAACATATATATCATGTTCAACCTAATATCTTCCTGTAGAAGATAATCTTCAAATACACCATCTAGATGGCCCCATCCAATGTCTTTGAAGTAGCCAGACATCTTCTTGTAGAAGATAATCTTCAACCTAACATCTTCTTGTAGAAGATGATCTTCAAATACATCATGTAGATGGTCGATCCTCACCTTCAAGCTGCTAATGACCAAGTCTTCTTGCCATGAACAAGAGATAACCTCCTCTCCATGAGGTAGAGTGTGAGCACACACTTCATCTTCTCCAAGAAGAATCACCAAGAAGAACTCCATAGCTGCTCCTCAACATGCTTCAAGTTAGCATCATGGTTGTCCCATGTGCTAGAAGAAACACCACCTCTACTGAGGTCCAAGCTCCAAGCTTGTGTTGATCCTAGGTGAAGGATGAATAGAAGTGAGCCAAGCACTTGTTTATATAGTATTCTTGTACCTTGAAAAGCACTTCTCCAAAACCTAAAATCTCTTGCGATCTTTAATCCATCGCTATCATGAAAAACGGAAACACGTGCGTTTTGCTTTCCGTATGAACTTTATGGGAAAAGCATATTTCAAAATTATATTCTTTCATGCTGTCCGACGTAGGGATCAAACTTGGGTCAATTGCATGAGAGGCCAAGTAGCTAACCAAGGTGCCCACATCGCTTAGTTGTAGAAGGACTTAGTTCGAACACTATACCTGCTGTTACCCCGCGTCTTTTTGTAGAGGAACTAGAAAAGATTACATGCTCTAAATTGTTGGACCATTGAACCAATAAGGCATTGTTTCCAACAATCCCCCCTGCAATGTCATATTGGTACAATCTAAACTGGATCTGCAATTTATCACAAACTGCAAACTACCACAAGCTTCAAATAGCCTGTCACAAGCTTCAAGCTTGTACTTCCGACACTTTAGAAATTTTCTTCAGAAGTATTCTTTAAAACTGTTTTTGACTTTTCTTCAAAAACCTGAACTTGCTGAATATGAACCATAATACTTGAGAAAATATGCAAACTAGATATCCAATAGTGAACTCATCAATCAATCACTACTTGACAACAAATATAGCATGAACTGTCTCTGAACCTGCTCTCTCCTGTCTTCATAAACCTGAAAACATACACTGGATCCACGTATTTGCATTTACCTTCAAAAAAGGTTTCTCAACGTACTTCTGCTGCATCATGTATGTTGGTGCATTTTACTTAAGCCTACATGCTTGATATATTTCATATTATCCTCATTTGTAAGTCACATGAGTAGTCATGTGAACACCTCTTGTAATAGAGTACATTTTATCTCTTGTAAATGGAAAAAGAAAAAAGGAAAAGGATGGCTTACCTCATCCATGATGTAAAAGCAAATTGGTGGCTCTAACTACCTAAAACCACAAGATTTAGAGCTGAAGGAATCTCTCCTAACTTTGGGGATCATTTTTAGGTGGAGCCATTCGAATTTGAATTCAAAACTCCCTCCAAGAATAGCTATAAAAAGAGCAAGAAGGAAGAGGCAATTAGCAAGCCTTGTACGTGACCACTTGATGTCATTTTGTAGAGATTGAAGAGATTACTCCATAGCTCTATCATTCTACTCCCATTGTGCAAAGATTCATTGCCAATGTGGTTGTAATCATATGTGAATCTATACATTTATTATCATCTACTTCTCTGTTTTGTTCTCTGCTATACTCACTCAGAGTAGTACCTTCAAAAGTCATATCTCGAGTTTTACGAAACATTTTTCAGTGATTTAAACTGCGTTGGAACGCTCGCACTGTCTAGTCTCTACCTATAAATTTTCATGGTCATTGAATTAATAGTTGTGAAGATATCTGCAATTTACTGGTCACTGGTCTATCTTTGCAGAGCCCCGAGAATGGTGGGCATGTTCCAGAAATTGATGAAACTTATTCTCAGTGCTCAGTCCATCAATTGACGTGTTTTAACTTGGATTGGGAAGCTTACTAAGTCTATTTGCTATGCCCAAAAGGAATGTTTTTAATTCCTACCAGGTTGAGAGCATTGTTCATTTTCTCTAGCAGGTGTATGTCCAAAAATAGCAAGTTTTGGGAGCTAGTCATTTCGCAACTAGTCTGTCTTGACTTAAACTTTTGGGATACATGTTCCAAAGTACTTGACTGATATATTGGTGGATTTAGGAAGCTCAAAGGGTCTACTAATCAACTCTGAAGTCTCAGTTGGCTGGTGTGAAGCTGGTTGTAGCAGCACCTACTCATCTTTGGATTGCATCCACCATCTCTCTTCACAGTGGTATCAGAGCATAGTCAAGCAACATGGGAGATGGATTTCCATCAACAATTGACAAATTGGATCGAAACAACTACCCGGCATGGTCTCTAAGGATGGAGGCTTACCTTCAAGGGAGGAATCTATATGGATTCATATCCGGAGATGAAGCAATGCCAACCATGAGGAACAAAGGGCAACCATCACATGAAGAAGTGGAAGGACTTTCGAATTGGTGTTCGAAGGATGCACTTGCAAGGTTCTATATTCTAAACTCAATCTCTAATTTTCTTTTATCTCATGTCAAGGGATGCAAGACATCAAGAGAGACCTGGAATGCACTTGCTTCTTTCTTCTCTTCCAACACTTGAGCAAGGAAGAACCAATTGTGGATGGAGTTCACAACAATGAAGAAAAGCCCGAAGCAAAATGTGACTGATTATGTCACAAAGATGAAGGAGATTTCCGACCAACTTGGAAGCATTGGAGAGGTAATTGAAGAGGAGCAAATCATAAGACAAATCATGAATGGAATCAAAGCAGACGACAAGTGGGAGTCATTCACAACAGCCATGGATTTATACATGGATATGCATGTACCCGACCTCAACACACTCATGGGCCAACTCTTCACTCATGAAGCAAAGATTAGCAAAGGTGGTGAGTCCTCAAGAGGTAATCAAACTTCTTCCTTATATTCTGATAAAGCTAAGGTCAAGGACAAGTCAAAGAATAGGAAGAATGAAGATGAAGGTAGCTCTTTCCAAGAAAACTTTGCAGGTAGAGGAAGAGCTAGAGGAAGAGGCAGAAGTGGAAAGCAAGGCAGGGGGAGATTCCAATCATCTCAACCTTGCAATATATGTGGCTTATCTAACCATACTACTGAAGAATGTTTCAGGAACCCGAGGAACTCAAGAGGAAGAGGATTCAATACAGGTGGCTATGGATCAAATAGAGGTAGATACAATGGAGGCTACAACAACAACAACTACTACAACAACAATTACAACAACAACAACAACTATCAAAGTGGCCATAGAGGAAGAAGAGATTACAATAACTATGCAGAGGACCAAAGTCAAGAAGATTCATTATTGATTATGAATCTATCAGCGAAGAAGGGTAAGGATGATGATCACATATTTTACATTGATTCGGGATGCTCGAACCATGTAGTAGGAAATGTGGCTTTACTTTCTGATTTGGAAGATCCTCATAACAAGCATGAAGTGCAGACAGGAGATGATACAAAGCACTCAGTGGAGAAGATAGGTAATGTGAAGACATCAGATGGGAATATGAACCTCTTAAGCAAAGTCTTGTATGTCCCTACAATTACCAAAAATTTAATAAGTGTTGGACAGATTGTTGAAAAAGGATTGCAGGTTAGATTCAACCGATTTGGAGCATATGTTGAAGACCCAAGGCAAGGCTTTCGAAGGATTGCCAAAGGAGAAAAGACAGGAAAGCTCTTCACTTTTGAAGTGGAAGATACAAAGAACATAGCTTTGTTTAGCTATGGATCTGAAACTCTGACAGAGTTGGAGATATGGCACAAAAGGCTTGCTCACATTGGTGAGAGGACACTCAAACAGATTTCTAGGGACCAAAGTGTACTTGGTTTTCCTAATATCACAAGGCAACACATGATTTATAAGTGTGAAGCTTATCAACTCAGCAAGGCTCATAGACAACCTTTCAATAAGAAAGGATATATGTATCAAAGTCCTTTAGATCTAGTGCACACGGATGTGTGGGGTCCAAGTAAGGAGCCATCTATATCAGGCTCAAGATATTATGTGTCTTTCATAGATGATTGTAGCAGGTGGACCATTCTGTTTTTCATGAAGCACAAGGATGAAGTGTTTAATTTCTTTAAGAAGTATATTGCTCTTGTTGAAAACCAAACAGGTAGGACTTTGAAACGACTCAGATCAGATGGTGGAGGAGAATACTTCTCTTCTGAATTTGATGCCTTCTTGCATGAAAGAGGCATTAAAAGGGAAGTCACTACAAGGTATACACCCGAACTCAATGGTGTAGCAGAGAGGAGGAACAGAGCTATTGTCGAAGCTGCAAGGTCCATGCTCAACGAAAAGGGATTGCCAAACTACCTATGGGTAGAGGCTGTGTCTACAGCCACATATCTCATAAATATACTTCCATCTAAGTCACTAGATGGAACCACTCCATATGAAGTGTGGAATGGAAGAAGAACTAGTCTAGAGCATTGCAAAATCTTTGGATGCTTAGCCTATGCTCACATTCCTTCTCAAGTAAGAGGGAAATTGGATCCCAAGGCAGAGAAGTGCATATTTATTGGTTATGACCAAAACCAAAAAGGATATAGATTGTACAATCCAACCAATAAAGGATTTTCTGTGAGTAGAGATGTAATTTTTGATGAAAACAAATCATGGTTTGATGATGACAGGAAAGTGAAGCTGTCGTATGACTTGGATGAAGACTTTCCATCACTTCAACCAAAGGAGCCAAAGCAGATTGAAGAAAGTGATTCGGAGATTGACCTAGAAGACTTGGAAAGACTAAAGCTATGGAAGAACAAAGGTAAAGCAAAGATGCAGGATGCTACATATGGACCGGAGAGCTCACATCAACCACTTAGAAGGTCTTCAAGGGAGAAGAAGAAACCATAGAGGTTTGGTTATGATACTTCTTTGGTCACCAAGCACTCAATCTA
This sequence comes from Ceratopteris richardii, assembly GCA_020310875.1. Lineage (NCBI taxonomy): Eukaryota > Viridiplantae > Streptophyta > Polypodiopsida > Polypodiales > Pteridaceae > Ceratopteris > Ceratopteris richardii. Next base: position 80,126,535 of record CM035420.1, on the reverse strand, counting down.
CATTACAAAGGATTCAACCAATGAAGAACCTACCACATTTGAAGAAGCACAAAGCAAGAAAGCTTGGAGAGATGCAATGGATGAAGAAATGGAAGCCTTGAAGGAGAATGACACTTGGGAGCTTGTACCTAACAAGCCATCTATGAAGATAATTGGATCTCGATGGATATACAAAATCAAGAGGAATCCAGATGGAAGTATAAATAGACACAAAGCAAGGTTAGTAGCTAAAGGGTTTGCTCAAACCCATGGTATTGATTATGAGGAGACTTTCTCTCCTGTTGGAAAAATGCCTACAATTAGGGTTCTCATTAGTCTTGCTGCATCTAGAAATTGGAATCTCTATCAACTTGATGTAAAGAATGCTTTCTTGAATGGATGGATTTCTGAGGAAGTGTATATGGCACAACCTCTTGGATATGAGGATGCACGTCATCCTAACTATGTATGCAAACTAAAGAAAGCTTTGTATGGATTGAAGCAAGCTCCAAGAGCTTGGAATTTCAGATTGGTGACTTATTACCAGGACCAAGGATTCAAAGCTAGCAAGGTGGATACCTCTTTGTTCATAAAGAGGAATGGATCTGAAGTGATCTATTTATGTGTGTATGTTGATGATATTATTATCACAGGCAATGATCTTGAAGGAATGAAACAGGTAAAGAGTCAAATGAAGGAGGAGTTCAAAATAAGTGACCTCGGACCATTCACTTATTTTCTTGGATTGGAGTTGATCTACACAGATTCAGGTATATACATCACACAAAGGAAGTTTGTCCATGACATGCTCGTCAAGTTCAAGATGGAAAATACCAAGTGTGCAGGTACACCTATGGAGCAAAATCATAAGCTTAGTGCTTATGAAGGAGATCCAATTGAAGACATTAGAAGCTCTCAAAGCTTGGTTGGAAGTTTGAACTATGCAACACTCACAAGGGTGGATATATGCTATAGTGTTAGCATATTGAGTCAGTTTATGCATAAGCCGAGAAGACCACATATGGAAGCAGCCAAGAGAGTCCTCAAGTACCTAAAGGGGACCATGAATGAAGGTTTGTTTTATTCATTTACTTCAGATATTGAGCTAAAGGTCTACTCAGATGCAGATTGGGCCGGATCTAAAGATGATAGAAGAAGCACATCAGGATATATATCATTTGCAGGTTCAAAAATCATTTCTTGGTCATCGAAGAAGCAACCAACCGTGGCATTATCTTCTAGCGAAGCCGAATATAGAGGTTTGGCTAATGCAACTCAATAAATCATGTGGTTAAAGTCTTTGTACACAGATCTTGGACTTCATTCTTCAACACCTCACATTTTTGGTGACAACACAAGCTCACTACATCTAGCAGCTAATCCGGTATACCATGCTAGAACCAAGCATATTGAAGTCCAATACCATTACGTAAGGGAGAAGCTAATGAGCAAGGATATTCAACTATCCTATGTCTCTACAGATATGCAATGTGCCGACATGTTGACTAAAGCTCTTGATGGTACAAAGTTAAGTAGATTCAAGTTGATGATTGGCTTGCAGGAAATCAAGGACAATTGAAGACTTATTTGGAGGCCAAGCATGTTAGGCTTGAGGGGGAGTTGTTGGTGCATTTTACCCAAGCCTACATGCTTGATATATTTGATATTATCCTTATTTGTAAGTCACATGAGTAGTCATGTGAACACCTCTTGTAAAAGAGTACATTTTATCTCTTGTAAATGGAAAAAGAAAAAAGGAAAAGGATGGCTTACCTTATCCATGATGTAAAAAGAAAATTCGTGGCTCTAACTACCTAAAACCACGAAATTTAGAGCTGAGGGAATCTCTCCTAACTTTGGGGATCACTTTTAGGTGGAGCCATTCGAATTCGAATTCAAAACTCCCTCCAAGAATAGCTATAAAAAGAGCAAGAAGGAAGAGGCGATTAGCAAGCCTTGTACGTGACCACTTGATGTCATTTTGTAGAGACTGAAGAGCTTACTCCATAGCTCTATCATTCTACTCCCATTGTGCAAAGATTCATTGCAAATGTGGTTGTAATCATATGTGAATCTATACATTTATTATCATCTACTTCTCTGTTTTGTTCTCTGCTATACTCACTCAGAGCAGTACCGTCAGAAGGTCATATCTCGAGTTTTACTGAACGTGTTTCCGTGATTTAAAATGTTTGGGAAAGCTCTCACTATCTAGTTTCTACCTATAAACTTTCATGGTCAGTGGATTAGTTTTGAAGATATCTGCAATTTACTACTCACTCGTCTATCTCTGCAGAGCCCCGAGAATGGTGGGCATGTTCCAGAAATTGATGAAACTTGTTCTCAGTGCTCAGTCCATCAATTGAAGTGTTTTAACTTGTATTGGGAAGCTTACTAATTCTATTTGCTATGCTCAAAAGGAATGTTTCTAATTCGTACCAGGTTGAGAGCATTGTTCATTTTTCCCAGTAGGTGTATGTGCAAAAATAGCAAGTTTTGGGAGCTAGTCATTTCGCAACTAGTCTGTCTTGACTTAAACTTTTGGGATACATGTTGCAAAGTACTTGGATGATATTTTGGTGGATTTAGGAAGCTCAAATTGTCTACTAATAAACTCTGAAGTCTCAGTTGGCTGGTGTGAAGTTGGTTGTAGCAGCACCTACTCATCTTTGGATTGCATTAACCATCTCTCTTCACAATGTAAATACACTAAACAAGAACTGAATCCTGGAACCTGTGACTGACAACTCACAAATTAGTGTATTATGAACACTGCTAGTTCATCTTTGACTGTACTCAAGTCAAATCAACTCAACTCAATTGAAATCAACTGAAATATGAGTCAACGAATCTATGATATCATCATGTCTTCATCCTTTAAATCCTTCATACCTCTTTCCTTTAGAACTTGGTATAAACATATATGTGCACACTTTTGAAATATTCCTCTCTGAAATATCAAGCTTCTCTTCAATAGAAATCTGGAACCTTCTCCTGAACAGGAACATCCTAACAGGAACTTTATCTAAACATTCTTCTTCTTCCTTCTTCTTACAAAGTTGGAACATAAAGAGAACCTGACAAAGGAAATATAGGAATACCTGTAGGTATGACTCTGCATTTTTACATATGGCTTGAAAATAAGTCTTCATGTTTCATCACCCCCTGGATGACTTAACACTAGTATCCAGTATTCTTCAAATATATCAGATTTTATGAAATCTGGAATGTCTTCCTTCATAAATCTGATGTTTAGTGATCCATACCTGTATCTGAAACAAAATCTCTGCACCCTTTTTATTAGCATTGATCAGATGCCAATAGCTTTCCATGTCATTCCTCAGCTTTCCAAAATCTAGAATAAGGTTATGTGATCCTAACATAACAAAACCTTGTTGAAAGCTTTATAGGATTCATAACCTTCTGTAACATAACAAGTATCTTCTATCTCTCTGCAACACAAATCTGATGGAATCTGAATCTTTGACTTACTTCTTCCAATGTTAAGAATCTTCACAAACAAAGGATAGACAACTGAATCATAAATACTCAAGATCATGCAAGATCATACAAGATCGATGATCTCTCCTGTGTAGAATCTGCTCTTATCAAACCTTCATGACTGAATGTTTGATTTAGTACCTGAATGTCTCCAAGTGTCCATGCTTCTCAAAAAGTTGTAAAACTTTTCTTCAAACAAATCCTTCCTAAGAATTTGTGACTCCTACTTGAAACATAAGTGGACAAACTTTTCACCTTGAGAACTCCAAAAGCTACAAGTTGATACTTCATAACTTTCATATTTTACCCGGGTGAAATGTGATAGTACCTGCTTGACTTTCTTTTGGTTAACTCCACATCTTAATCAAGTGATAGGATCTAATGGAACACCTTTTTGAATACAAGCATGTATCCAAAAATCTAGACAATCATAGAAAGTAGATTCTTCAAATGACCTGTACATCAACAAATCTGAATTTTTTGAAGTTTTCTAAAAATACTCACTATGAGGTAACCTTTTCCAAACATAAAACCTCAACCCAAGTCTTCAACATGTGCTACAAAACTCTTTTACCTTAAGAGTTAGATAAAGAAGAAATATACTTCTCTACAACTTGTCATATACCAAGTAGCTCTGTATTGACACTCCAAGAATTCTTTGAGGGAACATATAAGCTGCCTGCTTAAAAGCTTCAACTAAAACATAACTCATACATATATGAGTAAAAACATATATCTGCTGCTTCTCTTTCTCTCAATGCAATTCAGAATCATGACCAAGTGTAATGCAAAACAAGAAACTACTTCTTCTTTGAACAAGATGTTCTCGTAGACTTGTCTTTGGATGTAGAGGATAAAATAGGAAAAGTATATGGAAAGTATATGAGAAAAGGAAGCCTTACTTTTCTTTTGGAAATGATGGACTTTCTTTTTCTGCATCTTTCTTCCACCTGATGATGTCAGCATCTTCAAACTTCTCTTCAATACCTTTTGTTCTCTTCATCTTGAAGTGGCAAACACTCTTGAACTCTTCAAATGAACTTTTCTCTTCCTCTAGTGCTAAGAGTAAGAGATAAAAACAAACATGGTATATAAATGGAAGTGAATATAAAATCATCTTTTATCATCTCCTCATATCTCTAAATCAAAATTCTGCTTCAAATGTCTGAAATGACTAAATTCACCAATCGTTGTCTGAATGATGAATTACCCTTCTAGAGTTACCTTCTCTAGATACATTTGTACCTTGATATCCAACCAACTTACAATAGAAAATTGGCTGAAAAACTCATCTCATCTTCGCACTTGTCTTCTTAGATGAACTTTCTTGCCATGAAAGAGATCTCTCAAAACACTCTAGAAAAACCTCTAGATACCTGTTTTGATGTAGCCTTTAACTTTCAAATCATGAAAGCATATAGAAGCATTCCTTGAATTTCTTCAAATCTCTTCATAACTTCTCTTCTAAGATATGACCTGCAAATGATAATCTGATAGTAGAAAATGATACCTGTGATTTGATGTTGATCTGATTCCTTCATCTTCTCTAAACCATTGTTCTTCCTTGAATTTGAAGTAGTCTTCTCTTCATCAAGTCTGGGTCTTCAAACAATACTTTTGTAAAGTATTTGCATACTCTTCCAAAAATATTCGGCTGCTAACAGATCATCAATTTCATACTCCACACTGATAAATACACATGTAACTGAATTGTCTAATTCTCAAATCTCTACTCATCTAGATTAAGTGTGTATGTCAAATGTCAAATATTAGAAGATGCTTTCAAATCATATGTTGTAAATCTGGAATTCTGGGAACCTGTGATATGAGTGAGCCTTAATGCATTGATGCCAAAGATCTAAAGTTCTGTAACCAAAACCTTAGTGCTCTGATACCAAATGTTGGAAGTGAGGTAGGCCCTTAGGCTCATGTCATAGGTCCATGGTTCCATAGTTCCAGTCATGTACAACATTAATTCTAGGAATCTTCCATATTGACAAAACATGAACATAACACAACTTAATCATACAGATGATGAGATAAAGATAGAGAAAGAATAGACGACATGTGTGAGTTGTTACGTAAGCCATCACTTACTCATAGTATCATATATACCAATGTTCAATGTACAATGTGGGAGCAAAACTCTCAACCACTCTATGTGATGAGAAATAGATGTATGAGTGAATGTACAATGTAACAAACGTATTTAGATGTATGGGCAGTAATCTAAATATACATGAGATGTGTGACCTTATAGGTTATAGAAGAGTGAATATGAGTGACTGAATGAGGAAGGATCAGTGTGAAACTGATGGTCAACAAGGGCCTACATCTAAACTTAGGCTATGGAAGACCCTAAGTTAGATACGTGTGTGAAAAGATCACATACTTATAAAGTAGCATAGAATGCTAACAAGTTTGCTGCCGAAAATCCTCAAACTCATGTGAACACACCTTCTCAAACACCTCATAAAAATATGCATAAAGCATATAAGTATTGATTCTCTTGTACCTATGCCGAATAGGACTCCTTCTGATATGAACGCCACAGCCTCCATAAACTTCAAGTAGTACCTGTGTGCATAAAGAGAATATGTACCTGAATACTTAACATAAGATGTGAATCTTATGTTAATCACCATCTAATGTCTTTGAAGTAGCCCGACATCTTCTGTGTAGAAGACAATCTTCAACCTAATATCTTCCTGTAGAAGATAATCTTCAAATACACCATGTAGATGGCCCCATCCAATGTCTTTGAAGTAGCTAGACATCTTCTTGTAGAAGATAATCTTCAACCTAACATCTTCTTGTAGAAGATGATCTTCAAATACATCATGTAGATGGTCGATCCTCACCTTCAAGCTGCTAATGACCAAGTCTTCTTGCCATGAACAAGAGATAACGTCCTCTCCACGAGGTAGAGTGTGAGCACACCCTTCATCTTCTCCAAGAAGAATCACCAAGAAGAACTCCATAGCTACTCCTCAACATGCTTCAAGTTAGCATCATGGCTGTCCCATGTGCTAGAAGAAACACCACCTCTACTGAGGTCCAAGCTCCAAGCTTGTGTTGATCCTAGGTGAAGGATGAATAGAAGTGAGCCAAGCACTTGTTTATATAGTATTCTTGTACCTTGAAAAGCACTTCTCCAAAAGCTAAACTCTCTTGCGATCTTTAATCCATCGCTATCATGAAAGACGGAAACGTGTGCGTTTTGCTTTCCGTATGATCTTTATGGGAAAAGCATATTTCAAAATTATATTCTTTCACGCTGTCGGACGTAGGGATCGAACTTGGGTCAATTACATGAGAGGCCAAGTAGCTAACCAAGGTGCCCACGTCGCTTAGATGTAGAAGGACTTAGTTCGAACACTATACGTGTTGTTACCCCGCGTCTTTTTGTAGAGGAACTAGAAAAGATTACATGCTCTAAATTGTTGGACCATTGAACCAATAAGGCATTGTTTCCAACAATCCTCCCTGCAATGTCATATTGGTACAATCTAAACTGGATCTGCAATTTATCACAAACTGCAAACTACCACAAGCTTCAAATAGCCTGTCGCAGGCTTCAAGCTTGTACTTCCGACACTTCAGAACTTTTCTTCAGAAGTCTTCTTCAAAACTATTTTTGACTTTTCTTCAAAAAACCTAAACTTGTTGAATATGAACCATAATACTTGAGAAAATATGCAAACTAGATATCCAATAGTGAACTCATCAAGCAATCACTACTTGACAACAAATATAGCATGAACTGTCTTTGAACCTGCTATCTCCTGTCTTCATAAACCTTAAAACATACACTGGATCCACATATTTGCATTTACCTTCAAAAAAGGTTTCTCAACGTACTTCTGCTGCGTCATGTAAATACACTAAACAAGAACTGAATCCTGGAACCTGTGACTGATAACTCACAACTTAGTGTATTATGAACAGTGTTGGTTCATCTTTGACTGTACTCAAGTCAAATCAACGCAACTCTATTGAAATCAAATGAAATATGAGTCAACGAATCTATGATATCATCATGTCTTCATCCTTTAAATACTTCATACCTCTTTCCTTCAGAACTTGGTATAAACATATATGTGCACACTTTTGAAATATACCTCTCTGAAATATCAAGCTTCTCTTCAATAGAAACCTGGAACCTTCTCCTGAACAGGAACATCCTAACAGGAACTTTCTCCAAACATTCTTCTTCTTCCTTCTTCTTACAAAGCTGGAACATAAAGAGAACCTGACAAAGGAAATATAGGAATACCTATAGGTATGACTCTGCATTTTTACATATGGCTTGAAAATAAGTCTTCATGTTTCATCACCCCCTGGATGACTTAACACTAGTATCCAGTATTCTTCAAATATATCAGATTTTATGAAATCTGGAATGTCTTCCTTCATAAATATGATGTTTAGTGATCCATACCTGTATCTAAAACAAAATCTCTGAACCCTTTTTATTAGCATTGATCAGATGCCAATAGCTTTCCATGTCATTCCTCAGCTTTCCAAAATCTAGAATAAGGTTAGCTGATCCTAACATAACAAAACCTTGCTGAAAGCTTTATAGGATTCATAACCTTCTGTAACATAACAAGTATCTTCTATCTCTCTGCAACACAAATCTGATGGAATCTGAATCTTTGACTTACTTCTTCCAATGTTAAGAATCTTCACAAACAAAGGATAGACAACTGAATCATAAATACTCAAGATCATGCAAGATCATACAAGATCAATGATCTCTCCTGTGTAGAATCTGCTCTTATCAAACCTTCATGACTAAATGTTTGATTTTGTACCTGAATGTCTCCAAGTGTCCATGCTTCTCAAAAAGTTGTAAAACATTTCTTCAAACAAATCCTTCCTAAGAATTTGTGACTCCTACTTGAAACATAAGTGGACAAACTTTTCACCTTGAGAACTCCAAAAGCTGCAAGTTGATACTTCATAACTTTCATATTTTACCCGGGTGAAATGTGATAGTACCTGCTTGACTTTCTTTTGGCTAACTCCACTTCTTAATCAAGTGATAGGATCTAATGGAACACCTTTTTGAATACAAGCATGTATCCAAAAATCTAGACAATCATAGAAAGTAGATTCTTCAAATGACCTGTACATCAGCAAATCTGAATTTTCTGAAGTTTTCTGAAAATACTCAATATGAGGTAACCTTTTCTAAACATAAAACCTCAACCCAAGTCTTCAACATTTGCTACAAAACTCTTTTACCTTAAGAGTTAGATAAAGAAGAAATATACTTCTCTACAACTTTTCATATACCAAGTAGCTCGGTATTGACACTCCAAGAATTCTTTGAGGGAACATATAAGCTGCCTGCTTAAAAGCTTCAACTAAAAAATAACTCATACATATATGAGTTAAAACATATATCTGCTGCTTTTCTTTCTCTCAATGCAATTCTTTGTCAAATCTACTAAATCATGACCAAGTGTAATGCAAAACAAGAAACTGCTTCTTCTTTAAACAAGATGTTCTCGTAGACTTGTCTTTGGATGTAGAGGATAAAATAGGAAAAGTATATGGAAAGTATATGAGAAAAGGAAGCCTTACTTTTCTTTTGGAAATGATGGACTTTCTTTTTCTGCATCTTTCTTCCACATGATGATGTCAACATCTTCAAACTTCTCTTCAATACCTTTTGTTCTCTTCATCTTGAAGTGGCAAACACTCTTGACCTCTTCAAATGAACTTTTCTCTTCCTCTAGTGCTAAGAGTAAGAGATAAAAACAAACACGGTATATAAATGGATGTGAATATATAATCATGTTTTATCATCTCCTCATATCTCTAAATCAAAATTCTGCTTCAAATGTCTGAAATGACTAAATTCACCAATCGTTGTTTGAATGATGAATTACCCTTCTAGAGTTACCTTCTCTAGATACATTTGTACCTTGATAACCAACCAACTTACAATAGAAAATTGGCTGAAAAATGCATCTCATCTTCGCACTTGTCTTCTTAGATGAACTTTCTTGCCATGAAAGAGATCTCTCAAAACTCTCTAGAAAAACCTCTAGATACCTGTTTTGATGTAGCCTTTAACTTTCAAATCATGAAAGCGTATAAAAGCATTCCTTGAATTTCTTCAAATCTCTTCATAACTGCTCTTCTAAGATATGACATGCAATGATAATCTGATAGTAGAAAATGATACCTGTGATTTGATGTTGATCTGATTCCTTCATCTTCTCTAAACCATTGTTCTTCCTTGAATTTGAAGTAGTCTTCTCTTCATCAAGTCTGGGTCTTCAAACAATACTTTTGTAAAGTATTTGCATACTCTTCCAAAAATATTCGGCTGCTAACAGCATACTCCACACTGATAAATACACATGTAACTGAATTGTCTAATTCTCAAATCTCTACTCATCTAGATTAAGTGTGTATGTCAAATGTCAAATATTAGAAGATGCTTTCAAATCATATGTTGTAAATCTAGAATTCTGGGAACCTGTGATATGAATGAGCCTTAATGCATTGATGCCAAAGATCTAAAGTTCTGTAACCAAAACCTTAGTGCTCTGATACCAAATGTTGGAAGTGAGGTAGGCCCTTAAACTCATGTCATAGGTCCATGGTTCCATAGTTCCAGTCATGTACAACATTAATTCTAGCAATCTTCCATATTGACAAAACATGAACATAACACAACTTAATCATACAGATGATGAGATAAAGATAGAGAAAGAATAGACGACATGTGTGATTTGTTACGTACGCCATCACTTAGACATAGTATCATATATACCAATGTTCAATGTACAATGTGGGAGCAAAACTCTCAACCACTCTATGTGATGAGAAATAGATGTATGAGTGAATGTACAATGTAACAAACATATTTAGATGTATGGGCAGTAATCTGAATATACATGAGATGTGTGACCTTATAGGTTATAGAAGAGTGAATATGAGTGACTGAATGAGGAAGGATCAGTGTGAAACTGATGGTCAACAAACCTACATCTAAACTTAGGCTATGGAAGACCCTAAGTTAGATACATGTGTGAAAAGATCACATACTTATAAAGTAGCATAGAATGCTAACAAGTTTGCTGCCGGAAATCCTCAAACTCATGTGAACACACCTTCTCAAACACCTCATAAAAATATGCATAAAGCATATAAGTATTGATTCTCTTGTACCTATGCCGAATAGGACTCCTTCTGATATGAACGCCACAGCCTCCATAAACTTCAAGTAGTACCTGTGTGCATAAAGAGAATATGTACCTGAATACTTAACATAAGATGTGAATCTTATGTTAATCATCATCTAATGTCTTTGAAGTAGCCCGACATCTTCTGTGTAGAAGAAAATCTTCAACCTAATATCTTCCTGTAGAAGATAATCTTCAAATACACCATGTAGATGGCCCCATCCAATGTTTCTGAAGTAGCTAGACATCTTCTTGTAGAAGATAATCTTCAACCTAACATCTTCTTGTAGAAGATGATCTTCAAATACATCATGTAGATGGTTGATCCTCACCTTCAAGCTACTAATGACCAAGTCTTCTTGCCATGAACAAGAGATAACCTCCTCTCCATGAGGTAGAGTGTGAGCACACCCTTCATCTTCTCCAAGAAGAATCACCAAGAAGAACTCCATAGCTACTCCTCAACATGCTTCAAGTTAGCATCATGGCTGTCCCATGTGCTAGAAGAAACACCACCTCTACGGAGGTCCAAGCTCCAAGCTTGTGTTGATCCTAGGTGAAGGATGAATAGAAGTGAGCCAAGCACTTGTTTATATAGTATTATTGTACCTTGAAAAGCACTTCTCCAAAAGCTAAACTTTCTTGCGATCTTTAATCCATTGCTATCATGAAAAACGGAAACGCGTGCGTTTTGCTTTCTGTATGAACTTTATGGGAAAAGCATATTTCAAAATTATATTCTTTCACGCTGTCGGACGTAGGGATCGAACTTGGGTCAATTGCATGAGAGGCCAAGTAGCTAACCAAGGTGCCCACGTCGCTTAGTTGTAGAAGGACTTAGTTCGAACCTATACGTGCTGTTACCCCGCGTCTTTTTGTAGAGGAACTAGAAAAGATTACATGCTCTAAATTGTTGGACCATTGAACCAATAAGGCATTGTTTCCAACAATCCTCCCTGCAATGTCATATTGGTACAATCTAAACAGGATCTACAATTTATCACAAACTGCAAACTACCACAAGCTTCAGAAAGCCTGTCACAAGCTTAAAGCTTGTACTTCCGACACTTCAGAACTTTTCTTCAGAAGTCTTCTTCAAAACTGTTTTTGACTTTTCTTCAAAAAACCTGAACTTGCTGAATATGAACCATAATACTTGAGAAAATATGCAAACTAGATATCCAATAGTGAACTCATCAAGGAATCGCTACTTGACAACAAATATAGCATGAACTGTCTCTGAACCTGCTATCTCCTGTCTTCATAAACCTGAAAACATACACTGGATCCACATATTTGCATTTACCTTCAAAACAGGTTTCTCAACATACTTCTGCTGCATCATGTAAATACACTAAACAAGAACTGAATCCTCTAACCTGTGACTGACAACTCACAACTTAGTGTATTATGAACACTGCTGGTTCATCTTTGACTGTACTCAAGTCAAATCAACTCAACTCAATTGAAATCAAGTAAAATATGAGTCAACGAATCTATGATATCATCATGTCTTCATCCTTTAAATCCTTCATACCTCTTTCCTTCAGAACTTGTTTTAAACATATATGTGCGCACTTTTGAAATATACCTCTCTGAAATATCAAGCTTCTCTTCAATAGAAATTTGGAACCTTCTCCTGAACAGGAACATCCTAACAGGAACTTTCTCCAAACATTCTTCTTCTTCCTTCTTCTTACAAAGCTGGAACATAAAGAGAACCTGACAAAGGAAATATAGGAATACCTGTAGGTATGACTCTGCATTTTTACATATGGCTTGAAAATAAGTCTTCATGTTTCATCACCCCCTGGATGACTTAACACTAGTATCCAATATTCTTCAAATATATAAGATTTTATGAAATCTGGAACGTCTTCCTTCATAAATCTAATGTTTAGTGATCCATACCTGTATCTAAAACAAAATCTCTGAACCCTTTTTATTAGCATTGATCAGATGCCAATAGCTTTCCATGTCATTCCTCAGCTTTCCAAAATCTAGAATAAGGTTAGCTGATCCTAACATAACAAAACCTTGCTGAAAGATTTATAGGATTCATAACCTTATGTAACATAACAAGTATCTTCTATCTCTCTGCAACACAAATCTGATGGAATCTGAATCTTTGACTTACTTCTTCCAATGTTAAGAATCTTCACAAACAAAGGATAGACAATTGAATCATAAATACTCAAGATCATGCAAGATCATACAAGATCAATGATCTCTCCTGTGTAGAATCTGCTCTTATCAAACCTTCATGACTGAATGTTTGATTTAGTACCTGAATGTCTCCAAGTGTCCATGCTTCTCAAAAAGTTGTAAAACTTTTCTTCAAACAAATCCTTCCTAAGAATTTGTGACTCTTACTTGAAACATAAGTGGACAAACTTTTCACCTTGAGAACTCCAAAAGCTGCAAGTTGATACTTCATAACTTTCATATTTTACCCGAGTGAAATGTGATAGTACCTGCTTGACTTTCTTTTGGCTAACTCCACTTCTTAATCAAGTGATAGGATCTAATGGAACACCTTTTTGAATACAAGCATGTATCCAAAAATCTAGACAATCATAGAAAGTAGATTCTTCAAATGACCTGTACATCAGCAAATCTGAATTTTCTGAAGTTTTCTGAAAATATTCAATATGAGGTAACCTTTTCCAAACATAAAACCTCAACCCAAGTCTTCAACATCTGCTACAAAACTCTTTTACCTTAAGAGTTAGATAAAGAAGAAATATACTTCTCTACAACTTGTCATATACCAAGTAGCTCTGTATTGACACTCCAAGAATTCTTTGAGGGAACATATAAGCTGCCTGCTTAAAAGCTTCAACTAAAACATAACTCATACATATATGAGTTAAAATATATATCTGCTGCTTTTCTTTCTCTCAATGCAATTCTTTGTCAAATCTACTAAATCATGACCAAGTGTAATGCAAAACAAGAAACTGCTTCTTCTTTCAACAAGATGTTCTCGTAGACTTGTCTTTGGATGTAGAGGATAAAATAGGAAAAGTATATGGAAAGTATATGAGAAAAGGAAGCCTTACTTTTCTTTTGGAAATGATGGACTTTCTTTTTCTGCATCTTTCTTCCACCTGATGATGTCAACATCTTCAAACTTCTCTTCAATACCTTTTGTTCTCTTCATCTTGAAGTGGCAAACACTCTTGACCTCTTCAAATGAACTTTTCTCTTCCTCTAGTGCTAAGAGTAAGAGATAAAAACAAACATAATATATAAATGGAAGTGAATATAGAATCATGTTTTATCATCTCCTCATATCTCTAAATCAAAATTTTGCTTCAAATGTCTGAAATGACTAAATTCACCAATCGTTGTCTGAATGATGAATTACCCTTCTAGAGTTACCTTCTCTAGATACATTTGTACCTTGATATCCAACCAACTTACAATAGAAAATTGGCTGAAAAACTCATCTCATCTTCGCACTTGTCTTCTTAGATGAACTTTCTTGCCATGAAAGAGATCTCTCAAAACTCTCTAGAAAAACCTCTAGATACCTGTTTTGATGTAGCCTTTAACTTTCAAATCATGAAAGCGTATAAAAGCATTCCTTGAATTTCTTCAAATCTCTTCATAACCGCTCTTCTAAGATATGACCTGTAAATGATAATCTGATAGTAGAAAATGATACCTGTGATTTGATGTTGATCTGATTCCTTCATCTTCTCTAAACCATTGTTCTTCCTTGAATTTGAAGTAGTCTTCTCTTCATCAAGTCTGGGTCTTCAAACAATACTTTTGTAAAGTATTTGCATACTCTTCCAAAAATATTCGGCTTCTAATAGATCATCAATTTCATACTCCACACTGATAAATACACATGTAACTGAATTGTCTAATTCTCAAATCTCTACTCATCTAGATTAAGTGTGTATGTCAAATGTCAAATATTAGAAGATGCTTTCATATCATATGTTGTAAATCTGGAATTCTGGGAACCTGTGATATGAATGAGCCTTAATGCATTGATGCCAAAGATCTAAAGTTCTGTAACCAAAACCTTAGTGCTCTGATACCAAATGTTGGAAGTGAGGTAGGCCCTTAGGCTCATGTCATAGGTCCATGGTTCCATAGTTCCAGTCATGTACAACATTAATTCTAGGAATCTTCCATATTGACAAAACATGAACATAACACAACTTAATCATACAGATGATGAGATAAAGATAGAGAAAGAATAGACGACATGTGTGAGTTGTTACGTAAGCGATCACTTACTCATAGTATCATATATACCAATGTTCAATGTACAATGTGGGAGCAAAACTCTCAACCACTCTATGTGATGATAAATAGATGTATGAGTGAATGTACAATGTAACAAACATCTTTAGATGTATGGGCAGTAATCTGAATATACATGAGATGTGTGACCTTATAGGTTATAGAAGAGTGAATATGAGTGACTGAATGAGGAAGGATCAATGTGAAACTGATGGTCAACAAACCTACATCTAAACTTAGGCTATGGAAGACCCTAAGTTAGATACGTGTGTGAAAAGATCACATACTTATAAAGTAGCATAGAATGCTAACAAGTTTGCTGCCGGAAATCCTCAAACTCATGTGAACACACCTTCTCAAACACCTCATAAAAATATGCATAAAGCATATAAGTACTGATTCTCTTGTACCTATGCCGAATAGGACTCCTTCTGATATGAACGCCACAGCCTCCATAAACTTCAAGTAGTACCTGTGTGCATAAAGAGAATATGTACCTGAATACTTAACATAAGATGTGAATCTTATGTTAATCACCATCTAATGTCTTTGAAGTAGCCCGACATCTTTTGTGTAGAAGACAATCTTCAACCTAATATCTTCCTGTAGAAGATAATCTTCAAATGCACCATGTAGATGGCCCCATCCAATGTCTTTGAAGTAGCTAGACATCTTCTTGTAGAAGATAATGTTCAACCTAACATCTTCTTGTAGAAGATGATCTTCAAATACATCATGTAGATGGTCGATCCTCACCTTCAAGCTGCTAATGACCAAGTCTTCTTGCCATGAACAAGAGATAACCTCCTCTCCATGAGGTAGAGTGTGAGCACACCCTTCATCTTCTCCAAGAAGAATCACCAAGAAGAACTCCATAGCTGCTCCTCAACATGCTTCAAGTTAGCATCATGGCTGTCCCATGTGCTAGAAGAAACACCACCTCTACTGAGGTCCAAGCTCCAAGCTTGTGTTGATCCTAGGTGAAGGATGAATAGAAGTGAGCCAAGCAATTGTTTATATAGTATTCTTGTACCTTGAAAAGCACTTCTCCAAAAGCTAAACTCTCTTGAGATCTTTAATCCATTGCTATCATGAAAAACGGAAACGCGTGCGTTTTGCTTTCCGTATGAACTTTATGGGAAAAGCATGTTTCAAAATTATATTCTTTCACGCTGTGGGAAGTAGGGATCGAACTTGGGTCAATTGCATGAGAGGCCAAGTAGCTAACCAAGGTGCCCACGTTGCTTAGTTCTAGAAGGACCTAGTTCGAACGCTGTACGTTCTGTTATCGCACGTCTTTTTGTAGAGGAACTAGAAAAGATTACATGCTCTAAATTGTTGGACCATTGAACCAATAAGTCATTGTTTCCAACATCCCCCTCACTGTTGGTGAGGTTAGAGAAACCATTAGTAGATTGAAACATGGCAAGTCTCCTCGTCATGATGGTATTCCCAATGAATTCTTTCAAGAGCTCAAGGAAACTCTTGTGCCCATCATTCTCTTGATCTGGCAAGAAGCCATTAGAAGAGGTAGTCTGTCTACCTTCATGAATACTGGAGTGATCAAACTCATACATAAAAAGGGACCTAAGGATGACCTCAACAATTGGGGACCAATTTGTTGTTTGACTTCCTTGTATAAAATTAATGCAGTTGCCCTTGCTAGAAGATTAAGTCCCTTGATGGATAGTATAATCCTTCTTGAACAAAAAGGGTTTATAAAAGGTAGGTATATCCTTGATGCTATTATCTCTGTTTGGGAAGGTCTTGAATATGCTAAAGATTCTAGGATAGACACCTGTTTCTTCAAAGTTTATTTTGACAAAGCCTATGATAGAATGGAGTGGGATTTTATCCTCCAGTCCTTGCAAGACATTGGGGCTAGGAAGGCTTTTACTAAGTACACTAGTATTCTCTTTGGTAATGCCCATTCTAGAATTTTTATGAATGACCACTTGTCTGCCCCTTTTAAGTTGTGTAGGTCCATAACACAAGGTCGTCCTCTGGCCCCTCTCCTGTTTTCCATTTGTAGTGATGCCCTTGGGTGGCTGGTGCAGGATTGTGTGGAACAAGGTACCATTCATGGTATTGAAATCCCCAATGTCTCTTCTCACCTCTGCCTCCAAATGTTTGCAGATGACTCTAACATGATGGTTAGAGCAGGAAGACTGGGTTTTATGCTTCCAATGGTGTCATCCCGAAGTGTGTTAAGAAAGTTGGCTATGATATCATCAAAGAAGGAACCATTTTCAGACTGCTAGGCATACCTATGGGGTTTAACGTGACTTATGAGCAAAGATGGAATTGGGTGTTAGAAAAATATACAGTCAAGATATTTAAATGGATTGATTTCCAGCAAAACATTCCTTAGAGATCTTTTGTCTTAAAGCATTACATATTGCCTTCTCTGACCTATTTTTTGGCTTGTTGGAAGCCCACCAAAAAACAGCTCTTCCAGGCTATTTATCTTGCCAGAAGATTCCTTTGGGGGGCATCCAAATTCTCAAAGGTTTCCTGGAGTACTTGCTGCATGAAGAAACATGAAGGCGGCCTTGGGTTGATCTGCCCCTCTAGGATGTCCACAATGTTGTCTGCCAAATAGATCCTCAGAGCTGCTTACTCTGATGACTTTTGGGCTTGCCTCATTAAGAGGAACATTGGTAAATTTTATATTAAAATTAAGAAAAACTGGAACAATTTTCAATTGTGGGATGTCATGACTTCTCCCACTGTTTTCATGCCCAAAGGTAGTAATCTGGTGTGTAACTTCTGGAAGGCTTGGATGAAAGTTAAAGAATGTTATTCCTTACCTTTTTATTTTGCTAACAATCATTCCTTTCTTGTCCAAGATTCCTTGTGGATTGGGTGGCTTGACCATGTTGAAAAGGATTCTCTGACCATCAGAATGAACAAATGCAGGATGGGAGGATACACTCATTGGATGAACCTTTTCACGAATGGTGTTATTGTTGACGATTTTTACATTATGGAAACTGACAATTTGTCCTTGTCCTATAAACATATCATCAAGGACAAAAAACTGAAATTGCTGGGCATGATTAGCAGGGAACTCTTCCAGAAGACAATACCATTAAAGATGTTGTTGAAACATGTACAATAACTACAAAAAGTCTCCAGTTAGTGTCAAAGCTATCACAGACAAGCTGAACAAGAAATGGAATGTATCTTGGAAACCTTAACAATGGAAGTACAAATTTCTTTGTACCTAGTCCTTCGCTCATAGTAACAAGCAGTCGTGCCTATTGTGGCTTATCCTCCATAAGGGCATTTGTACGGGCAGCAAGGCCAGACAACATAAAATTGATGCACGAAAATGTTGCCACTATGGCCAATTAGAAGATATGGACCATCTGTTTTTCAAATGCAAGATGGCTAAAGATACTGGAGTATTCTGATTTAGAGATGCTCCACTATGGGCATCAAACCTCCTAGAAGTAGAGACATCCTCCTTGGAGAAGCTAATGGCATGGATATTCTTCTCTGGCAAATGCTCAGATCACACATAATGTGGTTTGTTTGGAAGCATAGGAATCGTAAGCTTTTCTCCCAAGATAACAAGGATTTTTACTTCCCCTTTCTGATGGGTGTTAGAAGACTTGTTAACCATTATAAAATTGTGTCCAGGGCCTCTCCTATCTGTGAGCAAGTCAAATCCTTCAAGATTATTAGGAATTACCCTTGTAATAAATGGAGATCCAAACTTCTCAAGATTAATACCATGTATAGGATTGTCATGCCCCATAAAGAGATGTACTGATTTTCAAATGATGTAACACTCGTGTGTGTGGGGATTGCTCCTATGTTGGAGACCCTTGGGTCGTTTTATCTTTTTTTCTGCATCAATTTTATACCTTCTGTTCTCTTGCAAACAAAGGCTCTTTCGAGCAAAACTTAGACGCAGAGTTGGACATGCGAATCCGTCCTGCCATTGGATGTCAATGAATCGTTCAGCTTCACCTGATTCGAATATCGTTTGATCAAAGCTATGGAGCCCTGCCGCCTAAGTGAGTTCCATGAATAGCCGCGCAGATTAAGGCTATTTCCGTGTTAACAGAATTACAGTCCTCTGAGTATGCGCGAGGGATTTGGATGAACATGCTTGCAGCGATCGTCTGCATGGCAAGGTTTTGCGATACGCACTCGAGTAAAGCGATATATGCAAAGCGGTGAGTATCTGCGGCAGTACGTCCGTTTGGGATTGTGTAACATTTTCGATCCTCATCTTGAAAACTTTCGGGCAGGGATACGGCGCCTCGCAGTAACTTCTAACTTTCACCGCGGCTTGCAAAAATCATGAATCTTGCATATATTTCCAAGGTCTGATCTATTCTACTCTTCGCTAACTTTATTGCAGTCAACGACGTTACTGTACAGTTTCACTCCGAGTTTAGTATTTTGTGCAACTAGTCAGTTTCAAACTATATTTTCCTCAATAGTGGTTCAGACTATGAATGATTAATGCTTCGATTCTGCTGTCCATAACCGAATCCTTTGGCAACATGCATCTTTATGAGAAAATTATGATGCAGACATTCCGTAAATACAGTGTGTTTTGATTGTGGCAACTGTTAATGTCAGAATTGTCCTAGGCCTCTTGTCCGGGTGGTTGGGCCTCATGCCTCTTGAGGCACGGCGAGGGTTCAACCCTTGGCAGCAACATGTGAGGGAGATGTGAATCTTGGGAAAATGTTGCATGTGGTTGATGTGCCACTGTTTGCCCAGCCCTGCGATAGTTGTGACTGTCGTTTAACGTAGCTTTGTAAACCCCTGTTCCTGTGGGATAAGAGAGGTCCCATGAGTACTATGCCCTTCCTTGTACAGTTGCAATTTCAAAGTTAAAGCGCAGGGGAGTAGGCCTGGGCAGAACTTCCATTTAAAAAACAACTGCTAATGTTAGAACCTCGTTCTCTGCGTCTAGAGCATGTCGCTTCCAGTTTTTCCTTTCTATTTTGTAGGGATCTATACGTAGAAATAAGGACTTGTTTTTACTGCGAACGCTAGAAGAGCAGGAGATGGTACAATCTACACATTTCGAAGGGTTTCTGTATTATTTTCCACCCAATCTTTTTTCTGTCAATGATCATGATGCAGATCTCCCTCTCCATGAGGGAATTCATTTTTACAGATCGTCCGCGCAAAAGTCGATTCCTCATTCATAGTCATTCAATCTCGAAGTGCATATTGAGAGAGTTTTATCTGCACGCAAAAATCGATGGCAGAAGAGCCTTGTGAAGATGAATCAAGTCTGCTTTTTGCTCCTTCCCAGAAACGATTGTAAGCCAATAGCAGCAGGTTGCAGAAGGCAGAATATAAGACTTGATTTTTAAGTTTTTTGCATCTCGAATATCAATGTGGAAAGACGAACCTATTGATTGGGAATGACAGAATAAGTATCCACGGTGATCATGCAACCCTGCTCGTGATTCCATATCTCTATTATCAATCAAATCGTGATTCCATATCTCTATTATGAATCAATGATAAGACCATTACATATACTAAATTTTAATGTATCTGGTCAACCAAGTGAGGAGAACTGCAAATCTACTGTACGGATTTATCTGATGGGATGTATGATGGAAGGATAGCAAAATCGTTCCACGATCATAATCGGTTACAAGACCGGCCTTAACCAAGGCACATGGATGGTGATGAAAGTGAGCGCCTTGTTTTTTTGAACGCCACGCTCAGCAATATTTCCTGTACATGATTATTATTTTTAGTTTGAGCAAAACCATGCAAAGATTCCCATGAAAAATCCGGTTCGAGCTTCATACATTTCGATAGTATGGATGTATCTTTCGTTTGCTCGCATCCTATTGTGCCATGTTCCTGTCTTCTCGAAACTTATAGTATACCAAAAACAGTATATCAGCTGATCGTATTCAATAACAGAAAATCAATCACTACAGGCGAGTTGGATGGCTGAAATTTCTTGTAAACTGATTCGGTATTGCTCTTGGGGATCTTATTCAGCATTCGAAATTTAAAGCTGAACGAGGAACTTCATGCATATTGCCATTAATTTTATTGAATATGTGGCATCGTCACCTGTATGAGAGATATGAGTGCAGATGCCATGCCAATCACCTCAAACAGACGATATCAATACGTGACGACAAATTGTGACACGCAGGATTGACGTTAATAGGAAAATAACTCACAATTTCATTCTTTAAAAGCTGATAGTTTTAAAGTAGCCATCGTTTATATAACACGATTCATAGAAAATTGAAAAGCCTTCATAGATCATGAGAATGGAGGCAGTTTAGCGACTTAAAATATTCCAAAATAGGTGCACTATATATCTAGCTTTGAAAGAGTTCTTTTCCATTCCTACTATGCAACATTAGTACCCAAATCACATCATTATGTGATGAACTGATAGAAAGACCTCTCATAAAATCCATAGAGATTCGTTCCCATGGTTTGTTCGGAATGGGGAGTGGCATTAATAATCCAAATGGTTTATCATGATGACGTTTTACACACTGACATACAATACATTGAGAAACATAATGTGCAATATCTTTTTCCATGTGTGGACAAAAGAAGAAATCTTTGCAAACAGAAATGGTGCTCTGTATGCCTCTATGATCCATGTAAGATGGTTGATGCATTTCTTTGATGACAAAATCTTTAAAATCTTGGGTTATGCATAATCTATATTGAAAACAAAGTAAACTATGATGAAATGTATATTGTTCATCAGAAAAAGATGCACCATTGTTGAAGTCATGCCATGCACATGAAAAATACAAATCAGATGCATAAGTGGAAATCATTTCTTGAAAAGAATGGATTTGGATTGCAGAAATATTGCGAATGTGAAGGAAAAGAGCTAAGAGCATCAGCCACAACATTAGCATTACCAAGTTGATATTAGATCATGGGTTGGAAATTTTGAATGAATGAAGCCCATTTAAGATGCCGACCAGTGATCTCGAACAATGCTTTAGTACCTTCCACTAGATTCCACTAATGGTTGGTGTACTTCCCGCTAGAGTTAAGTGTCATTGGAATCAAGTTAACTTATGCTAACTTGAGTAAGAAGGCGCTAAAGCTCCTTGGGAAAAATGCCCTCCCCATGCTCCTCATTGGGGTTGAACCCAAAACCTCACCCTTTAGAACCTTGAGACATCGACTAAGCTAAGGGAGCACATGAACTTATGCTTAACTCTAGGCTCGAGATCTTCGGCCATACACACAAGTGAACAAATGGTGTCTGATTTCACATCTCTCTCAATCAATCATACCCTTAGATTATAGACTTATTTTCTTACATAGGTGTTCATAAAATACTCTAAGTTCTTGTGATTTGTATATTCATTGACTTCCTGAGCTACTCCTTTTAGATGGTGATGCTAGGTATCAAAGGCATCCACTATGGCAAGAAGTTTTTTATCATGGATTTCATAATTAATCTCTCGACGGGAAAATTTCCTTGAATGATATGAAACTAGGTGTAGGTGTCCATCATCTCCATCTTGGGATAGAATGGCACCTAGGAAAAAGTCTCACGCATTTGTCTCTAGGAAGAAGGGGTTGTTAGAATTAGGACGAAGAAGAATTGGTGCACTAGTGAATGCTCATTTCAAGGCTTGAAAGACTTTTTTTGCTTTTTTGGTCCATGAGAATTTTGTGTTTCCAGTAAGCTTGGTAAGAGGTGTCACTATCTTGGAATAAACTCTTATGATTCTAGCAAAGGTTTGCAAACCCTAGAAAACATTGTACATCTCAAACACATGAAGGTGGTTGCTAATCAAGGAATGTCTCGATCTTCTTAGGGCCCATAAAGATTCCTTTCTCTCATACAATGTACCCTAAATTAACTTTGCTTCTTTCTTATGGAAAGAGAACTTCTACAATTTTTCATTTAAAACTTTTTTCTCTTAGTTTCTGTAGGACTATCTTTACATGAGATTCATGATTCTCTAGATTTTTGGAGAATATCAAGAGATCATCGAGATATGTTACAAGAAAATCATGTTGATGACAAGATTGTAAGCTCCTCAAAGGTCAATCATATACTCTAGAAATATATCATTCATCATATGTTGAAAGATAACTAGAGCATTTGTGAGACCAAATGATATAACCACATATTCAAAATGCCCATAGCTTGTTCGAAATGTTGTCTTCCATTTATCTCCTTCTTTGATAGTGAGAAGATTGTAAGCTCCTCAAAGGTCAATCTTCTTAAAGAACTTTGCTTTTCCAAGGTGTCAAAAGAGCTCTAATATAAGTGCTAGCAGGTATTTATTCTTTACTGTGACTTCATTCAAACCACGATAGTCTACACACATTTAAAGAGGCCCATCCTTCTTCTTTACAAAAAGCATAGGGACTCCAGTAGGAGATTTTGAGTGTCTGAAAAATCTATTGGCTAGATTCTCATCAATATTCTTATGTAATTATATAAGTTCCTCTAGGGATAGTCTATAGATTGGTTTGAAGCTTGGTTGTGCTCCCTCTAGAAGTTCTATTACACAATCATAAGGTCTATGCTCTAGGAGAATATCTGCAATTTCCTTTTCAAAAAATCTTCAAAAACTTGGTACTGATCGATAGCTTCACTGAATCATCTTTCTTGGACCCTTGAGTTGGTATGGCATAGATGATATATGTCAGTTCCTTCCTTATTGCATGTATGAAGGCTTAGTTCTTCTAGCTATCATGGCAACTCACTTTATTCTTTTCCCAATTAATGTCTAGATTCTGTTTCTTTAGCCAGGGCATTCCAATGATAAATGGATTTATTGGACTCAATATTATATTTAAACATATTTGGAAATCATGGTCACCAAGGTCTACTCTTAATGGTATGGTTTCCATGGTAATATCCCCATACACTAGAGGTTGTCCATCTAATACTTTAGCTACTATTAGTTTGTTTTTCTAAACTATTGGAATTCTATGTTGCTTAACTAATCCTTCATCAATGAAACATGAGGAGGCTAATGAATCTACTAGGGTTGTAAGGAAAAGGGTATCCTTAGGCCTGATTAACTTGACAAGGGCAAGACACGTTTATATGGGTGTAGTTGGAATTATGAGACCCTTTCTTATATTATGTTCTCAATATACGACCTCTTTTCCAACTCCCTTCCTTGCTTCCATGCTCTATAAGGGTGACCCTAACCCTAGATTTTGTTCTCTTGTTAGGATAACTAATTGCATATGGCTAGAGTTTCTACAATAGAGGCATAACTTCTTATCTCTCCTTCTTTGTTGCTCTTGTGGTGTTAGAGGTTGGAGTCTAGTTATATCTATCTATATAGATTAAAGTATAGAATCATCTTTAGGAGTGTGTTGGAAGAGTTTCCATTGGCAAAGTCTTCCTTCTACTTTCTTTTCTTGTTTCCTTTCAAAAATGCAGTTATCACATTGAATAACTTAGGTGATGTATTCATTCAATGTCTTTACCTCTAGCATCAAGAGAAAAAGACCATCCACATCATCTCTTAAACCCTATCTAGATTGGCTTATGAATAAATCTTCGTGCCAAGTGACATCACAAATCAACTGCCTAAATTATGATGCATAGGTAGAGGCAGGGAGGTTACCTTGATGTGGCTTTTAGTGTTATCTGCTTTGCTTGAAATCCCATTCATGTGCATCATCAAGAGATTGTCATTTTTTGAGCTTGTGGAAGCATAATTACCTTGGCCTTTGTATGAAGAACCTTTAATATAGCTCCTTTGGTTTCTTCATTGGTAGCAGTTTCTAGCATAGTGGCCAAACTTGCCACATATGTAACATCCTTTGCCATCTTGATTTCTGTTTTGCTGATGTCGTCCTTCTCTTCCTCTTGTTCTTCCTCTACCTCTTTGTGATGAGGTGCCTTGGTCATGTCCTTGATTGCTAGAGTCTCCTTGCCTTCCTCCAAACCTTCCTTTGCCCCTTCCTTGTCCTCTTCTTCCTTTGCCTCTTTGATTACCTGCATAGAAAACTTGTGCATCCTTGCTTTTAGTTGAACTTCCACCTATGTTCATCTCTTCGGTGACCATGAGAGCAACCAATTGCTCATAATGGGGAATATTATCCCTTATATATACTGAAGCGGTAAAGGGTTTCAACATCTCATCATCCATCAAACCATTGAGAATATAAGCCACAAGATCGTCATCGTCTACATGGCTTCCAATGGATCCCAATGCATATGACAACTCCTTGACCTTAAGTATGTAGTCATTTATGCTACTTCCTAAGTTCTTCCTAAGGTTTTTGAGATTATTCTTGAGTTGGATCTTCCTTGCTTTGGTGCTTGTTGAATAAAGCCTCTCAAGTGTCTCCCATACCTTCATGCTTGAATCCAAGTGTTGGATATGGCCGATCATGCTATTGCTAATGTGTTGTGAAAGGATAAAGATAACCCTCTTGTCTCTTTCATTCCATTCCCTAAAGGCCCTTCTCTGGTTTTTGGTTGGATTCTCATCCAACCTAGGTCTTGGTTCACTTCCACTAATCAATCCCCAAAGGCCCTTGCCCATAAGGTCGTTGGAGACCCTAAATCTCCATGGTTGATAGTTCCCCTTGTCTAGGTTTTCAATTTGAGTGTTGAAGTTTCCCATATCTAGTCTTTGCTACTTGATCTAGCCCTTGGATAATGCTCCAATGTGTGTAAAATGAAAATGAGGCTCTGAAGTTACCTCAATCCAAAGCTTTCCTTAGAGGAAACCTTGTTCTCTTGAATTTTCTTTTTGAGTAGAATAGCTTCCCTTGATGTGAGCTAACTCCAAGAAGCTTTTGTTGATGCAAATCTTCAACCACCAACTCCAAGATGTCTTCTTGCTTGTATGTGATGCCTCCAAGATGCCAAAATGCTCTGATACCACTCATGGAGGAAGTATCACAACCCCTATGCAACGACGAAGCGTGAATGATCTCCACAGGTATCCTTCTTTGACCTCTGCACACCAAAAATGCTATTTCTCAGAGCATATGCAGAGACCTCAAGTGAATTTTTTTAGCCTTGTATTAGACACAACAGAAAAACAAATTTCACTCCAAATGGGTGCTTAAAAAAGAGAAACAATGTCTACAACATGAGCTAGTTGAATGCTCACAAGTGCTAGTCAAACGGAGACCTCACCTCACTCCAGCAAGCTTTTCTCAGAGCGCATATAGAGAATGAATAGAGAACTCCAATATCATACTCAATGACACCAAAATCATAGAAAATGGATAAATATAGAAGGAGAATCAGCCCTTACAATAGAGAGCAAAAAATTTCCGATAGAGCCTACACACAAAGAGAGATATCAATCACACAACTTCACTAAAATGAATGTTGCTCCCTGATTACTCAGAGAATGTTCCAGAGAATTGGTGAGCGTAACATAGAATCTAATAGATATCCAATGAGGCAAGAATTACATCAAATGGATACAAAATGAGGGAGAACCAATGCTAACAACTCAGGGGTAGAGAGTTGCAACATTGCCTGCACACACACATGCCTACTAAAAGAAAACAAACAAGCAAGCAAGGGGATTGCTTATCTAAACTCCAACACTACACTTTACATGAGCTAAAAGGCCAAGAAGATGGCCTAAAAGAAGTCAGGATACATGTTCCTTTTATAGTGAGAAGTGTGCCCCTAAAATCTAGGAACTACCTTTCCAAATCAGCCTCCTAACTTGGAGGACTTAGTTGAGATGAATTGGCGAGTGGTTGAGTGACTTTGTTTGATGGAATCTCGTGGCATTTGTCTTCCTCTGATTGAACCACATTTCCATAAAATATTTCCCACGAATTTGTAGCTTGAAGCTTGACCTTTAACACTATTATGGTCATCAATAAATGAGACATAATACCTTGATCTTGCCAATGAAGGTTCTTGACTTGGTCTCCATACATCTATATGTACTAAGTCCAGTAAGTTGTTGTTGATGTAGCCTTTGTGATTCAATGGTTGTATTTGTTCCATCCAAATATGAGATGCATCACACCTATCCATCATGTGTTGCTTATGTTTGGCAGTCATAGAACACTTTGATCCCTGCATATATCCTTCAAGGTTCTTTCATTCACATGAGCAAGTCTCTTATGCCACACTTCAAGCTCACTTAGGGTTTGAGACCCAAAAGTGAATAGATCTATGTTCCTGGTTTCTTGTAGTTCAAAAGTAAAGAGCATACCATGCTAAACATCTCTGGCTATCTTCTTGAAGCCTTGACATGGATCTTCCACAAAAGCTCCATGTTGGGTGAACGTGACTTGCAAGCATTTTTCAACTATTTCGCCTACATTTATCAGGTTTTTAGTGATAGTGGGTACATAGAGAACCTTACTTAGAATGTTTGCCTTGTCATTGGAAGATTTGGCATTACCAGTCTTCTCCACATTGTGCTTAATATCATCTCCTATTTTTAACTCACATCTATGCTTTAGACTTTCCAAGTCAAATAAAAGAGAAATGTTGCCTGCATCATCATTTGAACATCTTGAATCTATGTAGAACAAATGATCATCTTCTTTACCTTCTTTGTCGCTTAGATTCATTAGAAGCAATAAGTGCACGTGGTTGATCTTTTGAATAACTATTGAAGTCCCTTCTATTATGGACTCTATTGTTCTTGTTGAAGTTATGTCCACCTCTACCTCTATTGCTTCCATATCCACCTCTTCCACTTCTATTCTAGGTCTTCCCATTGAACCAAAAATTCTAAGTGGTGTGGTTGGTCTTATCACAGATGGCACAAGGTTGAACATTCTGACCATTGTCTTTGGCATGATTTGGTCATTTCATCTTCCCTTTCCACTTTCTTGTGCCTATGAAGTTGGCTTGGGAAGTCTCCTCTTCATCTTCTTCCTCCTTCTTGCATTTCAAATTTTTGTCCTTCTTATCTGCATATAGAGCAGTAGTTGAATTACCATGATATGAGTTAACTTCCTCTATGCTATTGTTAGCCTCTTGATTGAAAATTTTTCCTAGAAAGATGTTAAAGTCTAGAGTTTGCACATTCATGATGAGATCATAGGCTGGGTGAAATATTGTCATTGCTTATGAGTTCTAATCCCATTGAGAATTTTCCTTTTGATGAAATCTTCTTCAATCAACTCTTGGATGGATGCCAATTGATCAGCAACCCCCTTGACCTTGGTAACAATCTCTATGATGGTTTGTTTAGGTGTCTTATGTCTTGCATCCTCTAATTTTTGGTAATAGAAATTCAAAGATAGAGTTCAGTATGTACAACCTTTATTGAGAATCCCTTGCACACCAATGTGTGAGCTTATTTCTCTCCTCTTGTGTAGGTCCTCCTTTGGATCTTGGAATAGGCATAGCTTCATCATCTCCTACAATTCCATAAAGATTGCTACCTTGAAAATAGGCCTCCATTCTAATTTTCCAAGCTCCATAGCTGTGTGGATCAATCTTTTGAATCATTGAGTAAAATCCATCACCCATCTTGATCTAGCTCGGATACCATTGAAAAAACTTGGAGGAGCTTGTAGGAGGTAGAAAAATGAGTTGGGAAGCGACAAAAATTGGTTCAGCCAACCAATAGAGGAGCAACCCTTGAGCTTATGGAGACTCAAATAGACCTTATAGGCATGTGATAAGTGCAATAATATCCCCTATGTACTTTTGAGCATCAAGGAGAAAGAGTTGATACAAAACATATAGGTTTGTGCATTGACTACCTCAAAACACTTACTATCTTTGGAGCATGCACAACCATTGAAAGCATTGACTTTTTGGTTATCATGATAAATTTGGATGTTCCACTCTTGAAGTATATGCATATAATTAGAAAGAGAAAACAATTTGTATGACTGCATATGATTAGATGTTTACTACATGAAAGGGATTCTGTTGGTGCATTTTACCCAAGCCTACATGCTTGATATATTTGATATCATCCTCATTTTTAAGTCACATGAGTAGTCATGTGAAAACCTCTTGTAAAAGAGTTCATTTTTATCTCTTGTAATTGGGAAAAGAAAAAGGAAAAGGATGACTTACCTCATGCATGATGTAAAAGCAATTTAGTGGCTCTAACTACCAAAAACCATGACTTTTTGAGCTGAGGGAATATCTCCTAAATTTGGGGATCACTTTTAGGTGGCGCCATTTGAATTCGAATTCAAAACTCCCTCCAAGAATAGCTATAAACGGAGCAAGAAGGAAGAGGCGATTAGCAAGCCTTGTACGTGACCACTTCATGTCATTATTTTGTAGAGATTGAAGAGCTTACTCCAAAGCTCTATCACTCTACTCCCATTATGCAAAGATTCATTGCCAATGTGGTTGTAATCATATGTGAATCTATACATTTATCATCATCTACTTCTCTGTTTTGTTCTCTGCCATACTCACTCAGAGAAGTACCTTGAGAAGGTCTTATCTCGGGTTTTAGTGAACCTTTTTCAGTGATTTAACGTGCGGTGGATAGCTCTTACTGTCTACTTTCTACTTATAAATTTTCATGGTCATTAGATTAATAGTTTTGGAGATATCGGCATTTTATGGCTCATTGGTCTATCTCTGCAGAGCCCCGAGAATGGTGGGCATGTTCCATAAATTGATAAATCTTGTTCTCAGTGCTCAGTCTATCATTTGAAGTGTTTTAACTTGGATTGGGAAGCTTGCTAAGTCTATTTGCTATGCCCAAAAGGAACTTATCTAACTCTTACCAGGTTAAGAGCACTGCTAATTTTTTCCAGCAGGTGTATGTCCAAAAATAGCAAGTTTTGGGAGCTAGTCATTTCGCAACTAGTTTGTCTTGACTTAAACTTTTGTGATACATGTTCCAAAGTACTTGGCTGATATTTTGGTGGATTTAGGAAGCTCAAAGGGTCTACTAATCAACTCTAAATTCTCAGTTGGCTGGTGTGAATCTGGTTGTAGCGGCACCTACTCATCTTTGGATTGCATCCACCATCTCTCTTCACAGTGGTATCAGAGCATAGTCAAGCAACATGGGAGATGGATTTCCATAAAAAATTGACAAATTGGATCAAAACAACTACCCGACATGGTCTCTAAGGATGGAGGCTTACCTTCAAGGGAGGAATCTATATGGATTCATATCCGGAGATGAAGCAATGCCAACCATGAGGAACAAAGGGCAACCATCACATGAAGAAGTGGAAGGACTTTCAAATTGGTGTTCGAAGGATGCACTCACAAGGTCCTATATTCTAAAATCAATCTCTGATTTTCTCTTACCTCATGTCAAGGGATGCAAGACATCAAGAGAGACATGGAATGCACTTGCTTCTTTCTTCTCTTCCAACACTCGAGCGAGGAAGAACCAATTGTGGATGGAGTTCACAACAATGAAGAAAAGCCCGAAGCAAAATGTGACTGATTATGTCACAAAGATGAAGGAGATTTCTGACCAGCTTGGAAGCATTGGAGAGGTAATTGAAGAGGAGCAAATCATTAGACAAATCATAAATGGAATCAAAGCAGACGACAAGTGGGAGTCATTCATAACAGCCATAGATTTATACATGGATATGCATGTACCCGACCTCAACACACTCATGGGCCAACTCTTCACTCATGAAACAAAGATTAGCAAAGGTGGTGAGTCCTCAAGAGGTAATCAAACTTCTACCGTATATTCTGATAAAGCTAAGGTCAAGGAAAAGTCAAAGAATAGGAAGAATGAAGATGAAGGTAGCTCTTTCCAAGCAAACTTTGCAGGTAGAGGGAGAGCTAGAGGAAGAGGCACAAGTGGAAAGCAAGGCAGGGGGAGATTCCAATCATCTCAACCTTGCAACATATGTGGCTTATCTAACCATACTACTGAAGAATGTTTCAGGAACCCGAGGAACTCAAGAGGAAGAGGATTCAATAGAGGTGGCTATGGATCAAATAGAGGTAGATACAATGGAGGCTACAACAACAACAACTACTACTACAACGATTACAACAACAACAACAACTATCAAAGTGGCCATAGAGGAAGAAGAGATTACAATAACTATGTAGAGGACCAAAGTCGGGAAGATTCATTATTGATTATGAATCTATCAGCGAAGAAGGGTAAGGATGATGATCACATATTTTACATTGATTCGGGATGCTCAAACCATGTAGCAGGAAATGTGGCTTTACTTTCTAATTTGGAAGATCCTCATAACAAGCATGAAGTGCAGACAGGAGATGACACAAAGCACTCAGTGGAGAAGATAGGTAATGTGAAGACATCAGATGGGAATATGAACCTCTTAAGCAAAGTCTTGTATGTCCCTACAATTACCAAAAATTTAATAAGTGTTGGACAGATTGTTGAAAAAGGATTGCAGGTTAGATTCAACCGATTTGGAGCATATGTTGGAGACCCAAGGCAAGGCTTTAGAAGGATTGCCAAAGGAGAAAAGATAGGAAGGCTTTTCACTTTTGAAGTGGAAGATACAAAGAACATAGCTTTGTTTAGCTATGGATCTCAAACTCTAACAGAGTTGGAGATATGGCACAAACGACTTGCTCACATTGGTGAGAGGACACTCAAACAAATTTGCAGGGACCAAAGTGTACTTGGTTTGCCTAATATCACAAGGCAACACATGATTTATAAGTGTGAAGCTTGTCAACTCGGCAAGGCTCATAGACAACCTTTCAATAAGAAAGGATATATGTATCAAAATCCTTTGGATCTAGTGCACACGGATGTGTGGGATCCAAGT
The DNA here is from genome assembly GCA_020310875.1 of Ceratopteris richardii. NCBI lineage: Eukaryota > Viridiplantae > Streptophyta > Polypodiopsida > Polypodiales > Pteridaceae > Ceratopteris > Ceratopteris richardii. The sequence goes on along the minus strand of CM035420.1, from coordinate 80,094,916 downwards.
AAAGAGCCATCTATATCAGGCTCAAGATATTATGTGTCTTTCATAGATGATTGTAGCAGGTGGACCATTCTATTTTTCATGAAGCACAAGGATGAAGTGTTTAATTGCTTTAAGAAGTATATTGCTCTTGTTGAAAACCAAACAGGTAGGACTTTGAAAAGACTCAGATCAGATGGTGGAGGAGAATACTTCTCTTCTGAATTTGATGCCTTCTTGCATGAAAGAGGCACTAAAAGGGAAGTCACTACAAGGTATACACCCAAACTCAATGGTCTAGCAGAGAGGAGGAACAGAGCTATTGTCGAAGCTGCAAGGTCCATGCACAACAAAAAGGGATTGCCAAACTACCTATGGGCAGAGGCTGTGTCGACAGCCACATATCTCATAAATAGACTTCCATCTAAGTCACTAGATGGAACCACTCCATATGAAGTGTGGAATGGAAGAAGACCTAGACTAGAGCATTGCAAAATCTTTGGATGCTTAGCCTATGCTCACATTCCTTCTCAAGTAAGAGGGAAATTGGATCCCAAGGCAGAGAAATGTGTATTCATTGGTTATGATCAAAACCAAAAAGGATATAGATTGTACAATCCAACCAATAAAGGATTTTTTGTGAGTAGAGATGTAATTTTTGATGAAAACAAATCATGGTTTGATGATGACAGGAAAGTGAATCTTCCATATGACTTGGATGAAGATTTTCCATCACTTCAACCAAAGGAGCCAAAGCCGATTGAAGAAAGTGATTTGGAGATTGACCTAGAAGACTTGGAAAGACTAAAGCTATGGAAGAACAAAGGTAAAGCAAAGATGCAAGATGCTACATATGGACCAGAGAGCTCACATCAACCACTTAGAAGGTCTTCAAGGGAGAAGAAGAAACCAAAGAGGTTTGGTTATGATACTTCTTTGGTCACGAAGCACTCAATCTACATTGCAAAAGATTCAACCAATGAAGAACCTACCACATTCGAAGAAGCCCAAAGCAAGAAAGCTTGGAGAGACGGAATGGATGAAGAAATGGAAGCCTTAAAGGAGAATGACACTTGGGAGCTTGTACCTAACAAGCCATCTATGAAGATAATCGGATCTCGATGGATATACAAAATCAAGAGGAATCCAGATGGAAGTATAAATAGACACAAAGCAAGGTTAGTGTCTAAAGGGTTTGCTCAAACCCATGGTATTGATTATGAGGAGACTTTCTCTCCTGTTGCAAAAATGCCTACAATTAGGGTTCTCATTAGTCTTGCTGCATCTAGAAATTGGAATCTCTATCAACTTGATGTAAAGAATGCTTTCTTGAATGGATGGATTTCTGAGGAAGTGTATATGGCACAACCTCCTGGATATGAGGATGCACATCATCCTAACTATGTATGCAAACTAAAGAAAGCTTTGTATGGATTAAAGCAAGCTCCAAGAGCTTGGAATTTCAGATTGGTGACCTATTTGGAGGACCAAGGATTCAAAGCTAGCAAGGCGGATACCTCTTAGTTCATAAAGAGGAATGGATCTGAAGTGATCTATTTATATGTGTATGTTGATGATATTATTATCACAGGCAATGATCTTGAAGGAATCAAACAGGTAAAGAGTCAGATGAAGGAGGAGTTCAAAATAAGTGACCTTGGACCACTCACTTATTTTCTTGGATTGGAGTTTATCTACACAAATATATACATCACACAAAGGAAGTATGTGCATGACATGCTCGTCAAGTTCAAGATGGAAAATACCAAGTATGCAGGTACACCTATAGAGCAAAATCATAAGCTTAGTGCTTATGAAGGAGAGCCAATTGAAGACATCACAAGCTATCAAAGCTTGGTTGGAAGTTTGAACTATGCAACACTCACAAGGGAGGATATATGCTATAGTGTTAGCATATTGAGTCAGTTTATGCATAAGCCGAGAAGACCACATATGGAAGAGACCAAGAGAGTCCTCAAGTACCTAAAGGGAACCATGAATGAAGGTTTTTTCTATTCATATACTTTAGATATTGAGCTAAAGGTCTACTCAGATGCAGATTGGGCCGGATCTAGAGATGATAGAAGAAGCACATCCGGGTATATATCATTTGCAGGTTCAAAAATCATTTCTTGGTCATTGAAGAAGCAACCAACCGTGGCATTATCTTCTACCAAAGCTGAATATAGAGGTTTGGCTAATGCAACTCAAGAAATCATGTGGTTAAAGTCTTTGTACACAGATCTTGGACTTCATTCTTCAACAGCTCACATTTTTTGTGACAACACAAGCTCACTACATCTAGCAGCTAATCCGGTATACCATGCTAGAACCAAGCATATTGAAGTCCACTACCATTATGTAAGGGAGAAGCTAATGAGCAAGGATATTCAACTATCCTATGTCTCTACAGATATGCAATGTGCAGACATGTTGACGAAAGCTCTTGATGGTACGAAGTTAAGTAGATTCAAGTTGATGATTGGCTTGCAAGAAATCAAGGACAATTGAAGACTTATTTGAAGGCCAAACATGTTAGGCTTGAGGGGGAGCTGTCGGTGCATTTTACCCAAGCCTACATGCTTGATATATTTGATATCATCCTCATTTTTAAGTCACATGAGTAGTCATGTGAACACCTCTTGTAAAAGAGTTCATTTTTATCTCTTGTAATTGGGAAAAGAAAAAGAAAAAGGATGGCTTACCTCATGCATGATGTAAAAGCAATTTAGTGGCTCTAACTACCAAAAACCACGATTTCTTGAGCTGAGGGAATATCTCCTAACTTTGGGGATCACTTTTAGGTGGAGCCATTCGAATTCAAATTCAAAACTCCCTTTAAGAATAGCTATAAAAGGAGAAAGAAGGAAGAGGCGATTAGCAAGCCTTGTACGTGACCACTTCATGTCATTTTGTAGAGATTGAAGAGCTTACTCCAAAGCTCTATCACTCTACTCCCATTATGCAAAGATTCATTGCCAATGTGGTTGTAATCGTATGTGAATCTATACATTTATCATCATCTACTTCTCTGTTTTGTTCTCTGCCATACTCACTCAAAGAAGTACCTTGAGAAGGTCATATCTTGAGTTTTACTGAACCTTTTTCAGTGATTTAACGTGAGTTGTATAGCTCTTACTGTCTACTTTCTACCTATAAATTTGATGGTCATTGGATTAAAAGTTTTGGAGATATCTGCATTTTACGGCTCACTGGTCTATCTCTGCAAAGCCCCGAGAATGGTGGGCATGTTCCAAAAATTGATAAATCTTGTTCTCAGTGTTTAGTCTATCATTTGAAGTGTTTTAACTTGGATTGGGAAGCTTGATAAGTCTATTTGCTATTTCTAAAAGGAATTTATCTAATTCCTACCAGGTTAAGAGCACTGTTCATTTTTTCCAGTAGGTGTATGTCCAAAAATAGCAAGTTTTGGGAGCTAGTCATTTCGCAACTAGTCTGTCTTGACTTAAACTTTTGGGATACATGTTCCAAAGTACTTTGCTGATATTTTGGTGGATTTAGGAAGCTCAAAGGGTCTACTAATCAAATCTGAAGTCTCAGTTGGCTGGTGTGAAGCTGGTTGTAGCGGCACCTACTCATCTTTGGATTGCATCCACCATCTCTCTTCACAGATTCAACATGCAAGATTACAATAAAATGCAAACAATATATGTAGATAACATGAAGAAATATACTAAAGCCATCCTAAAATGAATAGTCCTTGATTATATATCCATTCATGGATGTGTATTAGCACTATGTGCATGGGCAAGATGTGAGAAGATCCCATTGATTACTTTTAAGATGACATGTTCAATAGGTAGCATGTTTCTAGAGGCAATCGATACTTCTTTTATGGATAAAAGTTCAGCTTTCCTTGTAAAAGTTATACGAACATGATATGCTTAAGTGGGCCATCCAAATAATTTCACTACTATAGTGACTCAATATTGTGTGTATTTTTTAAAGTGCTATATTTACAACACAAGAAGGTATTAATTGGGTTCCATGTGCAGCTCACACACTCAATCTACTTTTTAAAGATTAATATGTTTCATCAAATACATTTTATTATATGAAAATCATGTGTTCAAATTTATAAGTGAGCATCAATTTTTATAAGTGCTCTTTCATTCAAAATTGCACCATGCAACACTTCATATTGTTGTGCGACATGATTTTCCAATAGCCTATATTGTGCTCAATGGATTAATAGAAGTCAAGCTAGCACTTATAGAAATGGTTGTGGATCAAAGATGGAAGGCATGGCTAGATATTTATTTTTCTCATAAATTTTTGCCTTTCAAGTGTATCTCTCTGATCAACTCACTTGACAGAAATGTCTCTATCACAAAACCTTTTTTGGAACCTTTATGTGTTATTGAGATTGATAAGTTTGTGATAAGAAAATTTTATTGGATTATTTCAAAAGCTATACAAAAATTGAAATAGCTCAATCATTTCTCATCAAGAGATAAAACACATTGTATTGTTAGTAGAGAAATAATGGATGCAAATGCATAATCATTTAGATGCAATGACATTTGTCTTGGATACAATATTTCTACTCAATGGTCAAGTGCCAAATAAAAAATGAATGGAGAATTTCAAATCATCATGTCAATAATACTTTGAGGCATAGTTTTGGGCGTGTCCGTGGGTGAGGAAGCATAGATAGAAATATGCACAAGAGTGAAGAAGGAGATAAAAACATATAGACACATGACGACTAGAAGAGAACTACATCGATAGATGATCAATAGTATGAGAATGAATGAAGCGAAAACGATAAATGAATCCCTAAGTACAAAATACCACCACATAGGATTCTATCATGTATATGTGGTTACATGGGTTAGAATTTTTAGCGATCACTAGAGTGCAAAGTGCCCATGTATAGAGGAATAGTTCCCAGCAAAGGTACTCAAGGGAAATAAGTGTAACAAAGCTCTCCTCCCCCCCCCTAAGAGTGAATGATATGAACACATAAAGGGAGTGAAAAATCAGCCCCCACAAGGTAATAAGCCTAAATATTTGCATAAAGTTTCAAATGTTTCTCGTGCCATCTCTAACATAATGATAACGAACCTCAATGAGATTTTTGTGCACATGAAACATCGGTTGTTTTGCAACTCACAATGAACTCCAACTATTAGTGAGAATATGTGTAGCTGCATCAATCTCCGTGCATAGATCAATTAATAGGTGTCTCAACCATTTGCACTCCACGACATCTATGAATACCACCCTATACTAAGCTTCACATGTTGACGTGGACATAGTAGTTTGATTGTTACCCAACCAAGATATGCATGATCCTCAAGGGAAAAAAGAAATTAACATTTCTGGACACCCATGTATCATTACAACTACGCCAATTGCTATCTATAAAAACATGTACAAGGTGTTGAACATCTCTACCATAAAAGAGATCTGAAATCAAAGTTCCTTTGACATATCTAAACACGCATTTTATTGCTTCCCAATGCTTAATGCGAGGGCTACTCCCAATGCTTAATGCGAGGGCTATGCATAAATTGACTCAACTAGGACATTGCATACTATATGTTGGATCTTTTTGTTACATGCATGTATCAAACCTCCCATAACTTGCTGATAAAGAGAATCATCAAATGCATTGCATGTATCCTCAATTCATATCCTTAATCTTGTTTATACTAGTGTTGAGATAATCTTTCTATCTTGAAAATCAAAATGCTAAAGTAAATCTTCAATATAATTTTCTTAATGCAAAACTCTTCCCTCAATGGATACAAATTAGATGCAGAGAAAATGCTCCAAAAGGCATAGATATGTGACACCAAAACTATGTTGCAAATGAGCCATAAGTAAAAAAAATTTTTGATCACATGACCTAATTACGAGAATCCAATCAACATAAATAACAAGCACTATAAGATAATCCCCATGTTTATGTATATAAATTTTCTTGTGGATTGGTCTACATGTAAAAGAAAGAGAAATGCAGTGCTTATGTACTTTCTCATACCATGCATGTGGAGCTTGCTCAACTCCATAGAAAGCCTTACACAAGCACCAAACAAGATGTTCTTGACCTTTGATCAAGGCCTAGGAATTTGCTTCACATAGATCTCTTCTTGATTTAAGAAAGTTGTCTTTATATCCATTTGATGCACATTCCAACCATGATGGGTAGCCAATGCAATCACAAAAAGAATCTTATTCATACACAAAGTAGGTTCAAAAGGCTCCTCATAATTACTACCATATTTTTGTGCATAACCTTTTATAACTAGTCTAGATTTGTAACAATCAATGATACCATATGACTTGCTTTTAATTTCATACTCAGTTAGAACCAATGCCATTCTTAGTTGTTGGCAATCCACAAAACTCCCAAGTATGCTTTTTGTGATTAGAGTGCAATTCTACTTGTGTTGTGCTCATCCAATTTGCATCATCATACACATCTTTAAAAATGAGTTGCTCATCCTTACATGCGGTTGCAATAAGAAATACGTCCACAAAATCACTTGATGCACAACAAGCTCTTGATCTTGTTCTACCAAGTAAAGGAGCACTCAACTTGCTATCTTGGAATATTTTTTGTAGTCATTTTGGAACACACTATGCATCCTTGACATGTAACACATCACCAAAATGTACATCAAAAGGGGGCTGAATTTCATCCCATGTTTGGTTTGACAACTTTAGTCATCTTTGACTTGAACTTTTAAGCCATGTTTCTATTCAAATTTTGGGAATTTTCAGCCATGTTTGGCTGGATAGTTGGCTAAAAATGTTCAGCTCTTGGATGTGTTGGTGCATTTTGCCCAAGCCTACATGCTTCATATGCTTGATATTATCCTCATTTGTAAGTCACATGAGTAGAACCTCTTGTAAAAGAGTTCATTTTATCTCTTGTAAATGGAAAAAGAAAAAAGGAAAAGGATGGCTTACCTCATCCATGATGTAAAAGCAATTTTGTGGCTCTAACTACCAAAAAACACGACTTTTTGAGCTGAGGGAATATCTCCTAACTTTGGGGATCACTTTTAGGTGGAGCCATTTGAATTTGAACTCAAAACTCCCTCCAAGAATAGCTATAAAAAGAGCAAGCATATAGAAGTGCATTACCACTTTATTCGAGAGAAGATCATGTCAAAGGATATCAAGGTGGAGCATGTCAATACAAAGGACCAATATGCAGATATGTTTACCAAAGCATTGGATGGAGTAAAGCTACAACACTTCAAGGCATGCATTGGAATGAAGGACCTAGGCATTGAGACTTGAGGGGCAGTGTTGAAAATCAAGTCTCAATCATGAAAAAAGTCTCAATCACAAGTTTTGCAAGTGCACCAATCAAAATGGAGAACCCAAAGTCGTGGAATAAAGTTAGAAGCTCCACCAAACGCAATCAAATTCAAATCTCATCAAATCAGCCACCAAAAAGTGCACTTACACTCATTGGTGGGTGGTTAGCTAGATTGTAGGAAACGTAAAAGTCTATATAAGCATCATCGCACCTTTGTTTCTTGAGTTTGATTCATTCCACAAGTTTCCCAATTAGTTTAGTGAAGTCATAAACCCTAGCAAGCAGCCCCCTTGCTTACTTACCTCATTTTCTCATGATTTTGCTCTGCTCTATCTAGAGGTGTAGTTAGGCTTTTCCAAATCTGATTGTACCAGATTTCAGAGCATTGTTTGCTCTCTCATTGTAATCATTTTCATTGATTTCAAGCTTCATTTTATCTCTCATATTGTCTGCTGAAGTTTTCCAAAGTTTCAAGTTATTTGGATGAGCGAGTTGTGAGAAATCGCCAACTTTGTGAAGGTATATCTTTACACATAGGTAGAGAGTATTGCAAATAGGTAGCCTGTGTTGAAGAGGGTGGTTCTCCCAGCTGGAATATCCATTTGGGATGATTTAAAGTTTGTTGGGTAGCTCTTATAGTCTACTACAAGTCTAAAAAATTTCATTTTAAGTCTCTGTACAGGTGCAGAGAAAAGATCAGAATAGTGAGTGTATATCACTGCTTGTGGACCTAGTGGAGGGCAGCCATCTTCCATTTTTTGCATTGGGGTGTTAGAATCATCCCCCATCAAAGGAAGTCACCACACGAAAGCTATGTGCTTTTGAGTTATAAATAATGAAGAAGTAGTTGCAGAGGGATCAAAACCATGAACCCATGGAAAAACATATGCTCAGACAGCCTCCACTACAATCAAAGAAAGAGCGATCATTCATGTGGCTTCCTCTGAAGTCTCTAATTCCACCTGATAAAAATATGACTCTAGGTTTTGAATATAAACTAGCTTTCCAACTTTGGAAAGCAAGCTACTCTAAAGGAGATCCTTGAGTTCACCACAATTGGGATGCAAATAAATGATCTTACAAATGATTGAAGAGGCATGCAAGCACTCAACCTTTGAAAATAAACTCGCTCTACCCTTGAATCGGTGACAGAGTGGAAGTTGGTAAGGGGGCTTTAAATGAGTCCCTCTAGGGGTAAGCTTTGCAAGGTATGACACCATATGAAGCTTGGTGTGGTAAGAGACCTACCTTGGATCATTGCAGAATATTTGGATGCTTGGCATATGCATATGTGCCATCTCAATTGACGCATAAGTTGGAGCCTAAGGCAGAAAAATATGTATTCATAGGTTATGATTATAAGCAAATGGGATACAGGTTGTGGAGTCCATCCACAAAGCAATTCCTTGTATCCAAGGATGTTACATTTGATGAGCAAGGTACTTGGTATGCAGGTAAATATAATATACATGCAGATGTTGAAGAAGTAGTGGATCAAAGGAAAGGTAAAGCAAAGATTCAATTACTTGATGAAAATGAGAATAATGAAGTACATGTTGAAGTTGAAGAGAGGCCAAGGTTTGATCCAGAATGTGATGAACCAGAGACTTCAAAAAGTGCAGAAGTTAGGAGGTCATCTAGGCACAAATGGCAACCCACAAGGTATAGTTATGACACCTCATTCTTGACTACTAAAGATTATGCTTATTTGGTAAAAGCAGATGAAGATCCATCTACATATGATGAAGCCAAAGGCAAGAGAAATTGGGAAGAAGCCATGCAAGAGGAGTATGATGCATTGATAGAGAATCAGACTTGGGATCTGGTTCCTAAACCTAATAGCTAGAAAATTATTGGATGTAAGTGGGTTTATAAAACAAAAAGATTTGCAGATGGAAGTGTGTCTAGGTACAAAGCCAGACTTGTTGTGAAAGGGTATGCACAGACATATGGAGTGGACTATGATGAGACCTATAGTCCTGTGGCAAAAATGACAACCATCAGAACTCTCATAGCAATTGCTGCTTGCAAAGGTTGGAAGTTATCTCAATTAGATGTTAAAAATGCTTTCCTGAATGGATACATTTCAGATGAAGTTTACATGGAGCAACCAGATGGGTTCAAAGATCAAGTGAGTCCAAATTATGTGTGTAAGCTCAAGAGAGCTTTGTATGGGTTGAAGCAGGCCCCAAGGGCTTGGAATTATAGGCTTGTAAAATTCTTAAAAGATCTTGGATTTCAAGCATCAAAGGCAGATAGTAGCTTGCTAGTCAAAGCAAATGAAGATGGATTCATTTATGTTTGTATTTATGTTGATGACATAATACTTACAGGAACGGATGATAAAGGAATACAAATGATCAAGAAGTAGATGGAGAAAGAGTTCAAAATCAGTGATTTGGGGAACTTGTCATTCTTCTTGGGAATGGATATTTTATATACTCAACATGGAGTATATGTGACCCAAGAAAGGTATCTTAAAAATTTGCTAACCAAATTTAAAATGGAAGATTGCAGGGTTGCACCTACACCATTAGAAGTGAACCATAGATTGTCTAGATTTGGAGGAGAAGAATTCAGAGACATGAAGCTCTATCAAAGTTTGGTTGGTAGCTTGATTTATGCTACATTAACAAGGCCTGATTTTTCATATGCAGTTGGTGTGCTTTCACAATTCATGCATTGTCCTAGAAAGGAACATTGGATTGCAGGACAAAGAGTACTTAGGTACATCAAGGGTACACTCAGAGAAGGACTGTACTATGGATTTACTTCTGATACAAGAGTGAAGATATATAGTGATGCAGATTGGGCAGGTAATGTGGATGATAGAAGATCAACACATGGATATTTGTGCTATGTAGGAGACAAATTGATTTCATGGTGTTCTAAGAAGCAACATACAGTTGCTTTGTCATCTACAGAAGCAGAATATAAAGGTATGGTGGAAGCTACAAAGGAGGTAATATGGCTAAAGACACTCATGAAGGTTTTTGATGTGATTCAAAGTACTCCTATTATTTGTGGAGACAATATGAGTTCTCTATACTTGGCAGCTAATCCTGTGTTTCATGCTAGAACTAAACATATTGAAATACAGTATCATTTCTTGAGAGAGAAGGTTATTGATAAAGAGATTGAAGTCATACACACTCCTACAAAAGATCAACTTGCAGATATGATGACAAAAAGTGTAGATGGACCAAAGTTACAGAAGTTCAAAGACATGGCAGGAATAAAGAAGATGCAGATAATCACAATTGATGATTGAGGGGGAGCTGTTGGAGCAAGACAATCAACAAATTGTGATTATACAAAGGGTAGAAGTAAAGACATGAAGAGAAGATTGAAGATCAATGTCATGAATTGAAGGAAAGAATCAGATAGCAAAGTTCTTTAATCAAATGTACATTAATTCTTTAGATACTTCAATATACTTGAAGTAGTTACGAGTTAGGACTTGTATATATATATATATATATATATATATATATATATATATAAGTACATGCTTGTAGTTGTATTAGATATAGAGAAGAGAGTATGAGATGAGTTAGTTGATGTACATTGTACAAATCATCCATAAGATGTATGAAGGAAATAGATAAGTGAAAATTTCAGATATGGCGCGTCGATCTTCTCTCCCATTCTCCTTCTGTGCTTAATCTTTTGAGAAATCCTTTTGCACGTATCTAAGTCCATAGCTAATCTATCTATGACTAGAATTTGAGAGGTTAATTGCAATCAGGTTGAGAGAATTCAGTTTAGGAACATTTATATGTGAAGATGTTCTGAGAGTCGTCAAAACTGGTGCAGATTTCATGTTCAGAGAAATGGATATTGCTTAGTGCACAGTGTAAAGTTTTACACAAGTGAGGGCTCAAAATCTAAGTTGAGAGGTAAGCCATCTATGGCTAAAAGATCTTGATCAAACGGGATTTACTTTGGGAGAACCAGTGTTAAGAAGTTACAGGTGTTAAGGTCGCCATTGCAAAGAAGCTGTTTCAGACATAGGTAAAGTGTTTCACACATTTCTCACAGTATACTCAATCATTTTGAGAAATTTAACTTGGAGAAGTTGCGCAACCTTAAGGCAAAGCATTGTACAAAGTTTTATAAAAAACGTTACAGGATTGATTAGTCAATCAGTAATTAATCTGTGGCAGACTTTTCAGGAAATTTCAGTTTTCAACAGTTAGTCGAAATTCTGATAATTTGGTGATTGTTTTCTAAAATTAAGTGGAGTCTAAAGTTGTTCTTGATATAGAGGAGTTCTAAGTTCAAGTACAACTTGTTCTTTTGGAGATTAACACTCTCCATCAGCTATGACACTCGTGTGTCCACTAGTGGCTTTTGCTTCATGCTTGGTAGCTCATATATATCTTGGTTGAGTAAGAAGCAGCCTACTGTGGGCACTTCTAGTTGTGAGGCTGAGTATAGGGCAGCTTTCACAACAACTGCTGAGTGTGTGTGGCTCAGATGCCTTATGGCTGATTTGGGTGTTGGTCAATCTTCTGCCACCACCCTCTTCACTGACAGTCAGAGCGCATTGGCAGTTGCGAGGAACCCTATGTTCCATGCTCGCACTAAGCACATTGAGGTGCATTATCATTATGTCAGAGAGAGGTTCTCTAATAGGGAGATCAGCTTGGCATATGTGCCCACGCAAGAGAACATTGCAGACCTTTTCACGAAGGCTCTCCCTAGGGAGAAGTTTGATGTTTTCCTCAAAGCTTTGGGCTTTCCTTTTGTGGAGTGATTTCCACATAGCTTGGCACTTCCTTATACATGAGTGCCGGCTCCTTGTTCACTGCATCACTCCTAGGGGGAATTGTTTGATATATTTAGGTAGTGATGTGTGTGAACACACTAAGACTGTCGGGGCACTTGTTTCCCTATTTAGGAGGTTTTCTTCCCCTCGCTTGTATATATGCCTATAACCCTAATGGGCTACTTATCTTTGTACATTCTCTAGTAATACATTCAGTATTGTGTGTTGTGCTCCAAGCTTCTTCTCCTTCCTTGTGTTGTTCGCGTGCTTCTGTAGACATCTAACTCCAATAATTTTGAATATGTAGTTATGCCATTTGGTCTTACAAATGTTCCAGTTGTCTTCCAACATATGATGAATGATATCTTTCAAGAATATTTAGATGATTTTGTTGTAATATACCTTGACGATATCTTGATATTCTCAAAAAATCTAGAGGATCATGAATGTCATGTAAAGATAGTCCTAGAGAAACTAAGAGAAAAAGGATTATATGAAAAATTGGAGAAGTGCTCTTTGGATAAGACATAAATGGAATTTTTAGGGTACATTGTATCAGATAAAGGAATTTTTCTGGACCCTAAGGAGATTGAGACAATCCTTGATTGGCAACCACCTTCATGTGTTCGAGATGTACAATGTTGTCTAGGGTTTTCCAACTTCTACAGGATATTCATCACGGACTACTCCAAGATAGTGACACCTCTTACCAAGCTTACAGGGAACTCCAAATTCTCATGGACCGAAGAAGTAGAAAAAGCTTTTCAGGCCTTGAAATCAGCATTCACTATTGCTCCAATTCTAGTTCATCCTGATTGCAATAAACCCTTCCTCCTAGAGACATATGCATCAGACTTTGCCCATGGAACATTCTTTCCCAATATGGAGATGATGGAAACCTACATCCAATTGCATATCATTTAAGGAAATTTTCCCCTCTAGAAATTAATTATGAAATTCATGATAAAGAACTTCTTGCCATAGTGGAGGCATTTGATACCTGGCATCACCATCTAGAAGAAATAGCTCATAAAATTACTATGTATATAGATCACAAGAACCTTGAGTATTTTATGAACACCTACATTCTCAATAGAAGGCAATCTCCATGGAGTAATTTTCTATCTAGATTCGACTTTGTGATCACATACCGTCCAGGGTATCAACAATGTTAGTTAGATGTCCTATCCAGAAGATCTTACCTTGCTCCAAAGAAGGGTGAAGAGGCCTTTGATCAACAAGAGAGTGCATTACTCAAGCCTGAGCATCTCCACTAAACATCTATCTCTTCAAGCCATCATGAAGATTCAGCCTTGAATCATTCGATATGTGAGAATCTACCTCAAGATGAATTGTTTTGTAATGTTAAGAAAAAAGTTCAAGAAGGAAAAGTCCAAGAGGCAAACAAATTTCAGGAAAAGTATGGATTACTACTCTATAAGAACCTATTGTATGTCCCTCCAGGAAAGCCCAGGATCCAAGTACTTCAACAACATCATGAAAACCTTACGGTAGGATATTTTGGAGCGAATAAAACAATAGAACTCATATCAAGGGATTTCTGGTGGCCTAAAATGTGGAAGGAAGTCAAAGAATATATCCAAACCTATGATACTTGCAATAGATCCAAGGTGCCCCGACATAAACCTCATGGCCTCTTGCAACCTTTGCCTATTTCAGAAAGGCCATGGGCTTCATTATCTATGGATTTCATCACAGATGTGCCAAAGTTAGATAAGTATGATGCCATTCTTGTTATTGTGGATAGACTTACAAAGATAACATACTTCATTCCAACTACTAAGGCAATCACAGGTGCACCCACTGCTAGACTTTTTCTCAGATTCATCTTCAGGCTTCATGGATTGTCTGATGATATTGTCAGTGATTGAGGTCCACAATCCATGTCTAGTTTTTGGAACAGTCTTTGCAATCTCCTTGGTGTTCAATTTAAACAAATCATCCACAAATTGATGGACAAATAGAACAGGTCAATCAAGTCCTAGAGCAATATCTCTGTTGCACTAGCAACTATCATGAAAATGATTGGTTTGAGCTTTTTCCCTTTGCAGAGTTTGCATATAATAATAGTGTTCATGCATCTACTAAGAAAACTCCCTTCTTTGCAAATTATTGACAACATCCAAGAATGGATATACAACTCTCAAATCATGTCAAGAACCCAACTGCCAGAGACAAGGCCCAGTACCTGATGGACATTCGCAAAGAACTCAATGAAGATGTCCACAAAGCTCAAGAACAATATAAGCACTATGCAGATCAACATCGTGTTCAAAATCCATCATATCAAATTGGGGATAAAGTATGGTTACTCAGAAACAATTTGCAAACTTCAAGGCTTGGTGCAAAGTTAGATCATCAAAGACTTGGTCCATTCACCATCTTGGCCAAGATTAATCCACTCACTTTCAAGCTCCAGCTACCAAGTACCATGAGAATACATCTAGTTTTCCATGTATCCATGTTGGAACCATATCAGATTTCACCATTGAGGGGGGAGATACCTAGTCCTTCACCACCTATCGAGATTGATAATCATGAAGAATTTGAAGTCTAGCATGTCCTATATTCAAGAATATCCCAAGGAAGATCGGAATACCTTATTCATTGGAAAGGCTATGACATCAGTGATCAAACTTGGGAGCCTTTAGAAAATCTTCAGAGAGCACCAATCAAGGTTTGAGAATTCCATAATAGAAATCCAATGAAGCCGAGACTAGAGAACATGACCACTCCTCTTGGAACTCATTGCTTGAGGGGGAGGTGATGTCATGGACAAAGGAAACCATCCTGAACCTCAGATTCCATGTGAATCCTATATCTCATGATTGGTTCAGAATTATGAGAAAGCAATGCTTCCATTGCATCTGGAATGTGCCAAAACCCTAAGATCGACTGTCAATTTGCTGAATTCTGACATTCTGAGGTTTTGTTCGATTTGTTGACATCATTGATGACATCATCAATTTGCAACCGCCCTTGGAACTGCCCTTGAAATCCTATATAAGGAGGCCTTGGCCACATACATACTCAGTCTTGCTAGTCTTGGGAGCTCAAGGAGTCGTGACCACCAAGTAAGTACTCTCCAAGTTCTAGTTCCAGTTCTTGTCTTGTTCCTTGTTCTAGTCTTGTCTAGTCTAGTTCTTTGACATCCTCTCTTGTCCTCTTGTAATCTCATAGTACAATGATGGAGAGTGTTAATCTCCAAAAGAACAACCTACTCTGGAATTTAGAACACCTCTATATCAAGAGTAAGTCAAAACCTTCACCAATTTAAGAGATCAATGACCAAATATCAGTTTCTTGAACAAATTGTGAAGAAGGAAGTTACTTAGAAAGTCTGCTGCACATATCTTTCTCATTGACTGAGTAAATGTGTAAAGTTTTTTATGAAACTTTGCACAAGGTGTCGCCTAAAGATTGCGCACCTCCTCCAAGTCAAAACACTCCAAACGATTCAGTAGATCTTGAGAGATCTACTTCACAAGTTACCTATGTCTAAATCTCTACTTCTGAGAAGTCGATTTGGACACCCCTAACTTCTTAGCTTTGGTTCTCCAAATGTCGAACCCGTTTGATCAAATCCTTTTGGCTGTAGATAGATTATCTCTCAACTTAGATTTTGAGCTATCATATGTGTAAAACTTTACACTGTGCACTGAGCACTACTCATTTGATTGAACTCGAAATCTGCGCCTGTTTCAGGAGACTGTGAACACTCAACACATATGAATGTTCCTACTAACAATTCTCCTTACCTGATTACAATTAAACTCTGAAACTTAAGTCATAGACTCATTAACTATGAACTTAGATATCCTCAAAAGGATTTCACAAATGATCTATCACAGACGGAGCAGACACAGAAACATCGGGCACAATATTTCTTCGATTACTCAAACAATTACAGTTGAGTTGTGAGAGAGACTTCTTCTCATTCCTATGAACTCTAATGAGTCTTACAACTTACAAATGCACTATTCTCATACTCTCCTATTGTCTCCTCTTGTCTTCTCTCTCTTAGCCCCGACATTTTTCAAAAGTATTTATAGGCAATTATGTACAGACTTATATCAAAGCATAAGTATAAGTAACCTATGTCTTAACTAATGTACATATGTGTACATATCTTTCACTCTGTGAATGTATCCATCTTCTTTGCTTCAAAACTTGATCTCATCTCCATCCTTTGTCCTTCAAATCTTCAATTGGTGATTGGTCTGCACCAACAGCTCCCCCTCAATCATCAATTGAGGTTTCTCTTATCTTCTTTATACCTGCCATGTCTTTAAACTTCTGTAGCTTTGGTCCATCCAAGCTCTTTGTAAGCATATCAGCTATCTGATCTTTTGTTGAAGTATGTATGACTTCAATCTCTTTATCCATCACCTTTTCTCTTAAAAAGTGATACTGTATCTCAATGTGTTTGGTCCTGGCATGAAAAACATGATTAGCAGCTAGATATAATGAACTCATGTTATCACCATAAATGATAGGTATGCTCTGTATAGTGTCAAAACTCTTCATTAGAGTCTTAAGCCATATCACTTATTTTGTAGCTTCAACCATGCCTTTGTACTCTGCTTCTGTAGATGACAAAGCAACTGTATGTTGCTTCTTTGAGCACCAAGAGATTAACTTATCTCCCACATAACACATGTATCCATAGGTTGATCTTCTATCATCTGGATTACCTGCCCAATCTGCATCACTATAGATCTTGATGTTTGTATCTGATGTGAACCCATAATACAAACCTTCTTTGAGTGTACCCTTAATGTACCTCAACACTCTATGACCTGCAATCCAATGCTCTTTCCTAGGAAAATGCATGAATTGAGACAAAACCCCTACTGTATATGATAAATCAGGTCTAGTTAAAGTAGCATAGATAAGACTACCAACCAAACTCTGATATTGTCTCATGTCCTTGAATTCTTCACCTCCAAATTTACTCAATTTGTGATTCACCTCCATTGGTGTAGGTGCTACCCTGCAATCATCCATTTTAAACTTGATTAACAAGTTCTTCAAATACCTTTCTTGGGTCACAAATACTCCATATTGAGTATATGTAATCTCCATGCCCAAGAAGTATGACAAGTCTCCCAAGTCACTTATTTTGAACTCCTTTTCCATTTGCTTCTTTAGTCTTTGTATTCCTTCCTCATCTGTACCTGTAAGGATTATATCATCAACATATATGCACATGTATATGAAACCATTATCACTTGCTTTGACAAGCAAGCTACTATTTGCTTTAGACACCTGAAATCCAAGTTCTTTCAAGAACTTTACAAGTCTATAATTCCATGCCCTTGGGGCCTGCTTCAAGCCATACAAAGCTCTCTTGAGCTTGCACACATGATCTGGATACCTTTTATCTCTGAACCCTTGAGGTTGCTCCATGAATACATCATCTGAAATATAACCATTCAAAAAAGCATTTTTCACATCTAATTGACACAATTTCCAACCTTTACATGCAGCAATTGCTATAAGTGTCATGATGGTTGTCATCTTTGCCACAGGACTATAAGTCTCATCATAGTCAACACCATATGTCTGAGCAAACCCTTTGACAACAAGTCTAGCTTTGTACCTAGACACACTTCCATCTGCAAATCTTTTTGTTTTATAAACCCACTTACATCCAATGATTTTCTGACTATTTGGCTTTGGAACCAAATCCCATGTTTGATTCTCCATCAATGCATCATATTCTTCCTGCATAGCTTTCTCCCAATTTCCTTTACCTTTTGCCTCTTCATATGTAGAAGGGTCTTCATCTGCTTTAATCATGTAAGCATAATCCTTAGTATCCAAGAATGAAGTGTCATAGCTATACCTTGTAGGTTGCCATTTGTTCCTTGTAGACCTCCTAAGTTTTCCACTTCTTGAGGTTTCTGGTTCTTCACATTCAGGATCAAATCTTGGTGTTTCTTCCACTTCAACCTGCACTTCATTATTCTCTTGCTCATCAAATATCTGAGCCTTTGATTTACCTTTCCTTTGGCTCACAACCTCTTCATCATCTGTATTAATATTGATAGTACCTGCATACCAAGTACCTTGCTCATCAAATTTAACATCTTTTGATACAAGAAAATGTTTTGTGGATGGATTCCATAACCTGTATCCCATCTGCTTATCATCATAACCAATAAACACATATTTTTCAGCTTTAGGTTCCAATTTGTTCCTTAATTCTGATGGCACATATGCATAGGCCAAACATCCAAATACTTTGCAATGATCTAGTGTAGGTCTCTTACCCCACCATGCCTCATAAGGTGTCATACCCTGCAAAGCTTTACAAGGTAGCCTATTGACCAAATAAGTAGCTGTATTTACAGCCTCAGCCCACAAATAATTTGGGCAATTTTTCTCCTTCATCATGGACCTTGCAAACTCAACAAGAGTCCTATTCCTCCTTTCTGCTACACCATTTTGTTGAGGAGAGTACCTGCAAGTAACCTCTCTTTTTATACTTGCATTCCACAAGTAATCACTGAATTCATTAGAGAAATACTCTCCCCCTCCATCTGACCTTAGCCTCTTCAACTTATGTCCTGTAATTCTCTCTGCATACACATGATAATATTTGAATGTATTGAAAACTTCTGACTTATCTTTGATCCCATAAATAGTGATCCATCTGGTAGCATCATCAACATAAATCACATAATACCTTGACCCATTGTAGCTCAGTGATGAGTAGCACCTCCTTTAATGTCAAACCGGGAAGACGTGAGGATGGTATGAAGACCTCGAGCAAGTGGAGGCACCAGTGCGTGAGTGAGAAGCACACAAACATGCACACACATACACACATGCGCGCACACACGGCAAGACAAAGAGTGAGAAACAATGGAGTTCTTAGATTACTTTCAAAAAGCTCTTACAAGTTCGTTTCAATTACAATCTGACCCCCAAAAATGAGCTCTCTAGCTCCTTTTATAGTTTTTGACTAGCTTTGGCCCTGTCCAGACCTAGTGTCCGGCCTAGTTAAAAATTAGGTTCCAGGGCTTATTTGAGGGCTCAAATGAGATCTAAAAATTACAAAAATTGGTAAGCAACTACTTCTAAGGCTCCTCAAGCTCGAGGACTCCTCGGCTTGCACAAAATGGAGCCACAAAAAGGTGAACATGGTATTTACAGGGGTTGTTAGTGATGAGAATCACTTTTAATTGGTGTAAGGGTTTTGAAAAATTAAAGGTTGCCTTAGTGCTAGATCTGCGTGAATGCTCGTACTTGCTTCTTCATGAAGAAAATTATTGGCCTACTTGCCAGATCTTCTTTGACTGCCATGTCTGCTTGTGCTGTCCCTTCGCTCTAACTCTCTTCGTCTTGAGGCTCCTTCGGTTCCCTGACTGCTGCCAACACCCCCCCCACTCTCGCGCCTGTCGCCCCTGACAGACCCTTGTCTAGAGGATTTTTGAACATAATATTGGACGACATCGGAGGCTAGGTGGTGTTCTTCGAGTTGCAAGCCGCGTGCTAGATCTGTGAGCAATTCATCCCAATTCACAGGTCCGGGAACATCTGGATGAGGCACCCTCAATTGTTTTGAGTAAATAGTTCTCTCCACAGCAAATAATTGGAGGAGATGTGATGGTCTGGGTATAAAGATTTCGGAGTGATATTCCCAGAATCCTGTGATGAACATCTCCTCAAATGTCTGTTTAAAGCAGGCTGGGAGGTACTTGATTCTGGCGTGCCAAGCATATATTACTTCAATTGATGGGGTGGTACTCATATCGTACACCAGATCCTGGTTCCCTGTCACGAAGCCTGCTCCTGAGAAGTGAGGGTCCTTAATGTTCTTAAACATCCTGAAAGTGATCAGCATTAATTCAAATATTTTCATACACATTTGGGCCATTACGTCGGGATTATTGCTAGCCGAATACTCCAGTGACGGATTGTAGAAATCATGTAGTTCACCGTGGGGGGTCCTTGTGGAGGTGCTAGATAAACGTAATTTAACCATTTTGCACAGGCTTTGATGTCTTTGACGGCAATAGTGAATTCAGGCCAGGTGCGTCTTCGAAGAACTGGAATGTAACAAGGATTATATTTAATAAACAACGGCATATTATTCCAGGTTCGGACCATTTCAGGATATGTTTCCAAAAGCCTGATCCTCCAGGTGGGTTGATGGATGGACCCATGCTTAGCACTTTCCGGTATATCATCTGGACCAAATTGTGTAGCGAATGTGGGAGGCTTGCCGCATCGTCGTTGAATCTCAGCGTTGTAATCGGCCAACAGTATGCAGTATGGCACATATTGGTCATTATTGGTGCGGATCCATCTATGATGAGACATGCTTCTGAAATATTCTGACTTTATGACAATTTCTTCCAGGTTCGCTAGTGATTGGATCTGAATGGCCACCCGTTCTTCGTGTGTGTTCGCTGTCTTTTCCAGTTTCTGAAGCCACTCGGGTGCTTCCACTTCCAAGGTGTCTAGTCCCTCTGAGGTTTGTTGCCCGCCTGGCATCGGCATAGGAACATACGGTTCTTCGTATGAATCATCTACCTCAATAGGGACCAACTCTTCTAGCTCTGGTTCTACTACTGGAGAGGGCTGCCTCTCGTATGTCAGTAACCTCTTTTGTAATTCTGCCACCTGCTCAGTTAAGGCCTTTACCTCGTCTAAGGTAGAGGTTGATGGGACACTCTTCGGTTGTTCTTCTTGTTCCTTAAGTCTGCTCCGTAGTGTGTCACGTTCTCTTTCCAAGTCATCATGGGCTTCCAGAAGATCTGCATAGCTTTCCAAAATGGTTTTCATCGTCTCCGAGGGAACTGCTTTGAACTGCTCTGGATCTATCTCGTGGGGAGAGCCTTCCATCGCCGCTTCCAGATTCTCTTCATTTTGTTTTTGCAGTCTCTTGTTCTCTTCAAGTGCTGTGGCCATATGTTTCCTGAGTAGCGCCAAGTTACGTCTGACTCGTAGGTTATCGGCCTAGTATACTTCGAGCAAGGCTTCTAACTGTTTGACGCCTGATTCTTTCGATGGTTGGGGTGCCTCTAGTAGTGTTTGGTGAGCCTGCTCAAGCGTTGTATAACGTTGATTTACATCTGCATTTTCCTCTTCAAGAATTCTAAATTGCCTTTGTAAGTTCTGGTGATTTGTTGTCAGTTGTTGATACCGGCCGTCCAGAGCTCTGTACTCATTCTGAAGCTGATATACACATTGATTTAATGCTAGAAATATACTATTTACATTAAATGATGCAGGGAGGGGTGAAGATGCAGGGGGAATGGGGGCGGGAAAGGGAGTTGTGAATGATGTGGATGCAAGTGGAGATGTGGGTGGAGGGGGTATGGGAGATGGAGGTGGCATGGGGGGAGGGAGCGGTGCAGTGGCAGGAGATGTTTCCATAGTGTCAAATGTTTGAGTGACCGTGTAGATGGGTATCGTGGGTGGGGTGGATGTGACGTTAGTGAAGAGAGTGGTGAAAGTGGGCATGGTAACTTCCCCAAATTGGATTCCCGGAGAGAGTGGAATTCCCATGACGATTGTGGTGGTAGTGGACGTGGTGGTGATAGTGTCATGTGGTGGAGTGAGTTGTGTGGTGAGGGGTGGGGATGGTGGTGACAGTGGTGCTTCTTGATGTTCGTCTGCTTGCGTTGTATCTCCTGGTGCTGATACGTTGATATGAATTTGTTTCCCAGACCTCATGGGATGGGCGGGAACTCTTTTCTCAAATCGGTGAATGTAGGACATTGCCTCATGAATGGCCTCATCCAATCCTACTGCATCGGCATGTAGGTTTATGGACTCAATGAACATGTCATCCATGCCTTCCTCTGCCAGCAATTGGTTCATGAGTTTCTTGCCTGCTTCCAGTGATATTTTATGTTGTTCTTGAACTAGCTGCATGGTTCGATATAGTCTTTTTATTTGAGCCGAATACACGGGGGCACTTGCCAACTCTGAAAATTCATCATACTCTTGTTCTTCGTAGGCTTCTTCCTCTTGTTCGGTCTCTTGTTCATCTACGTCGACTTCTACCACTTCTGGTCGGGTGGGGGCTGATGTTGTTGTATGGGGTTGTGGTTCCTGAGCTCGCTCTATTTCCGTCTCAAGATTAGAGTCGTAGATTAGTCTAGCCACTTCTTCATCAGTGAGATCATTGAGAGTAAAGCCCTGTGGAAATTCCAAATCTGATGGGACGGGTGGAAACACCAGGTTGGGTCCCTCTATACTTGGTCTTGGTAGCCGGATGGTGAATGGCCTAATGCGTCGTGTCTGGGGAGGGGTAATTTCTGGTGTAGTGGTGGCTCCCCTTGGTTGAGCGCAGGGTAATTGGACTCCCCCTCTCATCTTCTTTGATGGGGGACCTGCCGCTGATAGCCTTCTCTGGAATTCCTGGGCATGGGGCCATATGAGTGCCCGCTTAATAGGCACGTCATAGGCAAGACATCGATAGATTATCTTGGTTAGAGCACAGCATCCGTGAAGCACATTTTTCTGCTTCTTGTTCCACCTTTGATGGGCTAGGTGAATCTGATCTATGATCCAATGTGGTACGTTGATGGGGAGGCTTTCTGTCTCTGCCAGATACAAGCTAAACCATATTTTCTTTGGTGGCATGGTGAATCTTTCCAGGGCGGGGAAAGCAAAATGCTGCATGACAGTCCGTAGGTGAAGAGCGATGGTCGGTGTCATCGCTACCATATCCTTCAGCTTATTGAGGTCTTTATGTTTCATTCTGCCTGGAACCATTGTTTCCTTTTCAGTGGGGATGTGCATGCCATACATGCCCAATGCTTCTCGTACCAGATTGAGGGTCAGCTTGAATCTTTTAAGTTCATGGCCCGACAACAGTGAGGGTAACACAAACGTGCTGTCGCCTCCCTTGGCCCTGCTTGGAGTGATGGTACTGATAAGATAAGAACAACACAAGAAATCTCGCTTTGGTAAGTGGGCCCTGAAATAACTGTCCAATCCAGCTTTGGTCCATACTGAACGCATGACTTCGGCATTTTGATAGCTCTCAAATTCACGCGTGAAAAAATGGTAGCGTCCCCATTTACCATTAAACTCCAATTCAGCTTCCCAAAAATAGGTTCCATCACCCAATGGTCCAGCAACATCACTGAACCAATGAGCGTGTTTGCCCACCTGAGAGGTGTGTCCCTGAGGAGGATCCTGAATTGGGAGGACATGCACAGCTTGAAGTTCTTGCGGTCTTTCGGTGAGATGTGGTTCGAGTAGGAGTGTTTCTATGTCCACAATCTGTGCACTGGATCCGGCTTGAGAACTGGCACCTCCGGCTTCTGCCATGGCCCTGCTTGCTTGTTGGTTCTGTGAGAATATAGAACCAAGTGTTAACATTGTAATGGACAGAATAAACCCGTTGTTGTCCCCGTTACAACATTAACATGAGGTAGATGATGAGTCAGTGGTTAGTAAGTGCACGATGACAGTGTGTGTAGTTAATGCCTGGTTAGTCCTAGGAGCTAGATGGAAAGGTGAGCTATCTGACTAATGCAGTTAGTAAGTGGAGATGAATTCACAGATTAGGGTCGGGGGGTTTATTACAAGTCTTAGGTTGCCAAACACCATGAATGGCTTTTGGTCTTGGTTTTGTGGAGATTCGGGAGGGTTGCATGAGTAATTCTACTAGGAGTTGTTGTGTCCTCGGGACCCATTTATGAGTAAGTCTGTGCGTGCTTCTAGGTGGCAGTGTGTTCGAGTGTATCAGACAAGAGTGGGTCGCGACTGCTTGACCGAGTGAACCCTGTCGTGTATGATGTGAGTTGTGTGGGGTTAACTGAGCCCGCAAGCAAGCCTTAGGCACCCAAATTTGTCTTGATTGTGGGTCAGCCTTCATCGACTTCTTGGGTACCCAAATAGATTTTATTTTCTCAACTGAGGTTTTAGGAGTCCTCTTATTAGCATCAAGTCGTTGATTACTAATAGGAAGTTGAGACCGTTGTTGCAGCTTAGTTACGGCCGGCAGCTCGTCTTTCCGCACCCACATTTGTTTCATCGGTTGAGTTGTTCTGCTTCGCGCGTTCTTTTGGTCTTTCGCCTGGAGAGTCTTCAGTGATTGATCTGCCCTTAGGTGCTGCCTCCTTCTGGCCTTTGGAAAAGAAGGGAGTTCCATTGTGGTTCTGACTCCTTTTTTGAGATCTTCATTCTTCTGCATCACATAGCCTTGGACAAGAACAGCATGGTCAACTTCATGTGTACCCCTGGAGGGACCAGGAGTCCGTGTCTTTTCTAGTTCCTTGAGTGCTCCATTATTTAACTCAATCGTAATTCTAGTCTGATTCACCCATACCTGAAGAAGTCCACTTCTTAGGTTTAAGTTGACTGCTTGGTCATAGATCCAGTCTTGACCCAAGACAAGGGGTTCTGCGAGGTCCTCATCTTGACATACTAGTACTTTAATTGTCATTTCCTCATCATGAATATAGAGGGGAAGTTCCACCTCGCCCATGAAAGGGGTTTCCACACCTCCCAATCCTATGAGATATGCTTCCACAGGATTGACAGTTAATTGCAACTCTTGACAGTAAGACAATTTAACAGCACTAGTGGCTGCACCTGAGTCAATCAAGGCTCTTACAGTCCTTGCACTCTTTCCTTGTCCTATATCTAAGGTTATGAAAGGACGTCGGTCAGTTATTCTATGTGAGCTAACACCTGAAACTTCACACATAGCCATGTCATATCCTTGATCTGCATATGCATCTTGCCTAGGATGCTCTCTACCTTGTCTTCTTAATTTCATTCTTCGTATGCGCTCTAGGGCTTCTGCTTGAGCTTCTTCTCGAATTCGCTTTTCTTCCTCTTTGCGTTTCTTAGCAGTGTTGAGTCGACTTAGCATTTCCTCTGTGAGAGGTTCCTGATACAACTTAACTCTGCATCCGCTAATATAGTTTGGGAGAACATCGCCTTCTAATGTGGCTAGTTGCACTGCTCCACTTGTTGAGATCCTATTGATGATCATAGGTCCGTAGCCTCTCTTTTCTAGCTTCCTTGCATGTTGTTTCAATGTGTAGACTAAAACTAGATCTCCTGCTTTCAAGCCCTTATCCTTCACATGGGCATCAAAGTATGCCTTCTATCATTTCTTTGCTGCATATATCCGTGCAGCTGCTCTCAGTCTTGTTTCTCCTAATCGTTCAAGGTCAAAAAGTCTAGAGGAGAGTTCATGACCCGTCCATTCGTGCTCTTGTGCTACCTTCAATGTAGGTATCAAGAAGTCCAAGGGTAGCACCGCGTTTTGGCCAAATACCATCTGAAAGGGGGTGGCTTGGAGTACCGTTTTGTAGGCGACTCGGTATGCCCAAACAACATGGTGTAGCTGTTTGTCCCAATCAGAGCGTTTAGTGTTTACTAATTTTGTCAGTACATTGCATAAGATCTTGTTGGTGCTTTCGGCTTGTCCATTAGCTTGAGGGTGATAGGGGGCAGACTTCTTATGTATTACCAAGAATTCTTGGAGTAGATTTTCAATCACTTCGTTCAAGAAGTGAGTGCCTCTATCACTTACAAGCTCTATAGGTAGCCCATATCTTGTAAATACATTCTCAAACAAGAATTTAGCAGTTGTTTGAGCATCGTTCTTCGTTGTGGCTTTTACCTCCACCCACTTAGTTAGATAGTCTGTTGCAACAATGATATATTCTGCATGGGAACCCTTAGCTGGGGGATTAATAGGACCTACGAAGTCTATTCCCCACTTAGAGAATGCACGTCCACCCATCATAGGTTTCAGTGGCATCTCATCTTTACGTATAGGATACTGGGTTCGCTGACAGACATCACACTGTTTCACATAGGTATGTGCGTCCATGTGAAGGGTAGGCCACCAGAAGCCCGCAAATAGTATTGCCTTGATCACCCGATCTGGTCCAAAGTGTCCTCCTGCTACACCTTGGTGAGCAGTGTCCAAGATCTTGAGATACTCACTCTCATGGACACATAGTCTCAGGTAACCATCTTTACCACGCTTGTATATATTATCACCAATGAGTGAGTAATCCTGGGCTTCTTGTTCTAAAGTCCTTTTCCTAGCCAGAGTCATGTCTGGAGGGAATGTTTTCGTCCTCAGGAAGGATACTAGAGGTTCACTCCAATCCGGCACTATGGACACTTGATAAAGAGTGGCATGTTCCACCGGTGGTTTAGTGCGACAGATTGGGCATTCCTTGCACAACTTTTGGACATCTGCTTCCATAGTTGGCCAATGCACTCCGAGTCTCCTTAGTGTCTGTAGGGTTCGTTGTTTTGAGTAGTGTTTCTCTAATGCACCTACATGTGCTAATTGCAACCACTTTGCATACTCGTCCTCTTCTACACAGCAAGCCAAGATCCCTTGATCTGTGTGCTTGTACATACTTCTTGCCATGATGTGATACTTTTGGGCTTTTACTACCTCTCTATCCTGTGTGGCTATTACTGGGTGGTTAGGTCTGTACGTCAACACTGGCACTAATGGCTTAGCCCACTGCGGTACCACTTCCAAGTTAAACAAGTAAGCATCAGGAAGGTCATCTGATACTCCTTGTGGGGCTTCTCCAGATGTGAGCCTAGAAAGATGATCAGCTCTCAAATGAGTCCTCCCTTTCCTTACCACAACCTCGAAATCATAATCCATTAGTAAGAGAAACCATCTTACTAATCTTCCTGTATTACATGGCTTGTTCACGAGATATAACAATGCTTGGTGATCAGTAAAAATTTTAAACTTATTTGCAAGCAAATAGTGTCTAACTTTCTTGACTGCATATACCATGCCTAAGCCTTCTCTCTCTGTAGTGGTATAATTTCGTTCAGTTGCATTCAATTGTCTACTAGCGTAGGCAATTGGAAGATCCATATTACCTTCACCAGTAGGTTGTGCGAGTACACATCCAATAGCATAATTGGATGCATCCACATGAACATGGAAAGGCTTGTTCCAATCTGGTGTGGTTAATATTGGTGCTGAACATAATCTTCGTTTAAGCTCCTGGAAGGAGTTCTCACAGTCATCAGTCCACTCAAAGTTAGTCAGAAGTCCATACATGGGCTTTGCTATGACGACATACATGTGAATGAACCGGCGGTAGTAACCACAATGCCCCATGAAAGCTTGTACTTCCTTGACATTCTTTGGCCTAGGTAGTTCTGCGATGGCTCTCACTTTCTCTTCATCAGTGGATATGCCATTCTTTGACACTATGTGTCCTAGAATCTTGCCTTGCTTGACCATGAAAATGCACTTTTCTGGGTTCAGGCAGACTTGATATTCTCTACATTTGTCAAAGATTTGTCTGAGTTCGGGAATGTGGGTTTGTCTGATGTTGGAATGAGCACAAAGGTCATCAACATAGACTTCTAAGTTTTTCCTCAGGAATTCCTTAAATACATGGCACATCAGCCTCTGGAAGGTAGCTGGTGCATTGGTAAGCCCAAATGGCATTACACGAAAGGAAAAAATGCCCCATTCTGTGGCAAAAGCTATTTTATGCTGATCTTCTGGAGCTATGGCTACTTGATTGTAGCCCGAAAATCCATCGAGGAAGCTGTACACTTCCTTACCTGCTACTCTTTCTAAGAGATGTTCTGTGATGGGAAGCGGATAGTTATCTCGAATTGTGGCTGCATTGACCTTCTTCAAGTTAATGCATACACGCAATTTTCCGTTCTTCTTGGGCACCACCACAATGGGGGATACCCATTCAGTGTGCTCAATTTCATAGATAAATCCAGCTTCAACTAGTCTATCTATCTCTTCCTTGATCTTGGCCGCATAGTTGTCATTGTATGTGTATGGCTTTTGCTTGGAGGGTTTAGCATCTGAGGTCATGGGAATAGTGTGTGAGCATATGTCTGGATCAACACCCTTCAGATCCTTGTAACTCCAAGCGAACACATCTCTGTATTCTCTTAGCAAGGCTATCAATTCTTGCTCTTCTTCGTCCGTCATGTCATGTCCGATGTAAGTGCATCTTTCTTCTCCTTCTTCGATGGCTACAACCACTTTCTTCGTGGTTTCTTTGTTATCATAGGCCTCTCTTGATTGTGCCTCTCGTTTAGGCATTCTTATCATGACTCTCCTGTCGTCTATCTCATACTTCTTAAAATTTTCCGGGACCTCAAACAAAGATTCTTCCTCTTCTGGTGTGATTTCTCTCTTCTTTCGTTTCTTTCCTTCGTCCTTCGGGGTCACATGTGTTGCTAATCTTACATCATTTGTACGCTCTCCATGCCTCTGGGGTTGAAATTCTACTTCATGGAAGTATTCTTCATCTGATGCAAATGGTGGGTCCATAATGATTGACTCTAGATCGGAGTCACTTGCATCCTCAAATGCATCAGGGCTAGGTTCGCATTCTTCTAGAACTGCCTCTCCCATGATTGGCTCTATGGAGAAGACTGAAATGTCATAGCCATCCTCATCACAGTGAGGCGTCCATTGTTCCTCATTGATGGCTACATCCATTGTTGCTAGGATTTCTGCCCAGCCATGGGGTTCGAATTCTTCGTCAGGAAAGACTACAGGTGCATAGGCTGGGTCTTGAATGGGTCTATGTGTTTCGTTTGCACCTATATCTCTGGCCTTCTCTCTCTTCTCTTCTTCTACTGCTACTTTGCACATCCATAAGTGGGTGTCTTCATGCATCCATGAGGATCGTGATTCCATGGAATGCACCGATTCCGTATCATCTTTGGCTCTATGGATGGGGTTCCATTGGATAGGAGGGACATCTCTATGAGAGTAATCCTTAAGATTGACTTTGGTTGTAACACCTAAGTGTTGCAGGTACAAAGAATTGGTTCCCCAATCCTGTACCACTTGCAACTGTCGCATAAAAGGTCGTCCCAAGATCATTTCATAGGCATGGTTCTTGCTGAAGTCACATATGGCAAAGGTATGCTCGAACTCGACACCACAGGTGGTGAGAGTTATTCCTTCTAGCAATCCTAAGGGTCTCTCTATGTGACCATCAGCCATCTGCAATTTCATTCTCGTTGGCCTGAGTGCTGGCTTGCCCCAACGCTTCCATAGGGAAGTGGTGGCAATTGCAACTCCTGCACCTGAGTCCAAAATTGCCTTGGTGGTGTACTCCTGGTAGGTAATGGGAAGATAGGTGTTCCCTTCTTCACCTTCACACATATCTCTTATCTTATCCAAGGGTATTTCTGGCACTTTCCTTTGGGATCCTACCTGGGAACGAGGTTTTGCCATCTCTGGTACTTGTTTGGCTACATGTTTCCATAATTCAGGTCTAACCTTGAGTAGCTCTTCCAACTTGAGATTGCACTGCACTTTAGTATTTTTCACTACCTCTGTGTTCCTAGGTATGACTGAATCTTCGTTTCTTACCATGACTGTGGGGGTTCTCATACAAGTAGACTTGGCTTCCCATGGGCCCGTGAAGTGGGGTAATTCCTGTAAAGAATTAGACTCGAAGTCTAGTCGTTCCTGAGAGTGGGTGCTCTCCTGCTCCTCGTAAATGGATGGGATGTCTTGTGGGAATTGATCGTGTGCATCATCCACAAGTTCAATAGGAGGAGGGACTTCACTCTCTTTAGCCCATTTGTCTTCTTGAATCTCTCGTAGGAATTCTGGTGTGAATCGATTCATAGAAGATGATGTGTCTGGCTCCGTAGAGTTAGGCACATAGGCTTCAGGCACA
Source organism: Ceratopteris richardii (assembly GCA_020310875.1). NCBI lineage: Eukaryota > Viridiplantae > Streptophyta > Polypodiopsida > Polypodiales > Pteridaceae > Ceratopteris > Ceratopteris richardii. The sequence continues at coordinate 80,065,194 of CM035420.1, read as the reverse complement.
TAGGCTCTCTGGGTAGGAAGACCTGCTCTTTCACTAGCCTTGTCATGGTGTTGAGGGGCGAGTTCCTTTTGTGACTGTGCCATTAGATTCTCCATTCTTTCTAGTGAAGGGGGGTTGTCTGGTTCAGTGGAATTGGGCACATAAACTTCCGATGGGGGATGGGTCATGTTTTTGCTTGCTTTATCTCTTTCTTGATTTTTTTCTTCCTTGGCAGATCTTGCAATTATGCCCTCTAACTTCTCTAGAAGTCCATCCAAGTGTAATTGCGTCTTGGCTGAGCCCGAGTAATTGAAAAGGCGACTAGCTTCAAACATAGTCTGAGCCAATGCGACCATTTTCGTGCAAAGCTTGGTTCTTTCTATCTCTAGGTCAGCTCTAGGGTAGCACTTGTCATGATCCGTTACATTTGGCCCTTCTTGGATTCTGGCCTGATATGCTTTAAGCATCATGTCTATGTCTTCAGGAGTGGGGTCAGCTAATACTGATCCTGCTCTAGGGGGTGGTGGAATTGTATGAGGTGGGTTGGAAGGTGGCGGGTCGGATGGCGATGGGAATGGTGGTGGTGGGGTAGTGTGAGAGGGAGTTTGAGATGTGAGTTCAGTTATCTTGGCTTTGGTTTCTCTTATGCTTTCCTCAAGTTCACTCATCTTTTTAGCCCATTGTCTTTTCATTCTTTCCCGACTATCTCTCCAGGCTCTAGTTCTCTTCTTGGTTATGCTCTCCGTTTCACTAACTTCTGGGCTCTTTCCCCTATCCATAGCTTGGTTTTGCTGCAATGCTTGAGCTCTTGTGACCACTTGCACTGGCGCAGTGGAAGTTACACTCCCTGTGGAGTCTACAACTAACCTAATAACGTTTATAGGAGTGATTTTTGGCATATTATTGGGATTCTTAGGACAATCCCGTAAGAGATGCTCCTTTCCACACTCCTGACAATAGCCTTGGATCGTTACTGACTGGGGTTGGGTAGGTGGAGGCAAGGGACAGTCACAAATGAGATGATCTCCTTGACATCTGTAACATGGTCCTCTAGGGAATGGGGGTCTTACTTGCCTAGGTTGGGGTCTAGGGTTGGGGTTTGCGTACATGACATTTGTGTAATCTAATTCCCAACTAGGTTCATTTGGCTCTTCACTATAGTAAGACTCACCATGTTCAGGAGACTGCATGAAGTAAGCCTGGGGACTCTCAACATGCGTAGAATCGAAGCTATGGTCACTGGGATCACTTTCTGAAAGCAAAGGTGTTATGGGGACTATAGCTCTGTTTAGGTTTTCTTCTGCAGCTGCATACTTTACAGGGATTAAGTTGGATGGAGTTGGAGGTTGTTGGGCTAACACAGGCTGAGGCCTTTGCTGGGCTTGGTATTGTGGTTGGTAGGTTTGTTGAGGCCTAGCATACTGTTGTGGTTGGTATTGGTTCTGGTATCTGCCTTGTTGAGGGTATGTCTGAGGGTAGGTTTGCCTAACAGCTTGCTTGTTGTATGGGCAGTCTTGTGCTGTGTGATTTGTGTATCTTCGTTCTATAGTGCAGTACTGGCTACTAGGATTCACTTGGGGTTGAGCCATAATGGGACATACATTCGCCATGTGGTCACCACCACAAGTGTAGCATCTCTTCACAGGGGCAAATCTCGGAATTTGTTTGCTAGAGACACCTAATTTTTGAGCCACTTTCTCTTCAAGTTCCTCAATTGATGTGGATTGCGTGGAAGAGAGGCTAGAGGCACCATCAGAATCTTTGTATATCTTGGCAAGCTATAACTCCTCCCCTAGGTTATCCTCAATGTCAATGCACATGCGTACACACTCTTCTATGGTCCTAGGGTCTTTCAAGTACACATATGATCTTAATTTGGTACTTAGCAATCCATCCAAGAATAAAGCCACTTGCTTAGCTGGCGTGGGTAGCTCAGGGACAGGGCATCTTTCAAGATATTGCCTAAATCTTTGTCCTGCCAGTCTCACGGTCTCTTGAGGGGTTTGCTTGAAGCTATGAATCAGCGAGGAGGTATTATGTCTGATGCCACTCTTAGAGAATTCAATAATGAAAGCCTCTAGGAGTTGGTCTATGCTCCTGAACTGCCTCTCGTTTAGCGGCTGAAACCATGTCAGGGCAGTGTTCCTAAGGGTCAGACCAAAGGCATTGTACTGAGTGAATATATCCTCTACTTGTTCAGCTCTCAGGACTTGCCTAAACTCAGCCACATGATCGTATGGATCTCCAGTGCCATCGAAGTAGTTCTTCATGGACTTAACTAGCTGAGTCGGTCTCAAAGTCCTTGTGTGCTCTCTAGGTCGCGGTAGAGGGAACTCATCCACATTTCTTTGATTCCTGTGAGCTCTAAGTATCTCAGGTTCTACTCTATTTGTTTCTGTCCTCGTTCTTTCTCTGCCCACTGGGTTGGCAAAGCTTACTTCTGGTCTATCTCTACTTCTGTCTCTGTGCATTCCATGAGCTTGGGATGTTCCAGCTCCAGGGTGACCATAGGACACATTCGATCTTGGTTGGGGGAAAATAATTTCACCTTTCCAAGTGTAAGCATGCCTATCATATTTTGTCACCACAAAGATCCTCTCTGAGGCGTGATCTAAGTAGGTCACTCTGCCTGGGCTATCAGGATCCTTAAACTCATAGATCATGATTGTTCCTATATCAAATGGCCGATCAGATTTATATCTCCAAAAGGCTTCTTCAGTTTCTCGGTTTAGAAGAAGATCTATGCACTTATTATCTTGGGGAATCCACTCTGGTGTGATAATCCTAGTGAGAACCGATTTACCTCGAGGGGTTCTAGGTTTTGCACCCATGTTTCCTTGCTCCAGGTCACCTAAGTCTGCTTCGGGGATTACATTTCCAAATTTGTCCGTCCTATCTGGGTGACTGGTGACTACGTATGTGGTTCCTTCTTTGTCCAAGTATGCTCCATTTTCAAACTTGACAGCTGGGTGCTCTAATCCAATGGATTGATCAGGATTCTTAATCTGTACCACAGATCTTCCTAGGCCGTCCTCATAGATGCTGGCACCTAATCGGTTGGTCCTAAGGTATTCCAACTGTGTTTTGTAAGGGCCTTCTACCCTGTGCAAGTATGGCACTCCTGAACTTCCCGTAGGTCTCTCCATACCTTGAGACATCTCTGATTCACTCGTCTCAGAGCTAGGGTAGTATGAGTGGTGGCTCAACTGTTGGGCCCAAGACCTAGCAGTGTGATTAACACTAGCCTCTGAAGACCTAAGGCTTTGTCTCTCCCTCACTAGATGTCGCCCTGATCTAAGGTTCATATGCCTAACTGATTAACCCAATTTGTCCCAGGTACAACCACGTTTCTGAGTCCTTTGTATCAATTACTTAATTCCCTTTTTTATGTTGATTATCGTGTTTTATACTCTTGTCTGATACCACGTCGTTAGGAATACTTGAGTTTAATTTTGCACTTTTAGTTTGGTCGTTTCACGTTAGGTTCTTTTCCTTTAAGGTTGCCGTTCACACACACAGGTTATCTCTTGACTTGAACTTGATTTCTTAGATAGTCTTTGATGTATCTCGTGCCTATCGTTGCCTGGAATTACTTCTAACACTACCCGCACTTAGCCTAAACTAAGAATTGACAGAGTGTGCTGCGGGTTTTCCAACCTTGAGTTCCTTTCCTTGAGTTGTTGCCCTGGTGTGCCCAGGACGCGTGTTCCCAGGCCTGCACTTACTCTTGCTTTGTGTACCCTTCGATGCTCTCAAAGGACCTGTTAAAGGCCCAAGATTAGCTCAAGACTTAAGTTCAAAAGACAGAACCAATCACTTTCATTCATGTGACACCACCAATTTGCACTATGACTTTTTGGAAAATAATTCTAGGGATCCCTGAATTTTGTTCCCCCTGGGTATGGTCAACTTCAAAATACCCTATCTGAAAATCAATGCATTATTCTTATAAAAAATAGTTGAGGGCGTGTAGTATATGCCACGAGCTTTCTGACAAGCCCTAGAGCTCAAAAAATGGATTTCGTATGAAAAAGTTATGACCGTTCAGGGTTTTGGAGTTAAAACAGGATTCAAAATAGGCTAACAGGAATTCTCAAGTTGCTTGTGGCACGGCCTCGCGATGCAATACTATACCCTAGTGTTCGCCCCACACTTAGCCAAAATTGAGACCACTATTTTTTCCCAAAAAATTTGACCTAATTTGCCCTTCTAACGTGTTCGCAAAGTCTGTCGGTCACGATTGACAGGTCAATCGTGATTGACGTGTCGATCGCGATTGACAGGTCCGTCGTGGCTGTCAGTCGCGATTGATGTGTCGATCGCGATTGACAGGTGTCTCGAAAAGTCAATCAGTTGTGGTCAAAGGGTCGTTGACTCTATCAGTCAAGATTGATGAGTCGATCGTGATTGACAGGTCCGTCGCGAGGGTCTATCCGTCGTGGTCAAACAATCGTTGACTCTGTCGATCGCGATTGATGTGTCGATCGCGATTGACAGGTCCGTCGCAAGGGTCTGTCCGTTGTGGTCAAACAATCGTTGACTGTGTCGGTCGCGATTGACAGAGCCGTCGTGGGCTGTCGATCACGATTGACGTGTCGATCGCGATTGACAGGTCTGTCCGTCGTGGTTTGTCGATCGCGATTGACGTGTCGATCGCGATTGACAGAAATCTGTGGAATTTCAAAAAACTAAACACATTTTTGGGAAGCTCTAGGCCTGTAGGTCATGGATATGCACTTTGTTTAGCAAATAGATCAACTTTTCTGTCGGTCGTGATTGACAGAACCCGGTGACACACAGGCAATTACTTCGACTTCCGTACCTGCGCAGAGTGCTGGGGACGATGATGCGGCCTGTACCTGCAATACAGCTCAGAAAACATGCAAAAACAGCACACACAATTTCGCTCTCTCGCTCTCTCTCACAAGTGAAATGAGGGAAATGAGGTGGAGATGGTGATATGATCAAAAAATAGAAATTTTTGCGATGATGGAGATGGAGGTGGGAGATGGTGATGATGATGATGGTGATGAAGGTGGTGAAGAAAAAACAAGAAAATAGATGAAAGTGAAGAAAATACCTACAACTCCAACGCGTCAACTCTACGTCTTACCATCACACGCTCGTCCTCAAAGCTCGATCCCCGGCAACGGCGCCAAAATTTGGTGTAGCTCAGTGATGAGTAGCACCTCCTTTAATGTCAAACCGGGAAGACGTGAGGATGGTATGAAGACCTCGAGCAAGTGGAGGCACCAGTGCGTGAGTGAGAAGCACACAAACATGCACACACATACACACACGCGCACACACGGCAAGACAAAGAGTGAGAAACAATGGAGTTCTTAGATTACTTTCAAAAAGCTCTTACAAGTTCGTTTCAATTACAATCTGACCCCCAAAAATGAGCTCTCTAGCTCCTTTTATAGTTTTTGACTAGCTTTGGCCCTGTCCAGACCTAGTGTCCGACCTAGTTAAAAATTAGGTTCCAGGGCTTATTTGAGGGCTCAAATGAGATCTAAAAATTACGAAAATTGGTAAGCAACTACTTCTAAGGCTCCTCAAGCTCGAGGACTCCTCGGCTTGCACAAAATGGAGCCACAAAAAGGTGAACATGGTATTTACAGGGGTTGTTAGTGATGAGAATCACTTTTAATTGGTGTAAGGGTTTTGAAAAATTAAAGGTTGCCTTAGTGCTAGATCTGCGTGAATGCTCGTACTTGCTTCTTCATGAAGAAAATTATTGGCCTACTTGCCAGATCTTCTTTGACTGCCATGTCTGCTTGTGTTGTCCCTTCGCTCTGACTCTCTTCGTCTTGTGGCTCCTTCGGTTCCCTGACTGCTGCCAACACCCATTTATACTGAAATCCTTTGATGGTCCCCACACATCTATGTGTACCAACTCAAGTTTCTCTGAATACATAAACCCATGCTTGGAATAGGATTGCTTATGAGCCTTACCTAATTGACATGCTTCACATCTGTATGTCATATGTTGACCTGCAACATTAGGCAAACCAAGCACTAAACCATTGTTAATCATGTCTTTAATACCTCTTTCATTGAAATGTCCAAGCCTCTTGTGCCAAAGATCTAACTCAGAGATCTTATGTCCTCCATATGTGAACATGGCATGACCAATATTACCTTGAATCTTTAATGTGAACAATCTTCCTTCTTTCTTCCCTAAAACAATTTGTTTATACCCATTGCTAGGGTCTTCCACAAACACTCCTTCATTAGTGAACCTTACCTTATAACCTTTTTCCACAATTTGTCCTACACTTATCAAATTCTTAGGAATTGTAGGAACATACAAGACCTTACTCAATAAGGTGCTACCATCCTTGGCCTTCACTGATCCAATTGACTTCACATTGTGCTTTGTGTTGTCACCTGTTTGAACAACATGATTAGATACCTTATTCTCCAAATCAGTCATCAAGGCTATATTACCACTCAGGTGATTGCTACACCCTGAGTCAATGTAAAAGACTCTTTGATCTTCACTCTGCCTTTCACAAGTTGCATTCATTATCAATGTTGAATCTTCCTTTTGATCTGAAGCATAATTGTAGTAGGTGTTGTTATATTGTTGACTTTGGAAACCCCTACCTGCATTTCTTCCAAAGTAACCCCTACTACCTCTGCCTCTGAAATTACCTCTTTGATTTCTGCCACCTCTTCCTCTTGTATTATAGTTCTGATTATATCCACCATTACTCTGATTATTATGCCAACAATCATTAGCTAAATGATTTGTCTTACCACAAATCCAACAAGCTTTGCCTCCATCTTTGTTGTTTCTGCCTCTTCCTCTACCTTTGCCACCTCCTCTACCTCTTAGGAAGTTGGCTTGACTAGTTGTGCCTTCATCTTCACCTGATTGTTGCTTTCCTTTGTTAACTTTCTTCTTGTCCTTTGAGTACATTGCATGATCTGTACTTTTGTCACCATCTCCTTTAACATCCTGGTCAAATGTTAGCATATGACCTAGCAACTGATTTAAATCAAGAGTGAAATGATCAAGTGATAGTATTGTAGACAAAATGAATGGCTTCCATTTGTCATCACCTCTCAAACCTGTAAGGATTTGCCTTACCAATTTATCCTCCTCTATGTCTTCATCAACAGCTCCTAAAGCATCTGCAATATCTTTCATTCTTGTCACATAGTCTGAAATAGATTGAGAAGCCTTCTTTTTAAAGGTGGTAAACTCTACCCATAAGGATGCCTTCCTTGACTTAGTAGTATTCTGGAAATGCTCCTCCAAAGCATTCCAAATCTCACTTGCACTTTCAAGACCTCTAATGTGAGGTAGCAAGTAATCATTGACTGCCATATAGATTATGCTCCTAGCTTGAGCATCTCTTTTCATCCAATTCTTCAAATCTGCTAACTCTTCCCTAGTTGGAACACTAGGATCTCTGAACTGTGGCTTCTCTTCTTCTCCTGTGATGTAAGCTATTAAATCTTTGCTCATAAGATGAGCTTCCATCCTCATTGACCATGCAAGATAGTTTTCCCTATCCAATTTCTCTATCTGAAGAGAATCTCCCATCTTGTGTCCACGTGTGTATTGAAATCTTCAAGCTTTATGAATAATATATGTACCTTTGCTTCAAATAAGAGTCCTTTTGTCTTTCTTGATGTCGTGTGATCTCCTTCTCAAGCTTTGCCTTCAAGCTTTCACCTTTTAGTTCTTCATTTGTTGAATTTCTTGAATCTGCAGTAGTCGGGGTCCTCCTTTCCTTGATTTTGATGTTTCCTGCTCTGATACCACTGATGGAGAGTGTTAATCTCCAAAAGAACAACCTACTCTTGAATTTAGAACACCTCTATATCAAGAGTAAGTCAAAACCTTCACCAATTTAAGAGATCAATGACCAAATATCAGTTTCTTGAACAAATTGTGAAGAAGGAAGTTACTCAGAAAGTCTGTTGCACATATCTTTCTCATTGACTAAGTAAATGTGTAAAGTTTTTTATGAAACTTTTCACAAAGTGTCGCCTAAAGATTGCGCACCTCCTCCAAGTCAAAACACTCCAAACGATTCAGTAGATCTTGAGAAATCTACTTCACAAGTTACCTATGTCTAAATCTGTACTTCTGAGAAGTCGATTTGGACACCCCTAACTTCTTAGCTTTGGTTCTCCAAATGTCGAACCCGTTTGATCAAATCCTTTTGGCTGTAGATATCTTATCTCTCAACTTAGATTTTGAGCTATCATATGTGTAAAACTTTACACTGTGCACTGAGCACTACTCATTTGATTGAACTCGAAATCTGCGCCTGTTTCAGGAGACTGTGAACACTCAACACATATGAATGTTCCTACTAACAATTCTCCTTACTTGATTACAATTAAACTCTGAAACTTAAGTCATAGACTCATTAACTATGAACTTAGATATCCTCAAAAGGATTTCACAAATGATCTATCACAGACGGAGCAGACACAGAAACATCGGGCACAATATTTCTTCGATTACTCAAACAATTACAGTTGAGTTGTGAGAGAGACTTCTTCTCATTCCTATGAACTCTAATGAGTCTTACAACTTACAAATGCACTATTCTCATACTCTCCTATTGTCTCATCTTGTCTTCTCTCTCTTAGCCCCGACATTTTTCAAAAGTATTTATAGGCAATTATGTACAGACTTATATCAAAGCATAAGTATAAGTAACCTATGTCTTAACTAATGTACATATGTGTACATATCTTTCACTCTGTGAATGTATCCATCTTCTTTGCTTCAAAACTTGATCTCATCTCCATCCTTTGTCCTTCAAATCTTCAATTGGTGATTGGTCTGCACCAACATACAAGATCCTATCGAGTTCTTTCTTGTATCTAGTTCATGTCCAAGGAGGGAGTTCTTGTAATCTAGATATCTTGTTTCATACTTACGATCCCAGGTTGTGGATCTCCTGTATCATCTCTAGTCAAATTATTCATACCTACCAGTCCCGGGTTGTGGGATATCTTGTATCAGTCATGTATTCTTGTATCATTTTCCCTTTGTGGGTGTTCTTTTAATCAGAAGTGTATTTCTGAAATCTTGTCTACTATAGTCAGAGAGCACAATCTAGTGCTCCCTTGACAATCTTGTCTACTGTAGTCAGAGAGCACAATCTAGTGCTCCCCTGAGAACAATAGTTGGTGATCGAAAAACAAAGAGATCTTAAACAAGCAGGGTGGAATGGTGTCATGATAGAAGAACGAGATGAGCGTAATGATGAATGAAATTTGAGGAAGATATGTCAAAACAATCATGCAAACCATCAAGACACATGTCTTGAACAATTGATTGAGCACATGGAATGCAATTGGAAGGGACTAATCTTTGACCCATTGATCAGATTTTTAATCGAGCCTTCGGCAAGGGTCTGCAACCAAAAAGCTTTCGGACAAACCTATGCCAAAACCTCGTATGGACCAAACCATTGGACCTTGAATTTTCTTGCAACAAGATCATACGTTGAGTTGTAGAGCAATACTAGTTGGCCCACTTCAAAAACGGAGGTTCATAAAGAAAGGATCATGCATTCGAGCTTGCCTCAGATATACTTCTTGCATGAGCAAAAAACTTTCAAACCTTTCCTCATTGACTATTCCCAAATAATCGATTCGAGGATATAACGACTTGGCTAGTAACAATTTACCTTTGATGGCAATGTGCAGACTGGGAACAACCACTTCCATGGAGGCAATAGCTTTGAGACCTTTTGAGATACAAATTAAAGTATATATGGATGAAGTTTACTTGTTACATAGGAGGAATAAAGAACTAGTAACTTCAATTTTGTTGAACCAAGCTATGAAAGCACCAACCATTGCTTGAACTTAAGTACTAGCCTTTCAATCATATTAAATTTGAGTCTATTGGTTATATGACATGAGTCTCAATCTTAAGTTTGCACCTCTCGAATTTTCCATCCAAAAGAGTCCCTCTCAGATTTTCCACCCAAAAGACTAGTATCTTTAACTCCAATCTATCTTGAACTTAAGTTTGAGGCTCTTAGCTTCTCTAACAAAAAGAGTAGTATTTCTAACTCAAATCTACTTTGAAATTTTATCCAAAGATGCTCAAAGTTAAGTTTGAGCCTCTTAGCTCTTGCATTGAAAAGAGCTAACAGGCTCAAACTTAAGTTCAAGCCTCTCAATCATATTGAATTTGAGTGTGTTGGGTTATATGATATGAGACTCAAACTTAAGTTCTAGCCTATCAGCTTTTCCACCAAAAATGTAGTATCTCAAACAACAATCTATCGTGAGTTTTGATCAAGAGAAGCTTGAATTTAACTTTAAGTCTCTTAGCTCTTCCATCCAAAATATCTAAGAAGCTCGAACTTAATTTGGAGCCTCTCAATCATATTAAGTTTGATCTGTTAGTCATATGATATGAGGCTCAAATATAAGTTGAACCTTGAAACTTTTACACCCAATAGAGTAGTGTGTCCAACTCAATCACTACTCTAACACAAGTCTATTTTTTACTTTGATCAAGTGAAGCTCAAACTTAAGTTTGAGCCTCTAATCTTTCACGTCCAATAGAGTACAGACACTCAAACTTAAGTTTGAGCCTCTTGCCTCTTGCCTCTTAGCCTCTATAACTCAAATCTACTTGAGCTTTGGTGGGATGATGTTTGAATTTAAGTTGGAATCTTCCAAAAGAGCTAAGATTCTCAAACTTAAATTCAATCTTATTGCATCAAAAAAAGTAGAAGTTTGATCTTAAGTTCAAGCCTCTCAATCATATTCAATTTGAGTCTATTGGTTTATATGACATGAGGCTCGAAGTTAAGTTTGAGCCTCTCATCCTTTCCACCCGAAAGATTAGTATATCTAACTGCAATCTACCTGGAGCTTTGATCAAGAGGCTCAAACTTAAGTTCGAGCCTCTTAAGCTCTTTGGCTCAAGAGACTAGGAGCTCAAACTTTAGTCTGAGCTTTGAATCAAAGTAAATTTTGGTCTTCTTGTTTATATGGTAAGTTCAAACCTCTCAATCAATCAAAGCTTTTCTTTTATGATCAAAGTTTGAGCCTTTTTGTTCATATGGTGTAAGGTTCAAACTTAACTTCAAGCTTGCTAGCTTTTTCACCAAAAAAAGTGTGTTTCTAAAACAAACTTACTTTGAGATTTTATCAAAAGAGGCTCAAACTTAAGTTTGATCCTCTTATCTTGTTATCCAAAAGAGCTAAGAGGCTCAAACTTAAGTTCAAACCTATTAGCCCTTGCACCAAAAATGTAGAGGCTCGAACGTAAGTTCAAGCCTCGTAATCATAGTAGTCTATTAGGTTATATGACATGAGGCTCGAACTTCAGTTCATGGCTTTTAGCTTTTCCACCCAAAAGAGTGGTATAACTAACTCCAATATACCTTGAACTTTGATCAAAAGAGGCTCAAACTTGAGTTTGATCCTCTTAGCTCCTCCATCTAAACGAGCTAAAAGGCTCAAACTTAAGTTTGAGCATCTCAACTTAGCACCAACTCCAATGGAAGTCAATCATAGATTGACTAGATATGGAGGAGAAGAATTTAAAGCTATGAAGCTCTATCAAAGTTTGGTGGGTAGCTTGATTTATGCTACATTAACAAGGCTTGATTTGTCATATGCAGTTGTTCTATCTCAATTCATGCATTTTCCTAGAAAGGAGCATTGGATTGCAGGACAAAGAGTACTTAGGTACATTAAGGGTACACTCAAAGAAGGGTTGTACTATGGCTTTACTTCAGATACAAGAATCAAGATATACAGTGATGCAGATTGGGCAGGTAATTTGGATGATAGAAGATCAACACATGGATATTTGTGTTATGTGGGAGATAAGCTAGTCTCATGGTGCTCTAAGAAGCAACATACAGTTGCTCTATCATCTACAGAAGCAGAATACAAAGGCATGGTGGAAGCTGCAAAGGAAGTAATATGGCTAAAGACACTTATGAAGAGTTTTGATGTTGTTCAGAGTACTCCTATCATTTGTGAGACAATATGAGTTCTTTATACTTGGCAGAAAATCCCGTGTTTCATGTTAGAACTAAACATATTGAAATTCAGTATCATTTTTTGAGAGAGAAGGTTATTGATAAAGAAATTGAAGTCATGCATACTCCTACAAAAGATCAACTTCCAGATATGATGACAAAAAGTTTGGATGGACCAAAGTTGTAGAGATTTAAAGATATGGCAGGGATAAAGAAGATGCAGGTAATCACAAAGATAAATAAAAGATTTGAAGATCAGTTTCAAAGTGAAGAATAGATTCAAAAACTTTTCTTTTGTACATTACCCTTGTAAATATTTCAATGTATTTGAAAAATCGACGAGCTAGACTCGTATATATATAGATAGATATGTGCTCATAGTGATAGGGTGAGATATATGAGAGATGTAAGAGAGATATAGAAGATATACAGAAGACAATAGATGAGTAGAAAAGAAACATCCATCAGATGTATGAAAAGTTATGAGAAGAAAAATATTTCTGAGAATTGTGCATCAATCTTTCCTCTGATTCTCCTTCTATAGTTAATCTTTTGAGGAATCCTTTTGAACATGTCTAAATCCATAGTTAATCCATCTATGGTTAAAGTTTGAGAGTCCAATTGCAAACAGGCTGAGAGAATTTTGAATAGGAATATTTGTATATGAAAAGTTTTGAGTGTCTTATGAAACAGGCATAGATTTTGTGATCAAAGAAATGGACAGTGCGTATTGCACAGTGTAAAGTTTTACACAAATGAGGGCTCAAAATTTAAGTTGAGAGGTAAGCCATCTATGGCTAAAAGCATTTTATCAAACGGGCTTTAGTTTGGGAGAACCATAGCTTAGAATTTACAGGTGTCAAAGTCGCTATTGTAGAGAGCCAGTTTCAGACATAGGTAGATTGTCTGAGTCATTTCTCATAATCTACTCAACCATTTGAGAAGTTTTAACTTGGAGACGATGCACAATCTCTAGGCAAACCATTATACAAGTTTTATAAAAAACTTTACACAAATGATTAGTCAATGAGTGATTAATCTGCAGCAGACTTTTTCAGAGAAGTGATTTTTTCACAGTTGATCAGTTTCTTGATAAATTGGTAATTGTTTCTTAAAAACAAGTGGAGTCTGAAGTTATTCTTGATATAGAGGTGGTCTAACATCAAGGATAACTTGTTCTTTTGGAGATTAACACTCTCCATCAGATCCTTCATCTTCTACCTTCTTGCTCTTGCCTTTATCCTTAACCTTCTTATCAGTGTATAGGGCAGAGGAGTTATTACCTTTGGATGTATCTCCATTCTTTGTGAGCTTTGCTTCATTTGTAAATAGTTGACCCATGAGAGTTGTAAGATCTGGAGTATGCATGTCCATGTAGAGATCCATTGCAGTGGTGAAACTTTCCCACTTATCATCACCTTTGATTCCATTGATTACCTGCCTCACTATTTGTTCTTCTTCAATCTCTTCTCCTATGCTTTCTAACTAGTCTGCAACATCTTTGATCTTGGTCACAAATTCTAAAACAGCTTGCTTTGGTTGCTTCCTTAGTGTTGTGAACTCAATCCACAACAGATTTTTCCTAGCCCTTGTATTAGAAGAAAAGTATGATGACAAGGTTTCCCAAGTTCTCTTGGGAAGTCTTACAATTTTTGATATGAGGTAAAAGAAAGTCAGATATAGAGTTGAGTAGATAAGACCTTGCCAATGCAATTTTTGCACACCATGTATTGAGCTTCTCTTGTTCTTCCTTGTTCGGCAATCCTCTTGCTTTGAATGAGGGCAATTCCTCATCTCCTAAGATGTATCCAAAGAGACTCCTTCCTTGTAAGTAGGTCTTCATCCTTAGAGACCAAGCTTGATAGTTGTTCCTGTCCAATTTGTCAATGAATGAAGGAAAACCGTCTCCCATTTTACCTAATTTGCTCTGATACCACTGTTGGGAAAGATGGATGGATGATCCAAGAGAGTGAGTAGATGCTGCTAAACCTGCTTTGCACCAGCCCTCTTTTTCTTCACAGTTGATTAGTAGACTCCCTTAGCTTCCAAATGACACCAAAAAATGGTATATGTCCTTTGGAAATGTTATGTGTAATGATTGAATCAAAACAGATAACTTTGTAGTTCACAAACTCAAGAAAACCTTCTAATTTGGTCTTGACACCTGCTCAGAGTTTTGCTTAGTGTGACCAGCACAGTAGCAATTGATAAACTTCCTTCCATGGATATTCAATTAGCTTAGCAAGCTACCATTTTCAAGTGGAATGATATAAAATACTGAACTATGCTAAGAGAAATTAATTTAGCAAGATTTGGAATACCCCCGACTTTTTAGGAGTGTTGCAGAGATAGACCAGTGAGCACCTCGACGACGATTTCTCTGAATTGGCTGAATGAAATCACTTCACAATTTGTCAGCGTGTAGATGACTTTGAGCTGAATCCAACAAGCTTTGAATCACTGAATTTAGTGGAGTAATGACTGAGATAGGCCCTTGACAAGTTGACAGACTTTGGAGTAGACAATCAGAGAACACAGAGATGATAGATGTAAATGTATCTATTAATTCACATTGGTATACAATCCCATTTGCATGACTAGCATTGCCAAATGGTGTAGAGAGGTGTAGGCTATGGTATTGTCCTCACACACACTCAAAATCAGTAGAGTTGGCCTTGAGAATTGAGTCAATCTGCTCGCAACTTTTCAAGTACATTTTTTATAGGAAGTGAATAGGAATTTGAATTCAAATTCAAATTCTTGGCTCCCTATAATCAAGATTCTAAAAGTATGGAAATATTCTCTCAATCAAGTGATCTACTTTTCCACGAATCAATTAGGTAGGTGATTACAAAAAGATTCCAAGTCATTTAGACTTTTACATGAGGTAAAGTGGTAATAAACCACTAGCATGTGTTCCTATGATTCTTCATACATGTGAAGTCTTCATGATAGCTTCCAAGCCAAATGTGTAGGCTTGTAACTTACACCAACAGAATTTACTATCTAATCTACTTATATGTTTTCATTATTGCCGTCATTTTGGTAAGACATCAATATAGTCTCATCTTCGTTCTCCTTATTGATTTCATTTATCTCTTCTATTGTTAAATCTTTGTTTTAATGAATGACATCATCTATTGATGGACTAATATCGATTTTTGGTAATTCCTCTTTATCATCAATAGAATCAACATGTAGAGAATTATCCTCTTCATCAAGAAGATTAGTATCATTTTCATGTACAACGAACGATTCTGATTTCTCTTTGACATGCCGATGTATCAGTATTCGATGGTGAATCATCAAGTGGACTTTCTTCAATCTGTCTAACAATAAACTATTCAAACAATGACCTACCTCTACGTTGAACATGAATGACTTGCCACCAAGGATGAGCATCAGGGTAAAAATGCTTGCTCAATATGCCTAGGAAGAATATATGGTTCTCTAGTAGATCGCATTACCTTGGAAGAATCAATTGCCCCAAACCTAAATAATTCCTTTCTCAAATGTGGAATTACTACGTTTATACTTGTCTTGAAACCAATCAACCTTCAAAATGACCTATCAAAATATATAAAAACAAAAAACCATTATTAGGTGATTTAAAAAATAATAAACTCTATCATAAAAAATATAAACGTTTTTTTATGTGTTTGAATGTACAAAATGATATTTCATAGATACCAACAATAGTTCCCACGTAGCCAAGTTCGCCATCTATAAGCTTCATGTCTTTTGAGCTAGCACGTGATAGTTTCTTGAAAGAAGCAACAATGCTACAATCCTCTGTTTTACCTAAAAAATCAATAGCTTTGATTCTAATATGCTGTCCAAAAGCCCACATATTATTGAACATTCAATCCTACAAGAAATTAAATTAATAAAGAGAAACTCATATACATATATGTAAAAAATAGAATATCATATCCTATCATTAACTCTCTCTACTCATATGAGATTTCTTCATTATTTGCATTGGCTCATTGCAAATGATTATATAGCCAATCTATGAAAGAAGATATATTTGTAATCTCATTATTATCGAGATTACATCTATATCTTTTGTTTTCCTATATTTTACTTTGGAGATTTTGAAGTTCTTGTTTGTACTCACTAATGAATGCTTGCATGCATTCACTATTATATGCTACAAAAGTTTAAAAAAAAATCATTTTTTTCTTGTAATATAAATAAAAATGGAAATCCCTTACCTAGTAATACCTTGTCTGTTATTTTTGAAGAAGACTCGTTGGTCCATGCACGTGGAGCTTCTTCATGAACTCTTTCAAGGTACTCATTAACATAGTACATCCAATCCTCAAGCATCCAACCCTTTGTCATGGATCCTTTTAGTTTCGCTCTTTGCCGTAGATAACCTTTTAATATTCCCATAGATCGCTTGACCCAAAACATCTGTCGAGTGTTGACAACACCTGCAATCTCTATTTCATCCACAGATGGACTAATAAATGAACCTAAATATCAAAAACCAAACTAGGAAGCTCTTTCTCCATCAAACATAGTAGCTCTTTGCATTCACGTTTCTTTTGTGGGATCAAGTCTTTGTCAATCTCTTTTGATGTAATCCACCTATACACCTCATTAAAAAAAATTATATTGAAATTAATTCATAAATAAAAGATATCAAATAGTTATATATATATTAAATATAAAAGTATCATAATTACCTTATAAACAATCCAAGACGATAGATCACATCTCATACTCCTTTCATTTTACATCCATCAATAACCAAAGGTAAAATGTGCTTCAAAAAGTTATGCCAATCATGGGTCTTTAACCTAGATAAGCTCCTATCATCCATAGTAAACATGTTTTGGAAAGATGCTCCATATCCTGTAGGAGTCCAAATCAATCGAATCCTATTGTTCATACTCTGCATCTCTTTTGTCGTAAGTACCCAAGGAGCAAGTGCATAAGTTGTTTGTTGTCGATGTCTATCAAAAACTCGCCATAACTTTGGTTTTGAGTTTTGGTCCTTTAAATCATTCCTTGATGCTATGGTGTGTTTTAATCCAAGAAGATGTTGCCATAATGAATAACCAATATTCTTGAATATATGCATAGGATCAAGAAGATGATATACCTTTAACTCTCTCCAATACTCCAAAGAATACCATATCGATATATTCTTTGCGAGTGCCAATTTTCCTTTATCTCTCTTCACATTCTCATTATCTTCATCATCATTGAAGATTTCTGATTCTGGATCTATAAAAGGCCCATCTGTCCATTTTCGATACCAATCCATAGGCATCATTGGTTTTGAACACTGACCTATTTCAAGCTTTCCATTAAAATGTATCGCTTCTCTTCTACATCTTAATGATCATCAAGCAAGAATCGTCGCTGTCGAAGATAAATATTTTTGTTGAGATTCTTACTATAAATTGATCTCAACCAATCACCATAATATGGACAAGATTTATAACCCTTAGTAGATATTCCTCTATCATGAAAATGATAAAAATATAATTAGATTAACTCACATATATTTGTATGCATATTAAATAAAAAAATTACATCAATACCTGAACCAAACACCATATCCTAGAAAATCATGAATAGTCCAAGCCACAATACCACGAGTCATAATATATCTTTCATTGATGCTTTTTGATACATCAATGACATTAATGGCTCTCCATAACTCTTGGAGATCATCAATGAGGGGAGAAAGATATATATTCATATCTTTAACTTGCCTTTTTCCTGTTATTAAAACTGAAAACATTAAATGTCCCTTTTTAATGCTAAGATATGGAAGAAGATTGTAGTTTATGAATATCACTTACGACGTTGAACATTTATTAGATTTCATGGAAAATGGATTTGCCCTATCTAATGCAACTCCTAACTTTAGATTCTATGGTTCTTGTGAAAAATCAAGCCATGTAGAATCAATATGCTAAAAAGCTTCACCATTTATTGGAATTCTGATTATTCAATCGATACTTTTATGATCATGTCCCCATGTCAAAAGCTTTGATAATTCGAGGCTTTGAAACATATGTCTAATCCATGAAGCCAATGGAAAATGTCTCAATATCTTTTTTGGGATTTTACCTTCTTCGTCATTATACCAAGGAGATTGACATTTTGGACATTCCTCATATACATGCTTTAGACATTACTCTCAAAGATATTTCTCATTTTTAGAAATATCAATGCTCTCATTATCATTTTGATACCAATCTTCAATAAAATCTGCCATGCCATCATCTTCATCATTGTCCCACAAATCTTGTACTTTATCTTCTTTTGAATATCGGTCTTTCAACCTTGGATATTCCATAGGATCACTTTTGCATAGCCTCTTCATAGAAGCTTCTGTTAAATGAGGTCTTACTAGCAACTCTAGATGGTGTGGTGGAATATCATCAACATCATACATTGGAATCTACACACATGAATAAAATAATTAGTATTCCATAAATGAATGAAAAATAAACTTTAAACATAAAATTAAATATGTAAGTTATTTTGAAAAGAGATTGAAATTAGAGTTTTTCAATTCAACAAAGGATAGGTGATGTTGATATATTTAGATAGTGATCTGTGTGAACACTCTAGGACCATCGGAGCACTTTTTTCCCTCCTTAGGAGGTTTTTTCCCTAGCTTGTATGTACACCTATTGCCCTAATGGGTTACTTATCTTTGTACAATCTAGTGGTAATACATTCAGTATTGTGTGGTGTGCTCCAAGCTTCTTCTTCTTCCTTGTGTTCCTCGCGTGCTTCCACAAATTTCTAACTCCAATAATTGTTATCAGAGTAGGTCATCGCTTCATCTAGGGTGTTGTGGACACCCCTCTGGTGATAGTCTCAGAATTTCACAAAATTTGGTACCCATACTCAAGGTGATTAGGAGATCAAAACAGCTTTGTTCTGTGGTGCCAAAATCACGATATGAGCTCATCACTATCACAATGCTTCTACAAGATATTTTATCTTTTTGTGCCAAAGATATATACTAGTTTGGTTCGCCAGTATAAGCATCTTGAAGTTTGCTACATGTTTAGTAGAACTCATTAGGATACTTCCATTCAACATTTTTAGATACAATCATTTTTTTGCATCAGGGTATTTTTGTCAGTGGCAATGGCTGAAAGCAGTGATGTATTCTATATGTTGGCTATTGAGGATAAGTTGGATGGTACCAATTACCCATTGTGGGCTTAAATGATGCGACATGTATTGGTTGTAAAAATACTGTGGAACATTGTGTAGGGTGTTGAAAAATGTCCTATTACACCTACAAATATAGGTATTGAAGCTAATGTAGATGGCATTGAGGATGTTGATATTCTTCAGATTCCTGTTCGTGTTATGGTTTTTGATGCAACTACTATAGAGCAAATTCATCGGGATGGCAAAGATTCTCAGGCACATGCATTGATAGCCTTGTCCATCAAACATGCCATTATTCCTCACATTAGCTCTTGGAGAACAACTAAGGATTCTTGGGATACACTTACCACATTATACCAAGCTAGGAATGAGGCTCATGTTGCTTACCTCCAAAAATAGTTGGAGAGTGAGCATATGAATGAAGGTGATTGTGGACAATTTTCTAACAAAGATCAAAGACTTGAAGGAACAATTGATTTCTGCTGATGAAGTTATACCAGATAGCTCACTTGTGCAGACCATTCTGAATGGTCTTCCTGGTTCATATTAGAGTTTTGCATCTACTCTTTGTTTGATGATGAAAGGGAATCCAAATGCCTTGTCATTTGAGGAGTTAGTGTTTTTCTATTGTAGGAAGATCAGTCTAGGTAGAACACATCTATTATGTGTGTCGTAGATCAAGCTTTCCTAGCTAGTCAAAAGGGCAAAGGTAAATGGAGCTCATCTACTAGTAAGTAGAAATCTACAAATCATGTACATTCAAAGAAGGAAGAAAAAGATGAGAAGAAATCAAAAAAGCAGAAATTGTTTTGCAAATAGTGCAAATCAAATGATCATGTCATTAAGAGTTGTCCAAAACTAGCTACTAAAGGGGAAAATCCCCCCCTCCATGGATCTTCTCTCTAGGTTACTGTGGGATTTGGAGGTTGCTATAGGATTTGGAGGTTACTACAGGATTTAGGAAGTTTCTGCTGGATTTTTGAAGTAAAGAGAAGCAAAGTTATTGTCGTGAAGACTTGAAGTAAAGCTTTGACTGAAGACCAAAGTACAGATAAGACCAAAGAGAAGTCGAAGGGCATCCTTCTGCATTGTAGCAGAGTGACTATCTTGTATTTGAGCGATCTGCATTGTAACGGAATTTTTGTATTACTCAGAGTCATGTGGTGACATCAATTGTATATTATTACCATCATTGAGTAGGGTCATTTGTTGGCACACCAACGTCCTTCATTCTACACATGACCAAGCGCTTTTGTTTCCTCTTCCGAGGTGTGGGCCTACAAGATGACAACCACCATACTAGGGTGAGGTGCCCAGCATGTAGACATTGCTTGCCAAAAGAATGACCCACAGCGGGGCCTAATCCAACCTCACACCGCTCTCCCACCTTCCTCCTTCTCCATGCCTGAAGGCGATGTGAAGTGTACCGATTGCCCCGATGATCCTCAACATGCCACCCATACCTTGAGAAGAGAAAACAAGAATATCAGCATCAGACATAGATATTTCCAGGTACCAACATTTTAAGTTCTTTGAATTTTTCATTGTTCCATGCACTTAAACAGAAAGATTGCTATTGATTGCATGACTTTGATCATCCACTTTTTTCATCAGTTTAGATCATATGGGTGTGCACTTTTCCATTATCGCTTGGATTAGGAATCTACATCTTTCATAGCCTATATCATATAAAGAAGAAAATTAAAATGAATGAAACGATTGAAGAATAGTTTAGGAAATACAAAGAGCGATTTAAGGAAATGGAATTTAACATGAGTGAATCTATAAGATCAAAGTTTGTTATTGTTATGAACCTAATGCAAATGATAAATACAATATCTGACACTATTCAACTAATGGGCATAAGTACTAAAGACGTAAGAAAGGAAATAGATTCTAAGGTTTCAAAATTGAAACATAAGGTTGAGCTATTCAACAAACAAGTGAAGGACCTACAAATATTGAGTCTTAGAGGATCCACACCCAGAGTGATAGTGTGGAAATCAAGTTGGGTTGAGAAGAGACCTATACGATGTTTTTGGTGCGATCACTTTGGACATATGTTTTGGGATTGCATAGCGTATGAGAGTGCATGCACACATAGACTAGTATGTGAACATAAAAATAAGATTTATAAATACCAAGATAGATCACCCTTGCATTTGAATGTAGCAAAAGGTGGGATGAAGGAATATTTTGAACAGAACAAAACTAGATCAAAGTCATTTCAAAAGATATGGAAACCAAACACTCATGAAGATAATAGATTTGATGAACAAACGAGTATGCTATCTATTGAGAGTCAAGAGAAACCTATTGAAGAAACCACAAGTAGACAGATAAAGGTTGAAAAACAAAATATTGAGCAGATATTATGAGAACAAATGGACATCAATAAAAGAGAATCTAATAGAGAAATTCGAGAGAAATCAAAGAAAGGCATGGATATGTTGAAGAATCACTCACTAATTAGAGATAAAGACATGAAGACGATAAAAAATGAAGAAAAGCAGAAACAAAGCAGTCATAAAATCAAGCCTTAGTGAAGGGACAAATTCACGACTGTAATATAGTTTTCCAGAATTTTGAGTTTGAATCTCGGATCAAACTGTATATAAGAGAGTGTATAGAACTGGAAAGATATACATTGTAGGAGAGCGCGAATAGAAGGAAATAGAATAGTGATATAGAAGACGCCAGAGATTGCGTATGTAAAGATGAATAATAGAACCTGAACAGTTGGGTATTCATCTAAGAGAGATGGTAAGGAGAAACTACTGAGTGTAAGCTAGTTTCCATAGCTTTGAGCAAAGAGAGGCCAAGCTATTTTTTACACATCTTCTCTAATAGAAAACACATGTTCATGTGGAAAGATTGAGTGTAATTTTTCGTGTGAAGAAATCTGAGTGAGTTCATGTTATTGTGAAAGTTAGTTAACAGTTAAGTTTTCTCAGTGTACATTTTACGGTACTTCTGTGAGTTAGATCTCGAAGTCTAGTGTAAAGTTTTTCATGAGTGATAACTTATCTTGAAGCTACTAGTATCAACTACAACCTGATCAAAAGAATTTTGTGAAACGGAACATGTATGCACAGTACGGTGTCTGACAATAACAACACTTAGAACAGGTGAAGTTTTTCTTAAACTTCAGAAAGAGTTCTTTTAGTGAAGAAAGTTCAGATATTACTTCTTTACTTCATACACACATAGTTGAAGTAATTACAAACAAAGTTGCAGTTGATTCCGGTAACATTCTGATACGATTACGATGAAATTATGGTGAGTCTGGTAACAGTCTGGTGACAGTCCAGTGAAGTTTAGTGAAGTTTTGGTGAAATTTTGTTACAGAAAACTTACTAAGCTACTGATGATTATAGAGGCGTTCTAATATCACTTTAGCTTAGCTCTTAATGGCGTGGCGAATTCCACAAGCTTGATAAGGTTCAAGCTTTTGCCACATGAACAAGTGGTATCAGAGCAAAAAGATTCTGAAGATCAAAAAGGTCCTCAAGAGTAAACGGAAGTAAAGATTCAAGGGAATTTGAAGAATTCTCATAAAAAAAGGTGAATGCGCTGGTGATCAACACCGAACAACATAAGGAAAATGTTTCGAAGAAAGGTGAATGCTGTGTGAAAGGTAAAGTTTTTTGAAGTTATACTCACCCACAGTAACAGAAACAAGAAGACCATGGTAGATCACATCTCAATTGACAAATTGGACAGAGATAATTATCCTGCATGGGTAATGAGAATGGAAGCCTTACTTATGAGTAAGGACTTAATGATGTATGTAACAGGAGAAGAAAAGAAACCGACTTTTGAAGATAATAGACAACCGGAAAAAGAAGAGTTAGAAGCTTTGAAGCTGTGGCACAAGAAAGATGCAACAGCAAGAGCCTATATCTATAATACCGTTACAGATCATCTACTACCGCATATTAGAGGTCTAGAGAAAGCGGACGACATATGGAGTGCTTTGGAAGATCATTTCCAAAACACTACGAAACCTAGAAAGGCCAACTTATGGTCCGAGTTCACAACATTAAAAAAAAAAGACAAGAAAAAGCATTAGTGACTATGTCACTAAGATGAAAGATCTAGCAGATAGTCTTGGATCCATAGATGAAGATATTGAAGATCACAGATTGATAGCGCAAGTGCTTGCAGGACTGAGAGGAGATGAAAGGTGGAAACCTTTTGTCTTATCAACAGAACTTTCATTAAATCATTATGTTCTAGATTTGAACCAATTGCTTGGTTTAATCCTCACATATGAGCAAGACCTGAAAGGAGATGTAGATAAAGGTCAAAGTTCTGCAATTTATATGAAGAACAAGAAAAAAGGAGATAAAGGTAAATCAAAAGATGAAGAGGAGTCGAGTTCTCAGGCTTATTATGCAAGAGGTAAAGGCACTGGAAGAGGAAGAACAAGAGGTTTTGGAAGAGGAAGAAGTAATCAAAATATCAATAAGAAGGCTTGCTAGATTTGTGGATTAAGTAATCATCTAGCTCATGATTGTTGGCACAATCAACAAGGATCGAACCAAAATCAGAACAATAATAGCAGAAGCAGAGGTGGAAGATATCAAAGTAATTTTCAAAGAGATAGACAGAGTCAAAGAGGAGGCTATGGTAGAGGTGGAACAAGAAGTTGGGGACAGAATCAATCTTACAACATCATCTACAACAACTACGCAAATGATACACAAAATGAAAGTCATACATCATTGATGATGAATTCAATCAGTACATCAGATAAAAGATGGATAACATTATATGTTTTGAAGGAAAGATCTGAAGTATTTGAAGTCTTCAAGCATTTTCATGCATATGTTGAAAGACTTACAAGACAGAAGCTTAAGAGACTAAGGTCTGATGGAGGGGGAGAATACTTCTCCCAAGAGTTCAATGATTATCTTTGGAATGCAAGTATTAAGAGAGAAATAACCTGTAGGTATACACCACAACAAAATGGAGTAGCAGAAAGAAGGAACCGAACTCTAGTTGAGTTTGCAAGAGCAATGTTAAAAGAAAAGGATTGTCCAAATTATCTTTGGGTTGAAGCTGTAAATATAGCTACATACTTGGTAAACAAATTACCATGTACAACATTAGATGGAATGACCCCTTATGAAGCCTGGTGGGGTAAGAAACCAACACTTGATCATTGCAAAGTGTTTGGATCAGTTGCTTATGCTTATGTACTGTCACAACTGAGACATAAGCTTGAACCAAAAGCAGAGAAATATGTGTTTGTTGGATATGATGAAAACAGATGGGTTATAGATTGTGGAGTCCTCTAACAAAACAATTTATTGTTTCTAGAGATGTTACATTTGATGAACAGAAAAGTTGGTATGCAGATCAAAGTCATACAACTGAAGAATTTGAAGAAGAGGTAAGAAGAAAAGAGAAAGGAAAATCAAGTGTGCAGGTGGATAGAGATGAAGACTATATGCAAGCAAGTACATCCAAAAGTGGATTAACAAGAAGGAATGAAGAAACTCCTATATTTGATGAAGAAGTGTATTCAGAAACTTATGAAGAATGTGAACCAAGAAGGTGAAGCAGAACTAGAAGACAACCAGAAAGGTATTCTTATGATACTTCGTACATAACTCAGAAGAACTATGCATATATGGTTAAAGATGATGAAGAACCTCAGAACTATGATGAAGCTAAAGGTAAGAAGCAATGGGAAGAAGCAATGAAGGAAGAATTTAGCGCACTGGAGGAGAACAAGACATGGGAACTTGTTACTAAACCAAATGGTAAGAAAGTAATTGGAAATAAATGGGTTTACAAAGTAAAGAAGCTTATAGATGGAAGAATAGCCAGATACAAAGCTAGGCTGGTAGTCAAAGGTTATGCTCAGACGTATGGCATAGATTATGATGAGACATTTAGTCCGGTGGAAAAGATGTCAACCATAAGGACAGTGATTGCTATAACAACATCAAAAGGATGGAAGCTAAGTCAACTGGATATCAAGAATGCATTTTTGAATGGATATATATCAGATGAAGTTTACATGGAACAACCTGAAGGGTTTGTAAGATCTAGATACCCAAATTTTGTTTGCAGATTAAGAAGAGCACTTTATGGGTTGAAGCAAGCTCCAAGAGCTTGGAATTATAGACTTGTGAAGTATCTCAATGAACTTGGATACCAAAGTTCAAAGGCAGATGCAAGTCTACTCATCAAGAGAACAGATGAAGGTATGATCTACATTTGTATTTATGTAGATGACATTATAATCACAGGAACCTGAGATGAAGGAATTACAGAAGTAAAGAGATTGCTTGAAAAAGAGTTCAAGATCAGTGATCTAGGAAAGTTATCATACTTTCTTGTAATGGAAGTTACATATACAGATCATGGTGTATATGTTTCACAAGAAAGGTACTTGTTAAACGTACTGAAAAAGTTTAATATGGAGAATTGCAGAGAAGCCTCAACACCACTTGAGGTAAATCACAGAAGATGTCGGGCTACTTCAAAGACATTAGATGGTGATTAACATAAGATTCACATCTTATGTTAAGTATTCAGGTACATATTCTCTTTATGCACACAGGTACTACTTGAAGTTTATGGAGGCTGTGGCGTTCATATCAGAAGAAGTCCTATTCGGCATAGGTACAAGAGAATCAGTACTTATATGCTTTATGCATACTTTTATGAGGTGTTTGAGAAGGTGTGTTCACATGAGTTTGAGGATTTCCGGCAACAAACTTGTTAGCATTCTATGCTACTTTATAAGTATGTGATCTTTTCACACACGTATATAACTTAGGGTATTCCATAGCCTAAGTTTAGATGTAGGTTTGTTGACCATTAGTTTCACACTGATCCTTCCTCATTCAGTCACTCATATTCACTCTTCTATAACCTATAAGGTCACACATCTCATGTATATTCAGATTACTGCCCATACATCTAAATATGTTTGTTACATTGTACATTCACTCATACATCTATTTCTCATCACATAGAGTGGTTAAGAGTTTTGCTCCCACATTGTACATTGAACATTGGTATATATGATACTATGAGTAAGTGATGGCTTACGTAACAACTCACACATGTCGTCTATTCTTTCTCTATCTTTATCTCATCATCTGTATGATTAAGTTGTGTTATGTTCATGTTTTGTCAATATGGAAGATTGCTAGAATTAATGTTGTACATGACTGGAACTATGGAACCATGGACCTATGACATGAGCCTAAGGGCCTACCTCACTTCCAACATTTGGTATCAGAGCACTAAGGTTTTGGTTACAGAACTTTAGATCTTTGGCATCAATGCATTAAGGCTCATTCATATCATAGGTTCCCAGAATTCCAGATTTACAACATATGATTTGAAAGCATCTTCTAATATTTGACATTTGACATACACACTTAATCTAGATGAGTAGAGATTTGAGAATTAGACAATTCAGTTACATGTGTATTTATCAGTGTGGAATATGAAATTGATGATCTGTTAGCAGCCGAATATTTTTGGAAGAGTATGCAAATACTTTACAAAAGTATTGTTTGAAGACCCAGACTTGATGAAGAGAAGACTACTTCAAATTCAAGGAAGAATAATCGTTTAGAGAAGATGAAGGAATCAAATCAACATCAAATCACAGGTATCATTTTCTACTATCGGATTATCATTTGCAGGTCATATCTTAGAAGAGCAATTATGAAGAGATTTGAAGAAATTCAAGGAATGCTTTTATACGCTTTCATCATTTGAAAGTTAAAAGCTACATCGAAACAGGTATCTAGAGGTTTTTCTAGAGAGTTTTGAGAGATCTCTTTCATGGCAAGAAAGTTCATCTAAGAAGACAAGTGCGAAGATGAGATGTGTTTTTCAGCCAATTTTCTATTGTAAGTTGGTTGGATATCAAGGTACAAATGATCTAGAGAAGGTAACTCTAGAAGGGTAATTCATCATTGAGACAACGATTGGTGAATTTAGTCATTTCAGACATTTGAAGCAGAATTTTGATTTAGAGATATGAGGAGATGATAAAACATGATTCTATATTCACTTCCATTTATATACCATGTTTGTTTTTATCTCTTACTCTTAGCACTAGAGGAAGAGAAAAGTTCATTTGAAGAGGTCAAGAGTGTTTGCCACTTCAAGATGAAGAGAACAAAAGGTATGGAAGAGAAGTTTGAAGATGTTGACATTATCAGGTGGAAGAAAGATGCAAAAAAGGAAAGTCCATTATTTCCAAAAGAAAAGTAAGGCTTCCTTTTCTCATATACTTTCCATATACTTTTCCTATTTTATCCTCTACATCCAAAGACAAGTCTACGAGAACATCTTGTTTAAAGAAGAAGCAGTTTCTTGGTTTGCATTACACTTGGTCATGATTTAGTAGATTTGACAAAGAATTGCATTGAGAGAAAGAAAAGCAGCAGATATATGTTTTAACTCATATATGTATGAGTTATGTTTTAGTTGAAGCTTTTAAGCAGGCAGCTTATATGTTCCCTCAAAGAATTCTTGGAGTGTCAATATAGAGCTACTTGGTATATGACAAGTTGTAGAGAAGTATATTTCTTCTTTATCTAACTCTTAAGGTAAAAGAGTTTTGTAGCAGATGTTGAAGACTTGCGTTGAGGTTTTATGTTTGGAAAAGGTTACCTCATATTGAGTATTTTCAGAAAACTTCAGAAAATTCAGATTTGCTGATGTACATGTCATTTGAAGAATCTACTTTCTATGATTGTCTAGATTTTTGGATACATGCTTGTATTCAAAAAGGTGTTCCATTAGATCCTATCACTTGATTAAGAAGTGGAGTTAGCCAAAAGAAAGTCAAGCAGGTACTATCACATTTCACCCGGGTAAAATATGAAAGTTATGAAGTATCAATTTGCAACTTTTGGAGTTCTCAAGGTGAAAAGTTTGTCCACTTATGTTTCAAGTAGGAATCACAAATTCTTAGGAAGGATTTGTTTGAAGAAAAGTTTTACAAATTTTTGAGAAGCATGGACACTTGGAGACATTCAGGTACTAAATCAAACATTCAGTCATGAAGGTTTGATAAGAGTAGATTCTACACAGGAGAGATCATTGATCTTGTATGATCTTGCATGATCTTGAGTATTCATGATTCAGTTGTCTATCCTTTGTTTGTGAAGATTCTTAAAATTGGAAGAAGTAAGTCAAAGATTCAGATTCCATCAGATTTGTGTTGCAAAGAGATAGAAGATACTTGTTATGTTACAGAAGGTTATGAATCCTATAAAGCTTTCAGCAAGGTTTTGTTATGTTAGTATCAGCTAACCTTATTCTAGATTTTGGAAAGCTGAGGAATGACATGGAAAGCTATTGGCATCCGATCAATGCTAATAAAAAGGGTTCAGAGATTTTGTTTCAGATACAGGTATGGATCACTAAACATCAGATTTATGAAGGAAGATGTTCCAGATTTCATAAAATCTGATATATTTGAAGAATACTGGATACTAGTGTTAAGTCATCCAGGGGGTGATGAAACATGAAGACTTATTTTCAAGCCATATGTAAAAATGCAGAGTCATACCTACAGGTATTCCTATATTTCCTTTGTCAGGTTCTCTTTATGTTCCAGCTTTGTAAGAAGAAGGAAGAAGAAGAATGTTTGGAGAAAGTTCCTGTTAGGATGTTCCTGTTCAGGAGAAGGTTCCAGATTTCTATCGAAGAGAAGCTTGATATTTCAGAGAGGTATATTTCAAAAGTGTGCACATATATGTTTATACCAAGTTCTGAAGGAAAGAGGTATGAAGGATTTAAAGGATGAAGACATGATGATATCATAGATTCGTTGACTCATATTTCAGTTGATTTCAATTGAGTTGAGTTGATTTGACTTGAGTACAGTCAAAGATGAACCAGCAATGTTCATAATACACTAAGATGTGAGTTGTCAGTCACAGGTTCCAAGATTCAGTTCTTGTTTAGTGTATTTACATGAGGAAGCAGAAGTACGTTGAGAAACCTTTTTTGAAGGTAAATGCAAATATGTGGATCCAGTGTATGTTTTCAGGTTTATGAAGACAGGAGATAGCAGGTTCAGAGACAGTTCATGCTATATTTGTTGTCAAGTAGTGATTGCTTGATGAGTTCACTATTGGATATCTAGTTTGCATATTTTCTCAAGTATTATGGTTCATATTCAGCAAGTTCAAGTTTTTTGAAGAAAAGTCAAAAACAATTTTGAAGAATACTTCTGAAGAAAAGTTCTGAAGTGTCGGAAGTACAAGCTTGAAGCTTGTGACAAGTTATTTGAAGCTTGTGGTAGTTTGCAGTTTGTGATAAATTGCAGATCCAGTTTAGATTGTACCAATATGACATTGCAGGGGGGATTGTTGGAAACAATGCCTTATTGGTTCAATGGTCCAACAATTTAGAGCATGTAATCTTTTCTAGTTCCTCTACAAAAAGGCGCGGGGTAACAACACGTATAATGTTCGAACCAAGTCTTTCTACAACTAAGCGACGTGGGCACCTTGGTTAGCTACTTGGCCTCTCATGCAATTGACCCAAGTTCGATCCCTACGTCTGACAGCGTGAAAGAATATAATTTTGAAATATGTTTTTCCCATAAAGTTCATACGGAAAGCAAAACACACGCGTTTCCGTTTTTCATTATAGCGATGGATTAAAGATTGCAAGAGAGTTTAGCTTTTGGAGAAGTGCTTTTCAAGGTACAAGAATACTATATAAACAAGTGCTTGGCTCACTTCTGTTCATCCTTCACCTAGGATCAACACAAGCTTGGAGCTTGGACCTCAGTAGAGGTGGTGTTTCTTCTAGCACATGGGACAGCCATGATGCTAACTTGAAGCATGTTGAGGAGCAGCTACGGAGTTCTTCTTGGTGATTCTTCTTGGAGAAGATGAAGGGTGTGCTCACACTCTACCTCATGGAGAGGAGGTTATCTCTTGTTCATGGCAAGAAGACTTGGTCATTAGCAGCTTGAAGGTGAGGATCGACCATCTACATGATGTATTTAAAGATCATCTTCTACAAGAAGATGTTACGTTGAAGATTATCTTCTACAAGAAGATGTCTGGCTACTTCAAAGACATTGGATGGGGCCATCTACATGGTGTATTTGAAGATTATCTTCTACAGGAAGATATTAGGTTGAAGATTGTCTTCTACACAGAAGATGTCGGGCTACTTCAAAGACATTAGATGGTGATTAACATAAGATTCACATCTTATGTTAAGTATTCAGGTACATATTCTCTTTATGCACACAGGTACTACTTGAAGTTTATGGAGGCTGTGGCGTTCATATCAGAAGGAGTCCTATTCGGCATAGGTACAAGAGAATCAGTACTTATATGCTTTATGCATATTTTTATGAGGTGTTTGAGAAGGTTTGTTCACATGAGTTTGAGGATATTCGGCAGCAAACTTGTTAGCATTCTATGCTACTTTATAAGTATGTGATCTTTTCGCACACATATCTAACTTAGGGTCTTCCATAGCCTAAGTTTAGATGTAGGTTTGTTGACCATCTGTTTCACATTGATCCTTCCTCATTCAGTCACTCATATTCACTCTTCTATAACCTATAAGGTCACACATCTCATGTATATTCAGATTACTGCCCATACATCTGAATATGTTTGTTACATTGTACATTCACTCATACATCTATTTCTCATCACATAGAGTGGTTGAGAGTTTTTCTCCCACATTGTACATTGAACATTGGTATATATGATACTATGAGTAAGCGATGGCTTACGTAACAACTCACACATGTCGTCTATTCTTTCTCTATCTTTATCTCATCATCTGTATGATTAAGTTGTGTTATGTTCATGTTTTGTCAATCTGGAAGATTGCTAGAATTAATGTTGTACATGACTGGAACTATGGAACCATGGACCTATGACATGAGCCTAAGGGCCGACCTCACTTGCAACAGGGGAGATCCAGGAAAGATGCCAGGCTCAGAGGAATCATTTTTTTCCTTTTTAAAGAAATAAAATTCCTAGCATTCCGGATGTGCCCCCCCCTTCCCTTGGGAGGCCTAGAGAAAAACATTGGTAAAGAACCCATGAGCGTCCTGTAAGTTCTCCTTAATATAGGTGGCATACACACCTGAACTTTTTTTAAGCCTAGGCACATAATCTCTAGTCTTCTTCTTTTTCAACAGTTCAAACATATGCTTGTTAGGTTTATCAACCTTCCTTGCCCAAAATTCTCTAGACGTGACAAGGGCACCACTAGCCAAGAGGTAGTCTTCATGCCTAAGTCTTTCCTAGAGATCATGGACCTTGTGATAAGTATCATAGTTGCATAATTTAGAGCTCTTAATACTCTCAATTTCTTTCATAATCATCATCCTTCTAGTATTCCTAGCAGCTCTGGCTTTGCTTTTGAAGGCACTGAGCTCCTTCTTAATCTCCTTGATGGCAACCTCCCAAGCCAAAAAGTGGTAAGGGGTGAAGGCAAAATGTCTATTCAAGATTTCCTCAACTTTCATCTTCACAATGGGAATCTTAAGCAGAGAAGCGTCTAGATGCTGCCACCCTTCTCTATACATGGGGTTATGTTTGAACATCTTAATCAGAAGGGGGGAGTGATCAGACAACATCAAAGACTGGTCAAGGTAACAAGTACGGTTCCAAAGTTCATGGAAATAATTGCTATTAATGTAGAATTTGTCCAATCTAGCAGAGCAAAAGTTATTGAAACTTTTATTAGTCTAAGAATGCCCCGAGCTCACGGAAAAATCAAGCAAATTGTGGTAATTGATCATGTTAAACTAGGAATCTTTTTCTTTACCAGAGAGAACATTATCCTTATTGTCAGATCTGTCACTAAGCTTAATAACCATATTAAAGTCCTCCAAAACCATAATCTCATATGAAAGCTTGATTATCTCATCCTAGCACTTAGATCTGTCAACAGAATTATTAGCAGCATACACATTAATTATAGTACAGTTAACAGGGTCCTTACAGATGAGGCCCATCCATTGATATGTGGGGCTTACCAAAACTTTCTCCACCAGATGGTTAAGATTAGAGATTATACCAATGGCAGAGCCTCCCTTACCCTTGTGGTTAGTTGAGTACCAGGAGTAAGTGCAAGACACCATCTTTAGATTACCTTGAAGGTTGAATCCCCCAACCTTAAGCTCTTGTAGACCAATAAAATCAAGAACAAAAGAGCAATCTTTAAGCCAATTGTTAAGGACTTTCCCTCTCACAGGATCTGTAAGCCATTTGATGTTTAGAGACATGATTTTGATCAAATCCATAAGGAAAAAAAAGACAACAATAGAAAACCTATAAACAGACACTACTTTCTCAGATTCGTAGGGGCCTTGATCACAGATTGGGAGGTTTTTACTGCCTCCTTCCTTTTAGATTTACTTCTCTCTTTGACTAACAACATATCTGGTTCCGTTATCATATTAGTGTCATCATCAATAACCTGCTCAGTAGCGATGTTATGCATCTGTTCTATAACAAATTGATTCAATTGATCATTGAAAATTTCATCTTCTGAATAAGGGGTTTTTGGAGTACGTGAGGAGTTTAGAACTTTTTGGCTCTTCTTTTTACAGACCCTAGTCCACCCCTCATTCTCCTTTTGCACCTGTTCTCAAGGCTTGTTCTGCATTTGAGAGGATTTTGGGGTCTCATAATGATTAACTTCTTGTCCTACAAGATCAGAGTTAATTATGTCATCTACAACTTGAAAGGGATTAGAAAAGCCTTTCACTAGTATTTCAAGCTTTGAACCCCAATTTTTCATACTTTTCTTCATTTTATTAGCCGACTTCCTATTGATAAATTCGACTTTAGTTTGTTCCACTCTAGTATTGTCGTGGTTTTGATTGCCTTCTTTAACACTAGCCTCATCTTGCTTCCTTTCATTCCTAGCCATCATAGGACAGTCTTTAATAAGGTGACCTTGATTATAATAGTGAAAGCAAGCATTAGGGATGTTCTTGTAGTGAATTTTTTGTTCATGTAATTTGCATCCTTCAAAATTCTTGAGGAGAAGGGAGGTCTTGACAGTCTTGGGCACATCAATCTCTATTAGAAGTTGAGGGTCCCATTTAGGGTTAAACCCATTCCTGGGTTTTTGACCAATAACTTTACCAATAAGGTTGCCCATTTGTTCAATCCAAGGATAATACTCAACATGATAATCTGGAAACGCTACCCATACAGGAACTTTAGTTGGATTAGGTCCTCTTGGACTAAAGCCAAGACACCACTTAAAAAAGGAAATAGGGGTATTCCTTAGGATCCAATGACCTTCAGCTAGGGCATGCAGCGCATTGTGAGCATTTTCGAAAAAAAAAAAAAAAAACCATTGTTCGGCAGGTATTAAACGTGCTTCACGTTAAGCCCTCTACTTTCCCAGTTAACCCTAGTTCAGCTTCTAAGAACCTCCAAAGCAATCTTGGGGCCATGACATAGGCCTATAACAACTTTCTCAGACAAATGGTTGTTCCAATTCTCTAACTTACAGCTTTCTATAATAAGCGTGCAGTCACTTGTGTCAACAAAGTTCGGGTCAAGGTTTATTGTGCTTACCTGAGGTACATTTTGTCTTTCTGAAGCAGTCCTTTGGTCAACCTCCATTTTCTCTTTCCCCTTGGCATACTTAACTTCAGAATAGGGTTTAGGGTTACCTTGGAACACGTGGCTATTGAACATAGAAAAGAAACCTTGCTTTTGGTCTTGCAGCATCTGTGCGTAGAAGACGCTACGTTCGTCTGGCCCTCCCTGAGAAGGACTCGCCACATGAGCCTCCCAATTCTTGGGACATAAGACATCAACAACCTCATGACACTCATTACTTGGACCATGCTTTTCCTCCAGAGAGCCTTTAAGTCACCCCAAGCATACAAGCCGACAAAGGATGGTTTCCTTTTCTCTTATCACAAACCCGTAGTCTATCATAGATATCCATCATGTTGAAAGACAAGCTACTTAAGCGAATGCAAGTCAATTTGAAAAAAAAATACTGACTCCGTTTTAAAGGCCTTTTCTGATTCTAGAAAACAAGTTGTACAACTCATATTCATGGAAGCACAATTCATTTCTGCATGCTTTAGACATCTACATACGTATATGTGTTGTGGAAACAATCGCTCCTTAAGCTAGTCCCATACTTGTATAGACCTTCAACTAGATATATTTGTTAACATAGGCAAGCAATATCCATGGTAGGATATTGTTGCTTAAGATAGAGAATTCTACTTCATCTTTTATCTATTCGTATTAATTCCAATAAATTTGGGAGGTTCACAATGTGTTTCAAAGTTATATTAGGTCTCTAGTATAGTCTCTCATGTTGATTAAGATCCAAGGCAATCACTACAGCTAATCGTGGGAGAATCTCTCCTACATAAGATCTTTCAATAGTTTTTTTTTATTGCAATTAGTCTATCACTTTCCTTTGTATGGATTTCAAGTGATTCTGCCTTCACTTCGTGCTATTTTTACTCCATTTTTATGGATCCAGTTACGAGCTCCAACTTTACATACACTCAAAGAGCTACTTCAAAATCTTCAAGCTCGTGATCTATGTCACAAGCATGTGAGACCCACCAACGTTTGAAGTTACATACGGAATAATTTTCATGTTTTATCAATTGTATTAGAGCATTAAAAAGACATATGCACCTATAAATGGACATTAACAAAGTACTTGGAGCTATCAACGTAATCTAAATAGTAGTTCAGAGAAGACGCTCACTTCAATAACCCCAAGAGCTTGCACTATGAGGAGATGGTTTGGGTTGATCCAAAGATGAGCTGATGTTGCACAAAACCTGCTCTACACCTACCAAGTTGACTTCACGGATGCTTAGTAGAATCCTTTGGCTTCAGAATAATGCATTTATACCCACTAGGTACTTTAGAACATCATTCCCAAAAACTTGTACCAAAATAGATAACTTGCATGTACTAGAAATGTGAAGACACCTTTTATTTTGGGAATGTAGGTGTCATGGACAAAGGAAACCATCCTGAACCTTAGATTCCATGTGAACCCTGTATCTCATGATTGGTTCAAAATTAGGAGAAACCAATGCTTCCATTGCGTCCGGAACGTGCCAAAACCCTAAGATCGATTGTCTACTTGCCTGATTCGGATATCCAGAGCTCATGCTTCGAGTCGATGACATCATGATGACATCATCAAGTCGCAACCGCCCTTGGGAACCGCCCTTGAAAACCTATATAAGGAGGGGTTGGTCACATTCATAATCAGTCTTGCCAAAATGTCAGGGGAGCACTAGATTGTGCTCTCTAACTACAATAGACAAGATTTCGAAAATACACTTGTGATTACAAGAACACCCACGAAGGGAAAACAATACAAGAATATGTGATCGATACAAGATGTCCCACAACCCGAGACTGGTAGGTATGAATAACTCAACTAGAGATGATATAGGAGATCTCACAACCCGGGATCGTAGGTAGGAAACAAGATATCTCGGTTACAAGAATTCCCCTCAGGGATATGAACTGGATACAAGAAATAACTAGAAAGGATCTCGTACTATGAGATTACAATAGGACAAGAAAGGATGCCCACAATACAAGAGTAGACAAGACTAGAGCAAGAAATAAGACTAGAACTTGAACTGGAACTTGAAAGTACTTATTTGGAGGTCACGACTCCTTGAGCTCCCAAGAGTGGTATTAGAACATGTGATACTTGCAATAGATCTAAGGTACCCCGACATAAAACTCATGGCCTCTTGCAACCTCTACCTATTCCAGAAAGGCCATGGGCTTCATTGTCTATGGATTTCATCACAGATCTACCAAAGTCAGATAAGTATGATGCCATTCTTGTTATTGTGGATAGATTTACAAAGATTGCACACTTCATTCCAACTACCAA
The DNA here is from genome assembly GCA_020310875.1 of Ceratopteris richardii. Lineage (NCBI taxonomy): Eukaryota > Viridiplantae > Streptophyta > Polypodiopsida > Polypodiales > Pteridaceae > Ceratopteris > Ceratopteris richardii. The sequence goes on along the minus strand of CM035420.1, from coordinate 80,029,162 downwards.
GGCAATCACAGGTGCAGCCACTGCTAGACTTTTTCTCAGGTATATATTAAGGCTTCATGGATTGCCTGATGACATTATCAGTGATCGAGGTCCACAGTTCATATCCAGCTCTGTTGCACTAGCAACTATCATCAAAATGATTGGTTTGAGCTTTTACCCTTTGCAAAGTTTGCTTATAACAATAGTGTTCATGCATCTACCAAGTAGACTCCCTTCTTTGCAAATTATGGACAACATCCAAGGATGGATATACAACTCTCAAATCATGTAAAGAACCCAGCTGCTAGAGACAAGGCACAGTACCTGATGGACATTCACAAAGAACTCAAGGAAGAGATCCATAAAGCTCAAGAACAATATAAGTACTATGCAGATCAACATCGTGTCCAGAATCCATCCTATCAAATTGGGCATAAACTATGGTTACTCAGAAACAATTTGCAAACCTCAAGACCTTGTGCAAAGTTAGATCATCAACGATTTGGTCCATTTACCATCTTGGCCAAGATTAATCCAGTCACCTTCAAGCTCCAGCTACCAAGTACTATGAGAATACATCCAGTTTTCCATGTATCCATGTTGGAACCATATCAGATTTCACCATTGAGGGGGGAGAGACCTAGTCCTTCACCACCTATCGAAGTTGATGATCATGAAGAATTTGAAGTCGAGCATGTCCTAGATTCCAGAATATCCCGAGGAAGATTGGAATACCTTATTCATTGGAAAGGGTATGACATCAGTGATCGTACTTGGGAACCTGCAGAAAATCTTCAAAGAGCACCAATCAAGGTTCAAGAATTCCATAAGAGAAATCCAACGAAGTCGAGACCAGATAACATGACCGCTCCTTGTGGAACTCGTCGCTTGAGGGGGAGGTGATGTCATGGACAAAGGAAACCATCCTAAACCTTAGATTCCATGTGAACCCTGTATCTCATGATTGGTTCAGAATTAGGAGAAACCAATGCTTCCATTGTGTTTGGAACATGCCAAAACCCTAAGATCGATTGTCTACTTGCCTCATTCGGATATCCAGAGCTCATGCTTCGAGTGAATGACATCACGATGACATCATCAAGTCGCAACCGCCCTTGGGAACCGCCCTTGAAAACCTATATAAGGAGGGGTTGGTCACATTCATAATTAGTCTTGCCAATACCAATCTTGGGAGCTCAAGGAGTCGTGACCTCCAAGTAAGTACTTTCAATTCCAGCTCAAGTTCTAGTCTTGTTTCTTGTATCCAGTTCATATCCCTGAGGGGAATTCTTGTAACCGAGATATCTTGTTTCCTACCTACGATCCCGGGTTGTGGGATCTCCTATATCATCTCTTGTCGAGTTATGCATACCTACCGGTGCCGGTTGTGGGACATCTTGTATCGATCACATATTCTTGTATTGTTTTCCCTTCGTGGGTGTTCTTGTAATCACAAGTGTATTTTTGAAATCTTGTCTACTATAGTCAGAGAGCACAATCTAGTGCTCCCCTGACAGTAGGTGCTCAATGTTTTGTTGAGAGCTCACAACTGGGTGTGAATTGACTAGAGAGCTTTTGCACACATCTAATTCAAGTGTATAGCTAACTAAAACACGTTATTTCATGAATTTAGAGGCACTATACACTAAGCATTGAGTTTAGCAACTCATGGTGGTCATCAAGACATTTCATCATGAACAAGATGATGTGCAAGAATAGTCGACTTCATCAATCCATATCTCGAGATTGGTTGAACAAAAAATAATGAAACTTTATGGGTATATAGTATACACGTCACTCTAACTATACCAAGGTCAAAGTGCATCCAATGGTTGAGTACACACAAAGCAATCACTCCTACAATATCACTGAAATGATGAAGATGTAATAGAGAAAAGTAGGCATAAATGATTTAGAAGAATTGTATCAAATTAGCTATGCTAATGAACATATGATACAAGGACAGTGTAGTGAACTACTTATACATATGTTGAGCTCAAGGTATGATCAATGATGTAGCTCAATAGCTCTCACTAATGGCTCACATGCCCCGTGACTAATCACCTCTCTTTATAATCACTTTGTGAGTTTGAATTTTGAATTTCCCACACCTAAAAGTGTTCCTACACTTTAGGGGTGATTTGAATTGATTCCTTCACCAAACAAGTCATGGGTTTAGCTCCCTAACTTCAGGAGATTCCTTAATTGTTTTTCTTTTACATTTATCCATGGTGAATACACTCAATTGTATAAGTAGGAGTTCATATGTGATCCTCTCTGTGAGATTCATAAATTAATGTGTAGCCTTGAATGTTCAACCAAGCACTTAGGCTTGCTAAATGTAACAACAACTCCCCCTCAAGCCTAAGATGCTTGAGTCTTCAGTCCTTCATTGTTTCCTACAAACTAGTCATTGATTTAAACCTATTCAATTTGCTTCCATCTAATGCCTTTGTCATCATATATGCACATTGTTGATGTGTGGATACATATGAGAGTTGTATCTCCTTACTCATGATCTTTTCTTTGACCTAATGGTAGTGTACTTCAATGTGTTTGGTCCTAACATGATAGATGAGCTTAGGAGCAAGATCCAATGAACTAACATGGTCTCCAAATATGTGTGGAGATGAAGTATTCAACCCTAAATCAGAGCATAGGGTCCAGATCCACATAGCTTCTTGAGTAGCATTTGCAAGTCCTTTGTACTTAGCTTCAATTGATGATAGATCAACTGTAGGTTGCTTCTTTAATGACCTAGAAATCAATTTGGTACCTACAAAAGTAAGATAGCCTATTGTGCTTCTCCTATCATCTTTGGAACCTACCCAATCTGCATCAAAAAATAATTTGACATCTATATCAGAGGTATAGGGGTAGTATAACTCTTCATTAATTGTGCCCTTCAAATACTTTAGGATTCTTTTATCTACTTCCATGTGAGGCTTCCTTGGAGTGTGCATGAATTAGCACACTAACTCCATAGCATACATCTACTCTAGTTAGAGTATCATAGTTCAAGCTTCCAACTATGCTTTGGTAACCTAACACATCTTCACCTAGCTCACCTTTATGAACACTTAGCTTATGATTTACCTCCATGGGTATTACCTGAAACCTATAAATTTTTCATCTTGAATTTGGAGAGCATATCTCCAATGTACTTTCTTTGAGTTAGGAACATGCCTCTTTTTGTATATACCACTTCCAAACCTAGGAAGTAAGTGAGTAGGCCAAGATCATTGATCTTGAATTCTTCTTTTATCTAAGCTTTAATCCTCTTTATTCCATCTGCATCATTACCTATAATGATTCGATCATCCACATACACACAGAGGTATATGACCTCTGAATAGTTCCTCTTTATGAAGAGGCCCAAGGATCTGCCTTGCTCATCATGAATCCTTTATCCTAGAAATAAGTGACCAATCTATGTTTCCAATCTTTAAGAGCTTGATTCAAGCCATACAAGGCTTTCTTTAACCTGCATAGATGTTCTAGATATGGGTTATCTTCAAAGCCAAGAGATTGAGTCATGTACACCTCCTCTGAAATCCAACCATTAAGAAAAGCATTTTTAACATCCATTTGATAGATATTCCAATTCTCAGAAGATACTAAAATCATGAGTACTCTAATTGTAGGCATCATTTGTTGGTGCAAGACAATCACCAATTGATGATTAAGACAAGGTTCGAAGTCAAAGAATGAAGCAAAGATCAATATATGAAGCTTGAAGTTTAGTGCATGGTCAAAACATACTAATCTTGTAATTAGTTCATAAAAACTTTGTATCTATGATGAGTTGAAATGTAAAATGTTGGTGCAAAGTCCAAGCCCACACATTTGGCTTGAGGATCATAAAGATATGAAGTTCCATGGAAACAATTGCTAGTGGAAATTTCTCCTTTTACCTTTGTAAAAGTCATTACTTTTGACTTGAGAATCTTTTGTAATCATCTACCAAAAAGTTATGGACTTGTTAGTTATAAGAGTAACTACTTCATTGAGAGAATATCTCCTAGAATGAAGGATCACTTTTAGAGAGAGCCAAAATTTGAATTCAAATTCAAATTTGAATACAACACTTATATAAAGTCACTTGGAAAAGTCAAGGTTAGAAGTCTCCAATTCTGAGCTCTCCATTGCCATTTTGTATGTGTGTAAGGCCTACACTCTAGCCTACACTAATCTCTATCATCAAGCTATGATTATCAAGCCTATGACCCTGTACAACATTGTTCATTAATACAATACATCTACATTGTTCATCTATGCTCTCTCTGTTATAGTCATTCTTAACTGTCAACTTGTGTTGACCATATCTCAGTCATCTCTCAACCAATTTCAATGATCTATAGCCTATTGGAATCAGCTCGACGTTATCTACATGCTGAAAAATTTGTTGTAGAAAATCCATTCAGTCAATTGGGAGAAAAGTGCATCAAAGCACTCACTGGTCAAACTTTGCAGAGGTCCTAAAAAATCAGGGGTAATGATTGATTTGCTAAATTGATTGATCTGTGTAAAGTGCATCATTTAAAGTGATTCCACTTGGAATCTTTAGCTTACTATGCTAACTAGATGGCTCTAAAATGAAGTTTTCCAATTCCTACTATATTGGTAGCACTGAGCATTACAAGCAGCAGGTGTATGATAAAAAATAGAAGGTTTTCATTGAGTCTTCTATTTGGAAGTAGTCTGTTTTGATTCAATCTTTTCATACATCATTTCCAAAGTACATAGGCACTTTTATGGTGTCATTGGAAATCTAAGAGGGCCCACATATCAACTTTGAAGCTACAAAGGGCTGGTACTAAGCAAGATTTGGAAGTACCTACTCATCACTTGAAGTGTCCATCCATCTATCCCAACAGTGGTATTAGAGCAAAGTTAAGGTAAAATGGGAGATGGTTTTCCTTCTTTCATTGATAAATTGGACATGAAAAACTACCAAGCATGGTCTTTAAGGATGAAGACATACAAGGAAGGAGCCTCTATGGATATATCTCAGGAGATGGGGAGATGCCCATATTCAGAAGCAAAGGACAACCTACAAGGGAAGAGCATGAAAGACTCAACACATGGTGTGCAAAGGATGCATTAGCAAGGTCCTACTTACTTAACTCAATCTCTGATTTTCTTCTTCCTCATATTAGGAACTTAAGACATCCCAAGAGACTTGGGAAATATTGTCTTCTTATTTCTCTTCCAACACAAGGGGCAGGAAGAATCAATTGTGGATTGAGTTCACCACTCTAAGAACGCAACCTAAGCAAGCTATCTGAGAGTATGTGACCAAAGTTAAAGATGTAGCAGATCAGTTGGCAAGCATAGGAGAAGAAATTGAAGAGGAGGAGATTGTAAGGCAAGTAATCAATGGTATTAAAGTTGATGACAAATGGGAGAGCTTCACAACTGCCATGGACTTGTACATGGGCATGCAGATTCCAGACCTTACCACGCTCATGGGGCAACTATTCACCCATGAAGCCAAGCTCAACAAGAATGGAGATTCATCAAGAGGAAATAGCTCTTTTGCCCTATACACTGATTAGAAGAAGTCTAAAGAGAAGGAACAACCTCCCAAGCCAACTATGCAGGGAGAGGTAGATCATCAAGAGGAAGGGTCAGAGGAGGTAAGCAAGGTAGGGGGAGACCTCATAACTCCTCACCATGCAATATTTGTGGTTTATCAAATCATACTATAGAAGAGTGTTTTAGGAACTTCAAGAATCAGAGAGGAAGAGGATATCAAAGAGGTGGGTATACACAATCTAGAGGCAGATTCAATCACCACCAAGGATACAACAACAACTACAACAACAACTACAACAACAACTACAACAACAACTACAATAGCAACTACCAAGGAGGATACAAATCCAGGAAAAACTACACAAAGGAGCAAGAAGATTCTCTTTTGATTATGAATATGACTTCAGAACCAGGTATAAATGATGACCATCTCTTCTACATTGGCTCAGGATGCTCAAATCATGTGGCAGGCAATGTAGCTCTTCTCTCTGATCTTGAGGAACCAAAGGGTAAGCATCAAGTACAAATAGGTGATTACACCAAGCACTCAGTGATTAAAGTTGGAAATGTTAAGACCTTTGATGGAAACAAGAATCTCTTGAGTAGAGTTCTATATGTACCAAAAATTACCAAAAACTTGATGAGTGTTGGAAAAATTGTGGAAAAAGGTTTGCAGGTTAGATTCAATCAATATGGAGCATTTGTGGAGGATCCCAAGAATGGTTTCAAGAGAATTGCCAAAGGAGAAAAGACATGTAGACTATTCACTTTTGAACTTGAGGATACAAGGAACATTGCACTTTATAGTTATAAAGATCAAACTCAGAGCTTGAAATATGGGATAAAAGATTAGGGCATGTAGGTGAAAGAACTTTGAAATAAATATGCAGAGATCAATGTGTGCTTGGGATACCAAATGTATCCAAGCAACACATGATTTATAAATGTGGTGCTTGTCAGTTTGGAAAGTCTCACAGATTACCCTTCTCAAGGAAAGGCTACATGCATGAAAATTATCTAGAACTTGTTCATACAGATGTATAGGGACCAAGCAAGGATCCCTCAATCTCTGGATCAAGGTATTATGTATCTTTCATTGATGATTACAGTAGGTGGACTGTATTGTACTTTATGAAGCACAAAGATGAAGTATTCAGTTGCTTTAAAAAATATCTTGCACTTTTTGAGAATCAAACAGGGAGAAATCTAAAAATGCTAAGGTCAGATGGAGGAGGTGAGTATTTCTCAAATGAGTTTGATATGTTCTTGTAGGAAAAAGGAATCAAGAGAGAAATTACCACAAGGTGTACCCCTAAGCAAAATGGGGTGGTAGAAAGAAGAAATAGATTAATTGTTGAAACAACTAGGTCAATGTTAAATGAGAAAAAAGTACCTAACTACTTGTGAGCATAGAGTGTATCTACTGCCACTTGTCTTGTAAACAGGTTGCCATCCAAATCTCTTGATGGGATGACCCCATATAAAGCATAGCATGGTAGAAGACCCTCACTTGATCATTGCAGGATATTTGGATGTGTAGCATATGTGCATATCCCTTCTCAGATTAGAGGTAAGCTAGAACCTAAGGCAGAGAAGTGTATCTTCATAGGGTATGATCTAAATCAGAAAAAATATAGGTTCTACAAACCTTCAAACAAGGGATTCATGGTCAGTAGAGATGTTGTCTTTGATGAGAATGACTCTTGGTTTGATAGTGAATGCAGGAAGATTAAACTACCTTATGACTTGGAAGAGGAGTTTCCAAGCCTCACTAAGGAGGAGCCTACTCAGAATGAAGACACCAATTCAGATGATGAGGACATCATCAATCTTGAAGAGTTCAAGGCATGGAAGTCCAAAGGAAAAGTCAAGATGAAGAAATTGGAGGATGTACCAGAATCTTCCAACCAAGAAATCAGAAGATCACAAAGGGAGAGCAAGAAGCCAATCAGATATGGGTATGATACTTCCCTAGTTACTAAGCACTCTGTGTATCTTGCAAAAGATTTTTTGATTGAAGAACCAACATCATATGAGGAGGAAAAGGCCAAGACAGAATGGAAAGAAGCTATGGATGAGGAGATTGAAGCACTCAAGGAGAATGATACTTGGGATTTAGTACCAAAGAAGGAGTCTATGAAGGTAATTGGTTCTAGGTGGATCTATAAGATCAAAAGGAATTCTAATGGAACAATAAGCAAGTACAAAGCTAGACTTGTGGCTAAGGGTTTTGCACAAACACAAGGAATTGATTACGAAGAAACCTTCTCACATGTAGCCAAAATGCCAACCATCAAGGTATGGCTCAATGAAAGAATTGGAACATGTATCAGTTGGATGTAAAAAATGCATTTCTAAATGGCTCAATTTTAGAGGAGGTGTACATGTCTCAACCTCCTAGCTATGAGGACCCAAACAAGGTAACATATGTATGTAAATTGAACAAAGCTCCTTATGGATTGAAGCAAGCACATAGGGCATGGAACCATAGGCTGACTATATACCTTCAGGACCAAGGATTTTCCATGAGTAAAGCAGATACTTCTTTGTTCATCAAGAGAAGTAATTCAGAGGTAATATACCTATGTGTATATGTTGATGATATCATACTTACAGGTAATGATGCTAATGGTATCAAACACATCAAGAATCAGATGATGAAGGAGTTCAAAAGTAGTGACCTTGGATTGCTAAAATATTTTCTTGGACCTGAGTTAGTCTATACTAACTCTGGAATTTACATTACTCAGAGAAAGTATATACAAGATATGTTGAAGAAGTTTCATTTGTAGGATTCCAAAGTTGCAAGTACTCCAATGGAGGTAAACCTAAAATTAAGTGCTCATGAAGGTGATGTACTTGAGGACATTGCAAGTTATCAAAGCATAGTGGGAAGCTTGAACTAGACTAACTTGAGAAGGATAAACATTGCTTATGGAGTAAGTGTGCTAAGTCAGTTTATGCATAAGCCTAGGGCACCTCGCTTGGAGGTTGCCAAAGGATCTTGAAGTACCTTAAGGGTACTCAACATCATGGTTTGTATTTCCCCTATACATCAGACTTGGACATTAAGATTTATTCAGATGCAGATTGGGCAAGATGCAAAGATGATAGGAGGAGTACCTCAGGATACTTATCATTTGCAGGTGATAAGTCAATATCATGGTCATAAAAAAAGCAACCTACTATTTCTTTATCTTCTACAGAGGCAGAGTATAGAGGATTGGCCAATGCTACTCAAGAGGCTATATGGATCAAGTTATTTTACACAGATTTAGGTTTGCATAGTACATCTCCAATGATTCTTGGAGATAATACTAGCTCACTACATCTTGCAACTAATCCTATTTATCATGCTAGGACCAAGCATATAGAGGTCCATTATCATTATGTGAGAGAGAAGTTATTAAGCAAGGAGATTTAGTTGAAATATGTGTCAACAAATATGCAATGTGCATATTTATTGACTAAAGCATTAGATGGTACAAAACTTTGCAGGTTCAAATCATTGATTGGATTGTAGGATATTCATGAAGACTGAAGATGAAGATCAAGCCAAAATGTTTGGCTTGAGGGGGAGCTGTTGGTGCAAAGTCCAAGCCCACACATTTGGCTTGAGGATCATAAAGATATGAAGTTCCATGGAAACAATTGCTAGTGGAAATTTATCCTTTTACCGTTGTAAAAGTCATTACTTTTGACTTGAGAATCTTTTGTAATCATCTACCAAAAAGTTGTGGACTTGTTAGTTAGAAGAGTAACTACTTCATTGAGAGAATATCTCCTATAATGAAGGATCACTTTTAGAGAGAGCCAAAATTTGAATTCAAATTCAAATTTGAATACAACACTTATATAAAGTCACTTGGAAAAGTCGTGGTTAGAAGTCTCCAATTCCGAGCTCTCCATTGCCATTTTGCATGTGTGTAAGGACTACACTCTCGCCTACACTAATCTCTATCATCAAGCTATGATTATCAAGCCTATGACCCTATACAACATTGTTCATTAATACAATACATCTACATTGTTCATCTATGATCTCTCTGTTATAGTCATTCTTAACTGTCAACTTGTGCTGATCATATCTCAGTCATGTCTCAACCAATTTCAATGATCTATAGCTTCTTCGAATCAGCTCAATGTTATCTACATGCTGAAAAATGTTGAAGCAAATCCATTAAGCCAATTGGGAGAAAAGCGCATTGAAGCACTAGTCAAACTCTGCATAGGTCCTAAACAATCAGGGGTAATGATTGATTTGCTAAATTGATTGCTCTATGTATAGTGCATCGTTTCAAGTGATTCCACTCAGCATCATTAGCTTAATAAGTTAATTAGATACCCCTAAAAGGAATTTTTCCAATTCCTACTATACTGGTAGCACTGAGCATTACAAGCAGCAGGTGTATGATAAAAACTAGAAGGTTTTCATTGAGTCTTCTATTTGGAAGTAGTCTGTTTTGATTCAATATTTTCATACATCATTTCCAAAGTACATACACACTTTTATGATGTCATTGGAAAGCTAAGAGGGCCCACATATCAACTGTAAAGCCACAAAGGGCTGGTACTAAGCAAGATTTGGTAGTACCTACTCATCACTTGAAGTATCCATCCATCTATCCCAATATAAACATCTATATATACTTGATATAGATGTACTATGAGTAAGAGAGATGATGATTGACAAGTTTTGTAAGTCACTAGCCTTTAGAAAGTAAGAAGAACATGAATTATCAATCAGATGTATGTTTTTTTTTTAATAGAAGAAAGTTGCACCTTGATCTTTTGCTCAGTGCTCCTTTTGTGTTTATCCTATTGAGGAATGCTTTTGTACAAGTCTAATTCTATATTTGCATGAGATCTATACAAGTTTTGAGAGTTTAATTATAATTAGGATGAGAGAATTTTAAGTAAGAACATTTACTTGTGTAAATGTAAAGAAGTGAAGATAGGTGTAGGTGCAAATTTGATGGTAAAGTTTTAATCAGATCTCCCTCCACAATGTGACGTTTTGAGAAAGTAAGCACTCATTCTTTAAGCTAGAAGGTAAGCTACTTGTGGCAAAAAGCATTTGAATAAACGGGGTCTAGTTTGGGAGAACCATGCATTAGAAGTTGCAGATGTCAAAGTCAACTACACAAAAGAACATTTTCAGACATAGGTACATTATTTGGAGGAAATCTCAAGATCTACTAAATCTTTTGAGAAATTTTAACTTGGAGAAGGTTTGTAAAATTTAGCCGACATCTCAAACAAAATTGCATTGAAAAGGTTACACATTTGGTCAGTCAACAAGTGGACTAAGTGTAGGAGACGTTTCTAAGTATTTAGTATTTCACAATTAACGCAAGTCTTGATAATTTGGCATTAATTCTCCAAAATTGGTTGATGTTATGAGTTGTTCTTGATATAGAGGTGCCCTAACATTGAGGATAACGTTTTCTTTTGGAGATTATCACTCTCCATCAGTGGTATCAGAATAGGAGTCATCAGAATTGAAGAAAGGAGGACCTCGACTGTTGCTCATATACATAAATCAATCTTTGAAGATTGAAAAGGTGAAAGTTTGAAGTGAAATCTAGAGAGGAAGGCCTCAAGCTATCAAGAGGATCAAAAGGAACTACATTTGAAGTAAAGGTAAATTCATTATTCACAAAGCTTGAAGAATTTATTGCACAGGTGAAGAAAGGATAGGAGATTCTCTTCAAATAGAGAAATTTGATAGAGAAAACTATCCTGCTTGGTCAATGAGGATAAAAGCTCATCTTATGAAAAAAGACCTGATAGGATATATCAGAGGTGAAGAAGAAAAACCAGAATTTAAGCATCCTAGTGTTCCAACTAGGGAAAAGCTCTTAAATTTGAAGACATGGATGAAGAAGGATGCTCAAGCAAGGAGCATTATCTACATGGGAGTTAATGATTACTTGCTACCTCATATAAGAGGACTTGAAAGTGCAAGTGACATATGGAATGCTTTGGAGGAGCATTTTCAAAACACTACAAAGTCAAGAAAGGCATCTTTATGGGTAGAATTCACCACATTCAAGAAGAGGCTTCTCAATCCATTTCTGATTATGTAGCAAGAATGAAGGACATTGCAGATGCATTAGGAGTAGTTGATGAAGATATTGAAGAGGAAAAATTGGTAAGAAGATATTGCAGTTTGAGAGGAGATGAGAAGCGGAAGCCTTTCATTCTATCCACTAAATTGTCACTAGCTCATTTCACTCCTGATTTGAATCAATTGCTAGGACATGTGCTAACCTTTGAGCAAGATATCAAGGGAGATGTTGATAAGAGTACAAGTCATGCAATGTATTCAAAGGACAAGAAGAAAATTAACAAAGGCAAGCAACAATTGAATGAAGATGAAGGCACTACTAGTCAAGTTAACTTCCTAAGAGGAAGAGGAGGTGGCAAAAGAAGAGGAAGAGGCAGAGGCAATAACGATGGTGTCAAAGCTTGTTGGATTTGTGGTAAGACTAATCATTTAGCTCATGAATGTTGGCATAATTATCTGAATGGTGGAGGATATAATCAAAAATTTAATTCAAGAGGAAGAGGTGGTAGAAATCAGAGAGGTAATTTCAAAGGTAGAGGTTTCTTTGGAAGAAATGAAGGTAGAGGCTTTTAAAGTCAATCCTACAATAATACCTACTACAACTATGCTTCAAATCAGAAAGAGAATTCCACTTTAATTATGAATGCAACTTGTGAAAGACAAAGTGAAGATCAAAGAGTCTTCCACATTGACTCAGGGTGTAGCAGTCACCTGAGTGGCAACATTGCTTTAATGACTGATTTGGAGAATAAGGTGAGTAATCATGTAGTTCAAACAGGTGATAACACAAAGCATAATGTGAAGTCCATTGGATTAGTAAAGGCCAAGGATGGAAGCACTCTTATGAGTAAGGTTTTGTATGTTCCTACAATCCCAAAGAATCTGATAAGCGTCAAGCAAATTGTAGAGAATGGTTATGAAGTAAGGTTCACTAATGATGGAGTTTTTGTGGAAGACCCTAGCAATGGGTATAAACAAATTGTTTCAAGAAAGAAAGAAGGAAGGTTGTTCACATTGAAGATTCAAGGTAATATTGGTCATGCTTTGTTCACTTATGGAGGACATAAGATCTCTGAGTTAGATCTTTGGCACAAAAGGCTTGGACATTTCAATGAAAGAGGTATTAAGGATATGATTAACAATGGTTCAGTGCTTGGATTGCCTAATGTTGCAGGTCAACACATGAAATAACAGATGTGAATCATGTGAATTAGGTAAGGGTCATAAGCAATCATATAATAAGCATGGTTTCATGTATTCAGAGAAGCTTGAATTGGTGCATACATATGTGTTGGGTGTGCATCAAAGGAATTTAGCATTAATGGTTCGAGATATTATGTGACTTATGTTGATGATGCTACCAGGTGGATCACTATATATGTGATCAAAGATAAATCATAAGTGTTTAATACATTTAAACATTACCATGTTTATGCAGAAAGAGTTTTAGGACAAAAATTGAAGAGAATAAGGTCAGATGGAGGGGGAGAATATTTCTCTAATGAGTTCAGTGACTACTTATGGAATGCACGTATAAAAAGGGAAGTTACTTGCAGGTACTCTCTTCAACCAAATGGTATAGCAGAAAAGAAAAAAATAGAACTCTTGTTGAGATTGCAAAGTCAATGATGAAAGAGAAAAATTATCCTAATTATTTGTGGGTTGAGGTTTTTAATACAGCCCCTTATTTGGTTAATAGACTTCCATGTAAGGCTTTGAATGGTTCATATGAGGCATGGTGGGGTAAGAGACCTACCTTAGATCATTGCAAAGTATTTGGATGTTTGGCTTATGCATATATACCATCTCAGTTAAGGCATAAATTGGAACCTAAAGCTGAAAAGTATGTGTTCATTGGTTATGATGATAAGCATATGGGTTATAGGTTGTGAAGTCCATCCACAAAGCAATTCCTTGTGTCAAAGGATGTTACATTTGATGAGGAAGGTACTTGGTATACAGGTACAATTAATATTTATGCAGGTGATGAAGAAACATTGAACCAGAAGAAAGGTAAAGGTATGCTCAGACATATGGAGTAGATTATGATGAGACTTATAGTCCTATGGCAAAGATGACAACTATAAGGACTCTCATAGCTATTGCTGCATGTAAAGGATGAAAGTTATGTCAATTAGATGTGAAGAATGCTTTTCTAAATAGCTACATTTAAGATGATGTTTTCATGGACCAACCAGAAGGTTTCAAGGATAAAATATATCCGGAGTATGTATTTAAGATCAAGAGAGCTTTGTATGGTTTGAAGCATGCCCCACTGGCATGGATTTATAGACTTGTGAAGTTTTTGAAGGAGCTTGGTTTCCAAGCATCTAAGGCAGACAGTAGCTTGCTTGTTAAAGCAAGTGATGATGGGTTTATTTACATTTGCATATATGTTGATGACATAATTCTTACAGGTACAGATGAGAAGGGCATACAAAGTCTTAAGAAGTAGATGGAGAAAGAGTTCAAGATCAATGACTTGGGAGACTTGTCATATTCCTTCGGAATGGACATTTCATATACTCAACATGGAGTGTATGTGACTCAAGAAAGGTATTTGAAGAATTTGCTAATCAAGTTTAAAATGGAAGATTGCAGGGAAGTACCTACTCCAATGGAGGTGAATCATAAATTGAGCAGATATGGAGGAGACAAATTCAAGGACATTCAATTATATCAAAGTTTGGTTGATAGACTAATCTATGCTATATTGACTAGGCCTGATTTGTCATATGCATTTGGAGTGTTGTCTCAATTCATCCATTGTCCCAAGAAAGAACATTGGATCGCAGGACAAAGGGTACTAAGATACATTAAGGGCACACTCAAATAAGGTTTGTATTATGGATTCACATTAGATACAAAAGTAAGGATATATAGTGATGCAGATTGGGCAGGTAACTCTGATGATAAGAGGTCAACATATGGTTATCTATGTTATGTGGGAGATTTAGATCTCTTGGTGTTCTAAGAAGCAACACATAGTTGCTTTATCATCTACAGAATCACAGTATAAAGGTATGTTGAAGCTGCAAAGGAGTTTATATGGTTGAAGACTCTCATGAAGAGTTTTGACATCAATCAGAGTACACCAATCATTCATGGAGATAATATGAGTTCATTGTATCTAGCTGCTAACCCTATTTTTCATGCTAGGACTAAACACATTGAGACCCGATATCATTTTTTGAGAGAGAAAGTGATTGATAAAGAAGTTGAAGTCATACATACTTCTACAAAACATCAGATTGCAGGTATGTTAACCAAAAGCTTGGATGGATCTAAGTTGCAGAGGTTCAAAGACATGGTAGGTATAAAGAAGATGGAGAGAATGACAATTGATGATTTAGGGGGCGCTGTTAACGCACGAAAATCACCAATTGATGATTAGGACAAGGTTTGAAGTCAAAGAATGAAGCAAAGATCAATATATGAAGCTTGAAGTTTAGTGCATGGTTAGAAGATGAAAACTTGTATATACATGTATACTAATCTTCTAATTAGTTCATAAAAACATTGTATCTATGACAAGCTGAGATGTAAACATCTATATATAGTTGATATAGATGTAATACGAGTAAGGGAGATGATGACTTACAAGTTTTATAAGTCATTAGAGTTTATAAAGTAAGAACATGGATTATCAATCAGATGTATGTTTTTTTCTGAATAGAAGAAAGTTGCACCTCAATTTTTTGCTCAGTGCTCCTTCTGTGTTTATCCTATTGATGAATGCTTTTGTAGAATTCTAATTCTACAGTTGAGTGACCTTTGTACAAGTTTTGAGAGTTTAATTGTAATCAAGCTGAGAGAATTTTAAGTAGGAACATTTACAAGTGTAAATGTGAAGAAGTGAAGATAGGTGCAGATGCAAATTTGATGGTAACGTTTTTATCAGATCTCTCTCTACAGTGTAACTTTTTGAGCAAGTAAGCACTCATTCTTTAAGTTGAAAGGTACGGTACTTTTGGCTAAAACCATTTGAATAAAAGGGGTCTATTTTGGGAGAATCATTCACTAGATGTTGTAGGTGTCAAAGTCGACTACACAGAAGAATAGTTTCAGACATGGATACATTTTTGGAGGAAAACTCAAGATGTACTAAACCTTTTGAGAAGTTTTATCTTGGAGAAGGTGCATAAGCTTTAGCCAATATCTCATACAAAGTTTCATTGAAAACTTTACACATTTGGTCAGTCCACGAGTGTACTAAGTGTAGCAAACTTTTTTGAGTATTTAGTTTTTCACACTTAACTCAAGTCTTCATAATTTGGCATTAGTTTTCCAAAATTGTTTGAGTTTATGAGTTTTTCTTGATATAAAGGTTCTCTAATATCAAGGATAATGTGTTCTTTTGGAGATTAACACTCTCCATCATCATTGCCACAGGTGAGAACATCTCTTCATAATCTGTACCTTGGGTTTGAGCAAACCCTTTAGCCACAATCCTTGCTTTGTACCTATTATTTGAGCCATCAGAATTTGTCCCTACCTTGTAAATCCACCTTGATCCAATGACCTTCATCAATGGTTTCTTGGGAATCGATTCCCAAGTTTGATTCTCTTGAAGAGCTTCTATCGCTTCTTCCATGGCATCTCTCTATTCTGGTTTCTTCTTGGCCTCTTCATATGTTGATGGTTCTTCTGAATTTGTATCATAAGCAATATAAAATGAATTCTTAGTGACCAAGGATGTGTCATAACTATACCTTTTTGTCTTCCTTTTCTCTCTATTAGATCTTCTTATGGTTGGTTGAGATGATTCTACCACATCTCTCAACTCTTGCACTTTAGCTTTCCCTTTGGAGTTCAGAATTGATTTCTTTTCTTGGAGTCTTCTGATCATCATCATAATCACTTGAGTCTTCATGTGCATGCTCATTCCTCTTTGATGGTGTTGTAAAGTCTTCCTCTAGGTCATAGGGAACTTTAATTTTCCTGCAATCATCTTCAAACCAAGGTTTGTTTCATCAAAAATAACATCTCTACCATCAATGAAACCTTTATTATTTGTATTATATAATCTATAGACCTTTTTTATTAAGGTCATAACCAATGAATATACACTTCTCTACCTTTGGATCTGAATTTCCTTTGATTTGTGAAGGTATGTGTGCATATGATATGCACCCAAAGATCCTGCAATGGTCAAGACTAGGTCTTCTTCCATTCCAAGCTTCATATGGTGTCATCCCCAGAAGTTACAAACCAACTGACTCCCTTTAGGGATGAAAATGGCAGGGGAAGACACAATGTCCCAAAGAGAAAAGTTATTCCAACTTTTGTTATTACTCAGGCAAAATAATTTAATATTTCTTTTAATCAAGCAAGCCCAGAAGTCAGAAGAAGAGATGGCCCTTAGAACCCATTTTGCTGCCATTTGAGTAGCCATCCTTGAGGGACATATTAGCCCAAGGCCTCCCTCTGACTTCTTCATACAACAGATCTTCCAAGCAACTTTAGGAATTTTGGAGCTGCCCCATAAAAATCTCCTGGAAAGAGCAATGACTTGAGTCAACTGTTTCTTGGTAGGCTGCCAACAAGCAACGAAATAAGTTAGTCCAGGGAGAATATAATGCTTCAACACAAACACTCTTTGGGAAATATTGGCCTGCAAATCAATCCATTTAAAAATCTTAGCTCTAAACTTTTCCAAAACCCAATCCCATCTCTGTTGAAAGGTAATATTAAATCCCATAGGGATACCCAATAATCTGAAAACAGTACCTTTTTTAATGATGTCACAACCTGCCTCAAGAACACAATCCGGGACCAAGTCATTAGAGGCAAAAAAACCTGTTTTATGATGATTAACAACAGAACCACTGGCCAAACAGAAGGTCTTAAGACAGTTTAAAAAGGTGTTAGCAGACATAGGATCAGCTTCCATCATAAGATTAGTGTCATCAGCAAACATCTGCAAACAGAGCATATTAGTAGCTTGAGGAATAACTATACCTTTTAAAAGACCTTTATTAATACAATCTTTGACAAGCCATCCAAGAGCATCACTAGTAATGGCAAACAGTAAAGGGGCTAAAGGACAACCTTGTCTCACAGATCTACACAGTTTAAAAGGGGAAGAAAGGTGACCATTCATAGAAATTTTGGACTGAGCATTACCAAACAAAATGCTAGTGTACTTAATAAAATTCTTCCCTGCACCTATATCATGAAGAGACTGCAGAATAAAATCCCATTCAATTCTATCATAGGCCTTGTCAAAATCGATCTTAAAAAAGAAGGTGTCAGTGTTATTATCCTTGGCATAATCCATCCCTTCCCAAATAGAAATAATAGCATCAAGAATAAATCTTCCTTTTATAAAACCTTTCTGCTCAGGAAGAATAATGGAATCCATCAAAGGACTCAACCTTCTAGCAAGGGAGGAGGCATAAATTTTGTACAAAGAAGTCAGACAAGAGATTGGTCTCCAATTGTTAAGATCATCCTTAGATCCTCTTTTATGAATTAATTTAATAACTCCAGTATTAATGAAGGTAGACAGAGACCCTCTACTAATGGCTTCTTGCCAGATCCAGAGAATAATGGGCACCAAAATTTCTTTGAACTCCTGAAGAAACTCATTAGGAATACCATCATGTCCAGGGGATTTACCGGGCTTCAACTTACTAATGGTTTCTCTAACCTCACCAGCAGAAAGGGGGAGATCTAGGAGGGAGACCATGCCCTGAGGAACCATTTTTTTCCTACAAAGGGCAATGGCAGCTCTTTCACTCCAGATGTGGTCCCCTCTCTTGGGAGGCATAGAGAAAACATTGGTAAAGAAGGAAACAGCCTCCTACAAATTCTCCTTGATATTAGAGGAAACCCCACCATTGCTTTTCCTTAAGAGAGGAATGAAATCCTTAGCTTTTTTTTTTCTCATAATCTCATACATGTGCTTATTAGGTTTATCAACTTTCCCAGCCCAGAACTCTCTGGATGTGGCCAGGGCACCACTAGCCAGAAGGTAGTCTTCATACCTCACTTTTTCCTGAAGCTCCAAGATCTTCTGAATCTTAACATTACTACTAAAATTAGAACTTTCTATACTGTCTATCTCTTTAAGATGCATCATTCTTCTGTTGTACCTAACCTCCCTGGCTTTTTTCTTGAAATAAACGAGAACAGATTGAACATCTTTAATAGCAGACTCCCAGGCCTTGAAAGGGGAACATCCCTGGAAAAAATGCTTTTTAAAAATATTCTTGATTTCCAACTTAATCAAAGGCACCCGGAATAAAGAAATATCAACATGAGGCCATCCAGCTCTGTATGACGGATTATTATTAGCCAACTTAACTATCAAAGGAACATGGTCAGACATCTGAAGGGAGGAATCAATGGAACAACTACAATTCCACAAATCCTGAAATCTGGAAGAGTTCATATAAATTCTATCTAATCTGGCCGAGAGCCTATTATTAGCACATTTATTGTTCCAGGTATGGCCAGTACTTGAAGAAATATCAACTAAATTATGCAAATTCACAAGACTAAACCATTTATTTTTTTCACTACCTGCAATCACATTATTACCATTACCAATTCTGTCGGCTGAATTAGTTTTGTTCTATTGATTGTTATTATTGTTTATATTAAGCATGTGTTTTAATACTTTAATTATATAATTCATTCATATGTGTGTACCTAAGTGTATATGTATGTGTGTGTATATGTATGTATGTGCATGTGTATGTGTGTGTATATGTATGTATGTGCATGTGCATGTATAAGTGTATATGTGTGTATGAGTATGTGCATGTGCATGTGTATGTGTGTATATGTATATGCATGTATATGTATAACTCTATGTGTATGTGTGTGTATTTGCATGTATATGTGTATATGTGCATGTGTATGTGTGCGTATATGTATGTATATGCATGTGCATGTATAAGTGTATATGTATGTATCAATATGTGCATGTTCTTGTGTATGTGTGTGTATATGTATAACTCTATGTGTATGTGTGTGTATGTGCATGTATATGTGTATATGTAGGTATATGCATGTGTGTGTGCTTCTTCATCATGTATAAGTGTATGAGTGCATATCAATAAGTGTGAGTATGGTATGTAATGAAAATAACACAATTCAAATGATCTACAAATAATAGAAATTGTACTTACAATTGTGATCCATAGTTTTTGCTTGGTTAGCTTCTTGAATAACCTGCAATAACGAGAGAGAAAAGAGAGAGAGAGAGAGAGAGAGAGAGAGAGAGAGACAGAGAGATCTAGAGAGAGAGAGAGATCTAGAGAGAGAGAGAGAGATCTAGAGAGAGAGAGAGAGAGAGAGAGATCTAGAGAGAGAGAGAGTGAGATCTAGAGAGAGAGAGAGAAAATTCAAAGAGAGAAAGATGTAGAAAGAGAGAAACAAAGACAGAGGGAGACAATAACAGAGAGCTTAAGCAAAACAACAATTCTGCATATACTTGCTTCAGCTCGTAAGCGCAGCGCAATTGCGAACGTTGGAGAGCTCTTCGATCGGATGCGTGAAAATGCCGATTGCAGAGCCTCCAACGTTTTAATTTTTGTCCGTCAACAGATCGTCGTATAAGCGATGCAAAGCGTCGTCGTATAAGCGACATTTGCTTAGCGTCGCTTATACGACGAAGTAAACCGTCGCTTATGCGACGCAAAAAATAAGTGTCGCTTAAGCGACGCATTTGAAAAGCGTCGTTTAAGCGACGCTAAACGGAAGCGTCGCAAATACCGTCGTTTTTTGCGACGTATATTCGACGGTCCGCGCTCGACGATAATTCCGACGCGAGTTGCAATTTTATAGCGACGAAATTCTGTCGCGTTAACCGTCGCTACACGCCCGTATTCCTTGTAGTGACCTTTGATAAAACCTTTATGGTCTTCACAAAGCCATGAATTTAAATGACAAGAGATTCTGTTGGCGATATCTTTAGCAATTATCTTGTATCCCGTTTGGAGCATTGTAATCGGTCGCCACTTTTCAATTATGTTCTTATCCCCCCTTTTGTGGATTAACTTGATGAAGCCATTACTATTAAGACACTCAGGGAGGGCGCCGAAGGAGAGAGCCTCTTGCCATACCAAACGTAGTGGGGTGGCCACCACATGTTTGAAGGACTTGAAAAACTCATTGGTGAGGCCATCAGAACCGAGACTTTTCCCATTGGGAAGCGCATCAATGACGTTGATAATTTCATCCTCGAAAATGTTAGCATTCAGCAGAGAAATCATGTTTTGTGGGACTCTAGCTTGAGCAACCCTTGAGATGGTTGCCATTGATTCACGCCTATGTGGGGAAAGAGGAGCCGAGACCCCGAGAAGATGGTTAAAGTGCTTGACGATGATCGATCTATTCTCAGCTTCCGTGCTACATTCGGTTCCATTGTTATCCATCAAGAAGGGGATGGATTCCCTAGCTTGTTTCCTTTTGAGGATTTTACACATCTCTTTTGATGGTTTGTCGGCCTTCCCTGCCCACCAATCTTTGAAGAATATTTGAAGATTTTTCCTTTGAACCTCCTCCTCTAATCTTAGTCTTCCCCTGATTTTCAAAAGACCTTGTTGGCAATGTAAATTACCTTTGTTCACCTCTTCTTCAAGCCGTGAGAGCCTCCGGTACACAGTTTCTCTCCTTTTTTTCCGGATATCTCTTATAGCCTTCTGAGTCCTTATCAGAATTTTTCGCATCCTTTCCACCGCACTTCTCCAGCACTTAGCCGATTCATTATAGCTGGCAAAGGCTTCCACCCACACTGCAGCAATCTCTTGGTGGATAGAGGGGAGGGAAAACGAAGTGTGACAAGCATGAAACCAAGGAGCTTTCTGGAGCATGGACTCAGTTTGAAAGACAGAGTAATTGGGTAGTGGTCCGAGATAGTCAGGTCCATGTGTTGGGAAATCGAAGGAATACCCCACTGGAGGATGGTATTTTGGTCGATGTAACATCTATCAAGTCTTGCTTTCCTCAGAGAGTCCCCCAATTGGAGATTTGACCATGAGAACGCCTTCTTGTCTTTCACCTCGACCAGATCGAGATGGAGCTTGATTTTATCCCATATCTTCTTCTCCTGGCCGTCAATAATTTTCCCCTTGTTATTCCATCGGTCCTCCAAAAACTCAATCATGTTGAAGTCTCCAAAAATCACAACATTGTGTGAGAGGGAGTCAAGGGAAGGCCAAGTATCAATTCTGTCCGCCTCTCCATTAGGGGCATAAATTGAGACCATTGTGAACTGAGTAGGGAACCCGATAGAGGTAGCAATCCAACGATGATTACGACCTTCAAAAGTCAAGTTCAAACTCCCAGACAAGGAGTGACTAATACCAATTGCAGCACCCCCCGCCCCCCTAGGGTGGGAAGTGGAGAACCAAAGGTGGCTCGAAGAAATGCAATTTAGCCGTTTTTGGAGATCCTCTCCATCGATTTTAATCTCTTGTAAGCAGATAAAGTCGGGGTTGAGGCATTTGTCTTTGAACCACTGGCCAAGAATCGCTGCTCTTGACGGGTCAGACAAACCTCTGACGTTTAGCGACGTGAACTTCATTATTGATGGTTGCCCTCTTTGAGGGGAGGGACCCGATCTTTTTTCTTCTTGTGGACTTCTTTTTTCCTCCCATCTTCTTGACTTAAGATCCTACTCTTGAGGGGGCTCTTCCAAGGCATGCCCGATCGTTGTTTTCCTTTAAGCTTAGGCTTTTGTTGCGGTAAGCTTGGAAAGCAAACCAGAAAGGTAGGACCAAGGAAGGAACTTTCACTGTCTGGGTTGTCTTCATTGCTAGTGGTGAAGCCTTCCTCTTGACTTCTGGTATAACCTTCTTGGTTGCCTTCTTTGCTAGTAGAGCACCCATGGGTATTATCAGTGGGGTCATCTTCATAATGGTTATGCCCTGGGAAGTCGACCTCATTTATCCCCTTTTCTAAGTTATAGTACATGTTATTCGAAGGAGCAATTGTCGTAGAGTTCTTTGCTGTTGATCTTCGAGGGCTAACTTTCCTCCTACATCTTACTTCAGTGAATCCTTCAGAATCCGTCTCAGCAACGCGAGTTCCCTCTACTTCCTCCATCGAGGGGGGATGACCTCGAGTGTCAACTTGAGGGAGAGGGTCTAGGGTCCCATCTGGTTTAATCTTGCTACTTTTCTTCAAGGGGCAATCTTTGATCCTATGACCTTGTTGCCTGCAACGGAAGCACGTGTTTGGCAGGCTCTTGTAGGTAATCTCTTGTGTCCAAGTTTTACCATCTCCACAGTTTATGGAGATTTTTGAGGGAAGGACCTAGTTCATGTCAGTTTCAACACAAATTTGTGGGTGTCATCTTGCATTGAAAGAGTGTTGAGCTCCATCGTAGATGAACCCCCCAACATCCTCTCTAAAGGTCATCGCGCTGTCGGCGCGAAAGCGACGGTCGGTGGATCAGGGCGACCGCCAGAAAATACAGCGCACACCGGGTGCTTAGAGCAAGCTCAGACACAGGGTAATTCAAAACATTACTAGTCAAATAATTGCCAATTATCGAGCACTTAAGGGAAAAACTCAATATGTGTTCATACATAATTTAATGCATACTTGAAATGCACGCTTAAATAAAATGGTGCAAAACTGGAAGTAAAAGGTTTTCATATTCTACTCTTGAAGAAAATCTTGGTTGTCCATAAAGTTCCATTCTTCAGCTTGAACCTGAAAAATATCTTGAAAACAAACTCGTGAAAAAACATAAGTATTAGCACATTTAAACCAAATTTTTCAATTCAAAACTTCTAGATAATTCATCTGTAAAAACCCCCCCCCGAAGTAACATTAAGTTAAATTTTGTAGCTTCCATCAATTTGTCTTTTCTTGCTTGACCTGCATTAAACCACTCAAAAACATTGATTAGAAAAGCAATATTTAAATCATTAATGAAATTCAGAATTTTAATTTTGTAAAACAATTCCGATATAAATACCTTTTTGATAAGGAAGTAGGTTATAACTCCCATTCATAATTATCTTTTGATGAGGGAGAGATACAACTCCTATATAAATACCTTTTTGTTAAGGAAGTAGGTTGTAACTCCCATATAAATACCGGTCATGGATAAAAAACATTCAATAAACAATCATAAACTTGATCATAACATATCCTCTTATCAATTTGGCTTCTTGTACCAGTTTTGTCAAAATAACTTGTCAAAACGCATTAGTAAGAAACAATAATCTTAACACAAAACATCAAAAATTTCTTGCATACATAACTCATTCTTCCTTTTAATAGTTTTTGTTGACTTCGTCATGTTTTGTGTAACTTGATTGATAAATTTTGCAAAAATTTCTTGTTCTTTCTCATTAAATTTTGTCTCATTGTTTGCATTCTCATTTGCATTACTTAGTTGTTTAGTTTTCTCAAATTTTCCTTTAGTATTAGATTGATTGCTAGTTTCAAGATTCACTTGTTCTTCCATCTTTTCACTTTTCTCTTCTTCAAGTGTTTGATCATTCAGTAAAGATTTTTGCTCAATTAATATATTATGAAAATCTTTTGTTTTTTCTGGTTTCTCATAAGTTGTTCTCTCATGTTCTTGCTTATCATTTAGCTTAATATCTTGCATCATCAGTTCAACTTGTGGGTTATCCATCATATTATTGTCTTGATCATTAGATTTTGTGGTATTTTCACGTTTTACTCTCCAGTGTTTTTTCACTTGTTTCTTTGATCTTGATCTTACTTGTTTTTGTTCAAAATATTTTACCATCCCACCTCTACCTAGATTCAAGTGTAAAGGATGCTTTGTATGATCATCATAGATTTTGTGTTCATTTGCTAATACCTGTTGGAGTTAGACGTCTGCGGAAGCACGCGAACAGCACAAGGAAGAAGAAGAAGCTTGGAGCACAACACACACGACTGAATGTATTACTAGAGAATGTACAAAGATAAGTAGCCCATTAGGGCAATAGGCGTATATACAAGCCGGGGGAAAAAAACCTCCTAAAGAGGGAAAAAAGTGCCCCGGCAGTCCTAGAGTGTTCACACACATCACTACCTAAATATATCAACAAATCCCCCCTGGGAGTGATGCGGTGAACAAGGAGCTGGCACTCATGTATAAGGAAGTGCCAAGCTATGTGGAAATTACTCCACAAAAGGAAGTAAGCCCAAAGCTTTGCGGAAAGCTTCAAACTTCTCCCTAGGCAGAGCCTTCGTGAAAAGGTCTGCAATGTTCTCCTGCGTGGGCACATATGCCAAGCTGATCTCCCCAGCAGAGAACCTCTCCCTGACATAGTGATAATGCACCTCAATGTGCTTAGTGCGAGCATGGAACACAGGGTTCCTCGCAACTGCCAATGCGCTCTGACTGTCAGTGAAGATGGTGGTGGCAGAAGACTGGCCAACACCCAAATCAGCCATAAGGCGTCTGAGCCACACACACTCAACAGTCGCTGTGAAAGCTGCCCTATACTCAGCTTCACAACTGGAAGTGGCCACAGTAGGCTGCTTCTTGCTCAACCAAGATATACATGAGCTACCAAGCATGAAGCAAAAACCACTGGTGGACACACGAGTGTCATAGCAACCAGCCCAATCTGAGTCAGAAAAAGCATGCAAATCTGGCGGTAGTGATCCCCCCTTGGGTTAAAACAACCCAAGTAGCCGAGTACCATTCAAGTAGCGAAAGATGCGCTTAACCTCTTTCCAATGCGTGACTCCTGGGCAATGCATGAACCTGCTCATCTGTGAGACAGCAAACTGAATATCTGGCCGAGTAATGCATAAGTAAATCAAGCATCCAATAGCCTGCTGATAGAGAACAACATCAAATGCATCTCCAGCATCATGAAGACTCAATCGTAATAAACCTGTCTCCATAGGAGTGGCAATAGGCTTACAGTCTTCAAGGCCAAAACGCTGCAATAATGTGTCAATATATTTCGTTTGACACAAAGCCATTCCACCATCAACGTGCATAAACTGAATGCCCAAATAGTGATGCAAATGCCCCAAATCAGACATCTCAAATGAGGCATGCAAATCAGCCTTAAAATCAGCAATATGTGTCTCAATAGAACCAGTGAGCAGCATGTCATCAACATAGACAACAATGATCAGAAGCACATCATTAGCACGCTTAACATATAAGGTGCTTTCAGTTGGACTGTTCTCAAAACCATGTGCAATCAGATAGGCATGTATCTTCTCATACCAAGCACGTGGTGCTTGCTTTAAACCATATAACGCCTTCTTTAACCTGCACACCTGGTTTTCATGCCCTTTCTGCACAAAGCCACGGGGCTGAAAAACATACACTTCTTCATGCAAGTCACCATTCAGAAATGCTGTTTTAATGTCCAACTGATGTACATTCCAACCATGATGGGCTGCAAGTGCACAAATGCTCCGAACAGTAGTCATACGACATGTAGGTGCAAAGGTCTCATCAAAATCAATGCCTCTTTCCTGCGCATAACCCTTTGCAACAAGCCTAGCCTTATACCTGTCAACTGTACCATCAGGTTTACGCTTCAGCTTGTATACCCACTTAGTGCCAATGGCCTTCTTGCTAGGAGGCAAGTCACATAAAGACCATGTACCATTCTTCATTATAGCATCATATTCAGATTGCATAGCAGCCATCCAATTTTCTGAATTTTGTGCTTCATCAAAAGAAACAGGCTCATTCTCATCACAGAGACTAGATGCAGCCATAGCATAGCAATCTGATGCAAAGGAGGCACTATGAGAGCCTGAACGAGTACGATATGAAAAAGGTGCATCTAATTTGCTGTCACGCAAAGTCTGCACCAGCCATTTTGGCATAGTTTTTGCCTGCTCAATATCAGCTCTCTCATCAACAAGTGCATCATGTAAATCTGCATCAGAAAAGGAATGATCTGCATCATCATATGAAACCTGCAAAGGCTGAGAAGTTGCCTCATTAGGACCAGCACTAGCCTGTCCACTTGTAAAAAGAGGCATCAAAGTATCATACATGTCTTTGGAGCTAACAGATGTCTCCTTAGTACATGAAAGCAATGGCTGAATAGCATCTTCCACAAAGACAACATCACGGCTAACCAGAATGTGTTTAGTCTGTGGATGATACAGACGATAGCCTTTACTTTCAGAACTGTACCCAACAAAAATACATTTTACTGCCTTATCATCCAATTTTCTACGATGTTGTTCAGGCACTAATGCATATGCCAAACAACCAAAAACACGCAGATGAGCAACAGATGGCTTGCGGTCATGCCAAGCCTCATATGGAGTGATAGACTGCAACGCTTTAGTGGGACACCTGTTCAGTACATATGCTGCACACATGACAGCCTCAAGCCAGAAACTATGTGGTAAAGCCTGACTTTTGACCATGCACCTCGCCATCTCCATGAGTGACCTGTTCTTTCGTTCAGCAACTCCATTCTGTTGAGGTGTATACGGCACTGTACACTGGTGTTTTATCCCACGTTCAGCCAGAAATGCATTAAAATCTGAAGACATATATTCCCCCCCTCGATCAGAACGGAGGGTGCCCATTTTACATGCTGACAGATTTTCAGCTAAAACCAAAAATTGTTTGAAGCACATGAACACTTCGGACTTAGCTTTGAGTGGATATACCCATGCATGCCTGGAAAAATCATCAATGAAAGTCACGAAGTAAAGGTAATTTCCAAAAGAGGGTGTCTGCATAGGACCACAGACATCACTATGTACAAGCTGCAATTTCTGCGTAGCCCGAACTGAACCATCTTTTGGAAAGGAAGAACGCTGCATTTTGCCCAAAATACAGCCTTCACAAACATGTTTTCCAGGTGCCTCAAGTTTGGGCAAAGAGGACACCATTTCAGATTTCTGCAGGCGTAACAAACTAGCAAAATTCAGATGACCAAAGCGTGCATGCCAAAGCTTTGCATCTGAGATAGCCTGAGAATCATGAACTGCACATGCCGAATCATTCACAGATCTTTCATAGTCTATGAGCTTATACAACCCACGACATAACATGCCAGAAGCAATAATCACATCGCCATTTGAGAGATCATGGACTGTACACTTGTCATCAACAAATTTCAGAACCAAGCCAATCTTGGCTAATGCAGAAACTGATAACATATTCTTTTTGATCCCTGGCACAAATAAAGCATCTGACAAAGTGAAAGAACTACCATCAGCAGTAGTCAGAATGATCTTACCAACTCCCATAACAGGATAAGAGGAGTTATTGGCACATGTGACAGTATTCCCTGTAGGAGCAGGCTCAAGTGAAGAGAAGAAACTGCGCTGCGAGGTAATATGTTTGGTCGCCCCACTGTCAAAGTACCAAACATCTGAGTCTACTGCAGACATGCACTGATCAGGAGAAGATGGGTCAAAACTGCAGATAGTAGTAAACGCCCATTCTTCTTCCTGCACAAGATTTGCAGACTCTGTTTTAGGTGTAGAGGCCTCTGCAACAACCATTCCAGCCTCTTTCTTCTTTGCCTCTTTAGCAGCTAGTTTTGGACAGTTCTTTATGATATGATCATTGCCTTTACAGTACTTACAAAACAATTTCTGCTTTTCTGATTTTTTCTCATCTTTGTCTTGGTTCTTCGAATGTGCAACATTTGCAGATTTCTGCTTACTAGTAGAAGAGCTCCATTTTCCTTTGCCCTTCTGACTAGCTAGGAAAGCTTGATCTGCAACACGCATAATGGACCTGTTCTGCCTGGATTGATCTTCCTGCAATAGAACAGAGACTAATTCCTCAAATGACAAGGCATTCGGATTGCCTTTCATCATCAACCGAAGAGTAGAGGCAAAACTCTGATATGAATCAGGAAGACCATTCAGAACGGTCTGCATAAGTGAGCTATCTGGTATAACCTCATCAGCAGAAATCAATTGTTCCTTCAGGTCTTTGATCTTTGTAAGAAAACTGTCCATAGAATCACCTTCATTCATGTGCTCACTCTCCAACTGTTTTCGGAGGTAAGCAACACGAGCCTCATTCCTAGCCTAGTACAAAGTGGTAAGTGTATCCCAAGCATCCTTTGCTGTTCTACAAGAGCGAATGTGAGGAATAATGGCACGTTTGACAGACAAAGCTCTCAATGCATGTGCCTGGGCATCTCTGCCATCCCAACGAATCTGCTCTGCAGTAGGTGCAACAGAAACAACAGCACGAACAGGAATCTGCGGAATATCATCTTCGACACCATCTTCATCAGCTCCAACACCTGTATTTGCAGTACCTGTCGTTACAGGTGTAACAGGACGTCTTTCAACACCCTGCACAATGTTCCACAATCCTTTTGCAACCAGTACATGTCGCATCATATAAGCCCATAAAGGGTAGTTGGTACCATCCAACTTATCCTCAACAGCCAACATACGGAATACATCACTGCTTTCAGCCATGGCCGGTGACTAAAATACCTTGATGCAAAAAATTGACTCTATCTAAAAAAGTTGAACGGAACTGCCCAAACGAGTTCTGCTAGACCTGTAGCAGACTTCGAGACGCTTAAACTCGCGAACAGAAACTGGTATATAGCTTTGGCACAAAAGGACGAAATAGCCTGCACAAGCACTGCGATAGTGCGTTCGGAGGCCAAAACGAGCTCAGATCGCGATTTTGGCACCACAGAGCAAAGCAGTTTTGATCTCAGAAACACCCTGAGTATGCTCACCAAATTTCGTGCGAATCTGAGACTGCAAACGGAGGAGTGTCGACGGCGCCCTAGAAGAAGCGACGACCTGCTCTGATACCAATTGTTGGAGTTAGACGTCTGCGGAAGCACGCGAACAGCACAAGGAAGAAGAAGAAGCTTGGAGCACAACACACACGACTGAATGTATTACTAGAGAATGTACAAAGATAAGTAGCCCATTAGGGCAATAGGCGTATATACAAGCCGGGGGAAAAAAACCTCCTAAAGAGGGGAAAAAGTGCCCCGGCAGTCCTAGAGTGTTCACACACATCACTACCTAAATATATCAACAATACCAAGTGTTGCCTACATGCTTTCTCATAGGCCATACAATTCCTATAAGTATGACCTAGTTGGTCACACCAGAAGCATCTTACAGTTCTCTTTGGTCGTTGATATAAAGCCCTAGGATCAACTCTTCTATGATCGGGTAAAGGGTTTTGGTCAATAGAAGACATAGATCTACTTTGAACTTGTACTTGATATTTATCTTTGCATTTACATGTAGCACTTTCTTGTATTTGATTGTTTAATCTTGCAATGTGCTCGTTTAACCTTGTAATTTCCTGACCTATAGTTTTGAAGGAAGAGATTTCTTTTACATGATTTGCCAATGTTTCCATCTGTTCAGTTAAATTTGAAAGGTCGTAATGAAGCATTCCTTCTAAGTTCCTAAACTCGTGATCGAATTGAGTATCTATTGACTTAAGATTCGCATTAAAATCAGATACTACTGTAGTTAAAATTGAAATAAACGAGTTTAAGGACTCAAACTTGGAATTAAGCTTTAATTCTATAGATGAAACTAATCGTGCTTCCATTTCATGCAGAAGGTTTTCGGCATTCGAATTCATGTTTGCTTTTAACTATTCAATGTGTGTAAAAAACAGGAATTCACCCCTTCGTCGTCACACATCAGACAACAGCTCTCTTTCGATTAAGACCAATGAAAGATATGAATTACTTAATCACCACTCTTATTTGAGCTGCAACGGTTCACTTTTTATTTTTCCTTCAAACGAACATATCATCTGTGCAAAACAACAAGGTTTGTATGATAGCCCAAAAATCGAGTGATATAGGATGGTTAATGGTCAACTAGTTTAGATTCAAACAATACTCAATGTTTGTTCCGTAGATAAGAGCTATGTGTGAATTTTACATACATCTAAGATATATATGGGAATCCTCCAAAGTCATAACAAAAGCATAATGTGAAAGTTTAGCGTTCCCACATTCTTCATATATCGAATTTTTGTCCGAAACGTATGCATGATCTTTGGAGTAATCGTAAGTCAAATTGGTTTCTTTATACTTCCCTTGTTTCTAGATAATCATATGAACATGTATGAGCAAAGCAAGAAAGCTATTTTATTTTTTGCATAAAATCAGAGTTTTAATTCAAAGCAGAAGAAATATAACTTCCTCGTATCAATTACCCTGCAAAATAAACTTCAGCAAGTTCAGTTTAAGAAATGTTCTTTCATATAAATAAAAGTTAATAAACTCATAGGCCAACGACTTAGTTTCAAAAACAAACAAATTCTCTTAGAGACCTGCGTTCGAAACCGCAAAACTTTTATGCCTTAACATCTACATTTGGAAACTAGTTCAATGTATTAACCAATCTGCAGATAATCTTTAACATTAATCTGTAACGAAGCCGACAGAATCAAAACGATCTGAGAGCAAATGATATACAGAGAATTGAAGTGAATAAGTGATACGCAATAGAATTGATAGGAAAAACAAGCCTTTGGGGTCAAAGCTTCAGTGCAGTGTATTGAAGCCATGTATTCAAGGAAATGCATGCATATCTACCTATGAAAAATCATAGCACGTTAACCATATTAAAAAAAAAAAATCGTGATGTGACAGGAAATGAAAAGAACCATGAAACGCTATGCTTATACGAAGGATTGATTTTAATTCATGAATGGAAAGAAACACAGCCAACATTAATGCATGTTATTGATATGAATCGATTCTTAGCATATCTAATAAATCTTGTACAAAAAACACAGATAATGCTATGATCATACATTACTTTCATCGTACATCTTTTAACTTTTGTTTATGAAAAATGTTTTTATGTGTAACTTCAAAAACGGAAAGGAAAAATCATCACACAACTTAAACATGAAGATAAGAGGTTTCTAGCATTGAACGTTTATAGCACCTGTGGTGGATATTCAGAACGCGCAACGAAATCTAAAACAAGGTAAAGATTTCTCCCATGAAAACTAAGAAAATCAATGCATAAACTGCTTCATGAACAGATCATCAATTCTCAAGTATGACTACGCAACGCTTACATAAATTTGATAATGATGAGATGCAATTATTCTGTGCATGCGAAATCGCTCATTGAAGAAGAACTTAATCGAAAACTATGAGCCAATTTAAATGTCGAATAATATTCATGAAAAGAAGGATTTCAAATTTAATAGATGTGATAAACATCTCGCGATCCAATACCTGAAACTTTAATCAATGCAAATCGTAGACTTGTCTCAATTGCTTCTTCTCAACTGCTCCTCCAACAATCATGTTTGCACGTCTTCAATCCATACTAATCTCGCCATAGCTTAAGTCCAAAGATGATGAGCAAATAAAGATATGATAGTTTTCTGTTCAGCAATATAAACATAACCTCGAAGCGCTCCACTTCATCTGCATGTTAGTGCAAAGGATGATGCCTCTCTTGAACTCTTCAGCCAACACTACGTTCCCCTCAGATCAGATATGTGCATCAGCGCTAGACCTTCGTGATTCCAATGCAAGCTCTCCTTCCGAGTTCTGCAGCGAGACCCTCCTCCTTCCTCTGCATATTTCCAGCGTCTTCTAAGGACGTCCGATTCCAGAAGTGACCTTTTTTCCTTGAATTGCCAGCGCTATATTTGTTTGTGTTCCTCCCGAACGCATGCATGCAAGCCCACCTTTTCGTCTGATAACATGTCTGAAAGCCTTCTGCTTTTTTTTCATGCATGCGCCTTTTCACTTGAGATTAGAACTCTAAAGTTAGAGTCCAAAACAAATCTGCCATACGTTTCGTTTTGAGTTCTTTACAAACTAAATGTTCATACTACAAGGTTCACATGGACAATCAATAAAGTCTTTCTCAATGACCTTTGAATCGGTGATAAAATCTTCTATTCGTAAGATTCACTGACATCCACAAAGAAACACTATGTGAAGAAAATATCATGCCAATCCATCAAATTTGCTCGAACATAATACGATCATCCTTCAATTAGAAGATTGATTGTTCTTTTCGTCAAAGATCATGCTTTAGTAAGGAGAGTAAATCTCTCCGACATCCACCCCCACCAAACCTGTGCTTCCTCCGGATGCGCCAAACGAAGACCTGTTTTTTGGTTTATGATAAAAGTCAATTTCATAGCATAATATATGTGCATGGGTTTTAAAATCAAAGTGCCTTATGCACGGCTGTGTAATTATCCCTATAAATGCATACTTTAAAATGCATACAGGAAAAACATGGTGCAATAAATAAAGGAAATGGCTTTTGATGGTGAGGTTGGTGCACTCACTCACATACATAGCAATGTGAAATTACATAAATCCTTACAGTCTCTCATATGTGCATGGATATAGATCAGTTCGTGCCTAGATGCATGGTCATATAGTGCGACCCTACCACATGCATACTTTATGTGCATTTTCAAAATTATGGTGCATAAGAGATAAGAGCTTCTGATGAAGAGGTTTTATATTTCCTGTACTTAGAATTTTCTCACAAATTTCATAATACCTGTTACAATTGATATTGGTGCAAATGAACGTGCACCTAAGGGAAAAACTCAATATGTGTTCATACATAATTTAATGCATACTTGAAATGCACGCTTAAATAAAATGGTGCAAAACTGGAAGTAAAAGGTTTTCATATTCTACTCTTGAAGAAAATCTTGGTTGTCCATAAAGTTCCATTCTTCAGCTTGAACCTGAAAAATATCTTGAAAACAAACTCGTGAAAAAACATAAGTATTAGCACATTTAAACCAAATTTTTCAATTCAAAACTTCTAAATAATTCATCTGTAAAAACCCCCCCGAAGTAACATTAAGTCAAATTTTGTAGCTTCCATCAATTTGTCTTTTCTTGCTTGACCTGCATTAAACTACTCAAAAACATTGATTAGAAAAGCAATATTTAAATCATTAATGAAATTCAGAATTTTAATTTTGTAAAACAATTCCGATATAAATACCTTTTTGATAAGGAAGTAAGTTATAACTCCCATTCATAATTATCTTTTGATGAGGGAGAGATACAACTCCCATATAAATACCTTTTTGTTAAGGAAGTAGGATCTAACTCCCATATAAATACCAGTCATGGATAAAAAACATTCAATAAACAATCATAAACTTGATCATAACATATCCTCTTATCAATTTGGCTTCTTGTACCAGTTTTGTCAAAATAACTTGTCAAAACGCATTAGTAAGAAACAATAATTTTAACACAAAACATAAATAATTTCTTGCATACATAACTCATTCTTCCTTTTAATGGTTTTTGTTGACTTCGCCATGTTTTGTGTAACTTGATTGATAATTTTTGCAAAAATTTCTTGTTCTTTCTCATTAAATTTTGTCTCATTGTTTGCATTCTCATTTGCATTACTTAGTTGTTTAGTTTTCTCAATTTTTCCTTTAGTATTAGATTGATTGCTAGTTTCAAGATTCACTTGTTCTTCCATCTTTTCACTTTTCTCTTCTTCAAGTGTTTGATCATTCAGTAAAGATTTTTGCTCAATTAATATATTATGAAAATCTTTTGTTTTTTCTGGTTTCTCATAAGTTGTTCTCTCATGTCTTGCTTATCATTTAGCTTAATGTCTTGCATCATCAGTTCAACTTGTGGGTTATCCATCATATTATTGTCTTGATCATTAGATTTTGTGGTATTTTCACGTTTTACTCTCCAGTGTTTTTTCACTTGTTTGTTTGATCTTGATCTTACTTGTTTTTGTTCAAAATATTTTACCATCCCACCTCTACCTAGATTCAAGTGTAAAGGATGCTTTGTATGATAATCACAGATTTTGTGTTCATTTGCTAATACCAAGTGTTGCCTACATGCTTTCTCATAGGCCATACAATTCCTATAAGTATGACCTAGTTGGTCACACCAAAAACATCTTACAGTTCTCTTTGGTCGTTGATATAAAGCCCTAGGATCAACTCTTCTATGATCGGGTAAAGGGTTTTGGTCAATAGAAGACATAGATCTACTTTGAACTTGTACTTGATATTTATCTTTGCATTTACATGTAGCACTTTCTTGTATTTGATTGTTTAATCTTGCAATGTGCTCGTTTAACCTTGTAATTTCCTGACCTATAGTTTTGAAGGAAGAGATTTCTTTTACATGATTTGCCAATGTTTCCATCTGTTCAGTTAAATTTGAAAGGTCGTAATGAAGCATTCCTTCTAAGTTCCTAAACTCGTGATCGAATTGAGTATCTATTGACTTAAGATTCGCATTAAAATCAGATACTACTGTAGTTAAAATTGAAATAAACGAGTTTAAGGACTCAAACTTGGAATTAAGCTTTAATTCTTTAGATGAAACTAATCGTGCTTCCATTTCATGCAGAAGGTTTTCGGCATTCGAATTCATGTTTGCTTTTAACTATTCAATGTGTGTAAAAAACAGGAATTCACCCCTTCGTCGTCACACATCAGACAACAGCTCTCTTTCGATTAAGACCAATGAAAGATATGAATTACTTAATCACCACTCTTATTTGAGCTGCAACGGTTCACTTTTTATTTTTCCTTCAAACGAACATATCATCTGTGCAAAACAACAAGGTTTGTATGATAGCCCAAAAATCGAGTGATATAGGATGGTTAATGGTCAACTAGTTTAGATTCAAACAATACTCAATGTTTGTTCCGTAGATAAGAGCTATGTGTGAATTTTACATACATCTAAGATATATATGGGAATCCTCCAAAGTCATAACAAAAGCATAATGTGAAAGTTTAGCGTTCCCACATTCTTCATATATCGAATTTTTGTCCGAAACGTATGCATGATCTTTGGAGTAATCGTAAGTCAAATTGGTTTCTTTATACTTCCCTTGTTTTTAGATAATCATATGAACATGTATGAGCAAAGCAAGAAAGCTATTTTATTTTTTGCATAAAATCAGAGTTTTAATTCAAAGCAGAAGAAATATAACTTCCTGGTATCAATTACCCTGCAAAATAAACTTCAGCAAGTTCAGTTTAAGAAATGTTCTTTCATATAAATAAAAGTTAATAAACTCATAGGCCAACGACTTAGTTTCAAAAACAAACAAATTCTCTTAGAGACCTGCGTTCGAAACCGCAAAACTTTTATGCCTTAACATCTACATTTGGAAACTAGTTCAATGTATTAACCAATCTGCAGATAATCTTTAACATTAATCTGTAACGAAGCCGACAGAATCAAAACGATCTGAGAGCAAATGATATACAGAGAATTGAAGTGAATAAGTGATACGCAATAGAATTGATAGGAAAAACAAGCCTTTGGGGTCAAAGCTTCAGTGCAGTGTATTGAAGCCATGTATTCAAGGAAATGCATGCATATCTACCCATGAAAAATCATAGCACGTTAACCATATTAAAAAAAAAAAATCGTGATGTGACAGGAAATGAAAAGAACCATGAAACGCTATGCTTATACGAAGGATTGATTTTAATTCATGAATGGAAAGAAACACAGCCAACATTAATGCATGTTATTGATATGAATCGATTCTTAGCATATCTAATAAATCTTGTACAAAAAACACAGATAATGCTATGATCATACATTACTTTCATCGTACATCTTTTAACTTTTGTTTATGAAAAATGTTTTTATGTGTAACTTCAAAAACGGAAAGGAAAAATCATCACACAACTTAAACATGAAGATAAGAGGTTTCTAGCATTGAACGTTTATAGCACCTGTGGTGGATATTCAGAACGCGCAACGAAATCTAAAACAAGGTAAAGATTTCTCCCATGAAAACTAAGAAAATCAATGCATAAACTGCTTCATGAACAGATCATCAATTCTCAAGTATGACTACGCAACGCTTACATAAATTTGATAATGATGAGATGCAATTATTCTGTGCATGCGAAATCGCTCATTGAAGAAGAACTTAATCGAAAACTATGAGCCAATTTAAATGTCGAATAATATTCATGAAAAGAAGGATTTCAAATTTAATAGATGTGATAAACATCTCGCGATCCAATACCTGAAACTTTAATCAATGCAAATCGTAGACTTGTCTCAATTGCTTCTTCTCAACTGCTCCTCCAACAATCATGTTTGCACGTCTTCAATCCATACTAATCTCGCCATAGCTTAAGTCCAAAGATGATGAGCAAATAAAGATATGATAGTTTTCTGTTCAGCAATATAAACATAACCTCGAAGCGCTCCACTTCATCTGCATGTTAGTGCAAAGGATGATGCCTCTCTTGAACTCTTCAGCCAACACTACGTTCCCCTCAGATCAGATATGTGCATCAGCGCCAGACCTTCGTGATTCCAATGCAAGCTCTCCTTCCGAGTTCTACAGCGAGACCCTCCTCCTTCCTCTGCATATTTCCAGCGTCTTCTAAGGACGTCCGATTCCAGAAGTGACCTTTTTTCCTTGAATTGCCAGCGTTATATTTGTTTGTGTTCCTCCCGAACGCATGCATGCAAGCCTACCTTTTCGTCTGATAACATGTCCGAAAGCCTCCTGCTTTTTTTTCACGCATGCGCCTTTTCACTTGAGATTAGAACTCTAAAGTTAGAGTCCAAAACAAATCTGCCATACGTTTCGTTTTGAGTTCTTTACAAACTAAATGTTCATACTACAAGGTTCACATGGACAATCAATAAAGTCTTTCTCAATGACCTTTGAATCGGTGATAAAATCTTCTATTCGTAAGATTCACTGACATCCACAAAGAAACACTATGTCAAGAAAATATCATGCCAATCCATCAAATTTGCTCGAACATAATACGATCATCCTTCAATTAGAAGATTGATTGTTCTTTTCGTCAAAGATCATGCTTTAGTAAGGAGAGTAAGGAGAGTAAATCTCTCCGACATCCACCCCCACCAAACCTGTGCTTCCTCCGGATGCGCCAAACGAAGACCTGTTTTCTGGTTTATGATAAAAGTCAATTTCATAGCATAATATATGTGCATGGGTTTTAAAATCAAAGTGCCTTATGCACGGCTGTGTAATTAGCCCTATAAATGCATACTTTAAAATGCATACAGGAAAAACATGGTGCAATAAATAAAGGAAATGGCTTTTGATGGTGAGGTTGGTGCACTCACTCACATACATAGCAATGTGAAATTATGTAAATCCTTACAGTCTCTCATATGTGCATGGATATAGATCAGTTCGTGCCTAGATGCATGGTCATATAGTGCGACCCTACCACATGCATACTTTATGTGCATTTTCAAAATTATGGTGCATAAGAGATAAGAGCTTCTGATGAAGAGGTTTTATATTTCCTGTACTTAGAATTTTCTCACAAATTTCATAATACCTGTTACAATTGATATTGGTGCAAATGAACGTGCACCTAAGGGAAAAACTCAATATGTGTTCATACATAATTTAATGCATACTTGAAATGCACGCTTAAATAAAATGGTGCAAAACTAGAAGTAAAAGGTTTTCATATTCTACTCTTGAAGAAAATCTTGGTTGTCCATAAAGTTCCATTCTTCAGCTTGAAACTGAAAAATATCTTGGAAACAAACTCGTGAAAAAACATAAGTATTAGCACATTTAAACCAAATTTTTCAATTCAAAACTTCTAGATAATTCATCTGTAAAAACCCCCCCCAAGTAACATTAAGTCAAATTTTGTAGCTTCCATCAATTTGTCTTTTCTTGCTTGACCTGCATTAAACCACTCAAAAACATTGATTAGAAAAGCAATATTTAAATCATTAATGAAATTCAGAATTTTAATTTTGTAAAACAACTCCGATATAAATACCTTTTTGATAAGGAAGTAGGTTATAACTCCCATTCATAATTATCTTTTGATGAGGGAGAGATACAACTCCCACATAAATACCTTTTTGTTAAGGAAGTAGGTTGTAACTCCCATATAAATACCAGTCATGGATAAAAAACATTCAATAAACAATCATAAACTTGATTATAACATATCCTCTTATCAATTTGGCTTCTTGTACCAGTTTTGTCAAAATAACTTGTCAAAACGCATTAGTAAGAAACAATAATTTTAACACAAAACATAAAAAATTTCTTGCATACATAACTCATTCTTCCTTTTAATGGTTTTTGTTGACTTCGCCATGTTTTGTGTAACTTGATTGATAATTTTTGCAAAAATTTCTTGTTCTTTCTCATTAAATTTTGTCTCATTGTTTGCATTCTCATTTGCATTACTTAGTTGTTTAGTTTTCTCAATTTTTCCTTTAGTATTAGATTGATTGCTAGTTTCAAGATTCACTTGTTCTTCCATCTTTTCACTTTTCTCTTCTTCAAGTGTTTGATCATTCAGTAAAGATTTTTGCTCAATTAATATATTATGAAAATCTTTTGTTTTTTCTAGTTTCTCATAAGTTGTTCTCTCATGTTCTTGCTTATCATTTAGCTTAATATCTTGCATCATCAGTTCAACTTGTGGGTTATCCATCATATTATTGTCTTGATCATTAGATTTTGTGGTATTTTCACGTTTTACTCTCCAGTGTTTTTTCACTTGTTTGTTTGATCTTGATCTTACTTTTTTTTGTTCAAAATATTTTACCATCCCACCTCTACCTAGATTCAAGTGTAAAGGATGCTTTGTATGATAATCACAGATTTTGTGTTCATTTGCTAATACCAAGTGTTGCCTACATGCTTTCTCATAGGCCATACAATTCCTATAAGTATGACCTAGTTGGTCACACCAGAAGCATCTTACAGTTCTCTTTGGTCGTTGATATAAAGCCCTAGGATCAACTCTTCTATGATCGGGTAAAGGGTTTTGGTCAATAGAAGACATAGATCTACTTTGAACTTGTACTTGATATTTATCTTTGCATTTACATGTAGCACTTTGTTGTATTTGATTGTTTAATCTTGCAATGTACTCGTTTAACCTTGTAATTTCCTGACCTATAGTTTTGAAGGAAGAGATTTCTTTTACATGATTTGCCAATGTTTCCATCTGTTCAGTTAAATTTGAAAGGTCGTAATGAAGCATTCCTTCTAAGTTCCTAAACTCGTGATCGAATTGAGTATCTATTGACTTAAGATTCGCATTAAAATCAGATACTACTGTAGTTAAAATTGAAATAAACGAGTTTAAGGACTCAAACTTGGAATTAAGCTTTAATTCTTTAGATGAAACTAATCGTGCTTCCATTTCATGCAGAAGGTTTTCGGCATTCGAATTCATGTTTGCTTTTAACTATTCAATGTGTGTAAAAAACAGGAATTCACCCCTTCGTCGTCACACATCAGACAACAGCTCTCTTTCGATTAAGACCAATGAAAGATATGAATTACTTAATCACCACTCTTATTTGAGCTGCAACGGTTCACTTTTTATTTTTCCTTCAAACGAACATATCATCTGTGCAAAACAACAAGGTTTGTATGATAGCCCAAAAATCGAGTGATATAGGATGGTTAATGGTCAACTAGTTTAGATTCAAACAATACTCAATGTTTGTTCCGTAGATAAGAGCTATGTGTGAATTTTACATACATCTAAGATATATATGGGAATCCTCCAAAGTCATAACAAAAGCATAATGTGAAAGTTTAGCGTTCCCACATTCTTCATATATCGAATTTTTGTCCGAAACGTATGCATGATCTTTGGAGTAATCGTAAGTCAAATTGGTTTCTTTATACTTCCCTTGTTTTTAGATAATCATATGAACATGTATGAGCAAAGCAAGAAAGCT
This sequence comes from Ceratopteris richardii, assembly GCA_020310875.1. Taxonomy (NCBI): domain Eukaryota; kingdom Viridiplantae; phylum Streptophyta; class Polypodiopsida; order Polypodiales; family Pteridaceae; genus Ceratopteris; species Ceratopteris richardii. Next base: position 79,988,935 of record CM035420.1, on the reverse strand, counting down.
ATTTTATTTTTTGCATAAAATCAGAGTTTTAATTCAAAGCAGAAGAAATATAACTTCCTGGTATCAATTACCCTGCAAAATAAACTTCAGCAAGTTCAGTTTAAGAAATGTTCTTTCATATAAATAAAAGTTAATAAACTCATAGGCCAACGACTTAGTTTCAAAAACAAACAAATTCTCTTAGAGACCTGCGTTCGAAACCGCAAAACTTTTATGCCTTAACATCTACATTTGGAAACTAGTTCAATGTATTAACCAATCTGCAGATAATCTTTAACATTAATCTGTAACGAAGCCGACAGAATCAAAACGATCTGAGAGCAAATGATATACAGAGAATTGAAGTGAATAAGTGATACGCAATAGAATTGATAGGAAAAACAAGCCTTTGGGGTCAAAGCTTCAGTGCAGTGTATTGAAGCCATGTATTCAAGGAAATGCATGCATATCTACCCATGAAAAATCATAGCACGTTAACCATATTAAAAAAAAGAAATCGTGATGTGACAGGAAATGAAAAGAACCATGAAACGCTATGCTTATACGAAGGATTGATTTTAATTCATGAATGGAAAGAAACACAGCCAACATTAATGCATGTTATTGATATGAATCGATTCTTAGCATATCTAATAAATCTTGTACAAAAAACACAGATAATGCTATGATCATACATTACTTTCATCGTACATCTTTTAACTTTTGTTTATGAAAAATGTTTTTATGTGTAACTTCAAAAACGGAAAGGAAAAATCATCACACAACTTAAACATGAAGATAAGAGGTTTCTAGCATTGAACGTTTATAGCACCTGTGGTGGATATTCAGAACGCGCAACGAAATCTAAAACAAGGTAAAGATTTCTCCCATGAAAACTAAGAAAATCAATGCATAAACTGCTTCATGAATAGATCATCTATTCGCAAGTATGACTACGCAACGCTTACATAAATTTGATAATGATGAGATGCAATTATTCTGTGCATGCGAAATCGCTCATTGAAGAAGAACTTAATCGAAAACTGAGGGCCTGGATGTCTATCAAGGAAGGTTACAAGCTTCCCATATGGTTTGCCAAGAATCACTCCTTTCTATTACAGGACTCTTTATGGATTGGCTGGTTTAGCAGTAATAGTGATATCTCCCTTCCTATAAGATGGCATAAATGTAAAAACTTTGGTTTCAATAAATGGGAGGATTTGTTGAGAAATGGGCTAGTGATTGAGGATAGCTACATTATGAATGCTAATGGCCTGTCTTTGTCTTGCAAACAGATAATTAGAGAAAGAAAACTACAACTGCTGAAATTCAGGACTGAAAATCTTTGGGACAAAATTACTACCTTGGAAGTGGTGGCTCAGGATATGTATAACTGCTACAAGGCTTCCTACATCAGCATCTCGAGTATTTGTGGACGGCTGAATAAAAAGTGGGACTTGTCCTGGAATTCTCATCAGTGGAAATACAGATTTCAAAGTCTCTGGGCCTATCCTATGGCTAACAAACATTCTTGTCTGCTGTGGCTTATTCTGCACAGAGGAGTATGGACTGGGAACAGAGCTAGAAAGTATAATATTGATGCAGGATTGTGCAAATCATGTGGTAAAGTTGAAGATTTAGAACACTTGTTCTTCAAGTGTAAAGATAGTATGATCTTCTGGGAAATCGTTCATCTCTATTGCCGGACTTCTGGGGGTTATAATTTGGGAGCCAAGGAGCTGCTTATTGGTGTAACTTACAGGATGGACATCGCTTTATGGCAGATCGTGAGGGCTCATATCCTTTGGTACGTGTGGAAAAGCAGAAACAGCAAGATTTTTGATAAAAAAGGAAAAAAATTTCTTTTTTCCTGTCTTGTTGGAATCAGAAGAATCGCTTTTATGTGTAACAATATTCCCCTCAATGAGAAATTATTAGACAAAAACCCCTTGTATATAGTCAAAAGGTACCCTTATAACTCTTGGAAGAGTAAATTGCTTCAGATCTACTCTAGAGACAGGAACAATATGATCAGTTTCTTTAACTGGTATATTAGAAACTATGTGAGGTAAGGGGTACTGGCTTGGGCTCTCTTGGCCCTTGTCTTTGATCAGGTGTTTTTAGGTTTTTTGTTGCCTCCCAGTAAATCTGGTGAGTGCTTCTCTTGTAATTTACTTTCCTGCATCAATATTATACTTTCTGTTCGTGTTCAAAAAAAAAAAACTCTTCATTACTTAATACCATACACACAATTCAAAACATGACTGAAATGAAAAATATATAGAAATATATATATATATATATATCAATGTAAATACATATAATCCAATTTCATAATCAACTAAAATCCTAATCATCATCATCATGATCATCATCATCATCAGCAATATCATGATCATCCTGATCTTCCTCATCCTCATCCTCATGATCACCCTGTGACGATCGAGATCGTCCCTCCTGTGTCTGTCTCTCCACCTCATCCATATTTGTCTCCCCATAATACTCCTGTATTACATATAAAAAACATAAATCAATAAAATAATTAAAACATTCATAACAACAAAATAATTATATAAAATTTAAAAATACTCACAAAGGCATCAGGATGATCTTGTATATACTCGCTCAAACGCCGATATCCAAAATGTGTAGCATACTCGATCTCGTGTTTCGTAGGATATCGGCCATAATCCTTTCGCTGCAATGAAACAAACAAAAAACATTAGTTGCTTGCATTTTAACTAAAATAAAAAATATACTCACAATAACACATATACTTACAAACGTAGCTACAAAACCATTATGGCCCATTTGGCCTAAGTGCGATGTGTGGCCCGACTCCACTCTCTTCTTTGCAGCAGCCTGTTTATTCAAGGAAAAAAATACATAAATTAAATTAAAAAATTACTATAATATCTAAAAATTATAAATATAAACTATTAATTTGTGTACCTTCTGCTGAGGAAATGACTCCTGAAGACGTAGCTGTCTACGAAGAAACTGCCACGACTCAGGTGGTATGTTAGCTCGCCTCTTATTTTTTTCGACCATACAATATCTCCTGTTAATTTAATCTCAAACAGAAAAAAAAGTCAGAATACATACACATATATACACACATATACACATACACATACACATACACATACACATACCCACATACACATATACATGCAAACATATACGCATGCATATATGTATATATATACACATATACATACATATAACATAAACACACATATACATATCCACATATATACGTACACACACATGCATGCATATACACTCATTCATACAAAATACATGCATTTATCCCACAATAATATGTGTTGTGTATATGTGAATATGTGTGTATGTATAAATGTGTATATGTGAATATGTGTGTATGTGTAAATATGTATATGTGAATTTTTTATTTATGTAGATAATCAAATTATTAATATCAAATACCATTATTTGTAGATTCTGATCAATCAGATGGAACTCCACCACCGTCTCCTCATCGTGCAACGACTTTATACTGTAAGTTTATGAAATATTTAATTTTAACTATATTTGATGGATATATAACTTATATATTTTTTTATGTTTCTTATGATGTGCAGATTGTGATCAATCAGAGGGTACTCCACCACCTCCTACCCATGCAACGACTTCACATGTGTCCTCCGATAGGAATTATGATGAATTTTACTATCAAGAGCATATTATATGTTGGTGTAACTCTTGTTATGGCACGTATCGAAGACCACGATTGGAATGTATTCAACATGAGGCAGAGTATGGTACTTTTGAGCATGCACCATCACCTAGTCAACGTGATAATGCTTGGGTATGTATTTTCTATATATATTAATGTCATTTTTTTATTTAAAAACCATGTATAAAATCAAATTATTATTGATATACAGGAATACTTGCTCGATGATGATGATGATGATGATTTTTCTCATAATGTTAATATGCCTCGTACACGTCATGGACTTGCTGTTCATCAATTACAAGCGGAGGTTTCTAGAAATCCTCTACCTCCTGGTTTAGAGAATGAAATGGTTGGAGATTATCCATTGCCAGCTCGTGATCGTTCTTTAGTACAAACATATGATAGAAGAAGATATGGAGGATGGAATAGAGGACCACTTCCTTTAGATGGAGAGGTTTTCAACTTTTGGGGTAATCACTATATGATTGCTCCATCCACTATTACTAATGCTGGTCGTGGTCTCTTTATTGTAGAGGATTTGTATGTGCCTCCGAACTCTGAAGTCACTCTTATGTCATTTTGTGGTCCTATATATGGATGGGGAGATTGGCATCGACTTTCACGTCATGTTCAAAGCATGAGTACTTATGGAATATGCTTGAACGCAGCATCTCTTACTAGTAGAAGGATTTTACATGCAGAAAATGAAAGATTATATATTGATGGAAGACCTTACACACATGGAAATATAGCAGGTTTAATAAATAGTAGTCGAGGGTTACATAATAGTTCAAGGACTAATTGCACATTTGAGGAGCGTGAAAATAGTCATGAATCACCATACATGAGTAGAGATGTATCACGATACATAGTTGTCAATGCTATTACTACATTACATGCTGGTGATGAACTATTAGTGAATTATGGATGGCGTAGACCTCCAAGAGCACCTTTTAGCTAGAGAGAATAAAAATTTTCTATCCCTATTTAATAAGTTATATACTTAATTTTATATTTGAAGTTTACTTTTTATTCATTTATGGAATACTAATGAGTTTTATTTATATGTGTAGAATCCAACCTATGATGTTGATGATATTCGTCCACAACATTCACAATTACCAGTAAGACCACGATTATCAGAAGCTTCCATGAGGAGGCTACGCAAAACTAATCCTGTGCAATACGCAAAGTTGAAAGATCTATATTCAAAAGACGATAAAGTACAAGATTTGTGTGACAATGATGAATATGATGGCATGGCAGATTTTATTGAGGATTGGTATCAAAATGACAGTGAGAGCATGGATATTTCTAAAAATGAGAAATATCTTCGAGAGGAATGTCTAAAGCATGTATATGAAGGAAGTCGTTTGACACGACTAAGTGCGAGCTTACTTATTCTCAACCTTCAAAATCGTTTTGGATGGAGTAATGTATCTGTTTCGACACTATTAAGGTATAAATTTCAATTTTCTATCTATTTATATATATATATGCATAAATATATATACATATATAAATACATGTAGGTTTTTATTCTTACTTTAGATAAGGTTATAAGAACAAGAACTTGAATTGAATGGAAACTTTTTGTCCGCGCATCTTTTAAAACTATTAATGCATCTTTCCAAATATTTGCAATGGTGACCTGGATGAGTCGCATGCACAGAGGTTACTCAAGAGACAGCAATCTGATTATAATGGAGTAGTCCACTTTGTATCCTAAAGTTCAGATGCTCATCATTGACATGCAAGAGGTTTACTGCATACCCGAGAAATCCTGCTCTATCTTGACTAACCTCTGTGCATGCGATTCATCCAGGTCACCATTATATGAACATATGTGTGAATTGACAGGATACGATTGTTTTGCGTAAATATTTTGAAAGATGCATTAATAGTTTTAAAAGATGCGCGGACAAAAAGTATCTATTCAATTCAAGTTCTTGTTCTTACCTTATCTAAAGTAAGAATAAAAACCTACATGTATATATGTATGTATATTTATTTACCTTTTTTAATATATCTTTTTTTGATAAACTTACAGGTTATTATCTGAAAAGTTTTTACCAAGTCAAAATATTCTTCCTACCTCACATGATGAAATGAAGAAGATAATCAACAATCTTGGTATAGATTATCAATGTATACATGCATGTCCTAACGATTGTATTTTATATAGAGGTGAATATGCAGGCTCTTTGACATGTCCCAAATGTCAATCTCCTCGATATAAGGGTGAAGAAGGTAAAATCCCGAATAAGGTATTGAGACATTTTCCATTGGCTCCACGGATTAGACATATGTTTCAAAGCCCCGAATTATCAAAGCTTTTGACTTGGGGACATGATCACAAAAGTACTGATGGAATAATCAGAATTCCTCATGATAGTGTTGCTTTTCAGCATATTGATTCTACATGGCCTGAATTTGCACAAAATCCACAGAATCTAAAGTTAGGAGTTGCATTAGATGGGGTTAATCCATTCTCCATGAAATCCAGTAAATGGTCAACATGGCCAGTGGTAGTCATAAACTACAATCTTCCGCCATATCTTAGCATTAAAAAGGAACATTTAATGCTTTCACTTTTAATCCCAGGCAAAAGACAAGTTAAAGATATGAATGTATATCTTGCTCCTCTCATTGACGATCTTCAAGAGTTATGGAGAGGTATTAATGTCATTGATATATCGAAAAGCATCAATGAAAGACATATTACGATTCGTGGTATTGTGGCTTGGACTATTCACGATTTTCCTGGATATGGCGTTTGTTCAGGTATTGATGTAATTTTTTTATTCAATATGCATGTAAATAAATATGATTTAATCTAATTATATTTTTATCCTTTTCCATGATGCAGGAATATCTACTAAGGGTTATAAAGCTTGTCCATATTGTGGTGATTGGTTGAGATCAATCTATAGTAAGAATCTCAACAAAAATATTTATCTTCGACATCGACGATTCTTGCCTGATGATCATCCATTAAGATCTAAAAGAGAAGCGATACATTTTAATGGAAAGCTTGAAACAGGCCAATATCCAAAACCTATGATGCCTATGGATTGGTATAAAAAATGGACAGATGGACCTCTGATAGATCCAGAAGCAGAAATCTTCGGTGATGATTCAGATAATGAGTATGTGAACAGAGGTAAAGGGAAATTGGCACTCGCAGAGAACATATCAATATGGTATTCTTTGGAGTATTGGAAAGAGTTAAAAGTATGTCATCTTCTTGATCCTATGCATATATTCAAAAATATTGGTTATTCACTATGGTAGCATCTTCTTGGACTAAAAGATACCACAACATCAAGGAATGATTTGAAAGATCAAAAATCCAAACCAAAGTTATGGCCAGTTTTTGATAGACATCGACAAGAAACGACTTATGCATCTGCTCCTTGGGTACTTACAACAAAAGAGATACAGACTATCAACAATAGAATTCAATTGATCAAGACTCCGACAAGATATGGAGCATCGTTTCAAAACATGTTTACTATGGATGATAAGAGCTTATCTGGATTAAAGACCCATGACTGGCATAACTTTTTGAAACATATTTTACCTTTGGTTATCGATGGATGTACAACGAAAGGAGTACGAGATGTGATCTATCGTCTTGGATCACTTATAAGGTAATTATGATACTTTTATATTTAATATGTATGAATATTGGATATCTTTTATTTTTTAATTAACTTCTTTACAATTGTTTTTATGATTTGTATAGGTGGATTACATCCAAAGAGATCGATAAAAATTCGATCCCACAAAAAAAACGTGAATGCAAAGAGCTACTATGTTTGATGGAAAAAGAACTTCCTACTTCATTTTTTGATATTCAAGTTCATTTACTAGTCCATCTTGTAGATGAGATAGAGATTGTCGGTGTTGTCAACACTCGATGGATGTTTTGGGTCGAGCGATTTATGGGAATACTAAAAGGTTATGTGCGACAAAGAGCAAAACCAGAAGGATCCATGGCAAAGGGTTGGATGCTTGAAGAGTGCATGTATTACGTTAGTGAGTACCTTGAAAGAGTTCATGAAGAAGCTCCACGTGCATGGACCAACGAGTCTTCTTCAAAAATAATAGATGAGGTATTATCAGGTAAGGGGGTTCCATTCTTATTTACATTTCAAGAAAAAAATGATGTTTCTACTTTTGTAGCATATAATAGCGAATCCATGCAAGCATTCGTTAACGAGTACGAGGAACTTCAAAGTCTCCAAAGTAAAAGGTGAAAAAACAAAAGATCTAGACGTAATCTCGATAATAATGAGATTACAGATATACCTTCTTTCACGGATTGGCTATATAGTCGTTTGCAACGCGCCAACGCAAATAATGAAGAAATCTCAGATGAGCAAAGAGAGTTAATGATAGGTTGTGAACAAAAGGTAATTTTATTAAAATATATATTTTATTTTTTTCATATATGTATGTTAGTTTCTATTTACTAATTGAATTTATTTTGCAGGCTCGAATGTTCACTAATATGTGGGCTTTTGGACAGCATATTAGAATCAAAGCCATTGATTCTTTACGTAAAACAGAGGATTCTAGTATTGTTGCTTGTTTCAAGCAACTATCACGTGCTAGCTCAAAAGACACGAACCTTATAGATAGCGAATTTGGTTACGTAGGAACTATTGTTGGTATCTACGAAATTTCATTTCGTACATTCAAACAGGTAGAAAAAAGTTTATATATATTTTTTAGAGTTAGTTATGTTTTTGAGCACCTAATAATGGGACGTTTTTGTTGTTATATATTTTGATAGGTCATTTTGAAGGTTGACTGGTATCGAGCGGAGTATAAAGGTAGTAATTCTACAATAAGAAAGGAATTATCTGGGTTTTGGGCAATTGATTCTTCCAAGGTAATGCGATCTACTAAAGAACCATATATTCTTCCTAGGCATATTGAACAAGCATTTTTTTATAAAAACCCAGATGCTCATCCTTGGTGGCAAGTCATTCATGTGCAACCTAGAGGTAGGTCATTGTTTGAACAGTTTATTGTTCGAGAGATTGAAGAAAGTCCTCTTGATGATTCAGCATCAGATACTGATACATCAACATCTGGAATAGAAATTAGACTCATTATACGTGATAATGATACTAATCTTTTTGATGAAGAGGATAATTCTCTACATGCTGATTCTACTGATGAGGAAGAGGAATTACCAGAAATAGATATTAATCCACCAATAGATGATGTGATTCATGAGAACATAGATTTAACAATAGAAGAAATAAATGAAATCAATAAGGATAATGAAGATGAGACTATATTGATGTCTTACCAAAATGATGGCAATAATGAAAACATATGAGCAGATTAGATAGTAACTTCAAGCTTCTAAATGGATATCAGATAATAGGTTTTTTTTATTAACTTGAATAACGATGAATCCTACTAGAGAGATGAAATCATGTTCTTCTAAGTTAGAACATGAAGCTCGGGGGTATGCCTAATTATTTTATATATAGCTTTATCTTTGAGGAGTAAATTTTTATCATGTATGTATGCATATGTGTGTGTATTCATGTGTATTATATGTATACATATATTAGTATGCATATATATGTATTTCATGTATATGTATGTGTTTGCATGTGTGTGATATATGTATACATGTATTCATGTACGTAATATATGCAAGTGTTTATAATTGTGTACATGTATATATGTATATGTGTCTATGTGTAAATATGTACATGTAAATATGTATGCATGTATATATATGTTTATGTGTGCATGTAGGCATGTACATGTATGTGTAAATATGTACATGTAAATATGTTAGTATGTATATATATATTTATGTGTGCATTTAGGCATGTATGTGTGAAGCATAATATATCTACTCCATTTTATATTTATGTATCTTATCTACATGATGTGTATATATCTTTACATATATTATGAATCATGATCCTCGTTGATTCGAGTAGCTATATATAGAGGCATAAGGTTGGGAGGAGAGACATCTCTCTAGTAGGACGTCGGAGGTGTACATATACTTCAAACATATGGCTAAAAGGTTGAATTAGAGTTTTTAAATTAGGGATTTCAAAACCCTAATATCGAGATTAGTGCTCTCTCTCTCTCTCTCATATACATACATACCGTGCATTGTCACGACGATGCGCCATAAGTGTCCGCATCTCTTTTAAACACCATTTAAGAGACCACCCTCTCCCAAACTCCGTCTCAAGTGAACTGAGCACGTACTTTTTATCCCTCTCATCATGCTCACTAAAAAAATAAAAAACATAATATAAATAAAACATAAGATATATATTTCAATTTATATGTAAAACTTTTACTTACTTCCACGGTAAGTGGATAAAGCGCAGGTAAGAGTCGCATAGTGCACGCATTCTCCTCTTGAACTCCAATCCATTTCCTATGTATACAATATTCCCCTCTGGCTCTATGTCGCACTCTAGTCCTAACGTGCTTATGCATGTCCTCATAGGCAACGTCTCTACTCTGCTATCACGTGCTGGAGGTGGTATAGGTGTCCTGAAAGTAGATAGATAGAAATAAATAAAAATATGTGCTATAATATCATTAAAAAAATTTATGAAAAAAAACATACCTATGAGCAGATAGCTCTCTTCCTGCATGTGGATCCGCAGAAGAGCCCTCGTCTGATCGCGTAAGCATCTGGATCGTATAATCCAGCTCCTCATCGGACATCTCTGCGTAGTCCCGCATTATGGCCCCTAGAGTATCTGACGGAACTCTTGCTCTCATAAGACTTTTTATGAGAGTGAGTTTCGCCTTTCTCTCTCTACTGGGATCCATAATACCTAACATATAAAACAAAATGATTACAAATCAATATATATATGTGTACATATGTACGTGTGTATGCATTAAATATGTGTATGTATGCATGTGTGTGTATGTATGTGTGTGTATGTGTATGTGTATGTGTATGTGTGTAGGCATGTGTATGTGTGTGTATGCATCATTATGTGTGTATGTGTGTGTATGTGTGTGTGTGTGTATGTGTGTGTATATGTGTGTGTGTATGTATGCATGTATGTATGTATGTATGTATGTATGTATGCATATGCATTATGTATGCATATATATGCATGTATGTGTATGTGTGAGTATGTCTCTCTATGTGTGTGTATGCATATATGTGTGTATGTATGCATATATGTGTGTATGTGTGTGTATATGTGTTTGTATGTGTGTATGCATGTGTATGTGTGTGTATGCATTCTTATGTGTGTATGTGTCTATGTGTGTTTGTGTGTGTGTGTCTATGTGTATGTGTGTGTGTCTATGAGTGTGTATGTGTTTATGTGTATGTATGTATCTATGTGTGTGTATGTATCTATGTGTGTATGTGTATGCATGTATGTATGCATGTGTATGTGTGTATGCATCACTATGTGTGTATGTGTCTATGTGTGTGTGTATATGTGTGTGTGTATCTGTGTGTGTCTATGTGTATGTGTGTGTGTCTATGAGTGTGTATGTGTTTTTGTATGTGTTTATGTGTATGTATGTATCTATGTATGTGTATGTGTCTATGTGTGTATGTGTATGCATGTATGTATGCATATGTGTGTGTATGCATATGTATCTGTGTGTATGCATGATTATGTGTGTATGTGTCTATGTGTGTATGTTTGTGTGTGTGTGTGTATATATATGTGTGTGTATGTGTATGTGTCTATGTGTATGTGTCGCTATGCGTCTATGAGTGTATATGTGTCTATGTGTGTGTATGTGTCTATGTGTGTGTATGTGTCTATGTGTGTTATGTATGCATGTATGTATGCATATGTGTGTATGTGTGTGTATGCATTATGTATGCATATGTGTGTATGCATTATGTATGTGTATGTATGCATGTATGTGTGTATGTATGTATGCATATGCATATGCATTATGTATGTATATATATGCATGTATGTGTATGTCTCTCTATGTGTGTGTGTATATGCATATATATGTGTGTATGTGTGTGTATATGTGTCTGTATGTGTGTATGCATGTGTATGTGTGTGTATGCATGTGTATGTGTGTATGTGTGTATGTGTGTGTATGTGTGTGTATGTGTGTATGTGTGTGTGTGTATATGTGTGTGTATGTGTGTGTGTCTATGTGTATGTGTGTGTATCTATGAGTGTGTATGTGTTTATATGTGTATGTGTCTATGTGTGTGTATGTGTCTATGTGTGTACGTGTATGCATGTATGTATGCATATGTATGTGTATGCATGTGTATGTGTGTGTATGCATCATTATGTGTGTATGTGTCTATGTGTGTATGTGTTTGTGTATATGTGTGTGTCTATGTGTATGTGACGCTACGCGTCTATGAGTGTGTATGCATTATGTATGCATTATGTATGCATTATGTATGTGTATGTATGCATATGCATTATGTATGCATATGTATGCATATGTATGCATGTATGTGTATGTGTGTGTATGTCTCTCTATGTGTGTGTGTATGCATATATGTGTGTGTATGTGTGTATGTGTGTATGTGTGTATGTGTGTATGCGTGTATGTGTGTATGTGTGTATGTGTGTGTATATGTGTGTCTATGTGTGTATGATGTGTGTATGTGTCTATGTGTGTATGTGTGTGTGTGTATGTGTGTGTATATGTGTGTGTGTATGTATGCATGTATGTATGTATGTATGTATGTATGTATGTATGTATGCATATGCATTATGTATGTATATATATGCATGTATGTGTATGTGTGAGTATGTCTCTCTATGTGTGTGTATGCATATATGTGTGTATGTATGCATATATGTGTGTATGTGTGTGTATATGTGTTTGTATGTGTGTATGCATGTGTATGTGTGTGTATGCATTCTTATGTGTGTATGTGTCTATGTGTGTTTGTGTGTGTGTCTATGTGTATGTGTGTGTGTCTATGAGTGTGTATGTGTTTATGTGTATGTATGTATCTATGTGTGTGTATGTATCTATGTGTGTATGTGTATGCATGTATGTATGCATGTGTATGTGTGTATGCATCACTATGTGTGTATGTGTCTATGTGTGTGTGTGTATGTGTGTGTGTATCTGTGTGTGTCTATGTGTATGTGTGTGTGTCTATGAGTGTGTATGTGTTTTTGTATGTGTTTATGTGTATGTATGTATCTATGTATGTGTATGTGTCTATGTGTGTATGTGTATGCATGTATGTATGCATATGTGTGTGTATGCATATGTATCTGTGTGTATGCATCATTATGTGTGTATGTGTCTATGTGTGTATGTGTTTGTGTATATGTGTGTGTCTATGTGTATGTGACGCTACGTGTCTATGAGTGTGTATGCATTATGTATGCATTATGTATATGTATGTATGCATATGCATTATGTATGCATATGTATGCATATGTATGCATGTATGTGTATGTGTGTGTATGTCTCTCTATGTGTGTGTGTATGCATATATGTGTGTGTATGTGTGTATGTGTGTATGTGTGTATGTGTGTATGTGTGTATGTGTGTGTATATGTGTGTCTATGTGTGTATGCATGCGTATGTATGTGAATGCATCATTATGCGTGTATGTGTCTATGTGTGTGTGTATATGTGTGTGTATGTGTATGCGCGTCTATGTGTATGTGTGTGTGTCTATGAGTGTGTATGTGTTTATGTGTGTGTATGTGTCTATGTGTATGTATGTGTCTATGTGTGTATGTGTATGCATTATGTATGTGTATGTATGCATGTGAATTATGCATGCATATGTGTGTGTATGCATGTAAGTATGTATGCATGTACACATATGCATATGCATTATGTATGCATATGTGTGTGTATGCATGTAAGTATGTATGGATGTACGCATATGCATATGCATTATGTATGCATGTATGTGTATGTGTGTGCATGTCTCTCTATGTGTGTGTGTGTATGCATATATGTGTGTGTATGTGTGTGTATGTGTGTGTGTATGTGTGTATGTGTGTATGTGTGTGTATATGTATGTGTATATGTATGTGTATATGTGTGTGCATGTGTATGCATTATGTGTGCATGTGTGTATGCAACATTATTTGTGTATGTGTGTATATGTTAGTGTATTTGTGTGTATGTGCGTGTGTGTCTATGTGTATGTGTGTGTGTCTATGTGTGTATATGTGTGTGTATGCATATGTATGTGTGTGTAAGTGTCTGTGTGTGTGCGCATACCTTGATTCAAGTAGATGTGTCTCTCTCTCTCTTGCGCGCGCGCTCTCTCTCTCTCTCTCGCTCTCGGTCTCTTCTTGCTCTCGCGTCCAAATCCCGGCACAAATGTGCCGGGAGAATTGAAATTTTTTTTTAACATTGCAGAGCGTCGCATATGCGACGTTCTGCAGTTTGCCAACGTCGTTAATAGCGTCGCTAACTAGCGACGCTACTAGCGACGCTTGTGGTTTACCGTCGCATAAGCGACGCTATCGTCGCTTATACGACGAGGCTCGGCCAAAAAAAAAAATCCTAAGTTTTTACCGTCGCTTATGCGACGATTTCATCGCATAAGCGACGATTTTCGTCTTTTTCGTCGCATAATCCGATTCGAGGGCGTCGCTACGCCCCCCTTTTTCTTGTAGTGGGTAGATCTATACTTGAAGCAATTGTCGATATTTGGGAAGGCCTTGCGTTTGCTGATGAGTCTGCACAAGATCTCGTATTCATTAAGATTGACTTCGACAAAGCGTATGACAGATTGGAATGGGACTTTATTCTTCAATCATTGAAAGACCTTGGTTGCAGCCAAAAGTTCACGAAGATGTTTCCACTCTTCTCGGAAACGCTTCAACTAGAATAAATATCAACGGTAAGCTCTCTGAGCCCATATGTTTAAAAAGATCAATTAGGCAAGGCTGCCCTCTAGCTCCTTTACTCTTCGCTATCGCCTCCAATGGACTCAGTCGCCTACTAAAGCATCACATGGATGCTGGCAATCTCAAGGGTCTTTCCCTACCTCTGAATCAAGGCCAAATGATTGCAAGACTCTTTGCTGATGACATGAATGCCTTTGTGCATAACGATATGAACAGCATTGAGGTGTTCTGGAGGTGCCTCGACACCTTTTGTGTGGCTTCAGGTTAAAAAATCAACCATGCTAAAACTTCTTTTAGAGCAATCATCGGACCTACACCCCAATTGTTGTTAGATCAGGGGTCTCAAGTTATCCCTAGAGGTCAAGTCTTCCGTCTCCTTGGCATTCCGATGGGATTCGACATCTCAATGGACCAACGATGGAACTGGGTGCTATCCAAGCTGGATAGCAAACTAAATCATTGGAAAGGTATGCAAGTCAACTTGGCAGGGTGTGCTATGGTTGTTAACACCTTTATGTTGTCTACAACTATTTACTTTATCTCATGTTGGAGACCTAAGGAGAAAGATTTGGCCAAAGTGGAAAGAATATGAAGAAACTTCCTTTGGACTGGGGACCCCAATAGGAGGGGGATTCCCAAAATCAAATGGGAAACTTGCATTAGCTCGAAAGATGCAGGGGGCTTGGGAATTCTGGATATTGCTGGGTTGGCTGACAAGCTAGCAGTTAAGTGGCTTATCAAGGCTTGGAGCAATAGTGAGTCCTCTTGGGCTAAATTGATCTTTAGAAATAGGGAAGACCTTACCTTTGTTGCCCTTCTAGGTTGGAAGGACATAGGGATTCTCACGCTTCTGTTCTCTCCCCACCTGGTGTCCCCTAAAGGCTCTAGCCTCGTATGTTCGTTATGGAAAAGTTGGAACAAGGCCAAAAAGTTCATCAAAATCAATGAGGAGTGGAAGTGGGTGGCTGGGATAAGACAAAATGACTCTATCTGGTTCCCGATCGGTGGCATTCGAGGGGCGGAGTCTTGGAACCTCCAAACTACAAAGCATCTATGGAACAAGGGATTCAGACAGTGGAAACAACTCTGGAAACAAGAGACCAGCCAGTGGATTAGGTTCGAAGACTTAGACCTGAGACTTAGAGTTACCCTCGAGGAATGGACGCTTCTTCAAGACAGGTGTTTTGCTTGGGACTGCTCAACTACCCGCCTTCTCTGTGGTCAGGATCTCCCTTGCCTGGAGGGCCTCAAATGGAGCAATGGTAAGAATCCCCAACTTCAAAGAGAACTTAGATGTCCATCACTCTCTTAACAAGAGGTGGTGCCTTTCTTGGACCAAACTTCGATGGGAGCTAAAGTTCATGTCTATTTGGCACCCCCTAATTGAGATCTAAAAGTCCGTTCTCATGTGGCAGATCTTGCATAAAGGTATCTGGTCCAATGCAAGGGCTAACAAAATTTATGGTGTGCCACCATGGTGCAAGCGGTGCCATCGTTGCATCGAAGATTTAGTTCACTTGTTCTTCGATTGCCCCAAGTCCCAGTATTGAGACTTAAGAACCAAATCAATTGGCAACAAGCTCTATTGGGCGAGGCGGTTGGCTGCTCAACAAGACTCTGGAATGCCATCAGAGGTGAGACTCTTTGGAAGATTTGGAGGGAGCGATGTGCGCTCAATTTTGGCCAAACTCCTAAGGAATGGTCCATCGAGAAAGCCTTGTTCCTTTTAGGTAAAAGAATCTCCCGAGATAAGAGATCCCCACCGTTTAGACATCACTGCATTTATCTCTTCGAAAACAACAGGTTGAAACCCAAATGGGTCCCACATGAGGGAGATGATAAATTTATCCACCTCATTTGTAATGCCCTCTAGCTTGCCGTACTCCTCCCCTGCATTGTGGGATTTGGGGGGTCCCATGGGCATTAATCCCTTTCACTTGTAACTTTCTTCTTTATTTTAATTGAAGTTCGGGAGAATAGGCTAAGGCCGAACTTCCTTTTATTAAAAAAAAAACTTTTGTTTTTTTCCCGAGTCCCTCGTTTTGAATGAGTTCCCTTTTTCCTTTCTGAGCAAACAAGACAAAGAAAAGTGATCCAATAATGTAAAGTTACAGCAGACCACCGTGTACGTTGTGATCATGACGGTCGGGACCACAACTTTGGTTTCAATAAATTTTGTTGATTTCGATTTGTGATAATTTTTGAGTTTTGTGGGGTCGCTCGTTGAACTATGGAGCACATGTGGGAAGGATCCTTTTTTTATGTGCGAATCATGAATCGCCTTCATCTTGAAATCCCAATGGAATTCGTGCCACTTGAAGATGGTACAGAGTTTAGACTGCAGAGGGAGACTCTGTAGGCTTCTAAGGCCCATGGCCGCAATCTCATCCAGAAAACACAAGGCCGCAAACTGTTCCACTCACCAATGGCCGCAATTTTATCCAGAAAACACAAGGCAGCAAAATGCTCCACTCACCAATCACTGACTCAGCTCCATACAAAGCCAATCACGCGTGACGCCACATCTCTCTCTTCTCTTTCTCCATCAGTTTTTTGGGGGGGTCCTCGAGTCTGCATTGCACTGGACAATGAGAGAGAGAGAAACGACAGATGTGCGCTATATTATTGCTGTACCTTTGAAGCAAGTCGTATTCTCTTTCAAGTTTCTTCGTGTGCTGGAAAACGTTGAGGACATGACTGTTTGACATTGCCAGTTCACGCTCACAGCTTTTCCACCAATTTGCATGAGTTACAATCAGAAAATAATAATAATACTACAACTTTCATGTAAGAAACGGAGGGTTTTGCTCAACTCGCGATAGTCTGCTGCTCTGTCTATCGCGGTGGTGAGCTGTCTATCGCGGTTGTGTCTATCGTGATTGTGTGTCTGCCGCAGACTCGCAGTGTGTCTATCGCAGCCCCTCGTCTATCGTGATTGAGTGTCTATCGTGGCGCATCCATCGTCTGTCGCTCTCTGGAGTCTATCGAGGCCTCGAAATTGGCGCATCTATCGTCTGTCGCGCTCTGGCATCTATCGCAGTCCCTCGTCTGTCGCCTTCTGGTCTTTCCTGCGATAGCATTCTCTTTTTCATGCGATTCTCCCCGTAGCGAGCTGTCACGATAGATCTCCTTGATTTGTGGGCTCGGTTTTCAAATTGTTTCTCGTTTTTTTTTTTGACAGAACAGGAAAGATAAAATTAAAAATTACAGGGGGCTTATCCCAGAGGGAGGGTCACAAGGATTCCAAGAAATGAATCAAGGAAAGTCTATTTGGGGAATACAATTTTATTAGAGAGCCTTTCCATCTATTGGGTCTAGTCACTCTAATGATGTGATGTTGATCAAAGTTACAAAAGTTGGAGTCACAAATGTACTTTTTACACAGCTGAAGGATTTTCCTGATACCCTGATTGTAGGGGAAAAGAAAATCCCTAGGTTTGTGAGAATAGGTCTTCTCATTTCTATTTTTCCAGATGTATCACAGAGTATGAGCTCTAAGCACATGCCACAGAGAAATATCCCTTCTTTTATATTCTCCAAGTAAAATCTCTTTGAAGCCCAACTGAGGAAGGCCCTTAGCACTACTGTACATATTCAGATAAAGCCATGCCACAGAGAAAATCCCTAGGTTTGTGAGAATAGGTCTTCTCATTTCTATTTTTCCAGATGTACCACAGAGTATGAGCTCTAAGCACATGCCATAGAGCAATATCCCTTCTTTTATATTCTCCAAGTAAAATCTCTTTGGAGCCCAACTGAGGAAGGCCCTTAGCAGTACTGTACATATTCAGATAAAGCCAGAACTTTTGAGCATTTTTACAAAGGACAAATAAGTGGTTAATGTCTTCAATCTGTCCACAAAAGGGGCAATTTCTTGCACTAATTTTAGCCTTCTTGGCTCTGCTTCCAGTCCACACACCTTGATGGATGATCAACCACAGCAAGTGAGCTTGCCTAGAGGTATTAGCAAAGGCCCAAATAGTCCTGAATCTATACATCCATTGAGATCTTCTCCATTGAATCCTCCACTTGCCATTGAGCTTGTTGATGTCCCATCTACCATGTTGACCAGCAAGTTTGAAGTTTCTGTAGATATCTCCAGCAACTTCTCCCAATCCAATCGATTTATGAAAATTGTAATCCTCCGGCTTATCGATCAGCCATTCCCTTTTATTCATCATTTCCTGTTTACAAGCAATAGACAGATTATTATTTTCTTGTATGAAATTACAATCTCTTACTTGCCTGCCGTCCCATAACGAGTCCCAAGAATCATATCCAGCTTTCCTGCACTTATTCATCCTGATGGTTAGATTGAGAGGATTAGAATCAGAAAGCCATCCAATCCACATAGAGCTTTTTAAAACAAAAGTAGAGTTTTTGTTAAAATAAATAGGTAGTCTGTAATTACTTTTGATAACATTCCAGGCTTTCCAAAAAGAACATAGAAGCTTACTTCCTTTGGGAGTAACTTGAACAGGAGAGATAATGACATCCCACCAGGAGAGGTTAGTCCAACTTTTGTGTCCTGCTACATGAAACTCAACAACATTCCTTTTAATTAGAGCAGACCAAAAATCAGTGGAGTTAGTTGCCCTCAAAATCCACTTGCCAGCCATTTGAATGGCCATCTTAGCTGGACAGTTAATACCCAACCCTCCCTCATCTTTTTTAAGGCAACAGGTGCTCCAAGCAACTTTGGAAATTTTACTGGTTTGTTGAGATTCCCCCCACAAGAATCTTCTGGACAAGGCAATAACATGGGCAAGCTGCCTTTTCTTGGGCATCCAACAAGCAAAAAAGTAAGTTAGGATAGGCAAGACATAATGTTTTAAAACAAAAGCTCTTTGGGACAGAGTTTGTTGGAAATTCATCCAATGAAACACTTTAGCTCTAAACTTATCAAAGACCCAATTCCACCTCTGCTCAAGAGAAACCCCAAACCCCATAGGGATACCCAACAGTCTAAAAATAATGCCTTCCTTGATGACGTCACAATTATTAGCCTTAATACAATCAGGGATTTCTTTATTAGAGGAGTAAAATCCAGTTTTCGTATGGTTGACAATAGATCCACTAGCAGTACAAAACAAATGAAGATAGTGTAAGAAATTCTCAGCAGACACACTATCAACCATAGTGATCATGTTAGTGTCATCAGCAAACATCTGAAGACCAAGATGGGAAGGGCAACCAAGAATGTCTAGCCCTTTGATAGTTCCCTGCTCCATACCATCTCTTATCAACCAACCCAGAGAATCACTGGTAATAGCAAACAAAAGAGGAGCAAGGGGGCAACCCTGTCTAACAGATCTACACGAATGAAAGGGGTCAGAGAGACTACCATTCATAGCAATTCTGGAATTAGCATTCCCAAAGAGAGTACTAGTAAACTTGATAAATCTTCTACCAGCACCAATGTCATGGAGAGACTGAAGGATAAAGTCCCATTCCATACGATCGTAAGCTTTATCGAAATCAACTTTGAAAAAGAAGGTATCTATCTTCATAACTTGAGCATAATCCATCCCTTCCCAAATAGAAATAATAGCATCCAAAATAAATCTACCTTTGATGAAACCTTTCTGTTCAGGCAATATGATCTTATCCATAATATGACTCAGTCTCCTGGCTAAGGAAGAAGCAAAGATTTTATACAAAGAAGTCAGGCAAGAGATAGGTCTCTAGTTATTCAAGTCATCCGTGTCACCTTTTTTATGGACTAACTTAATAACACCAGAATTGATAAAGGTGGAAAGGGACCCCCTTTTAGTGGCCTCTTGCCACACCAAGAGAATAATGGGCACAATGTAGTCAGCAAGCTCATGAAAAAATTCATTAGGAATACCATCAGGCCCAGGAGACTTGCAGGGATTCAATTTACTAATGGATTCTCTAACCTCACCAGCAGAAAAGGGCAGGTCCAGGATAGAAGCCAGCTCCTGAGGAATCATTTTCTTCCTTTTCAAAGCAAGGGTGGCCCTGGCCCTGTGGATGTCCTCCCTCTCTTGGGAGGCCTAGAGAATACATTGGTAAAGAACCCAATAGCCTCCTGCAAGTTCTCCTTCATGGAAGAAGCAACCCCTCCATCTCTTTTCTTAAGAAAGGGGACAAAGTCCCTAGCTTTTTTCTTCTTCAAAAGGTCAAACATAAATTTATTAGGTCTGTCAACTTTTCCCGCCCAAAATTCTCTAGATGTAGCAAGAGCACCTCTAGCCGAGATGTAATCCTCCCATCTTAACCTTTCTTGAAGATTATTAAGATTAATCCTTTTAGTAGGCTCATCAGAATTACTCTTTTCAATATAGTCTATCTCCCTAAGAATCATCATTCTCCTTTGTCTTCTAACTTCCTTAGCCCGAAGCTTATAGTTATAGAACAACTTTTGAATATCTTTGATAGCTCTTTCCCAAGCAATCAAGGGAGAGCAATAAGAGGAAAAATGCTTGTTGAAAATATTTTTGGTTCCCTCTTTAACACACTTAATTTTAAGAAGGGAAGCATCCAGGTGGACCCACCCAGCTTTATAATCAGGTGAATTTTTATCAAAGTGAACAATAAGAGGATGATGGTCAGACAGCTGAAGAGAGGGATCAGTAAAACACTTATGCTGCCAAAAATCATGATACTTATTGAAAGTAATATAGCACCTATCAAGCCTAGCAGAAAAGGGTCTACAAATACTATTGTTTCTCTAGGTGTGACCTGTATTCTCAAAGCAATCAAGCAGATTGAGGGAGTTGATCATAGTCATCCACTCATTCTTTTCCAAACCATGCAAAATATTGTCAGGATTACCTTTTCTGTCTTTTTCTAGTAACACCATGTTAAAATCTCCCAGCAAAATGACATCGTTGTTGGAGATAGACTTCTGTGGAAGCACGCAAACAACACAAGGAAGAAGAAGAAGCTTGGAGCACAAACACACAATACTGAATGTATTACTAGAGAATGTACAAAGATAAGTAGCCCATTAGGGCAATAGGCGTATATACAAGCCGGGGGGAAAAAACCTCCTAAAGAGGGAAAAAAGTGCCCCGGTGGTCCTAGAGTGTTCACACACATCACTACCTAAATATATCAACAAATCCCCCTGGGAGTGATGCGGTGAACAAGGAGCTGGCACTCATGTATAAGGAAGTGCCAAGCTATGTGGAAATCACTCCACAAAAGGAAGTAAGCCCAAAGCTTTGCGGAAAGCTTCAAACTTCTCCCTAGGCAGAGCCTTCGTGAAAAGGTCTGCAATGTTCTCCTGCGTGGGCACATATGCCAAGCTGATCTCCCCAACAGAGAACCTCTCCCTGACATAGTGATAATGCACCTCAATGTGCTTAGTGCGAGCATGGAACACAGGGTTCCTCGCAACTGCCAATGCACTCTGATTGTCAGTGAAGATGGTGGTGGCAGAAGACTGGCCAACACCCAAATCAGCCATAAGGCGTCTGAGCCACACACA
Organism: Ceratopteris richardii; assembly: GCA_020310875.1. Taxonomy (NCBI): domain Eukaryota; kingdom Viridiplantae; phylum Streptophyta; class Polypodiopsida; order Polypodiales; family Pteridaceae; genus Ceratopteris; species Ceratopteris richardii. Next base: position 79,966,941 of record CM035420.1, on the reverse strand, counting down.
CTCAACAATCGCCGTGAAAGCTGCCCTATACTCAGCCTCACAACTGGAAGTGGCCACAGTAGGCTGCTTCTTGCTCAACCAAGATATACATGAGGTACCAAGCATGAAGAAAAAACCACTGGTGGACACACGAGTGTCATAGCAACCAGCCCAATCTGAGTCAGAAAAAGCATGCAAATCTGGCGGTAGTGATCCCCCCTTGGGATAAAACAACCCAAGTAGCCGAGTACCACTCAAGTAGCGAAAGATGCGCTTAACCGCTTTCCAATGTGTGACTCCTGGGCAATGCATAAATCTGCTCATCTGTGAGACAACAAACTGAATATCTGGCCGACTAATGCATAAGTAAATCAAGCATCCAACAACCTGCTGATAGAGAACAACATCAAATGCATCTCCAGCATCATGAAGACTCAATCGTAAACCTGTCTCCATAGGAGTGGCAATAGGCTTACAGTCTTCAAGGCCAAAACGCTGCAATAATGTGTCAATATATTTCATTTGACACAAAGCCATTCCACCATCAACGTGCATAAACACAATGCCCAAATAGTGATGAAAATGACCCAAATCAGTCATCTCAAATGAGGCATGCAAATCAGCCTTAAAATCAGCAATATGTGTCTCAATAGGACCAGTGAGCAGCATGTCATCAACATAGACAACAATGATCACAAGCACATTATTAGCACGTTTAACATATAAGGTGCTTTCAGTTGGACTGTTCTCAAAACCATGTGCAATCAGATAGGCATGTATCTTCTCATGCCAAGCACGTGGTGCTTGCTTTAAACCATATAATGCCTTCTTTAGCCTGCAAACCTGGTTTTCATGCCCTTTCTGCACAAAGCCACGGGGCTGAAAAACATACATTTCTTCATGCAAGTCACCATTCAGAAATGTTGTTTTAATGTCCAACTGATGTACATTCCAACCATGATGGGCTGCAAGTGCACAAATGCTCCGAACAGTAGTCATACGGCATGTAGGTGCAAAGGTCTCATCAAAATCAATGCCTCTTTCTTGTGCAAAACCCTTTGCAACAAGCCTAGCCTTATACCTGTCAACTGTACCATCAGGTTTACGCTTCAGCTTGTATACCCACTTAGTGCCAATGGCCTTCTTTCCAGGAGGCAAGTCACATAAAGACCATGTACCATTCTTCATCATAGCATCATATTCAGATTGCATAGTAGCCATCCAATTTTTTGAATTTTGTGCTTCATCAAAAGAAACAGGCTCATTCTCATCACAGAGACTAGATGCAGCCATAGCATAGAAATCTGATGCAAAGGAGGCACTATGAGAGCCTGAACGATATGACAAAGGTGCATCTAATTTGCTATCACGCAAAGTCTGCACCAGCCATTTTGGCATAGTTTTTGCCTGCTCAATATCAGCTCTCTCATCAGCAAGTGCATCATGTAAATTTGCATCAGAAATGGAATGATCTACATCATCATATGAAACCTGCAAAGGCTGAGAAGTTGCCTCATTAGGACCAGCACTAGACTGTCCAACTTGTAAAAAGAGGCATCAAAGTATCATACATGTCTTTGGAGCTAACAGATGTCTCCTTAGTACATGAAAGCAATGGCTGAATAGCATCTTACACAAAGACAACATCACGACTAACCAGAATGCATTTAGTCTGTGGATGATACAGACGATAGCCTTTACTTTCAGAACTGTATCCAACAAAAATACATTTTACTGCCTTATCATCCAATTTTTTGCGATGTTGTTCAGGCACTAATGCATATGCCAAACAACCAAAAACACGCAGATGAGCAACAGATGGCTTGCGGTCATGCCAAGCCTCATATGGAGTGATAGACTGCAACGCTTTAGTGGGACACCTGTTCAGTACATATGCTGCACACATGACAGCCTCAAGTCAGAAACTATGAGGTAAAGCCTGACTCTTGACCATAGAACGCCATCTCCATGAGAGACCTATTCTTGCGTTCAGCAACTCCATTCTGTTGAGGTGTATACGACACTGTACACTGGTGTTTTATCTCACATTCAGCCAGAAATGCATTAAAATCTGAAGACATATATTCCCCCCCTCGATCAGAATGGAGGGTGCCCATTTTACATGCTGACAGATTTTCAGCCAAAACCAAAAACTGTTTGAAGCACATGAACACTTCGGACTTTGCTTTGAGTGGATATACCCATGCATGCGTGGAAAAATCATCAATGAAAGTCACGAAGTAAAGGTAATTTCCAAAAGAGGGTGTCTGCATAGGACCACAGAGATCACTATGTACAAGCTCCAATTTCTGCGTAGCCCGAACTGAACCATCTTTGGGAAAGGAAGAACGCTGCATTTTGCCCAAAATAAAGCCTTCACAAACATGTTTTCCAGGTGTCTCAAGTTTGGGCAAAGAGGACACCATTTCAGATTTCTGCAGGTGTAACAAACTAGCAAAATTCAGATGACCAAAGCGTGCATGCCAAAGCTTTGCATCTGACATAGCCTGAGAATCATGAACTGCACATGCCAAATCATTCACAGATCTTTCATAGTCTATGAGCTTATACAGCCCACGACATAAAATGCCAGAAGCAATAATCACATCGCCATTTGAGAGATCATGGACTGTACACCTGTCATTAGAAAATTTCACAACCAAGCCAATCTTGGCTAATGCAGAGACTGATAATAGATTCTTTTTTATCCCTGGCACAAATAAAGCATCTGACAAAGTGAAAGAACTACCATCCGCAGTAGTCAGAAGAGAAGAAACTGCGCTGCGAGGTAATATGTTTGGTCGCCCCACTATCAAAGTACCAAACATCTGATTCTACTACAGACATGCACTGATCATGAGAAGATGGGTCAAAACTACAGACAATAGTAAACGCCCATTCTTCTTCCTGCACAAGATTTGCAGACTTTGTTTTTGGTGTAGAGGCCTCTGCAACAAACATTCCAGCCTCTTTCTTCTTTGCCTCTTTAGCAGCCAGTTTTGGACAGTTCTTTATAATATGATCATTTCCTTTACAGTACTTGCAGAACAATTTCTGCTTTTCTGATTTCTTCTCATCTTTATCCTTATTCTTCGATTGTGCAGCCTTTGCAGATTTCTGCTTACTAGTACAAGAGCTCCATTTTCCTTTGCCCTTCTGACTAGCCAGGAAAGCTTGATCTGCAACACGCATAATGGACCTGTTCTGCCTGGACTGATCTTCCTGTAACAGAACAGAGACTAATTCCTCAAATGACAAGGCATTCGGATTGCCTTTCATCATCAACCGAAGAGTAGAGGCAAAACTCTAATATGATTCAGGAAGACCATTCAGAACGGTCTGCACAAGTGAGCTATCTGGTATAACCTCATCAGCAGAAATCAATTGTTCCTTCAGGTCTTTGATCTTTGTAAGAAAACTATCCATAGAATCACCTTCATTCATGTGCTCACTCTCCAATTGTTTTCGGAGGTAAGCAACACGAGCCTCATTCCTAGCCTGGTACAAAGTGGTAAGTGTATCCCAAGCATCCTTTGCTGTTCTGCAAGAGCGAATGTGAGGAATAATGGCACGTTTGACAGACAAAGCTATCAATGCATGTGCCTGGGCATCTCTGCCATCCCAACGAATCTGCTCTGCAGTAGGTGCAACAGAAACATCAGCACGAACAGGAATCTGCACAATATCACCTTCGACACCATCTTCATCAGCTCCAGCACCTCCAGCACCTGTATTTGTAGTATCTGTAGTCGCAGGTGTAACAAGACGTCTTTCAACACCCTGCACAATGTTCCACAGTCCTTTTGCAACCAGTACATGTTGCATCATATAAGCCCATAATGGGTAGTTGGTACCATCCAACTTATCCTCAACAGCCAACATACCGAATACATCACTGCTTTCAGCCATGGCCGGTGACTAAAATACCTTGATGCAGAAAATTGACTATATCTCAAAAAGTTGAACGGAACTGCCCAGACGAGTTCTGCTAGACCTGTAGCAGACTTCGAGACGCTTAAACTGGCGAACAGAAATTGGTATATACCTTTGGCACAAAAGGATGAAATAACCTGCACAAGCGCTGCGATAGTGCGTTCGGAGGTCGAAACGAGCTCAGATCGCGATTTCGGCACCACAAAGCGAAGTTGTTTTGATCTCGGTAACACCCTGAGTATGCTCACCAAATTTCATGCGAATCTGAGACTGCAAACGGAGGAGTGTCATCGGCACCCTAGAAGAAGCGACGACCTGCTCTGATACCAATTGTACGCGAACAGCACAAGGAAGAAGAAGCTTGGATACCAATTGACCTGCTCTGATACCATGTGGAAGCACGCAAACAACACAAGGAAGAAGAAGAAGCTTGGAGCACAAACACACAATACTGAATGTATTACTAGAGAATGTACTAAGATAAGTAGCCCATTAGGGCAATAGGCGTATATACAAGCCGGGGGAAAAAAACCTCCTAAAGAGGGAAAAAAGTGCCCCGGCGGTCCTAGAGTGTTCACACACATCACTACCTAAAATATATCAACAATTGTCCATCAACTTACTCAGCTCTTTCTAGCAATTGATTCTATCAGCTTGGTTGTTAGAAGCATACACACTAATAATGGTAAAATTAATAGGATCCTTGCACTTCAGGGCCACCCATTGATTAGTGCAACTATATATAACATCAGCAACACAGTGAGCAAGATTAGCAGCAATACCTATGGCAGCACCACCTTTTTTGTTGCTATGATTAGTATGGTACCAGCAGTGGTTACTGGAAACTATTTGGAGATTGGCCTGAAGATCAAAACCACCAACCTTCAATTCTTGAAGACAAATAATGTCAGGTAACAAATTAACATCCTTAATCCAACTGTTCACAATTTTACCTCTTACAGGGTCGGTGATCCCCTTGATATTTAGAGAAAGAAATTTAATAGAATTCATACCTTAACCAAAAAGAGGAGAGACCACTTTACTTTCTTAAATTCTTAAGAGGCTTAATGATCGACCCAGAAACCCTAACAACCTCTTTCCTTTTAGATTTGGGTTGTTTAGGAGAAGATCTGCTGTCCTCTATCCCCATTTCAACATCATCAATATCAATAGAGTTCTTTTGAAGGAGGAGAATTTGCTCATTATCCTGTTGAGTGAGCTGCCGAGAAAATTCATCAACTTCCTGGTTGATCTGCCCTGTACTTTTTTCTTCAGCAATGGTGGGGTTATTATGATGATATGTACCCTGATTACCTTTCATGTTTCTCCTGTTGCTCACATATGTCCACTCTCCCTCGTTCACCTGAGAGGAGGTGGAAGGGGAAACTTCATCTCCTTCCTGGATCCCTGTATCCTGCATGTCAGATTTGTCTTCTTCAACCTGGAAGGGATTAGACACATCTTCTAAGAGAACATCATACCTATTACTCCAGTTGTTAGAAACCTTTTTCTTCGCTTTGACATTGACCCTTTTACTGGTGCTAGGCTCCTGCTGCTTAACCTTACCTTTTTGCTCATCTTTTTTCTCCAAATTGTCCTTCTTAGTGTCAAGGAGAGGACAATCTTTTATTAAATGACCTTGTCTAAAATAGTTAAAACAAGCATTGGGGAGATTCCTGTATCTTACCTTCTGCTCGTAAAGTTTGCATCCATCAGAGTCCTTGAGCACTATAGAGGTTTTGACCTCTCTAGAGATGTCTACCTCAACAAGAATTTGGGGATCCCATTTAGGGTTAAGCCCATTCCTCGCTTTTTGTCCTAACACTTTTCCAGTCAGATTCCCTAAGTGCTGCACCCAGGGGTAGAATTCAACAGGGAGGTCAGGGAACTCCACCCACACAGGCACCTTGGTGGGTTTTGTCCCCTTGGGATTAAAACCAGGGTACCATCTGAACAATGATAGGGGAATGTTTCTGATCAACCATTTCCCTTTTGACATGATCTGCATCACACTTTTAGAGTCTTCAAAGAAAAAGAGGAAAAAACTATTCGGCAGACTGAACGTGCTTTAAATTTACTCCCCTATTAGTCCAACTACTTTTAATCCATCCTTTCAGCACATCTTGGGGCGGCCTAGGCCCATGACAAAGCCCAATCACTGCTCTTTCATACAACACATTGTGCCAACTATTTAGAGAATTCTTATCTATCACTAGAGTATTATCCTCTTCGTCATCTTGAACGAAATCTACATTAATCCCGTTAATCCCATCGTCCAGGCCCTCATTCACCTTCTGTTTGCCTTTTACGTCAGCAGTACTTGACGGACTACCCATGTAAGCTATATTATCATAAGTGGAGAAATCGTCTAATTTTGTTTGTTGAAGAGCTGCAGTGTAAGTCCCATCGTGTTTGCTTTGGTCATACTTATTTTGATTACTCACATCCGGTCTTTGTATGTCGCTACAAAGACCATCCATAGGCTGCAAAAAGTCAGGAATCTTACTTAAGGTATTGGAAACTACCCCATTGGTAGGCATGAAGACTGGGGGGCCAATAACACCAGCACTACTTCTAGTATTTCTCGGGGAGATAAAGCTCCAAGTATCTCCACTCCTATCCTTCAACGATTTCTCTAGCCTATCAATGGAGTTAGGGTTCTTACCTGAGAGACCATCTCGGTTATTTCCATGGGACAATCCATTTTGCAGAGCCTCATGCAATGTCATGCAAAATCTATCCAGAGCGCCACAGTCACACAGGAGCCCCCCACAACGCAGGGGCCGCGAGGGGAGCAAAGCCCCACTGCCGAGGAACCACAGAAACCTTAGAGCCTTACACCATACGAGCTAGGGTTACGCCATCGTCTTTGAAGATTAGACCACACAACGCCTTTCTCTCTCTCTAGTGCCTTATGTTCAGTTCTAATAGGTGATTGTTTCTCTTTTTTCTTTTGAGCGACTTCTTGTTTTTTAAGTAAAATGAATTAGTTTCGCTTGCAGTCTTCGACCCCTTTGGGGAAGTGGGGACTTTTGTCTTTTTATTTCATTTGATTGCTTAAATTAGTGCCGCTTATTGGTTTTCGCTCCGATTAGGGTGGTGTTTTTTTAAATCTTTGGTGTTTTTTTATTAAAAATCTGTTGGCATGGACCTCTATGTCGACCTTTGTCCCCTCGTTGGTCCTGAGCAATGTGGCTCCCCCTCAGTCTCATTGCCCTCTTGAGATTGATTTCATCCCTTCAGACATCATCCCTCCTATGGTCTTGTTGTGCAAGGAGTCTATGGCGGCAAAGCAAGAAGAATTGATGAAAACTTGTTTGATTGGTCAAGTTTTTGGGCCTCTAGAAAATGTGAGAATATGGCTGCGCAAGGAGTGGTTCCCGCGTGGATTAATTGTGTGCAAATGCCAATTCTTGCCAGCGAATCACCTGCTGCTAGTGTTTGAGAATGAGGAGATGGCCTTCCAAGCCCTGCAAGCTGGTTCCTGGCAAGTGGCCTGGTCCACATTATGTCTATTTAAGTGGACTCCAAACTTTGTTCCGAACAGGTCAAAGCCTCTTCGTTACCCAATATGGGTGGAGCTTCCTAATCTGCCGTATTTTTTGTATGGATTTCTTCGAGAAATCATTTCACCAATCGGTTGCCCGATGGCCTCAAGAGAGGATGTTGGGGGCGAATCTACGATGAAGCTCAATATTCTTTCAATGCATGATGGCATCCACAAATCTGTGTTGAAACAGACTTGAACCAAGTCCTTCCCTCGAAGATCTCCATAAATTATGGAGATGGTAAGATTTGGGTACAGGAGGTTTCGTACAAGAATTTGCCCAATGCGTGCTTCTGTTGCGGGCACCAAGGTCACACGGTCAAAGATTGCCCCTTGAAGCAACATACCAACAAAAACAAGCTTAAACCAGATGGGGCCGCGGATCCTTTCCCTCAAGTTGATACTTGGGATCATCCCCCTCCGAGGGAGGAAGAAGAGGGCACTTGTGTTGCAGAGACGGATTCAGAAGGATTCACCGAAGTAAGACATAGGAGGAAAGTTAGTCCTCGAAGATTAGCAGCAAGGAACGTTATGACCATTGCTTCTTCGAATAACATGTATTGTAACCTAGAAAAGGAGATTAATGAGGTCGACTTCCTAGGGGATAACCATTATGAAGAAGACTCTACTGATAATACACTTGGGTGCTATACCAACAAAGAAGAAAACCAGGACGGTTACACCACGAGTAAAGAGGAAGGCTTCACTACTAGCAACGAAGACAACCTAGACAGTGAAAGCTCCTTCCTTGGTCCTACTCTATCGGTATGCATGCCAAGCTTACCGCAACAAAAGTCAAAGCTTAAAGGGAAACAACCGTCAGGCATGCCTTGGAAGAGCCCCCTAAAGAGCAGGGATCATAAGTCAAGAAGTGGGGAGAAAAAAAGAAAGAAAAAAAGATCGGGTCCCTCCCCTCAAAGAGGGCATCCATCATTAATGAAAATCACATCGTTGAATGTTAGGGCTTTGTCTGACCCCTCAAGAGCGGCGATTATTGGTCAGTGGTTCAAAGACAAGTGTCTCAATCCCGACTTTATCTGCTTGCAAGGGATTAAAATCAACATAGAGGATCTCCAGAAAGAGCTTAAATGCATCTCCCCGTCCCACCTTTGGTTCTCCACTATGCACCCTAGGGGGGCGGGGGGCTCTGCGATTGGTATTAGTCACTTCTCGTCCGGCAGATTGACCTCGACTTGTGAAGATCAGAATCATTGTTGGATTGCTGCATCTTTCGGGTCCCCTAATCCACCTGTGGTCTCAATTTATGCCCCTAATGTAGTGGAAGATAGAATCGATACTTGGGCTTCCCTCGATTCCCTCTCACACAATGTTCTAATTTGTGGGGACTTCAACATGGTTGAGTTTCAAGAGGACCGATGGAATAACAAGGGGAAAATTATTGACGGTCAGGAGAAAGAGATATGGGATAAAATCAAGCTCCATCTTGACCTAGTTGAGGTGAAAGACATGAAGGGGTTCTCCTGGTCTAATCTCCAATTGGGGGGCTCTTTGAGGAAAGCAAGACTTGGTAGATGTTACAGCGACCAAAGCACCATCCTCTAGTGGGGTAGTCCTTTGGTTTCCCAACACATGGATCTGACTATCTCGGACCATTACCCAATTACTCTTTCTTTCAAAACGACTCCCAGGCTCCGGAAAGCCCCTTGGTTTCATGCTTGTCATACGTCGTTTTCCCTCCCCTCTGTCCACCAAGAAATTTTTGCAGTGTGGGTGGAGGCCTTTGCCTACTGTAATGAACCGGCTAAGTGCTGGAGAAGCGCAGTGGAAAGGACTCATCATATTTTGATCAGGACTCATAAGAACATAAGAGATATCCGGAAAAAAAGAAGAGAAACGGTTTACCGGAGGCTCTCACTGCTTGAAGAAGAAGTGAACAAAGGTAACTTGCAATGCCAGCAAGGTCTTGTGAAAATCAGGGGAAGACTTAAACTCGAGGAGGAGGTTCAAAGGAGAAATCTTCAAATATTCTTCAAAGACTGGTGGGCGGGGAAGGCCGACAAACCATCGAAAGAGATGTGTAACATCCTCAAAAGGAAACAAGCGAGGGAATCCATCCCCTTCTTGGTCAATAACAATGGGATCGAGTGTAACACGGAAGATGAGAACAAATCTATTATCACCGAGCACTTTACCCATCTCCTCGGGGTCTCGAATCCTCTTTCCCTACACAGGCGTGACTGCATGGCTACCATCTCAAGGGTAGCTCAATCTAGAATCCCACAGAACATGAATTCTCTAGCTAACATTTCCGAGAATGAAATTATCGAGGTAATTGATGCTCTTCCCAATGGAAAAAGTCCAGGTCCTGATGGCCTCACCAATGAGTTTTTCAAGTCATTCAAGCACGTGGTGGCCAACCCACTACGTCTGGTGTGGCAAGAGGCTCTCTCCTTTGGTACCCTTCCTAAGTGTCTTAATAATGACGTCATCAAGTTAATTCACAAAAGGGGAGATAAGAACAAAATTGAAAACTGGCGACCAATTACGATGCTCCAAATTGGATACAAGATAATTGCCAAAGTTATCGCCAACATAATCTCTTGTTTTATTTAAAGTCATGGCTTTGTGAGGACCAGAAAGGTTTTATCAAAGGTAGATCTATACTTGAAGCAATTATCGATATTTGGGAAGGCCTTGCATTCACTGAGGAGTCTGCACAAGATTTGGTTTTCATTAAGATCAACTTCGACAAAGCGTATGATAGATTGGAATGTGACTTTATTCTTCAATCACTAAAAGACCTCGGATGCAGTCAAAAGTTCACGAAGATGGTGTCCACTCTCCTCGGAAACGCTTCTACGTGAATAAATATTAACGGTAAGCTCTTTGAGCCCATACGTCTAAAACGATCTATGCAACAAGGATGCCCAGTGGCCCCACTACTCTTCGCTATCTCCTCGGATGGCCTCAGTCGCCTATTAAAGCATCACATGGATGCTAGCAATCTCAAAGGTCTTTCCCTACCTCTTGCTCACGGCCAAATGATTGCAAGACTCTTTGCCGATGACATGAATGCCCTTGTATATAATGATACGAACATCATTGAGGTTTTCTAGAGTTGCCTCGATACCTTTTGTGTGGCATCAGGTTCAAAAATCAACCATGCTAAAACTGCTTTCAGAGCAATCCGTGGTCCTCCACCCCAATTGTTGTTCGATCAAGGGTGTCAAGTTATCCCTAGAGGTCAAGTGTTCCGTCTCCTCGGTATTCCAATGGGCTTCGACATTTCAATGGACCAATGGTGGAACTGGGTGTTATCCAAACTAGATAGCAAATTAAGTCATTGGAAAGGTATGCAAGTTAACTTGGCAGGGCGTGCCATGGTTGTTAACACATTTATGCTTTCTACGATTATTTACTTTATCTCGTGTTGGAGACCTAAGGAGAAAGATTTGGCCAAAGTGGAAAGAATATGCAGAAACTTCCTATGGACTCAGGACCCTAACAAAGGAGGGATTCCCAAAATTAAATGGGAAACTTGCATGAACTCAAAAGATGTAGGGGGCTTGGGTATATTGGATATCGTTGGGTTGGCTGACAAGTTGGCGGCAAAGTGGTTTATCAAGGCTTGGAGCAATAGTGAGTCCTCTTGGGTGAAATTGATCTTTAGAAACATGAAAGACCTTACCTTAGTTGGCCATCCTAGCTGGAAGGACATAGGGATCCTCAGACTTTTGTTCTCCCCCCACCCGATGTCCCCTAAAGGCTCTAGCCTTGTGTGTTCCCTGTGGAAGAGTTGGAACAAGGCCAAAAAATTCATCAGAATCAGTGATGAGTGGAAGTGGGCGGCGGGAATAAGACAAAATGACTCTATATGGTTCCCGATCTCTGGCATTAGGGGGGTGGAGTCTTGGAACCTCCAAACTGCTAAGCGGCTATGGAACAAGGGGTCAAACAGTGTAAACATCTCTGGAAACAAGAGACTGGCCAGTGGATTAGGTTCGAAGACTTAGACCCGGGACTTAGAGTTACCCTCGAGGAATGGACTCTTCTTCAAGGCAGGTGTTTAGTGTGGGAACGCTCAACTACCCGCCTTCTCTACGGACAGGATCTTCCTTGCCTAGAGAGCCTCAAATGGAGAAATGGTAAGAAACTATGCAGAATCCCCAACTTCAAAGAGAACTTAGATGTTCATCACATCCTTAACAAGCGATGGTGCCTTTCCTGGACCAAACTTCGATGGGAACTAAAGTTCATGACTATTTGGCACCCCCTAATTGAGATAAAAAAGTCTGTTCTCATGTGGCAGATCTTGCATAAGGGTATTTGGTCGAATGCAAGGGCTAACAAAATCTGTGGTGTGCCTCCATGGTGCAAGCGCTGTCATCGATGCATCGAAGATCTAGCTCACCTTTTCTTCGATTGCCCCAAATCCCTTATCATCTGGCACCATGTGACGTGAATATTGAGACTTACGAAACAAATCAATTGGCAACAAGCACTGTTGGGCGAGGCGGTTGGCTGCTCATCTAGGCTGTGGAATGCCATGAGAGGTGAGACTCTTTGGAAGATTTGGAGCGAGAGATGTGTTGTCAATTTTGGAAAAATTCCAAAGGATTGGTCGATTGAAAAATCCTTGTTTCTTTTAGGTAAAAGAATCTCCCGAGATAAGAGATCTCCACCTTTCAAACATCACTGTATTTATCTCCTCAAAAATAACAAGTTGAAACCCAAATGGGTCCCACATGAGGGAGACGACAAATTTTTCCGCCTCATTTGTAATGCCCTCTAGCTTGCCGTTCTCGTCCCCTGCATTATGGGATTTGGGGGTCCCATGGGCACTAGTCCCATTCATTTGTAACTTTTCTTTATTTTAATTAAAGTCCAGGAGATTAGGCTAAGGCCGAACTTCCTTTTATTAAAAAAAAAGAAAAGCAAAATTTTTTCTTCTTTTTAATAAAACAAGAATTTTTTTAATAATTAATTAAAAGGGAAGGAATTACAAGCAACCATCAGCTCGGAGCAAAAAAGCACAACCCGTCCTAGGCCGTTGTCTGGGTGGTTGGGCCGCTCGCCTCTTGAGGCGAGGGTGAAGGTTCAACCCCCGTCGACAACATGTAAGGGACATGTATAACATAGAAAGTTGTATCTTGTGGCTGATGTGCCACTGTTGATCTTGCCTCGCAGTAGTTGTGACCGTAGTTTAACCTAGCTATGTAAACCCCTCTTCCTTTGGGATAAGGAGGGTCCTATGGGTACTATGTCCTTCCTTGTAAAGTTGCAATTTTAAAATTAAAGCTTAGAGGAGTAAGCCTCGGACGAACCTCCATTAAATAAAAAAAGCACAAGGCAAGGTCAATCATTTATCCATACAAATTATTTGCAATAACTCTTCAAGTATGACAAGGGCCCGATCTAATGACGTCAAACATGCTCTGGTTGCTTTCAAGAGCATCAAACATCCACTCCATGCAATAATTCCTAAGACTTTGATGTTTCTTTTTCATTTCTGAACAAAGCATTGTTTCCGTTGAGCCGTATGAACCCCAGAGTAGCATAGCAGACCTTCAAAGTTGCCACATAAGAGGATCAAGGTGGGAGCATCCACCAAGGAGCATTTCCTTGAAAGAGTCCAATCATTTGCATGAAGAGTCTTGCGCTTCTGAGAATATTCTAAAACGACTTAGAAGCCTAGAAATTAATAAGAAGGTGCTCTAGATCTTCAATTTTTTCAAGACTGTTAAGGTGCTCTAGGTCCCAGGCCGTTAAGGCAACTGGTTGGGCCTCTCGCCGTTTGAGGCAGGGGTGAGGGTTCAATCCCTGCTGGCCACATGTAAGGGACATGTATAATCTGGAATGATGAAGCATATGGCTGATGTGCCATCGTTTGACTAGCCTTGCGGTAGTTGTGACCGCCATTCGTCCCAGTCTTGTAAACCCCTGTTCTTGTGGGATAAGGGGGTCCCATGGGTACTATGCCCTTCCTTGTACAGTTGCAATTTCAAAGTTAAAGCCCGAGGTAGTAAGCCTCGGCCGAACCTCCATTAAAAAAATAAATAAATTCAAGACTGTGGAACTTTCCATCACCAATCTTGAGATTTAAGGCCTTTTTGCCCTATTTAACGAAACTCTCCATAGAACTAGCTACTCAATAAATGATTGTTTAAAGTTGATGGGAAAAAAGGAGGCACACATGAACCTATATTTCCACTACAAGCTGGACCATCTCAATTACCATTTCTTCTTTAATAAAAAAATCGAATAGAAGTTCATCAACAACCTTTTGTCTGAGACTTTAATTAATAGAAAGAAACATTGTACAAGTGAACAAGGCTAGCACATATGGGACCCCCTGAATCCCATAAAGCAAGGGGAGCATATAATTTCCTAGAGAACATTACAAAGAAGGTTGATTACCCTTTAGTTCCCCTCATGTGGGACCCACTTGCTTTTAATCTTGTTTCTCTCGAGGAAAAACACTCTATAATGTCTTAAAGGTGGGGGCTTCTTACAACTCAAAATTCTTTTTCCCAAAAGGAAAAAATATTTTTTCAATCAACCATTCTTTAAGAGGGCTACCAAAGTTGGAAGCACACCTCTCTTTCCATATCTTATAGAGGGTCTCGCCTCTTATATAATTCCACATTGCTGAGGAATAACATATCGCTTCACCCAATAATGCTTGGTTGGAGTTGATTTGTCCCTACAGCAACATGATTCTCCTAAGGGCCTGCTAGACCAACATTGACTTCGGGCATGAAAAGAAGATTAGGTGCTCCAAGTCCTCATTGCGATGAAAGCACCATTTACACCATAGGTGGGCTTTGAAAATTTTGTTAGCCTTTATATTGGTCAAAAGTCCTTGGTGGAGGACTTGCCACATAAGAACTTATTTTTTAATCTCAATGAGGGGATACCAAAGTGACTAGAACTTAAAATCCCACCTAAAATGCAACCAATCCAGGCTTCATCTCCTATTAAGTGTGACATGAGGCTTGATATTCTTCTTGAATCTCAGAATTTTATCAAAATTGTTGCCGTTGTGCCATCTAAGACCCTCAAGATGAGGGGAGTCATACCCAATAAGGAGGCGAGTCCTTGAGCACTCCCAACATTGAATATGCTCCACGATAGGGACCATTCTTCATAGTCCATTCTCCTAGTCAATTCAATGTCCACAAATCTAATCCATTGTCATGTTTCTTGATTCCATATGCGCTTCCACAAATGGAAGCCTTTGTTCCAAAGATTCCTAGATTTTTGGAAGTTCTAAGACTCAACATGTCTGATGCCCTTGATAGGAAGCTAGATCAAATCATTTTGTCTAATATCAGCTGTCCATCTCTAATCTTCATTGAACTTGACAAACTATTTTACCTTGTTCCAAGTCTGACTCAAAGAGCGAACTAAGATCAAGCCTCTACGAGTCACCCGAAAGGGTGAAAACAAAAGAGTGAGAAGATCAAGAGCATTCCACTCTGGAAGGCCCATAAGGCTTAGGAATCTCTAGTTTCTAAAAATCATTTTGACTCAAGAGATGTCCCTATTGCTCCACGCTTTAATTAACCATTTGGCCTCTAATGTATTAACCATTCCTTCAAGGTTTAGAATGCCCAAACCAGCCTCATTGTTTTGGCTCATGGGTATCCCACTGAATTTTTAGGACACCATTTTGGCTCATGAAGGTAGCCCACTCAATTTTTAGGAAACCCCTTTTGTTGGGGTCACCCATTTAGAGAAAGTTTTTGCAAATTTTTAATTGGACAATCTCTTGGTCCTTTGGTCGCGAGCAAGAGTGAAAGTAAATACTTGAAGAAAGAAGGATCATCTTAACCACCATAGCTCGCGCTGCTAGGTTGATCTAGATAACTTTCTTGTATGCCAACTTATTATCAAGCTTAGAAAGAGCCCAGTTCCACCCTTGAACGATCAAAACATCGAATACCAGCGGAATACCTAAGAGGTGAAAGATTCCTCCCCTTGGCATTAATTGATAACCATGACCAACGAGAAGTTGATTGTGGATTTTCGCCAACGGACTTGAAAAGAACTTTAGACTCGTTTATTTTGGAGCATGATGCCTCACAAAATGTATTTAGGAATAACCAAAAGGTGTCAATGTTGGCCGGATTGTTATGCACAAAACCAAAAGACAAGAAATTCGATTAGCAATAGGCTCACCAAGGATCTTGTAACAAGTTTCTAACATCAAAAGTGGATGCCAATTTTCAATCATATTTCTGCTGCCTCTTTTGTGAATAAGCTTGATAACGCCTTCATTGAGACATTTGGGTAGTGCACCAAAAGATAGGGCCTCTTCCCACACAATAGGTAATGAACTAGTCACCATGTGCTTGAAGGTCTTGAAAAACCCATTGGTGGGGCCATCAAGCCCCACGATTTTGCAACAATCAAGTGAATAAATAACTTCAAGAATCTCACCATCTAAAATGGGAGATTCAAGAAGAGGCTTCATATTGTGGGGATTTTTTTTTATTTTGACTCTAGAGATGGTCGGCATGCAATCCCGCCTATGAAGAGAAAGAGGCGTGGAAACCCCCAAAAGTTGGGCAAAGTGATTGACAATCAACATACTATTTTCATAATCCATCTTGTACTCACCCCTATTGATTCCAATCCTGAAAGGGATCACTTGCTTGGATTACTTCTTATTAAGGAGGTCGCACATCTCTTTATTAGGTTTGTATACCCTTCCCACCCACAAATACTCAAAGTATACGTATAGATTCTTTCTTTGAGTTTCTTCTTCATATCTCAACATGCTTCTGATTTTCTGGAGCTCTGTCTAGTATTGAGAGTGGCTTTTGTTTACTTCTTCCTCAGGATACCTAAGCCTTCAATAAAGATGTTCCCTTCTAGCTCGACAAATGTTTCAAAGATTCTTCTGACTAAGATGTGTTGAATCCTCATGGTTGCCATCCTCCAACACCTAGCCAACAAGGAGCGGATGGCAAAGACCGAGATCTAGGTAGCACTAATTTCTTACTAGACCAAGGGGAATGAGAAGGTTGTCAAAATGGCATGAAACAAAGGGGGTCTCTTGAGATTGATTACTGGCTTGAAAGTAAGCACAATTTGTTAGTGATTAGAGACAAAAGGTTGACACATTCGGAGTGGGAAGGGTTCCCCCACTTATTGATGATACTTTGCGTAATATAGCTCATATCAAGTCTAGCTTTTTGCAAGTCAACTCTAAGCTTGAGGTCAACCAAGAGAAATCAGCCTCGTGTTTGATCTCCACCAGAGTGAGATGGCACTTGAATTATTCCCATGCATCCTTCTCATCACCATCAATCACCCATCCTCTATTTCCTCCATTGTCATAAAGATCCTCCATGATATTAAATTCCCCACAAAGAATGACATTCAGGAGAGAGATTCCAACAATTGCTAAGTGGAAATTCTTTCCAAATTGATATAAGGAGCATACACAGAGACTATGGTGAACTATAGAGGATCCCCAAAGGAAGAGCCAATCCACCAATGGTTCTGATCCACTAGGGTATCCACGAGTCTAGCATACCGACTTCTATTATTTCTAATATTTGAGTCGTTGTTTCCCTTAGGGTGTGTGGTGGAGAGCCACACATGGGAAAAAGGAATACATTTTAGTCTCTTTTGAATGTCCATCCTGTCAATTTTGATCTCTTGAAGAGAGATGAAACCTAGGTTCAAGCTTTTATCATGGATCCACTAGCCACTAATGGCTGCTGTTGAGGGGTCAGAAGAAAATCATTATCATTTATGGAAGTTAAGATCTTTGCAAGGAGGGTCCTTATTCCTCTTGTTCTTGTTTTTCTCATCATCTTTCTTCTTAGAGGTGGAGGGGTGCTGAAATACGAGTTTACCCTTAATGGGACTCTTCCATCATATGCTAGTTGCCTGTTTTCCTTTGTGAGAAGTATTCTCCGTAAATGAGTCTAGTATCCTTTTGTGAATTGTGGATCCAATGCTCGAGCTTTCATTGTCCTACTTATCATCATTGTTAGTGGTGAATCCATCCTCTTTGCTAGTGGTGTATCCTTCTTGGTTGTTTTCCTTGCAAATGGAATCCTCTAGAGTTTTCCCATCATTACCATAGTTATAATGATTCATCCCCCTTGTGTAACCCAAGTGATCGACCTCCTTCTCCAAGTTGCAAAAAAAATTTGTTTCCTGAGCCGTGTGAGAGTGACTCTTCTCAATGATACCCTTCTCTTTCTCTCTTGTTCTCACTTCCATGAATCCTTTTGGGTTCATCTCCTTGACTTGTGCTTGCTTCCCTTTCTGAGCATCTAGTAGATGAACTTTCAACATGATCTGGACCACTTACACTTCCTTGTTCCCCACTACATTAGATTTTTTTGAATTTGGCTTCTTCTTAATGGATTTTTGTCTCAAATGACATTCTTTTATTCTATGGCCCTGCAATCCACAGTTAATTCAAGCATTTAGAAAGTTCTTGTATATAATATTTTGCTCAATGTTTCTCTCTTCTCCAATGTCTATCGAAATTTTGGAGGGAAGATCATTGTTTAGATATGTGGGTGCCATCTTGTGTCAAATAAGCATTTTTCACCTTCATAGATGCAACCCCTGAGATTTTTTCTCAAGTCTAGAGGCCTACGGATGGGTGACACAATTTTCCTTATGAATTCTTATAGGAAAAAGAGTTGGTTTGGGAGCTCAATCATGAGTGAATAACATAGGAGCTTTGAACTATTTAGAACAAACATAGGAAACAATTTAAAAATGCACAAGGTAGTTCTCCATACTTGCAGGGTGCCAATCTGCAAATCTTGAAAGGCCACATCATCATTTACAAAAACTAAGAGCACATGATTAGCTAGTAAGAACTGATACTTGCTGATAATCAAGTGTCCCTGAAATCACTCCTTATCAAACCATTGTTGTACGCACTCAAGATAGGGGTTATGACCCAACAATTGATCGATCAGACACATTCTCTTTAGCTCTTCGTGCTTTGCTAAAATATCCTCCCTTTGAAGGGAGAGGACTATGGGCTTAACTTCAAAAAGGTCTAAAGAGGCACCTAAGGTTTTATCCCCGATGGTAGACCCACATTACTCACCACCAATGAGTGGGAGATCTTGATCATGAAAAGCGAAGTGTTTGATAAACAAAGAAATCATAATCCAAACAAGTGAGCCTCTCTAAATCATCTTTGAAAGTTGACTATGTCTCATAAAGAGAGATATATAGATATGTCTCAATGAGAAACTTACAATAGACTTGCTATTTGGTAGATTTATCCTTAAGAGGCAAGTTAAGCAAGACGTTTTTGTTTATTCTAAAGAATAGGCTTAAAAGGATACTTTTCTTGAACACATATTTTTTATGTTACTTTGGACACCGAGTGTGGAAGTTTGAGGTCTGCGGAGGCACGCCAACAACACAAGGAAGAAGAAGAAACTTGGAGAACAACACACAATACCAAATGTGTTACCAAGATAATGTACAAAGAGAACTAACCCATTAGGGCTATAGGTGTATATACAAGTCGAGGAAAAAAACTCCTAAAGAGGGGAAAAAGTGCCCCAATGGTCCTCGTGTGCTCACACACATCACTACCTGAACATATCAACAAATTCCCCCTAGGAGTGATGCAATGAACATGGATTTGGCACTCATGTATAAGGAAGTGCCAAGCTATGTGGAATCAATCCACAAAAGGAAGCAAGCCCAAATATTTGTGGAAAGCTTCAATTTTCTCCCTAGGTAGAGCCTTTATGAAAAG
Organism: Ceratopteris richardii; assembly: GCA_020310875.1. Classification (NCBI taxonomy): domain Eukaryota; kingdom Viridiplantae; phylum Streptophyta; class Polypodiopsida; order Polypodiales; family Pteridaceae; genus Ceratopteris; species Ceratopteris richardii. The sequence continues at coordinate 79,947,763 of CM035420.1, read as the reverse complement.
GTCTGCAATGTTCTTGTGTGCTACCACATATGCCAAACTGATATCTCCAATAGAGAACCTCTCCCTGACATAATGATAATACACCTCAATGTGCTTAGTACGAGCATTGATTACAAGGTTCCTCACAACTGCCAATGCACTGTGATTGTTAGTGAAGATGATGGTGGAAGAAGATTCCAACACCCAGTTTAGCCATAAGGCATTTGAGCAACACACACTGAATAGTCATTGTGAAAGCTACCCAATACTCAGTGTCACAACTAGAAGTGGCCACTGTAGCCTGCTTCTTGCTCAACCAAGCTATGCATTAGCTACCAAGAATGAAGCAAAATCCAATGGTCAACACACAAGTGTCATAACAGCGAGCCTAGTCAGAGTTAGAAAAATGATTTAGATCTCGTGGTAGTGATCCCCCTTTGGGATAAAACAGTCCACGTATCTAGGTACCACTCAAGTAGCAAAAGATGGGCTTAACTTTCTAGCCATTCTTGACACTTGGGCAATGCATAAACGTGCTCATCCATGAGATAACAACTAAATATTTGGCTCAGTAATGCATAAGTAAATCAAGCATCCAAAGTCGTGTTGTAAGGGCTCTTTCATGTATTTTTTTGGAGTTTGTTGTGAATGATTGCGCCTAGGTAGGATTCTACATGAATCCTCACATTATTTTTTTCTTTGATGTCTCTTTCAATAGTGCACTTAAATCAGCCACATATGCCAAAGGTTAGGTTCTAATGTTATAATCTTTCATTCGCTGCATGACTTTGTGTTGAATCTATTCTTTGCATATTTGGTTGGGTGATCATCACGATAATACAGTAAGCATGTTTGTTATATGTTTGGTATTCAATTGAGCTTGAGAAAGAGAGAGCCATTGGGTGCACTTATGTGGAGAATGAGTTCTCCTATGCGCAATGGAAATGTGTACCTTTTATGTCCAGCACTTGGACAAACAGCTGCACCTTAGATAGCTTGCTGCTCTCAATACGAAACTCAAATGGACATGAGCCTTTATTCAATCAAAGTAGACAAAGAGAGATTTCTAACAAGATATAAATAACTTAATTTTGAAAAGTTGTGGTTAAGAAACACAACTGACAAAGATGAACTACCTGTCCACACACGTATGCTGAAGAGCTGAACTTCACTCTCGGACTGATAACTCTCTGAATATATATCCTTTGAAAAAGATATTTGGTATAGAGAAAGTAGAGATAATTAGCTTTCCAACAAGCCAAAGAAACAAGAAATTTGGATGGGTTTTGGTCAGGGAACTCAACTGACCAAGATAGACCACTGCACACATAAGTACACTATAAAACGGGACTTCACTCTCAGATAGATATCGCAAAGAATATAAATCTTTTGAATGAGATATTTGGGACACTGCAAGTAGATTCCACGAACTTTCCAACAAGACAAAAATCAAGCAATTTGGATATGTGTTGGTTGGGAAACTTAACCGACCAAAATAGACTGCCTATTTACATAGGTATACTAAAACTTTGGACTTCACTCTTTCACTGATATCTCACAAAATAGTTAAGCTTTGAAGGAGACCTTTGGTATGCACACATAATAAGCTTTCCAATGAATGTTTAAACACACAAAATTGTTACATATACACTGAGATATGAGCTCCACAACAAAGTTGCATACAAACTGACGTGCGGTGGGAAGGAGTCTAAGGGAGGACAAAATTACAAAATGACTAGATCCAACTACTCGGAGCTCTTGCCTCTTTCTCTCGTTGTTTTGAATGTTCTCTCAATTCACTTTTATAACCAATGAGCATGTGAAGAAGTTTGTGCCTCCTTCTTAACTCACCACTTTCCCCACTACATGCCACTAACTACAAGGCAAGATATTGTATCTCTTACTCATCATGAATTTTGACTAGACTTTTTCTTTTATTATGTTTTCCTTTTTTTTCTCTAATTTTTCTTTATCTTTATATTTGGTAAATTTATCCAAGCGTGGCTCATATGAAAATGAGCTTGTACATTTATCTTTAACACTCCCCCCAAGCTCATTTGGGAGGTATCTTCATCCATATCCTGCAAATTTATCACATCCTTAAAGCCTTTGAGCTTAGAAGCATCCAAGAACTTTGTAAACATATCTGCAACCTGCTCTTTGGTTCTGATGAACTTCATCTCCGCATCTTTTCTCAATACCTTCTCCCTTACATAATGGTAGTGGACCTCTATGTGCTTGCTCCTTGAATGAAACATAGGATTGCTTGTGAAGTAAATACTTGACATGTTATCACCGTATATAGGGATGGTTCCAACTTGCACTCCAAGATCAGCCAAAAGCTTCTTAATCCACATTGCTTCACATGTGGAAAAAGCTAATCCTCTATATTCAACCTCCATGGATGAAACTGCAACAGTAGGTTGTTTCTTTGAGCTCCATATGATAGGTTTGCTTCCTATGATGAACATATAACCTGAGGTTGATCTCCTATCTTCCTTTGAACCTGCCGAATCAACATCACTAAAGCCTTTGACCTATGGTTCTTCATCAAACTTGCAAAGCATGATTAACTGTATGATTTATGTATCTCAACACTCTCTTAGCTGAATTTAAGTGTTCACTTGTCGGGGCTTGCATAAATTGAGAAAGTACACCAACAACATAAGATAAATTTGGTCTTGTAGTGTTTGCATAGATCAATGATCCTACAATGCTTCTGTATGTCTTTACATCTTCCAATGGTTCTCCATCATTTGAACAAATCTTTGTATTTGTGTCCATGGGTTGAGTGAGTGGTTTGCATTCACTCATTCCAAATTTGAGAAGAACATCCAACAAGTACTTCCTTTGCATCAAGTATATGCCACTCTTTCCATAAACAACTTCAATTCCTAAAAAATATTTCAGCTCTCCAAGATTTGAAATTTTAAACTCCTTACCAAGCTTCCTTTTGATATCTTTGATCCCTGTAACATAATTTCCTATTATGATGAGATCATCGACGTATATGAAAATATATACCTCTCTATTTTCTTTCTTCTTCATGTACAATGAAGGATTTTCACTACTTGGGTTGTATCCACACGTAGTTAGATACTCTACCAGTCTCTCATTCCATGCTCTTGGTGCTTGCTTCAAGCCATAAAGTGCCTTTTTCAACCTGCAAACAAAGTGTGGATGGTTTCCATTTTCAAATCCAACTGGCTGACTCATGTATACCTCTTCTTGTAGTTCTCCATTAAGAAAAGCATTTTTGATGTTGACTTGATATAGTGGCCATCTCCATGAAGCACCAATTGCTATTAATGTTTTGATAGTTCCCATCTTTGCAATAGGGCTAAAAACTTCATCATAATCTATGCCTTGTGTTTGTTTAAATCCTTTGGCAACTAATCTAGCTTTATATCTAGCTAATGAACCATCAGCATTCCTCTTTACTTTAAACACCCATTTGTTTGGAACAATCTTCATACCTTCTTTCTTTGGAACTAGCTCCCATGTGTGATTATCTTTGAGAGCTTTGATCTCCTCTTTTATAGCTTGCTTCCATTCCTTTTGTGTGCAAGCTTCTTCATATATCTTAGGCTCTTTGTCTTTGATAACCTGCATCATGTATGCAAAATATGTCACCATAAAACTATCATAACTCAACCTTTGAGTTGGATACCTTGTCCTTGAAGATCTTCTTTCATTGCCTTTAGAAAGTTGCTTCTTTAACCTATTTAGCTTTACCATTGGATTGATTACCTCTTCATATTCTTCTTCACTTGCATCTATCTCACTATTTGGAGTAACACTTGCTTCTTCGGCTCTACTATGAGCTGAATTTGGAGACAAAGAATGACTCCCCCTCCATGTTGAGCATTCTTCATTTGATGTAGATGGCCCTGGACCTGAAAGCTTTGTGCTTGATTGTTGAACTTCTCTTTGATTTTTTCCTGCATATTCATCACAATCTTCTTCAAGAATCTTTTACTTTCCTTTATCTTCATACCATGGTCTTAGTTCATCAAAGACCACATCTTGTGAGATTCTGAATTCCTTTGTTTTGAGGTTGTAACCCTTGTATCCTTTTTGCTCCATCAAGTAGATGATGAAAATGCATTTTTCTGACCTTGGTTTCATCTTTGTTCTAACTTCTTGTGGAATGTGAACAAAGAAAGCACATCCAAACACTTTGCGGTGTGTAAGGTCAGGTTTCTTATCGGAATATACCTCCTCTGGAGTCAAGTGATGTATTCTCGATGTTGTGCACCTATTCATCAAGTAAATGGCGGTTGTGGTAGCTTCAACCCAATAGTACAATGGTACCTTCATCTCGTTGAGCATGCATCTTTCAATTTCAGCAATTTGCCTATTTTTCCTCTCAGCTACTCCATTTTTTTGTGGTGTATACCTACAAGTGAATTGCTTTTTGATCCCATTCTCTTGTAGAAAATCTGAAAATTCTTTGGAGAAGTATTCTCCTCCACCATTGGACCTTAAGCTTTTAATAGACCTTCCTGTTTCTTTTTCAACTTCAACTTTGAATCTTTTGAATATAGAAAACACCTCTAATTTTTGCTTCATACAAAACAACCATACCTTTCTTGAGTGATCATCAATGAAGGTGATAAAAAATCTATTACGAGCCATTGATGCCTCTTGGGTTGGTCCCCATACATCCGTATGTATCAAGTCCAAGACATTTGGGGCCACATAATTGCTCCTCTTGAATGGCTCCCTCATTTGCTTTCCTAGTTGACAAGCTTCACATAGCTCATGTAGTCCAATGCTATTAAATTTTGGAAGACCTCTTACCACTTCATGTTTGCTCACGTCCTTCAACTTTGGAATGTTCATGTGTCCTATTCTTTTGTGCCATAAGTCCAACTCTCAAATCTTCTTGTTCCCACATTGAATGTACATGACCTTTCCATGTGGATGTTGGACGTCCAAAGTGAATATCCTTCCTTCTCTTCTACCTCGAGCAATGACCTTTAAGCCTTCCTTTGGATTCTTTATGAAGCACCCATTCGCATTGAATATGACATGATAACCCTTCTCTACCATTTGTCTTACTGAAATCAAGTTCTTTGAAATTGTAGGAACATGAAGAACATTAGATAGTACCTTTGCTCTACTTGTATCTCCAAGCCTTATATCTCCAATATGTTCAATCATGTGTTGAGTATCATCACCTGTTTCAACACATCCTTTTCCACTTGGTACCTGTAGATTAGTGAACAAACTTTCTTGGCATGACATATGGTTACTACAACCTGAATCAATGTACCATTTTTTTCATCTTCACAAGAGCTTCTATACTCATGTCTCATTGCAAGTAGTGTGTCCTTGCCTCCTTCACTTGAAGTGCTTGCATAGTTGCTTTGGTTCCTTTGATTGCCTCCATTTGATCTTCCATTCTTCAACCAACAATCACTAGCATAGTGTCCTACTTTACCACAATGATAGCATGTTATACCTTTATAAGAATTGTAGGAGCCTCGGCCTCTTCCTCTACTTCTAGCTCGGCCTCTTCCTTGTGTGTTGGCATTTGATGCATCCTTGTTGTCTTCCGAATTGTTTTGATTGTAATTGGAGTTGTTGTGACCTATTCCTTTTCCTCTTGGGCCAACTCTTGAGTTCCTTCCTTTACCTCGACCTGCATATAACATTTGGTTGGTTGTCCTTTCCTTTGGGACCACCAAAGCTAAGCTCTTCTATGACAAGATGAGGGATTAGTTGTTCAAAACCTGAACATGCATCTTTCAAGTTAATGGAAGTTATAAAAGGCTTCCATCTTTCATCTTCTCTCAATCCATTGAGAGTATAACACACAAGATCTTCGTCTTCAACTGTTGTGCCAATAGAAGCTAAAGTATCGCTTAGCTCCTTAATCTTCAAAGTATATTCAACTATGGATTGGCTCAAACTTTTCTTGATTGTGTTCAACTCATTCTTGAGTTGGAGTTTCCTAGCTTTGGTGTTTGTTGAATACATCCTTTCAAGAGCTTCCCACACATCCTTAGCTTTCTCTAGATGTTGAATATGCCCTACCATGGCATTAGTAATGACCTGCAAAATGAGGAACATGACTCTCCTATTCCTCTCTTCCCATTCTTTTTATTGCCTCCTTTGGACTTCGGTGGCCATAGCTTGATTGATTTGAGGTTGAGCATCATCACCACTCACAATAACCCATAAGCCTTTGCCCATTAGGTAGTTGGTCCTTCTAAACTTCCACACAGGATACTTATCCTTATCCAACTTCTCTACTTGTTGACCCAAGTCAGCTATTGAAGAGTATCAAAGACTTTGAGAGTTACCTCAAATGGTTATATTGTCCTTTGCTCTTGTGTTTGTGAAGATCCTCCTTGTTTTATAGCTCCTCTTTTGCTTTGCTTTATCTCCAGATCTATTGATGAAGCTTCAGCACCAAGTTTGCTTTGGTGCCAACTGTGGAGAATGAGTTCTCCTATGCACAATGGAAATGTGTAGTGAAACCTTGTAGGTCCAGCACTTGGACAAACAACTACACCTTGGATAGTTTGTTGCTCTCAATACAAAAATCAAATGGACTTGAGCCTTTATTCAATCAAAGTAGACAAAGAGAGATTTCTAACAAGCTATTAACAAACACAACTGACAAAGATGAACTACCTGTCCACGTAGGTATGCACAAGAACTGAACTTCACTCTCGGACTAATAACTCTCTGATTATATATCCTTTGAGAAAGATATTTGGTACAGAGAAAGTAGACATAAATAGCTTTCTAACAAGCCAAAAAAACAAGTAATTTGGATGAGTTTTGCTCAAGGAACGCAACTGACCAAGATAGACCACATGCACACATAAGTACACTATAAAACTAGACTTCACTCTCGAATAGATATCGCAGAGAATATAAATCTTCTGAATGAGATATTTGGGATAGTGCAAGTAGATGCCAACAACTTTCCAAGAAGTAAAAAAAAAAGCAATTTGGATATGTTTGGGTTGGGAAACTTAATCGAGCAAAATAGACTACCTATTTACACAGGTATACTGAAAAATTGGACTTCACTCTTTCATTGATATCTCACAGAATAGGTAAGCTTTGAAGGAGAAATTTGATATCAGAAAGTATACAAGATAAGCTTTCCAATGAATGTTTAAACACACAAAATGGTTACATATACACTGAGATATGAGCTCCACAACAGAGTTGTGTACAAATTGACTTGCGGCTGGAAGGAGTCTAAGGGAGGACAAAATGACAAAATGACTAGATCCGATTACTGGGAGCTCTTGCCTCTTTCTCTCCTTGTTTTGAATGTGCTCCCACTTTAATTTTATAACCATTGAGCATGTGAAGAAGTTTGTGCCTCTTTCTTAACTCAGCATTTTCCCCACTACATGCCACTAACTACAAGGCAAGATATTATATCTCTTACTCATCATGAATTTTGACTAGACTTTTCTTTTATTATTTTTTCCTTTTTTTCCTCTAATTTTTCTTTATATTTATATTTGGAAAATTGATCCAAGCATGAATCATATGAAAATGAGCTTGTACATTCAACAACTTATGTGTAAGAGAGAGAGAGAGAGAATGTTTGCTCTTTTGTGTCTTGCAGTGTGTGTGTCTAGGCTATTGGAATGTGTTTTTGCATCTAATGACATGAAAGATTCCACACCATGTGCATGTGAAGCATGTGGTTTTATGTTGTTATATCATGTAGCATGTAAGAAGGATAAATGCAAGAGAATATGAAGAGGTTCCTCTTTCTTGTTCTCATCGATTTGGACTCTCTAGATTCCTTGAAGTATGGATACTACTTTGTTTTGTAGTACAACTATTTAGTAATTTCACTCACCTATTGGCATGCTATTTGATACCATTCTTTCAAGTGAAAATGCATTACATGTGTGCATATGCGTGTGTGGTTGTTCTGTGTCCATCGTGGCTCGAACATGCATGCATGTGCAAATATGCATATATGGGTGTGTGCATGTGTACATGTGTGCAATGTGCATGTATGTGTGTGTGCATCTATGTGCATGTGTATGTGTATGCATGTATGTGTGTGAATGGGTGACATGTATATGTTGTGCATGTGTCATGCTTGATGTGCATCCAAGATTGTGTGTGCAATGTGCATGTATGTGTGTGTGTGCAGATATGCATATATGAATGTGTGCATGTGCATGTGCACAATTTGCATGTCCATGTGTGCGTGTGCACGTGCAATGTGCATGTATTTGATGTACGTGTGCATCTATGTGCATATATGTGGAGAGTGTGCAAACAAGGATGGCTATTTAAATTAGATTTTCTAACATTTTCTAGGGGTTTTATGGTTTCATATAAGTATGGGTCTTCTAAGGTTTTCTACTATTTTGTAAGAATAGAATTAGGAGCTTAGAAGAAGTTAAGAATATTTAAGATTTTATAAATCAAGGTCTTTTGAAATTTTCATGGTTTTAATATTATTTTAAGGCTTTTTGAAATTATTAGAATTTTGGAAGATTTTTCTACAAATCTCAAAATATTTTAGGATTTCTATAGGTTCTTAAGGATTTTTTTGTTTCTTGTTCAAACTTTTCCACCTATTAAGTGCACTCTTTTTTGGTGTCTTCACATTCTTCTTAGCCAATCTTGACAAGAATAGCTACACTTCTTCCAACACAAAAAAATATGGAAGAGGAGAGAACAATGGTGCATGGCACAAACATATACTACCTTGTGTCCATGCTATGAGTTTTTGGGAAAAGAAGCATAACAAGGATGCAAACTAGATGGTGAGGGCTCTCCAATTCTATATTTACTCTCAGATACACCTCAATCACATGAATCGTATTCATGTACACGTTGGTTATTGTGTACGGAGGTACTGCTACCATTCTTTTAAACTTTCCTCTGGAACTCTGAAGACATATGCACATGCGACATCCTCCTCCGACTGTACTACTAGATCACATACATTCTGACTCTTGCCCATATGTATCTAGAAATGCTGGAAGCAATAGGTTGAGGAAGGTAGCACCACAATATCTTTTTGGACTTTGTAGAGTTGTTTTAGTAGCCAAGATATGAAGCAATAGGGATTAGTTGGAGCAAGCAAGCTTTTTCTTTGGTAAGATGGAGTGAGCAGATGACAAGTCTATCTACTATGAACACATGTATCTATAAAGAAGCAATGTTCATGCTTCAAATCCTTTTTTTTTGAAGAAGAATTCATGGTTTGGTTGACACAATGATCCTTGAGAAAATCCATGGACTTTGAAGATGGCTGGGGAATGGTAGCAGATAGGCTACTTTGAAGTGGAATGCTACTATATTAAGAACAACTAAGAGGATGCCAAAAGGAAGGAAGGAGGATCAATGCAAGAGAAGAAGTACAACCATTATAGAGGGCAACCATCAGTACTCTTGCTCTCAAGATTTGTGGGAAAGAGGGTTGGAGATTTTGGGGGCTGACCTCTTTTGGCTACTGAGATGACCTGTTATATATTGTATACACTATATATATATATATATATATATATATATATATATATATATATATATATATATATATATATACATATACATATACATATACACACACATAGATATATAGATAGATAGATAGATAGATAGATAGATGGATAGATAGATACATACATAGATAGATAGATAGATAGATAGATAGATACATAGATAGATAGATAGATAGATAGATAGATAGATATATAGATAGATAGATAGATAGATAGATAGATAGATAGATAGATAGATAGATAGATAGATAGATAGATAGATAGATACATAGATAGATAGAAAGATAGATAGATCGATAGATAGATAGATAGATAGATAGATAGATAGATAGATAGATAGATAGATAGATCGATAGATAGATAGATAGATAGATAAATAGATAGATAGATAGATAAATAGATAGATAGATAGATAGATAGATAGATACATAGATAGATAGATAGATAGATAGATAGATAGATAGATAGATAGATAGATAGATAGATAGATAGATAGATAGATAGATAGATAGATAGATAGATAGATAGATAGATAGATAGATAGATAAGTAGATAGATAGATAAGTAGATAGATAGATAGATAGATAGATAGATAGATAGATAGATAGATAGATAGATAGATAGATAGATAGATAGATAGATAGATAGATAGATAGATAGATAGATAGATAGATAGATAGATAGATATAGATGTTGGAGTTAGACGTCTGCGGAAGCACGCGAACAGCACAAGGAAGAAGAAGAAGCTTGGAGCACAACACACACGACTGAATGTATTACTAGAGAATGTACAAAGATAAGTAGCCCATTAGGGCAATAGGCGTATATACAAGCCGGGGGAAAAAACCTCCTAAAGAGGGAAAAAAGTGCCCCGGCAGTCCTAGAGTGTTCACACACATCACTACCTAAATATATCAACAAATCCCCCCTGGGAGTGATGCGGTGAACAAGGAGCTGGCACTCATGTATAAGGAAGTGCCAAGCTATGTGGAAATCACTCCACAAAAGGAAGTAAGCCCAAAGCTTTGCGGAAAGCTTCAAACTTCTCCCTAGGCAGAGCCTTCGTGAAAAGGTCTGCAATGTTCTCCTGCGTGGGCACATATGCCAAGCTGATCTCCCCAGCAGAGAACCTCTCCCTGACATAGTGATAATGCACCTCAATGTGCTTAGTGCGAGCATGGAACACAGGGTTCCTCGCAACTGCCAATGCGCTCTGACTGTCAGTGAAGATGGTGGTGGCAGAAGACTGGCCAACACCCAAATCAGCCATAAGGCGTCTGAGCCACACACACTCAACAGTCGCTGTGAAAGCTGCTCTATACTCAGCCTCACAACTGGAAGTGGCCACAGTAGGCTGCTTCTTGCTCAACCAAGATATACATGAGCTACCAAGCATGAAGCAAAAACCACTGGTGGACACACGAGTGTCATAGCAACCAGCCCAATCTGAGTCAGAAAAAGCATGCAAATCTGGCGGTAGTGATCCCCCCTTGGGATAAAACAACCCAAGTAGCCGAGTACCACTCAAGTAGCGAAAGATGCGCTTAACTGCTTTCCAATGCGTGACTCCTGGGCAATGCATAAACCTGCTCATCTGTGAGACAGCAAACTGAATATCTTGCCGACTAATGCATAAGTAAATCAAGCATCCAACAGCCTACTGATAGAGAACAACATCAAATGCATCTCCAGCATCATGAAGACTCAATCGTAAACCTGTCTCCATAGGAGTGGCAATAGGCTTATAGTCTTCAAGGCCAAAACGCTGCAATAATGTGTCAATATATTTCGTTTGACACAAAGCCATTCCACCATCAACATGCATAAACTGAATGCCCAAATAGTGATGCAAATGCCCCAAATCAGACATCTCAAATGAGGCATGCAAATCAGCCTTAAAATCAGCAATATGTGTCTCAATAGGACCAGTGAGCAGCATGTCATCAACATAGACAACAATGATCAGAAGCACATCATTAGCACGCTTAACATATAAGGTGCTTTCAGTTGGACTGTTCTCAAAACCATGTGCAATCAGATAGGCATGTATCTTCTCATACCAAGCACGTGGTGCTTGCTTTAAACCATATAACGCCTTCTTTAACCTGCACACCTGGTTTTCATGCCCTTTCTGCACAAAGCCACGGGGCTGAAAAACATACACTTCTTCATGCAAGTCACCATTCAGAAATGCTGTTTTAATGTCCAACAGATGTACATTCCAACCTTGATGGGCTGCAAATGCACAAATGCTCCGAACAGTAGTCATACGGCATGTAGGTGCAAAGGTCTCATCAAAATCAATGCCTCTTTCCTGTGCATAACCCTTTGCAACAAGCCTAGCCTTATACCTGTCAACTGTACCATCAGGTTTACGCTTCAGCTTGTATACCCACTTAGTGCCAATGGCCTTCTTGCCAGGAGGCAAGTCACATAAAGACCATGTACCATTCTTCATTATAGCATCATATTCAGATTGCATAGCAGCCATCAAATTTTCTGAATTTTGTGCTTCATCAAAAGAAACAGGCTCATTCTCATCACAGAGACTAGATGCAGCCATAGCATAGAAATCTGATGCAAAGGAGGCACTATGAGAGCCTGAACGAGTACGATATGACAAAGGTGCATCTAATTTGCTGTCACGCAAAGTCTGCACCAGCCATTTTGGCATAGTTTTTGCCTGCTCAATATCAGCTCTCTCATCAAGAAGTGCATCATGTAAATCTGCATCAGAAATGGAATGATCTGCATCATCATATGAAACCTGCAAAGGCTGAGAAGTTGCCTCATTAGGACCAGCACTAGCCTGTCCACCTGTAAAAAGAGGCATCAAAGTATCATACATGTCTTTGGAGCTAACAGATGTCTCCTTAGTACATGAAAGCAATGGCTGAATAACATCTTCCACAAAGACAACATCACGGCTAACGAGAATGCGTTTAGTCTGTGGATGATACAGACGATAGCCTTTACTTTCAGAACTGTACCCAACAAAAATACATTTTACTGCCTTATCATCCAATTTTCTGCGATGTTGTTCAAGCACTAATGCATATGACAAACAACCAAAAACATGCAGATGAGCAATAGATGGCTTACGGTCATGCCAAGCCTCATATGGAGTGATAGACTGCAACGCTTTAGTGGGACACCTATCACTACATATGCTGCACACATGACAGCCTCAAGCCAGAAACTATGTGGTAAAGCCTGACTTTTGACCATGCACCTCGCCATCTCCATGAGTGACCTGTTCTTTCGTTCAGCAACTCCATTCTGTTGAGGTGTATACGGCACTGTACACTGGTGTTTTATCCCACGTTCAGCCAGAAATGCATTAAAATCTGAAGACATATATTCCCCCCCTCGATCAGAACGGAGGGTGCCCATTTTACATGCTGACAGATTTTCAGCTAAAACCAAAAACTGTTTGAAGCACATGAACACTTCGGACTTTGCTTTGAGTGGATATACCCATGCATGCCTGGAAAAATCATCAATGAAAGTCACGAAGTAAAGGTAATTTCCAAAAGAGGGTGTCTGCATAGGACCACAGACATCACTATGTACAAGCTGCAATTTCTGCGTAGCCCGAACTGAACCATCTTTTGGAAAGGAAGAATGCTGCATTTTGCCCAAAATACAGCCTTCACAAACATGTTTTCCAGGTGCCTCAAGTTTGGGCAAAGAGGACACCATTTCAGATTTCTGCAGGCGTAACAAACTAGCGAAATTCAGATGACCAAAGCGTGCATGCCAAAGCTTTGCATCTGACATAGCCTGAGAATCATGAACTGCACATGCCGAATCATTCACAGATCTTTCATAGTCTATGAGCTTATACAGCCCACGACATAAAATGCTAGAAGCAATAATCACATCGCCATTTGAGAGATCATGGACTGTACACCTGTCATCAACAAATTTCACATCCAAGCCAATCTTGGCTAATGCAGAAACTGATAACAGATTCTTTTTGATCCCTGGCACAAATAAAGCATCTGACAAAGTGAAAGAACTACCATCAGCAGTAGTCAGAATGATCTTAGCAACTCCCATAACAGGATAAGAGGAGTTATTGGCGCATGTGACAGTATTCCCTGTAGGAGCAGGCTCAAGTGAAGAGAAGAAACTGCGCTGCGAGGTAATATGTTTGGTCGCCCCACTGTCAAAGTACCAAACATCTGAGTCTACTGTAGACATGCACTGATCAGGAGAAGATGGGTCAAAACTGCAGACAGTAGTAAATGCCCATTCTTCTTCCTGCACAAGATTTGCAGACTCTGTTTTTGGTGTAGAGGCCTCTGCAACAACCATTCCAGCCTCTTTCTTCTTTGCCTCTTTAGCAGCCAGTTTTGCACAGTTCTTTATGATATGATCATTGCCTTTACAGTACTTACAAAACAATTTCTGCTTTTCTGATTTTTTCTCATCTTTGTCTTGGTTCTTTGAATGTGCAAGATTTGCAGATTTCTGCTTACTAGTAGAAGAGCTCCATTTTCCTTTGCCCTTCTGACTAGCCAGGAAAGCTTGATCTGCAACACACATAATGGACCTGTTCTGCCTGGACTGATCTTCCTGCAATAGAACAGAGACTAATTCCTCAAATGACAAGGCATTCGGATTGCCTTTCATCATCAATCGAAGAGTAGAGGCAAAACTCTGATATGAATCAGGAAGACCATTGAGAACGGTCTGCACAAGTGAGCTATTTGGTATAACCTCATCAGCAGAAATCAATTGTTCCTTCAGGTCTTTGATCTTTGTAAGAAAACTGTCCATAGAATCACCTTCATTCATGTGCTCACTCTCCAACTGTTTTCGGAGGTAAGCAACACGAGCCTCATTCCTAGCCTGGTACAAAGTGGTAAGTGTATCCCAAGCATCCTTTGCTGTTCTGCAAGAGCGAATGTGAGGAATAATGGCACGTTTGACAGACAAAGCTATCAATGCATGTGCCTGGGCATCTCTGCCATCCCAACGAATCTGCTCTGCAGTAGGTGCATTAGAAACAGCAACACGAACAGGAATCTGCGGAATATCATCTTCGACACCATCTTCATCAGCTCCAACACCTGTATTTGCAGTACCTGTCGTTACAGGTGTAACATGGCGTCTTTCAAGACCCTGCACAATGTTCCACAATCCTTTTGCAACCAGTACATGTCGCATCATATAAGCCCATAATGGGTAGTTGGTACCATCCAACTTATCCTCAACAGCCAACATACGGAATACATCACTGCTTTCAGCCATGGCCGGTGACTAAAATACCTTGATGCAAAAAATTGATTGTATCTAAAAAAGTTGAACGGAACTGCCCAAATGAGTTCTGCTAGACCTGTAGCAGACTTCGAGACGCTTAAACTGGCGAACAAAAACTGGTATATACCTTTGGCACAAAAGGATGAAATAGCCTGCACAAGCACTGTGATAGTGCGTTCGGAGGCCGAAACGAGCTCAGATCGCGATTTTGGCACCACAAAGCAAAGATGTTTTGATCTCGGAAACACCGTGAGTATGCTCACCAAATTTCGTGCGAATCTGAGACTGCAAACGGAGGAGTGTCGACGGCACCCTAGAAGAAGCGACGACCTGCTCTGATACCAATTGTTGGAGTTAGACGTCTGCGGAAGCACGCGAACAGCACAAGGAAGAAGAAGAAGCTTGGAGCACAACACACACGACTGAATGTATTACTAGAGAATGTACAAAGATAAGTAGCCCATTAGGGCAATAGGCGTATATACAAGCCGGGGGAAAAAACCTCCTAAAGAGGGAAAAAAGTGCCCCAGCAGTCCTAGAGTGTTCACACACATCACTACCTAAATATATCAACAATAGATAGATAGATAGATAGATAGAGAGATACATAGACATATAGATAGATATAGATATAGATATAGATAGATAGATAGATAGATAGATAGATAGATAGATAGATAGATAGATAGATAGATAGATAGATATATAGATAGATAGATAGATAGATAGATAGATCAGACGGACAGACAGACAGTCAGACAGACAGAAAGATAGATAGATAGATAGATAGATAGATCGATAGATAGATAGATAGATAGATAGATAGATAGATAGATAGATAGATAGATAGATAGATAGATAGATAGATAGATAGATAGATAGATAGATAGATAGATAGATAGATAGATAGATAGATAGATAGATAGATAGATAGATAGATAGATAGATAGATAGGTACGTAGGTAGATGGCTAGGTAGGTAGATAGATAGAAAGAGAGAATACCTAGAAAGTTAAGGTATATAATTTTCATTAAAATCATAAAACCCTGAATGTGAATCATTCATGTATTTATGTATATATTAATGTAAATTATAAAACTCTCTCTCTCTCTCTCTCACTCTCTCGCTCTTTCTTTATATATATATATATATATATATATATATATATATATATATATATATATATATATATATATGTATATATATATATATATATATATATATATATATATATATATATATATATATATATATATAGAGAGAGAGAGAGAGAGAGAGAGAGAGAGAGAGAGAGAGAGAGGGAGAGAGAGAGAGAGAGAGAGAGAGAGAGAGAGAGGGTTTAGGAGTTTTAGATGACATCATACATAGATGACAAATTTGCCAATTTTTATATATTTCAAATGGAATTTCTCAACAAAATTTGGCAAAATATCTATTATTATAATATGATATAATTCGAGAAATTCTCCAATATCTATATACTTTTGGGTGAGGGGTATGGTCTTATTTTTTACCATGATAGACAACCTAGAACCTTGGCACCACCACATTATCAACCTTATGGATACCCTCAAGAGATCAAGGTAGAGATGTTCCTAGATATAGCCCATACCAAGCTCCACCCATGGCACCAAGACCTTCTGATAAGACAAGATACAATCAGCTTTAACATGTTTTAGGGCAACAACCCTTACATCCTTAGAATGTAGTACTAGTCAAGTATGCAGACACAGAAGAACATCTTGAGAGAACGATCGTACCAGCCACCCCATTGACAAACACGAATAAGCTTAGCTAGGGATTTGATCAAACCCAAGGTGATTACTATTCTTATGAGACTTGTCGAGTGGAATATTACTAGGCTTATGAGCAACATTATTATGGATATGAGGGTTATGAGAGCTTATGATGCTTGCCTTATGTACATAGCTCGAAGAGCCCCAGTTCAAAACACACCCACAACAAGATCCCCTACATCGAGAGGACCATGTTATAGATGTGGTGGAGACCATTTCATTAGGGATTGTACCATGTTGTACCAACCACTACACCCATGTGTATGGGAAGGATATTGTAATGATTGTGACAAGGAACATTTTTTAGAGATTGCCCTAAGTACCCTAACAAAGTCTCATCCACTACACAAATCAATGTGATCAAGATGATAGAATCCTCTAGAAGCGACAAGGAATACATTGTTCCTCTAGAATGCATTACAAGAGGAAAAACTAAGCAAACCTTGGAAAGAGAAGTAATGAATAGCCCAAAGATTGAGGATGAGCTAGGGTTAGCAAATCAGGTGATTAAGGACTTTGAAGAGCGAGACGATGCCTCAAAAAATAAGAAAGCTCAAAGATGGAAGGTGAGGCTTGAAAAATTAAAAGTAAATGGATTAAAAAAAGAGGTGAAAAGAAAGAATAGATACTGGAAGAGGCTCAACTTAGAGAGAACAATTCAGCAAATAAGAAAGCCAATGTAGTGACAAGGAAACAAACTAAGGAATAGATGCGATCAATTCTAGTGGACTATATGCTTGAAGATTTGAACATGTGATTAAAAATCTATTAGTCTAGGATAGAGACAGGACCTAGTCTAGAGCCACATGAAAAAGTCTATCAAGGGGGAGATCTTGAAAAAGAAAAACTTGAAATATGCAAGTGATTAACTGAGATTGCTCAGACCACGATAGAAAAATCTATACCAACCCTCCCTGAGACTAGAATATCTAAAGAAAAATTCTAGGAATGTGTAGAAACCTTCAAACCATGGCCAAAGAACAATAATCAAGACAAAGAGTTAAAAGAAGAGTGGAATTATGAAAGTGAAGAAAGAAATTCTTTTATTCCCAAAGTAGAGGCTAACTGGGCACATGACCATTAGGCTAGAGTCTGGGAAGATAGATGGAGGAAGATTGAAAATGAAATCCCTCCTTTTGAAGAGTTACATGCCTCTAGGAATCAATCGATATTCGAACTAGAAGTGAACTATGAGGAATTTTCTAACCTGGATCAAAATATGGTGGAAGGAATGAGCTTAACAACGGTTCATAAATATGTAGGAGAATACGAATAAAGACCCAAATTTTTCCATGCACCCACAATAAGGGAAAAAGAAAAGAAATTAGAGGATAGAACCTCAAACACTTTATTTGAGCCCAAAAGAACCAAGGTTCAATGCTCATTAACTCTGGAGGAGTTGCTACAAGTTAAAACTCAGTTGTGAATGAAATTAGCACAACATTTAAATTTGGAAGAGATGAACCAATCGATAAGATGGAATAAAGTGGAGATATACCCCACAAATACATGCCTCCCAATCACTTTTGAGGACACATGACAAAAGCCATTCTAGACATAGGAGCAGAAGTCAGAATAGCTACCAAAGAGATATGGGAAAAATGGGGAAAGTGAGCTCTACGACCCACTCAAATCAAATTACAATTGGGAGATGGTCATGTTGAAAGACACTTAGGAATTCGAAAGGATATGACATGTGTTTGTACATGGTAGTCCTACAAGAGGTAGTGTATTCATTCAAGATCAAAGAGGAGATTGGTAATTTGTTAGCAGCTCGATTTATTTATGAGATTGGACACACCAGATGGATTCACCCTTGGTAGTAATATAAAAGAAGAACAAAAAACCTAGGGTAGTATTAACTTGAAAAAGGTTAATGCAACTACCATTTGTGATAGTTATCCTTTACCCATTACAGATCATCTATTGGAAAGGGTACTAGGCAAAGAAGTATACTGTTTCCTTGATGGGTTCTCGAGGTACAATCAAGTAGCCATCGCTATTGAGGGCCAATATAAAATTGCTTTTGCTACTCAATGGGGGGTGTATGCTTTTAGAGTTATGCCATTTGGTTTGACCAACACCCTAGCAAATTTCCAAAGACTAATGTGTCATGTGCTCAAAGATATTTTTAGGAAAAACATGGAACTCTACATGGATGACCTATGTACATACTCTTCTCAATAAATAGCTCACATACCCAAATTAAGGAGAATATTTGACAAGTGTAGATAATACAAAGTTTGTCTGAATCTAGAGAAGTGCAGCTTCATGGTAAGACAAGGTAAAATATTGGGACATATTGTGTCCAAGAATGGCATCTCAACTCAGGAAGATAAAATTAAGGTCATTCTAGAACTACCAAGGCCTAAGAAAGCAAATGTGGTGCAAGATTTTATGGGACATTCTAGATATTATCAATGATTCATCCACATGTATGCCCTAATTGCAATACCATTGTACATGTTGTTGGCTCAATTTGTTTGGACAGAAGAGTGTGAGAAATATTTTAATGAATTGAAAAGAAGATTGGGTCCAACTCCATTTTTTGAAAGTACCTAAGTGAAATAAACCATTCCATATTCATGTGGATGCATCTAATTATGACATTGGATGTATCTTAGCACAACCTGCTGATGAAGGAAAGTTATATCACCCATTAGCCTATGCTAGTAGACAAGTGAATCAAGCAGAATGCAACTACACCACAACTGAACAAGAAGGCTTATGGATGATCTACACTCTAAAGAAGTTCGCAAATTACCTTCTACCCAATAATTTTGAGTTCTTTATTGATCAACAAGCTGTATTATGAGAAGGCTAGTGAGATGGATTTAATTGCTAGTAGAGTTTGACTTCAAAGTAGTACTATAGAAAGGAAATACCCATGTAAGAGTAGACCATTTGTCTAGAATGTCTCATGGAGAGAAACCCACACGAGTAGCTGAAGAGCTACCAAACACATATTTATTCAATCTAGAAGTATGTCCTGAATGGGTTGAAAAGTTGATGCCTATATGCATGCATGGACCACATCATAGGATCAATACAAACCTAGTAAGGAGTTATGGCAAACAAGAAACCTCCACATTGTGGCAGGCAGTTTGTACTTCGAATACTCCAATGGAGTACTTCTAAGATGTCTAGAAGATGATGAGACAAATGGTTTACTAAAAAAAGCTCACAAAAACAAGTGGAGAATACATAATGGTGTTAGTGGAACAACCCAAGAATTGAAAAGATTAGGTGCGTATTGGCCAGACATGCAAAAGGATGTGCATGCACATATAAGAAATTGCCAAGTGTCTCAAGAGAATACACCAGATGAACATTCATCTTTATGTTATTCAAGAATAGCCCTCGAATGGAGTAAACCACTAGTCGATTTTTTGAAATCACATACATACCATGAAGAAGCAAGCCTAGCTAGGAAGCGAGCGCTGGAAGAACAAAGCAAGGACTATGTAATTGTGGGAAAATAATTGTTTAAACATGCAAAGGGGTAATCAATTATGCTTATGTGTACACAAAGGATAATACCTTCCTATACTTGAAATGGCACATGCAAGAGCATCAAGAGGTCATTTTTCAGAAGTCAAAATTGTAAAAATGATTTTTTTCAAAGGCTTATGGTGGCCTACCTTACACATGGATGCATAGACTTATGTACCGAGTTGTGACATACGTCAATGAACAAAGTTTCCAATACAATACAACGATATGTCCTTAAGACCCATGAGAATCATTACCTCCAAATTTACATGCTTCTTTTACTCACACTACCCTACATCTTATAAAAATCGTGTGTCCATAAATGGTTTGTTGCTTCATGTTTGGTAGTCCATGCATGTCTTGGTTGAGCAAGAAGTAGCTTATTGTGGCCACTTCTAGGTTGTAGGCTGACTATTGGGCAACTTTCATAGTGATGATTGAGTGTGTGTGGCTCATATGCATTTTTGCTAATTTGGGTGTTGGTTAATCTTTTTCCATCACTATCTTTACTAATAGTCATAGTGCATTGGCAATTGCAAGGAACCCTAGGTTGCATGTTTGCACAAAGAATTGAGGTGCACTATCATTTTGTGAGGGAGAGATTCTTTGCTAGAGAGATCAATTTGGCTCATGTGCCAACACAAGATATGTTTCAAACCTTTTTACAAAGGCTCTATCTAGGGAGAAGCTTGAAGCTTTTAACAAAGCTTTGGGCTTACTTTCTTTTGCGGATTGATTTCTTTGCACATAGCTTGGCACTTCCTTATATATGAGTGTCAACTCCTTGTTGACCACATCACTCCCACTGATGATTTGTTGATATACTTTGTTACTGGTGTGTGGGTGTCGATCTCAATCTATGGGTGGGGAGCATTAGTTATCCTTGCTTCTTGAGCACTTAGCTGCTCCTTCATGGGCACCATAGTGCGTTAGAAGTGGTTGTGTCCTCTTCAGAGATGGACAAATCTTTTTGCAGTAAATGAAAGTCGTCGGGAGCTAAATGTGAGGGGAATATGAAAGTCGTCGGGAGCTAAATGTGAGGGAGATCTCATCGAGTAAATGAACATAGTCACATTGCTCGAATCTGTAAACTCAACGTGGTGAATACATATCCACAATGGCATCTGCAACATCATTTAAGAAACAAAAGATGAGTTGATTGGCGAATGGACAAATGAACATATTGTATGCATTCGATGGAAATCATGGACTAAAGTGTATTCTCCATCATCTGGATTATCACATGCAAGAGTTGCTCATTGTTTTTGAACATTGCCAAGACCTTCAATAGAATCATTGTAGTAGCATGGAAAGGTGGCAACATTATATACCTGAAAACACTCTTTGATTATCAAAATTTACGCATAATATTAGCATCGATATACACATGGTATTTTATAAAACCTGCATTTGTGGGGTTTCATAAGAAAACCAACTTTATAAGTCCAAGAGACACGCTCCCATGTTTATATATTGATCATAAAAAATCAACATAACCATGAATCTTGCTACTTCATGTGCGCAAGAGAACCATATCATCATTTTTATTATGTTTATTTTTTCCAATGTCTTATTCATGTTCCTTGTCTTGAATCTGGAATATCATTTCACATGTATTCGTACTCAACATATACACATAATCACATAGTGCACCTCTATGATTCTCTCTTCCAAAAATCTGTCATAAGCGCATCTAAAACAAGAAGTGTTGCCTGACCTAGACGAGGCTAAATTGGGATTTGAAGTTCATGTCTATCTAGCATCACCTCATCGAGACTAAAAATTCAGTTCTCATGTGGCAAATCCTCCAGTGTGGTATCTGGACCAATCTAAAGGTTACCAAAATTTGTGGGGCTCCGTCATGGTGCAAGCATTGTCGTCGTAGCATTGAGGACATGTTCCACATCTTCTTCACATGCTCCAAGCCTCTTTGACTATGGCAAACCCTAGTGAATATTTTGAGGGAACAAACCACCCGGAAACAAGCACTTATGGGTGAAGGGATTCGCTTCTCAACAGCTCTATCGAATTCTATAAGAGGGGAGATCCTCTGGAAGATTTGGAGGGAGTAGTGTGCCTACAAGTGATCAATCGAGAAGTCTCTGTTCCTCCTTGGCAAAAGAAACTCCAACTACAAGAGGTTCCCACCTTTCAGGCATCATAGAGTGTTTTTCATCAATAACAACAATCTTAAATTTGAGCGAGCCCTGCATGAGGGGGACGAGAGGTTCATTAACCTCCTTTGTAACGTTCTCTAGTTCCCCATGTTCTACCCCTGCCTTGTGGGATATGAGGGGTCCCATAGTCCCAGTTACCTATACTTTTTCTTTCTTTCTTTTTTTATTAATTAAAGTCCGTGACAATAGGCCAAGGCTGAACTTCCATTTAAAAAAGAAAAAGAGATGGTGCTCCTTTTATTTGATGATCGGAAATTGTTCTTGAAGGTGGTGAATAAACTGGTGGTCATTCATTCTCCATGATCTGACGAAGAGCTCAGCGCACATGACGAGAGCAATTCAACTCTATGTCGATGAGGGGAAAGGAGACAACGGGGATGCGGAGCTGTTCATTGATCAATGAAGAAAGCATGAGTACATGTGTGTTGATACTAAGATATTATAAAACATTTTGTGAGATTCAAGTTGTAGAATCACTACCACTTCATTTGTTTCTAAGAGGTGGTATTCAAGAAATGTTCATATTTCCATCCCTAGTTCCATTTATCTTGGAGGTCACATTTTTTCTATCTTGGATTTTACATTTGTCTCCATTTTTTTCTAAGACTAAGTGTTAAATAAATGATCTTATTTCCATCAGTATTTCCAATCTAAAACACATCTCCTTTTTTTTTTAAATCTAGGAATCACTCCATTTTGTATCTCTTTAGTTGTATTTGGGATCACTTTCCATTTGCTTCTACCATGTATTCATTCTCCTTCAAGGAAAATTACTTCACATATGATGAAATGTGGGATCCTCCTCCGATTCTGTATAAGGAGGAACTCTCCCCACTTTGTATTTGGGTTAGATGCTTTAGAGCCCACTTCATGCTCTTGCCAACCTCACTCTAATCCATATCTTAGTTACCATTCTATGCCCTAAGCACTCTGGAGTTTCACATTGATTTCCACTTCTGTAATTACATGTTCTATTTCATTTAGTTTCCACATACTTACTCTCCACCTGGTATTGTAGCTCTACTCTCTTTTGGTGGTCCTTTTGGTGGTGGGGGAGTTTATGGTTTGGCAGTGGTGCTTCCTCCTCATAAAGACGAGCTTTTTAGCAATGAATTTCATGCTCATAGATCATTTTGGGTAGAATTCCTCTTGGATGCTGGTTTAGTGGTTGCACATCTCCCAACTACGTCTATTTTTTTGCAACCATACCAACCTTTTCACAACCACTAGCATCGGCTTCTTATACACCATGAAAAAAGGGAAATGTTTATATTTTCTCAACGTTATAAGTCAAACTTAGTGTTGCTGAGTGTGTCAGATTCTTATCTGATGTATAAGCTCACTCTATTGGAGGATTCTCTCAATAGATTGTTACGCCATTCGACATCAGGCCTTGCCTATTCTACAATAGCCGTTCAAGCTATAGTTGATGGTTGATGAACCATAATCACCATTCAACATCACGTAGACACCATCGTTCTGGCATTCCAATAGAAAAAAAGAAGAGAGAGAAGAGAATCTTCTGTAGTTGACGAACTTCTGCAATTAGTGGAAGACCATCATCTCTGTATCTTTAGAGCAGCGTAGCAATGAGCAACTACACAAACTCCCATATCAATGGCTGTGTTGCACCTTGAAGAAAGCTCGCGAAGCCCCCCCCCCCCCCCCCTTGTGCCTATTCTGGCAACCATTGCAGCTAGACGGACATCAGATGCTTTTCTTCCTCATAAGCAATGGGAAAGGTCTTCTAAAGCGCTTTGCAGTATCCTTTTGACTAAATCACTTATTCGCTATGTGCTTCGTCATCTATCTGGTGTCATTCTGCTTCTGAACGGATTAATTCTTCATTCTGCAAATGACTTTACCTACATGCAATTGATAAGTGAAGGATTTACTAATGTGTTGGACTGTCTGGTTTGTTTGATTAAGCACTTACTTGATCACTAAAAGGCTTGCTTAGATCCTCTTTTAGATGGACAATGACATTCATTCCATTTTCCCTTTTGAACTTACACCTCAGTCCAATGACATCACTCCTTATGTACATGTTCCACTTATTTATACATGATATAATCAGTTATATTACAAAAGGAGTTCACATAGCTTTCTCTATCATTTAATAAGGACAATAATCCTTGACGCACTCCTTATGTTTATACATAAGTTTCACTTTATTGTCTAAGGACAATAATCCTTGACGCACTACTTCTTAATTTGTTTCAAGGCATCAAGTTCCCCTGTTCCATTGTAACACTCAAACTAAAAGAAGGATTATTTGTACTCCTTTTATATTTTCCATTTTTTCCAACCTATTCAATCTTTTTTTCTCAAATAAAGGAAGTTCGGCCTAAGCATACTCTCCCAAACTTGTATTAATTAAAAGAAAAGTACAAGTGAAGTGGACTAATGCCCATGGGATCCCCCGAATCCCACAAAGCACGGGTAGCTTTTATAGAGTTTAGATGGAACTATAGAGAAGGTCAATCACCCTCATGCTAGGCCCACTTGGGTTTAAGCTTGTTGTTGATCAAAAGGAGCACTTGATGATGCCTGTTCAATCTTATGTATGTACCCCAAATCTATCATTTATGGGCAACACAAATAGTATTAAGTGCCATCAATCGTGTAACTCCAAATAGTAAGAATAGAATTTGTTTGTGTGTGTGTGTGTTGTCTATTTTGAGCCACCCTTGTCTTGTCTACACTTCGTCGTGAAAAGGGGTTACTCTAAACCCAAGTGTCTCTTCGCTCGCATCTCCACGCCAACTATCTTTTGTGCAAGTGTGTTGTATATTTAAAATTTAATTCCTTTCACTTGTGGCCTATACATGATCTTTACTATCTTGAATAACTTGTCATCGAATTCATTGTATCTCCCTTGATTATGTGTATACCACAAGAAAAAAATATTAAATGGCATCGATTACAACCTTTGGAAGGATATAATCAAGGCTAATTTTCACATCAATTTGTAATATCAAATTCTAGAAGGAATTGACTCTAACCTTGATAGGAATAGTGACCTCGATGTGTGATACATTTGTAATGTGAAAGATAAGAGATCTTTAGGTCAATTACTTTTAGCTTGTGATGAACTTACTAAAGGACATATAACATCATGTAAAACTTCACATGAAGCATGGAAAATACTTCAAGATCTTTATGAGGATAAGACTCTCTCAAAGATTTATGCATTAGAAGCAAAGCTTCACAATGTTTTTGTTCACCTGCAAGACCCAATCACTAATGTAGTTGCAACATTTGAAGATTATCAACCGCTAATCAAAGCGAAATTCTCGAGACACAGATCAAGATATACATGGACAAATAACACATTCTCTAAAGGAGAAATAAAGATATGATGGCTTCACTTTTATTGAATCAATCTATGGAAGCATCAAGACCTATAAGTGAAGACATTGTTGAGCTAGGAGCACAAATCGAAAGCTATGCGGATCAGCTCACTCAGGAGCAAGCATTGTGTGTTAAATGGGAGTCAAAATACACCCATGGTACAAATGAATATGGAATAAATGGAAAAATAAGTAGTGTCCTAGTACATTCAAAAATGCAAATATGATTTAGAGTAGCTTGCAATTATTTGTGAAAGGAAATTCAAGAGTGATGAGGAGCTCAAAGTGGCCCCAGCAATGCAATTATTGCAAGACTATATGCTCAATTATAACAACAAATAAATACGGGACACTAGTAGTTCCAAGCACTCAAGTGGCTCTTGAGGAGATTGAGGTATGTCCTCTTTATCCCCCCATCATTCATTCAGAGATACACAGTGATGAGGAGCTACAAATTGATGAACATCCAATGCCCTACATTGTAGAAACAAGCCAAAGAGAGTGGGCATTGCTGGTATCCTAACTAACACAAAGTTTTGGAGATGTAGTGGTAAGAATAATGAAAGAGGCTAAAATCAAGAGCAAAGATAATTTGGATAGCATTATAAGGCCATTCAATGTACCATACAAGAGCATGAAAGAAGAAACATGCCGTTACATAAAGGAAGCAACCCAAAAGAATCCACACCAAGACTTGAACTTGAAGGCAAAAACCTTCTTTTACACTAAAGAAGAACTCAAAAAGGCTGATCCTATTTGGAGAAGAAAACTTTTGGAAAAGAACCCTACCTTGCACGTGCATTGGCCAGAGGCATCATATCTATTACAGATAAATCCTTCTTCTTGCCCGATACCATGTTGAAGAACATGGACACAATTTTTGAAAGAACAGCATAATGGCAAGCTAAATAATCAGTGGCTCAATTCCCCCTTGCTACCAAACCCACCACATAATTATCTACTAACTAAAATGTACGTGGTCCACACCATAGAATTTTGGCTATCAATTGGCTTCAATGGATAACAACACATTCACTAAAACAATGCCATTAATGAACTGAAGACCTAGTGTTGTTATTGGATTTAGATGCCTTGGGAGAGTTGTTCTTATTTTTGTAGAAAAATGTTCCCAAATGAATTTGTTTGTCAAAATAGTTGCACGTATAGGTATTTATAGGTATTTATAGGGTTCTTTTTCTTTCATTGCAATTTCGTCTAAAGAAAAATTCTTGGTTCTTGATTCATGGAGAAGTAATGGCTTTTTAACGTCCTCCTAAGTTAATCATTGACCTCGATTATAGAGAGTAGTGACAAATGTTTCATAAGCCTTTGGGAGATTTAACAATCTAGTATCCATATCTTTGCGAGAGATTTGCTGACCACATAAGGTAAGATTGTGTTGATAATCAATTTTCTCTACTTCTCCTACATATTTCTATTTGAGTTCCTCTATTTGGCTTCTCAATTTGGCATCCTCTTCTTTTAATTAATTGATTTCTCTAGTAGCTTCAATGGATTCTTCTTCTTTTTTTAGTGATCTCCAATTTTGATTTCATTAGTCGATCAGACAATTGCTCACTTTAAGTTTTGTATTGACCTTTTTCCACCTGTGCTTGTGCATACTCTTTTTCAGTGTCCATCAACCCTTGTGTATCCATGGCAGTTTGTATCATATTTTTAAGCATCGGCTTCAACTATGCCACATCCATGTTGTCAAAAGGATGTGGACACTCGGTTGGTGGATCGAGTTAATCGCCAAATCCAATGGCGCATGCCGGGTGCTTGGAGCAATCTCAATCAACATCGAGCATACACAAACTTTATATGGATTATACTATTGGTGCATTTTACCCAAGCCTACATGCTTGATATTATTTGTTTTATGTTCATTTGTAGTCATGTGAGTAGTCATGTGAACACCTCTTGTAAAAGAGTACAATTTATCTCTTGTTGAGGGAATATTTCCTAACTTTGGGGATCTCTTTTAGGTGGAGCCATTCGAATTCGAATTCAAAACTCCCTCTAAAAGTAGCTATAAAAAGAGCAAGAAGGAAGTGGTGATTAGCAAGCCTTGTACGTGACCACTTCATGTCATTTTGTAGATATTGAAGAGCTTACTCCATAGCTCTATCATTCTACTCCCATTGTGCAAATATTCATTGCCAATGTGGTTGTAATCATATGTGAATCTATACATTCATCATTCTCCACTTCTCTATTTTGTTCTTTGCTATACTCGCTTTGAGGAGTAACTTCAGAAGCTCATATCTCAAGCTCTAAACACCATTTTTCCAAGTCTTAACATGCGTTGGATTTCTCTCAACATCTCGTTTTGGCATACAAGATTTCAAGGTCATTGGATTTATAATTTGGGAGAAATCTACATTTTACTGCTCACTAATATATCTCTATAGAGCCCCGAGAATGGCGGGATGTTCCATAATTTGATAAACTTGTTCTCAGTGCTCAGTTCATGAATTGAAGTGTTTTAACTTGGATTGGGAAGCCTCCTAAGTCTATTTTCTATGTCCAAAAGGAATGTTTCTAATTCTTACAAAGTTGAGAGCACTATTCATTTTTTCGAAAAGGTGTATGTTCGAAAATAGCAAGTTTTGGGAGCTAGTCATTTCACAACTAGTCTATCTTGACTTAAACTTTTGAGATACATGTTCCAAAGTACCTGACTAATAGTTTGGTGGATTTAGGAAGCTCAAAGGGTCTAGTAATCAAGTCTGAAGTCTCAGTTGGCTGGCGTGAAGCCAGTTGTATCAGTACCAACTCATCTTCGGATTGCATCCACCATCTCTCTTTACAGTGGTATCAGAGCACAGTCAAGCAACATGGGAGATGGATTTCCATCAACAATTGAGAAATTGGATCAAAACAACTACCCAACATTTTCTCTAAGGATGGAGGCTTACCTTCAAGGGAGGAATCTATATGGATGCATATCTAGAGATGAAGCAATGCCAACCATGAGGAACAAAGGGCAACCATCACGTGAAGAAATGGAAACAATTTCAAATTGGTGTTCCAAGGATGCACTTGCAAGGTCCTATATTCTAAACTCAATCTCTGATTTTCTTCTACCTCATGTCAAGGGATGCAAGGCATCAAGAGAGACGTGGAATGCACTTGCTTCTTTCTTCTCCTCCAACACTCGAGCAAGGAAGAACCAATTTTGGTTGGAGTTTACAACAATGAAGAAAAGCCTGAAGCAAAGTGTGACTGATTATGTCACAAAGATGAAGGAGAATTCCGACCAACTTGGAAGCATTGGAGAGGTAATGAAGAAGAGCAAATCATTAGACAAATGATAAATGGAAAAGTAGATGACAAGTGGGATTCATTCACAACGACGATGGATTTATACATGGATATGCATGTACCCGACCTCAACACACTCATGGGCCAACTGTTCACTCATGAAGCAAAGATTAGCAAAGGTGGTGAGTTCTCAAGAGGTAATCAAAATTCTACCTTATATTCTGATAAAGCTAAGGTCAAGCACAAGTCAAAGAATAGGAAGAATGAAGATGAAGGTAGCTCTTTCCAAGCAAACTTTGCAGGTAGAGGAAGAGCTAGAGGAAGAGGCAGAGGTGGAAAGCAAGGCAGGGGGAGATTCCAATCATCTCAACCTTGCAATATATGTGGCTTATCTAATCATGCTACTGAAGAATGTTTCAGGAACCCGAGGAACTCAAGAGGAACAGGATTCAATAGAGCTGGCTATGGATCAAATAGAGGTAGATACAATGGAGGCTACAACAACAACTACCACAACAACAATTATAACAACAACAACTATCAAAGTGTCCATAGAGGAAGAAGAGAGTACAGTAACTATGTCGAGGACCAAAGTCAAGAAGAATCATTATTGATTATGAATCTATTAGTGAAGAAGTGTAAGGATGATGATCACATCTTTACATTGATTCGGGATGCTCAAATCATGTGGCAAGAAATGTGGCTTTACTTTCTGATTTGGAAGATCCTCATAACAAGCATGAAGTGCAAATAGAAGATGACACAAAGCACTTAGTGGAGAAGATATGTAATGTGAAGACATCAAATGGGAATATGAACCTCTTAAGCAAAGTCTTGTATGTCCCTACAATTACCAAAAATTTAATAAGTGTTGGACAAATTGTTGAAAAAGGATTGTGGGTTACATTCAATAGATTTGGAGCATATGTTGAAGACCCAAGGCAATGCTTTAGAAGGATTTACAAAGGAGAAAAGACAGGAAGGATTTTCACTTTTGAAGTGGAAGATACAAAGAACATAGCTTTGTTTAGCTATGGATCTCAAACTCTCACAAATTTGGAGATATGGCACAAAAGGCTTGCTCACATTGGTGAGAGGACACTCAAACAAATTTGCAGGGACCAAAGTGTATTTGGTTTTCGTAATATCACAAGGCAACACATGATTTATAAGTGTGAAGCTTGTGAACTTGGCAAGGTTCATAAACAACCTTTCAATAAGAAGGGATATGTGTATCAAAATCTATTGGATCTAGTGCACACGGATGTCTGGGGTCCAAGTAAGGAGCCATCTATATTAGGCTCAAGATATTATGTGTCTTTCATAGATGATTGTCGTAGGTGGACCATTCTGTTTTTTATGAAGCACAAAGATGAAGTTTTTAATTGCTTTAAGAAGTATGTTGCTCTTGTTGAAAACCAAACAGGTAGGACTTTGAAAAGACTTAGATCAGATGGTGGAGGAGAATACTTCTCTTCTGAGTTTGATGCCTACTTGCATGAAAGAGGCATTAAAAGGGAAGTCAATACAAGGTATACACCCGAACTCAATGGTGTAGCAGAGAGGAGAAACAAAGCTATTGTTGAAGCTACAAGGTCCATGCTCAATGAAAAGGGATTGCCAAACTCCTTATCGGCAGAGGCTATGTCTACAACCACAGATCTCATAAATAAACTTCCATCAAAGTCACTAGATGGAACCACTCCATATCAAGTATAGAATGGAAGAAGACCTAGTCTAGAGCATTGTAATTTTTTTGGATGCTTAATCTATGCTCACATTCCTTCTCAAGTAAGAGGAAAATTGGATCCCAAGGCACAGAAACACATATTTATTGGTTATGATCAAAACCAAAAAGGATATAGATTGTACAATCCAACTAATAAAGGATTTTATGTGAGTGGAGATGTAATTTTTGATGAGAACAAATCATGGTTTGATGATGACAGGAAAGTGAAGCTCCCTTACAACTTGAATGAGGATTTTCCATCACTTCAACAAAAGGAGCCAAAGCAAATTGAAGAGTATGATTCAGAGATTGACCTAGAAGACTTGGAAAGACTAAAGCTATGGAAGAACAAAGGTAAAGCAAAGACGCAAGATGCTACATATGGACCAAGAGCTCACATCAACCACTTCGAAGGTCTTCAAGGGAGAAGAAGAAACCACAGAGGTTTGGTTATGATACTTCTTTGGTCACCAAGCAACTCAATCTACATTGCAAAGGATTCAACCAATGAAGAACCTACCACATTCGAAGAAGCGCAAAGCAAGAAAGCTTGGAGAGATGCAATGGATGAAGAAATGGAAGCCTTGAAGGAGAATGACATGGGAGGTTGTACCTAACAACCCATCTATGAAGGTAATTGGATCTCGATGGATACACAAAATCAAGAAGAATCCAAATAGAAGTATAAATAGACACAAAGCAAGGTTAGTTGCTAAAGGGTTTTCTCAAACCCATGGTATTGATTATGAGGAGACTTTCTTTCCTGTCTCATTAGTCTTGCTGCATCTAGAAATTGGAAGCTCTATCAACTTGATGTAAAGAATGCTTTCTTGAATGGATGGATTTCAGAGGATGTGTATATGGCACAACCTCTTGGATATGAGGATGCGCATCATCCTAACTATGTATGCAAATTAAAGAAAGCTTTGTATGGATTGAAGCAAGCTCCAAGAGCTTGAAATTTAAGATTGGTGACTTATTTCCAGGACCAAGGATTCAAAGCTAGCAAGGTGGATACCACTTTGTTCATAAAAAGGAATGGATCTGAAGGGATCTATTTATGTGTGTATGTTGATGATATTATTATCACATGCAATGAACTTGAAGGAATCAAACAGGTAAAGACTCAAATGAAGGAGGAGTTCAAAATAAGTGACCTCGGACCACTCACTTATTTTGTTGGATTGGAGTTAATCTACATAGGTTCAGGTATATACATCACACCCCCCCCTAGGCTTTCTCCAAGGCTTACGACTAAGGCGGCGACCAAGGCATAGACCTTGGCATACCTTCACTACAAGAAAAAGGGGGGCGTAGCGACGCCCCCGAATTGGATTATGCGACGAAAAAGACGAAAACCGTCGCTTATGCGACGAAATCGTCGCATAAGCGACGGTAAAAATTTAGGATTTTTTTTTTGGCCGAGCATCGTCGCATAAGCGACGCTACCGTCGCTTATGCGACGCAACACCAAAGCGTCGCTAGTTAGCGATGCCCTTAGCGACGTTGGCAAACTACAGAGCGTCGCATATGCGACGCTCTGGAATGTCAAAACAAAAATTTCAATTCTCCCGGCACATTTGTGCCGGGCCTTGAACGCAAGACCGAGAGAGATAGAGAGAAAGAGTGCACGCGAGAGGGAGAGAGAGAAGGGAGACGGTTGACAGGTATGCGCACACACACACTTACACACACACATATACACGCATAGACACACACACACACATACGCATAGACACACACACACATACACACAAATACACACACATAGACACACATACACACATAATGCACACATAATGCATACACATACACACACACACACACATGCACACATAATGCATACACATGCACACACATATACACATGCACACACATATACGTGCACACACACATACACATGCACACACACACACATATGTACACACACACACACATATGTACACACACATATACACGCATAGACACACACACACATACATATACGCATAGACACACACACATATACACAAATATACACACATAGACACACATACACAATGCATAATGCATACACATACACACATGCACACATAATGCATACACATGCACACACATATACACATGCACACACATATACATGCACACACACATACACATGCACACACACACACACATATGTACACACACACATATACACACATAGACACACACACATACGCATAGACACACACACACATATACACAAATACACACACACACATACACACAAATACACACACATAGACACACATAATGCACACATAATGCATACACATACACACACACATGCACACATAATGCATACACATGCACACATAATGCATACACATGCACACACATATACACATGCACACACATATACACATGCACACACATATACGTGCACACACACATACACATGCACACACACACACATATGTACACACACACATATGTACACACACACATATGTACACACACATATACACGCATAGACACACACACACATACACATACGCATAGACACACACACATATACACAAATATACACACATAGACACACATACACAATGCATAATGCATACACATACACACATGCACACATAATGCATACACATGCACACACATATACACATGCACACACATATACATGCACACACACATACACATGCACACACACACACACACATATGTACACACACATATACACGCATAGACACACACACATACGCATAGACACACACACACATATACACAAATACACACACACACATACACACAAATACAAACACATAGACACACATACACACACATAGACACACATACACACATAATGCACACATAATGCATACACATACACACACACATGCACACATAATGCATACACATGCACACACATATACACATGCACACACATATATGTGCACACACACATACACATGCACACACACACACACATATGTACACACACACATATGTACACACACATATGTACACACACATATACACGCATAGACACACACACACACATACACATACGCATAGACACACACACATATACACAAATATACACACATAGACACACATACACAATGCATAATGCATACACATACACACATGCACACATAATGCATACACATGCACACACATATACACATGCACACACATATACATGCACACACACATACACATGCACACACACACACATATGTACACACACACATATACACGCATAGACACACACACATACGCATAGACACACACACACATATACACAAATACACACACACACATACACACAAATACACACACATAGACACACATACACACATAATGCACACATAATGCATACACATACACACACACATGCACACATAATGCATACACATGCACACACATATACACATGCACACACATATACGTGCACACACACATACACATGCACACACACACACATATGTACACACACACATATGTACACACACACATATGTACACACACATATGTACACACACATATACACGCATAGACACACACACACATACACATACACATAGACACACACACATATACACAAATATACACACATAGACACACATACACAATGCATAATGCATACACATACACACATGCACACATAATGCATACACATGCACACACATATACACATGCACACACATATACATGCACACACACATACACATGCACACACACACACACATATGTACACACACATATATTCACGCATAGACACACACACACACATACGCATAGACACACACACACACATATACACAAATACACACACATAGACACACATACACAATGCATAATGCATACACATACACACATGCACACATAATGCATACACATGCACACACATATACATGCACACACACATACACATGCACACACACATACATATGTACACACACATATACACGCATAGACACACACACACACACATACGCATAGACACACGCTCACATAATGCATACACATGCACACACATATACACATGCACACACATATACACATGCACACACATATACATGCGCACACACACATGCATAATGCATACACATACACACATGCACACATAATGCATACACATGCACACACATATACACATGCACACACATATACATGCACACACACATACACATGCACACACACACACATATGTACACACACACATATGTACACATATATATACACGCATAGACACACACACACATACGCATAGACACACACACACATACACACAAATACACACACATAGACACACATACACAATGCATAATGCATACACATATACACATGCACACACATATACATGCACACACACACATATGTACACACACACATATGTACACATATATATACATGCATATACACACACACATACACATAGACACACACACACATACACACAAATACACACACATAGACACACATACACAATGCATAATGCATACACATACACACATGCACACATAATGCATACACATGCACACACATATACACATGCACACACATATACATGCACACACACATACATATGTACACACACATATACACGCATAGACACACACACACATACGCATAGACACACACACACATAATGCATACACATGCACACACATATACACATGCACACACATATACATGCACACACACATACACATGCATAATGCATACACATACACACATGCACACATAATGCATACACATGCACACACATATACACATGCACACACATATACATGCACACACACATACACATGCACACACACACACATATGTACACACACACACACACATATGTACACATACATATACACACATACACACATACACATAGACAAGACACACATATACCTACACACATACACACATAATGATGCATACACACACATACACATGCATACGCACACATACACATGCATACACACACACATACACATATATATATATTGATTTCTAACCATTTTGTTTTATATGTTAGGTAGTATGGATCCCAGTAGAGAGAGAAAGGCGAAACTCACTCTCATAAAAAGTCTTATGAGAGCAAGAGTTCCGTCAGATACTCTAGGGGCCATAATGCGGGACTACGCAGAGATGTCCGATGAGGAGCTGGATTATATGATCCAGATGCTTATGCGATCAGACGAGGGCTCTTCTCCAGATCCACACGTAGGAAGAGAGCTATCTGCTCATAGGTATGTTTTTTTTCATAAACTTTTTTAATGATATTATAGCACATATTTTTATTTATTTCTATCTGTGTATTTTTAGGACACCTATACCACCTCCAGCACGTGATAGGAGAGCAGAGATGTTGCCTATGAGGACATGCATAGGCACGTTAGGACTAGAGTGCGACATAGAGCCAGAGGGGAATATTGTATACATAGGAAATGGATTGGAGTTCAAGAGGAGAATGCGTGCACTATGCGACTCTTACCTGCGCTTTATCCACTTACCGTGGAAGTAAGTAAAAGTTTTACATATAAATTGAAATATATATCTTATGTTTTATTTATATTATGTTTTTTATTTTTGTAGTGAGCATGATGAGAGGGATAAAAAGTATGTGCTCAGTTCACTTGAGATGGAGTTTGGGACAGGGTGGTCTCTTAAATGGTGTTTAAAAGAGATGCGGACACTTATGGCGCATCATCGTGACAATGCACGGTATGTATGTATATGAGAGAGAGAGAGAGAGAGAGAGAGAGAGAGAGAGAGAGAGAACACTAATCTCGATATTAGGGTTTTGAAATCCCTAATTTAAAAACTCTAATTCAATCTTTTAGCCATATGTTTGAAGTATATGTACACCTCCGACGTCCTACTAGAGAGATGTCTCTCCTCCCAACCTTATGCCTCTATATATAGCTACTCGAATCAACGAGGATCATGATTCATAATATATGTAAAGATATATACACATCATGTAGATAGGATACATAAATATAAAATGGAGTAGATATATTATGCATCACACATACATGCCTAAATGCACACATAAATATATATATACATACTAACATATACATATTTACACATACATGTACATGCCTACATGCACACATAAACATATATATACATGCATACATATTTACATGTACATATTTACACATAGACACATATACATATATACATGTACACAATTATAAACACTTGCATATATTACGTACATGAATACATGAATATTTTACATAAATGCATATGCATATATACACATGCATATTTAACACATGTATACATATATCAAACACATGTATATTTAACACACATGTGTTATCTGATATCCATTCAGAAGCTTCAAGTTACTATCTAATCTGCTCATATGTTTTCATTATTGCCATCATTTTGGTAAGACATCAATATAGTCTCATCTTCATTATCCTTATTGATTTCATTTATTTCTTCTATTGTTAAATCTATGTTCTCATGAATCACATCATCTATTGGTGGATTAATATCTATTTCTGGTAATTCCTCTTCCTCATCAGTAGAATCAGCATGTAGAGAATTATCCTCTTCATCAAAAATATTAGTATCATTATCACGTATAATGAGTCTAATTTCTATTCCAGATGTTGATGTATCAGTATCTGATGCTGAATCATCAAGAGGACTTTCTTCAATCTCTCTAACAATAAACTGTTCAAACAATGACCTACCTCTAGGTTGCACATGAATGACTTGCCACCAAGGATGAGCATCTGGGTTTTTATAAAAAAAAAGCTTGTTCAATATGCCTAGGAAGAATATATGGTTCTTTAGTAGATCGCATTACCTTGGAAGAATCAATTGCCCAAAACCCAGATAATTCCTTTCTTATTGTAGAATTACTACCTTTATACTCCGCTCGATACCAGTCAACCTTCAAAATGACCTATCAAAATATATAACAACAAAAACGTCCCATTATTAGGTGCTTAAAAAAATAACTAACTCTAAAAATATATATATAAACTTTTTTCTACCTGTTTGAATGTACGAAATGAAATTTCGTAGATACCAACATTAGTTCCTACGTAACCAAGTTCGCTATCTATAAGGTTCGTGTCTTTTGAGCTAGCACGAGATTACGTCTAGATCTTTTGTTTTTTCACCTTTTACTTTGGAGACTTTGAAGTTCCTCATACTCGTTAACGAATGCTTGCATGCATTCGCTATTATATGCTACAAAGGTAGAAACATAATTTTTTTCTTGAAATGTAAATAAGAATGGAACCCCCTTACCTGATAATACCTCATCTGTTATTTTTGAAGAAGACTCGTTGGTCCATGCACGTGGAGCTTCTTCATGAACTCTTTCAAGGTATACCGTAACAAACGATGCAACATAGGGCATACCGTAAGAGTTGCCAAAACATACAATAGACTAGATTTTCCAAAACATACAATAGACTAGATTTGCCTTTAATTCTTCTATACCGGCAGGAATTCCATCGCAAAAGGTAAAATCATAAAACTCACTAAGGAGATCTCTGTCCTTTGCAGTATTGCCTCAATATTACATTTTTGTTCTTCCTCTCCTCTACAGAATTCAAATAGGAAAGTATGTGGCCTTTACCCTTATCGCTGCTATTGTTATGGATGGCATTACCTCTCCAAAAACAAAAGATCAACGTGTGCTCAGAATGTTTTTCAATGACAGCAATGGTTTTTCTCTGCAACAACAAAGAAGTCCCAAGTGATTCTAGAACATGACCTGATTATGTTGCTCTTTTTCCCTTGGAAAGTGATTTCTAGCTGATGATTTCACGTTACAAAGCATAGAAAGGGATGAGGTAATTTCACATATCGAGAATTAGACCAATAAATCAAGATCCAGTGTTTTTGAAATTTGAAATGACTCTAAAATTATGATACAAATAAGTTGACCATAGAAGAGGAAATTGATTGGGCCAAGGTTATATTACGAGGACATTTCCAGTGATCTAACCTTGGCCCAATCAATTTCTTCTTCTATGGTCAACTTATTTGTATCATAATTTTAGAGTCATTTCAAATTTCAGAAACACTGGATCTTGATTTATTGGTCTAATTCTCGATATGTGAAATTAACTCATCCCTTTCTATGCTTTGTAACGTGAAATCATCAGCTAGAAATCACTTTCCAAGGGAAAAAGAGCAACATAATCGGGTCATGTTCTAGAATCACTTGGGACTTCTTTGTTGTTGCAGAGAAAACCATTGCTGTCATTGGAAAACATTCTGAGCACACGTTGATCTTTTGTTTTTGGAGAGGTAATGCCATCCATAACAATAGCAGCGATAAGGGTAAAGGCCACATACTTTCCTATTTGAATTCTGTAGAGGAGAGGAAGAACAAAAATGTAATACTGAGCCAATACTGCAAAGGACAGAGATCTCCTTAGTGAGTTTTATGATTTTACCTTTTGCGATGGAATTCCTTCCGGTATAGAAGAATTAAAGGTAAATCTAGTCTATTGTATGTTTTGGAAAATCTAGTCTATTGTATGTTTTGGCAACTCTTACGGTATGCCCTATGTTGCATCGTTTGTTCATGACTATTTTCATGCTCCTCAAATGTGCAATTAGTCCTTGAACTATTATGTAACCCTCGACTACTATTTATTAAACCTGCTATATTTCCATGTGTGTAAGGTCTTCCATCAATATATAATCTTTCATTTTCTGCATGTAAAATCCTTCTACTAGTAAGAGATGCTGCGTTCAAGCATATTCTGACTGTGTATGTGTATGTGTATGTGTATATGTGTGTATATGTGTGTATATGTGTGTATGTATTTTGACTTTTTTTTCTGTTTGAGATTAAATTAACAGGAGATATTGTATGGTCGAAAAAAATAAGAGGCGAGCTAACATACCACCTGAGTCGTGGTAGTTTTTTCGTAGACAGCTACGTCTTCAGGAGTCATTTCCTCAGCAGAAGGTACACAAATTAAAAGTTTATATTTATATTTTTTAGATATTGTAGTAATTTTTTAATTTAATTTATGTATTTTTTTCCTTGAATAAACAGGCTGCTGCAAAGAAGAGAGTGGAGTCGGGCCACACATCACACTTAGGCCAAATGGGCCATAATGGTTTTGTAGCTACGTTTGTAAGTATATGTGTTATTGTGAGTATATTTTTTATTTTAGTTAAAATGCAAGCAACTAATGTTTTTTGTTTGTTTCATTGCAGCGAAAGGATTATGGCCGATATCCTACGAAACACGAGATCGAGTATGCTACACATTTTGGATATCGGCGTTTGAGCGAGTATATACAAGATCATCCTGATGCCTTTGTGAGTATTTTTAAATTTTATATAATTATTTTGTTGTTATGAATGTTTTAATTATTTTATTGATTTATGTTTGTTATATGTAATACAGGAGTATTATGGGGAGACAAATATGGATGAGGTGGAGAGACAGACACAGGAGGGACGATCTCGATCGTCACAGGGTGATCATGAGGATGAGGATGAGGAAGATCAGGATGATCATGATATTGCTGCTGATGATGATGATCATGATGATGATGATTAGGATTTTAGTTGATTATGACATTGGATTATATGTATTTACATTGATATATATATATATATATATTTATCTATATATTTTTCATTTCAGTCATGTTTTGAATTGTGTGTATGGTATTAAGTAATGAAGAGTTTTGTTCTATTGATTGTTATTATTGTTTATATTAAGCATGTGTTTTAATACTTTAATTATATAATTCATTCATATGTGTGTACCTAAGTGTATATGTATGTGTGTGTATATGTATGTATGTGCATGTGTATGTGTGTGTATATGTATGTATGTGCATGTGCATGTATAAGTGTATATGTGTGTATGAGTATGTGCATGTGCATGTGTATGTGTGTATATGTATATGCATGTATATGTATAACTCTATGTGTATGTGTGTGTATTTGCAGGTATATGTGTATATGTGCATGTGTATGTGTGCGTATATGTATGTATATGCATGTGCATGTATA
The DNA here is from genome assembly GCA_020310875.1 of Ceratopteris richardii. Taxonomy (NCBI): domain Eukaryota; kingdom Viridiplantae; phylum Streptophyta; class Polypodiopsida; order Polypodiales; family Pteridaceae; genus Ceratopteris; species Ceratopteris richardii. Next base: position 79,907,194 of record CM035420.1, on the reverse strand, counting down.
AGTGTATATGTATGTATCAATATGTGCATGTTCTTGTGTATGTGTGTGTATATGTATAACTCTATGTGTATGTGTGTGTATGTGCATGTATATGTGTATATGTAGGTATATGCATGTGTGTGTGCTTCTTCATCATGTATAATTGTATGAGTGCATATCAATAAGTGTGAGTATGATATGTAATGAAAATAACACAATTCAAATGATCTACAAATAATAGAAATTGTACTTACAATTGTGATCCATAGTTTTTGCTTGGTTAGCTTCTTGAATAACCTGCAATAACGAGAGAGAAAAGAGAGAGAGAGAGAGAGAGAGAGAGAGAGAGAGAGAGAGAGAGAGAGAGAGAGAGAGAGAGAGATCTAGAGAGAGAGAGAGAGTGAGATCTAGAGAGAGAGAGAGAGAGTGAGATCTAGAGAGAGAGAGAGTGAGATCTAGAGAGAGAGAGAAAATTCAAAGAGAGAAAGATGTAGAAAGAGAGAAACAAAGACAGAGGGAGACAATAACAGAGAGCTTAAGCAAAACAACAATTTTGCATATACTTGCTTCAGCTCGTAAGCGCAGCGCAATTGCGAACGTTGGAGAGCTCTTCGATCCGATGCGTGAAAATGCCGATTGCAGAGCCTCCAACGTTTTAATTTTTTTCCGTCAACAGATCGTCGTATAAGCGATGCAACGAGTCATCGTATAAGCGACATTTGCTTAGCGTCATATACGACGGTCTGCACCGTCGCTTATACGACGGTGTAAACCGTCGCTTATACGACGGTGTAAACCGTCGCTTATGTGACGCAAAAATATGCGTCGCCATTTGACAAGCGTCGTTTAAGCGACATTAAACGGAAGCGTCGCAAATACCGTCGTTTTCCGCGTCGTATAATCGACGGTCCGCGCTCGACGTTAATTCCGATGCGAGTTGCAATTTTATAGCGACAAAGTTCTGTCGTGTTAACCGTCGCTACATGCCCGTATTCCTTGTAGTGCTTGTCATCCGAGTCACCGAAGTCACCGTTGGCGCCGTTGGCTGCATGTGAGGGAGGACCTCAATGATCAAGGAATATAGAGGTTCCCGGTACTTCCCGGGAGGTCACCCATCCCAGTACTGTTCCCCCCAGAGCTCACTTAACCGTGGCAATCTCTTGCCACTAAGATACACTCTTGTGGTGTTTGAAGAAGGGTAAAGACTAAGCTTGACATTACCTTGAACAAGTTTTGGTCCCTCAAAGCTTCATTTTTTGCTTTCAAAGCCTATTTTTGAAGCAATTTTGGGGTGTTTTTTGGAGCCATTTCGGAGTACTTTTGCACATAGTTCTCTTTGCACAGGTCCAAGAACATCAAGAAGAGTGTTCCTTGTACTTTTGAGACAATAAATATCAACCTTTGGGGCTGTAATTTCAGCCACACTCGTAAAACTACAGGTTTCTTGAGGGGTTTTCAGTTTTGGTGGGAGGAGTCGCTACAAATTTATGCAGGTTTTCTAAAGCCTAAAACATCAGAGTTGACAAACACTTGTAGGTGTTATTGGCTAGTTTTTGGGCTGTGTACTCAGCCTTTTAGTGTCATTTTACTGCATATATTGAGCACATACACACCATGTACGCTTCTGTGGATACCACTTATGTACGTCCATGCAGTCATTGATATAGCGGTTACGTTCTTTGCATAAAGCCTTTTACGTTTGATAAAGAGGGTCGTGGTGAGGTTTTCTTAACTGGGAGACACCCAGATGTCGGGGTCTCTTCGGTGATGCAGGTGGAAGACTTACCCAGCCTCGCCATAGGAGATGTATGATAGTTGTTCATAGGTGCTCAATAAGCCTAGTTGGCTTCTATTGGGTAACTGATTATATGCAGTGGAGTTAGTGATTCACTATGCAAGTAGACATGTCAGTACTTGCAGTTTTATGATACTTTGACACTGGTCATATGCTAATTTTGCAGAGGATACTCTGGCAAAATTTTTCCAGATTTCTGGTTAAGTCAACTATACAGTGGTCAATTTACTCCTTGATACACTTATCTATGTTGGTGCAAAACAAGCCTACACACATTGGCTTGGACAATTAGAATCTTGGAAGGCTAAAGCTTGAATCCTTGAAGGATGCATTCACATGAATCATGAACCATAGGAACCAATGCTTATTGATTATTACCTTTTATCTCTTGTAAAAGTCTATATGACTTTAATCACTCTTGTAAACTCAACTACTTGAGGAAGTCGTGGAAAAGTAGATGGATGATTGAGAGAATATCTCATTCACTTTTAGGTACATGATTCAAGGAGATTGATTTGGATTTGAAATTCAAAATCTCACTCAACTTCTATAAAATACACAAGGAAAAAGTCGCGGGTATCCTTCACTCCTCCCGAGGCATTTCTGAGAAAATTGTTGAGTGTGTGAGAGCTACACCATAGCCTACACCTCTGAGTACCATTGGGCATCACTTTACATGCCAATGGGAATGTATATTTGATAGATTCAATACATATACTCATAGTTCTTAACTCTGTGTTTTCTGAGTCATTCACCTCACAGTCTGTCAACTTCAACAGGGCATATCTCAAGATCTACTGAACCAAATTTGATGATCCAGGGCTCATTGGAACCAGATCAAAGCATTCTACAAGACTACAAAATTTCAAGTCATTCTATTCTGCCAATTGGGAGAAATCGCTGTAGAAGTGATCACTGGTATATTTCTGTGTTGTTCCTAAAAAATCGGGGGTGTCTCTGATTTTGCTAAAGATCATGCTCAGTGTATAGTTTGTTATTTGGAGTGATTTAACTTGCTAATGGAAGCTTGTTAAGTTAATTTAATACTCCCAGAAGGAATTAAACCAATTGCAAGTGTGCTGGACACACTGAGCTTAGGACTGAGCAGGTGTCAATACAGGAATAGAAAGTTTTTGGAGTTGTGAAGGTTCAAAATCATCTGTTTTGATTTGGTCATTACTCAATCATTTTGTAAAGCACATATATAGTTTCTTGGTGTCATTTGGAAGCTCAAGGAGTCTCCTAACCATATCTGAAGAGAAAAGAGGGCAGGTGTGAAGCAGGTCTAGCAGCACCAACTTGATCTTCTGATTGTACCCAGCCATCACTTCCAACAGTGGTATCAGAGCAAAATAAGGTAATCATGGGTGATGGTTTCCCTTCCTTCATTGACAAATTGGATAGGAATAACTACCAGGCATGGTCATTAAGAATGAAGACTTATCTACAAGGGAGAAGCTTGTATGGATACATATCAGGAGATGAGGAGTTGCCCTCATTCAAAACCAGAGGCCTACCTACAAAGGATGAGCATGAGAGACTTAATCAATGGTGTGCTAAAGATGCTCTGGCAAGGTCATATCTTCTAAACTCTATCTCTGATTTCCTTCTACCTCATGTTAGGAACTGTAAGACTTCCCAAGAGACTTGGGAAACCTTGTCAACATACTTCTCATCAAGCACAAGGGCCAGAAAGAATCAGTTATGGATTGAGTTTACAACTCTCAGGAAGCAATCAAAACAATGTGTTTCAGAGTTTGTCACCAAAGTCAAAGACATTGCAGATCAACTTGCAAGTGTTGGAGAAGAAATTGAAGAAGAGCAAATAGTCAGACAAGTGATCAATGGACTCAAAGCAGATGACAAGTGGGAGAGCTTTACCACTGCAATGGACTTGTACATGGACATCCAAGCACCTGATCTAACAACTCTGATTGGACAACTCTTTACACATGAAGCAAAGATCACAAAGAATGGAGAGCAATCAAAAGGTAACAATCCCTCTGCCCTATATACAGATAAGAAGTCTAAAGACAAGGGTAAAAGTAAGAAAGTTGATGAAGAAGGATCCACCTCCCAAGCAAACTATGCAGGGAGAGGTAGATCATCTAGAGGTAGGGGCAGAGGAGGTAAGTCAGGTAGGGGGAGACCCTATAATCAATCTCCATGCAATATTTGTGGCTTGTCTAACCATACTACAGATGAATGCTACAAAAATTACAAGAATCAAAGAGGAAGAGGTCACCAAAGAGGAGGATACTCCCAAGGCAGAGGCAGATTCAATCAATCTCAAGGCTACCATGGCTACAACAATAATTACAACAATAACTACAACAATAGCTACAATCACAATGGCAATTATCAAGGAGGATACAGGAACAGAAAGGATTACAACAATTATGCAAAGGATCAAGATGATTCCTTGTTGATTATGAACATGACATCTAAATCAGGTATTAGTGATGATCATTTGTTCTATATTGACTCAGGTTGCTCTAACCATGTAGCTGGGAATGTTGCCTTACTCTCTGATTTGGAAGAACCTAAAGGCAAGCACCAAGTGCAGACAGGTGATGACACTAAACATTCAGTGGTTAAAGTAGGTAATGTTAAAACAAGTGATGGTAATCAGAATTTGCTAAGCAGAGTATTGTATGTTCCAACAATCACCAAGAATCTGATGAGTGTAGGTCAGATTGTTGAAAAAGGTCTACAGGTCAGGTTCACTCAACATGGTGCATATGTGGAGGATCCAAGACATGGATTCAGAAGGATAGCCAAGGGAGAGAAATCAGGTAGACTATTTACTTTTGAACTTGAGGATACTAAGAACATTGCATTATACAACTACAAGGACCAAACTCTATCAGAATTGGAGATGTGGCACAAAATATTAGGTCACATTGGAGAGAGGACCATAAAGCAAATGAGTAGGGATCAATGTGTGCTTGGGATACCTAATGTATCCAAGCAACACATGATATACAAGTGTGGGGCTTGTCAATTTGGTAAGTCACACAGATTGCCATATACCAAAAAAGGTTTTATGCATGAAGACTACTTGGAATTGGTGCATACAGATGTTTGGGGACCAAGCCAGGAGCCATCCATATCTGGATCAAGGTACTATGTATCTTTTATAGATGATTATAGCAGATGGACTGTCTTGTACTTCATGAAACATAAAGATGAAGTATTTAATTGTTTCAAAAGATATCTTGCATTAGTTGAGAATCAAACAGGTAGACATTTGAAGAGGCTAAGGTCAGATGGTGGTGGAGAATACTTCTCAAATGACTTTGAAGAGTTCTTGCAGGAAAGAGGCATCAAGAGGGAGATTACCACAAGGTACTCACCTGAACAAAATGGGGTAGCTGAAAGGAGGAATAGACTCATTGTGGAGACAGCTAGGTCTATGCTTAATGAGAAAAAATTACCAAATTATCTTTGGGCAGAGAGTGTATCTACTGCCACATACTTAATCAACAGGTTGCCATCAAAGACACTTGATGGAATGACACCCTATGAGACTTGGCATGGTAAGAGACCATCTCTGGATCATTGCAAGATCTTTGGGTGTGTTGCATATGTGCATATTCCCTCACAGGTAAGGGGAAAGCTAGACCCTAAGGCTGAAAAGTGTATCTTTATTGGTTATGATTTGAATCAGAAAGGATACAGGTTCTATAACCCCTCAAATAAAGGCTTCAAGGTAAGCAGAGATGTCATCTTTGATGAAAATGATTCATGGTATGATAATGAGTGCAGGAACCTTATGATATGGAAGAAGACTTTCCAAAGCTTGTCAGGCAAGAACCAACTCAGAATGAGGACACAAGTTCAGATGATGAAGACACCATCAACATTGAAGAATTCAAAGCTTGGAAATCCAAAGGGAAGATGAAGATGAAGCAACTTGAAGACAATCCAGAATCCTCAACTCAAGCTATGAGGAGATCTTCAAGAGAAAAGAAGAAACCAATTAGGTATGGGTATGATACTTCACTTGTAACCAAGCACTCTGTATATCTTGCAAAGGATATCTTAAGTGAAGAACCAGGTACATTTGAGGAAGCCATTACTAAACCAGAATGGAAGGAAGCAATGGATGAAGAAATGGAGGCTCTCAAGGAAAGTGATACTTGGGATTTGGTACCCAAGAAGGACTCCATGAAGGTGATAGGATCCAGATGGATCTACAAGCTCAAAAGGAACTCAGATGGTACAATAAGCAGGTACAAAGCTAGGTTGGTAGCCAAGGGTTTTGCACAAACCCAAGGCATTGATTATGAGGAGACATTTTCTCCTGTGGCCAAGATGCCAACTATCAGAATTATGGTGAGTGTAGCTGCATCCAAGAATTGGAACATGTACCAATTGGATGTAAAGAATGCATTCTTGAATGGATGGATATCTGAAGAGGTCTACATGTCACAACCACCTGGCTATGAAGATCCCAATAAGGTAAATCATGTGTGTAAATTGAAGAAGGCTCTGTATGGATTGAAGCAGGCACCTAGAGCATGGAATTATAGGTTGACAACCTATCTCTTGGATCAAGGATTTGTGATGAGTAAAGCAGATACCTCATTGTTTATAAAGAAGAACAATTCAGAGGTAATATACTTGTGTGTCTATGTTGATGACATTATTGTTACAGGAAATGATGTTCAAGGAATTAGACACATCAAAGGTCAAATGATGAAGGAATTCAAGATCAATGATCTTGGATTATTGAAGTACTTCCTAGGGCTTGAATTGGTCTACACAAATTCAGGTATATTCATTACTCAGAAGAAGTACATTCAGGACATGGTCAAGAAGTTTAACTTGCAGGAAGCTAAAGTCTCAAACATTCCTATGGAGGTCAACCACAAACTCAGTGCACATGAAGGAGAAGAACTCAAGGATATTACAGGTTATCAAAGTTTGGTAGGTAGTCTCAATTATGCTACCTTAACCAGGATTGATATATCATATGGTGTTAGTGTACTTAGCCAATTTATGCATAAACCAAGAGTACCACATTTGGAGGCAGCCAAGAAGATAGTAAAGTACCTAAAGGGAACACAAAATCATGGTTTGTATTATCCATATTCATCAGACATTGACATCAAGGTATACTCAGATGCAGATTGGGCAGGTTGCAAGGATGACAGAAGGAGTACATCTGGTTACATATGCTTTGCAGGTGATAAACCAATTTCTTGGTCATCCAAGAAACAACCCACAGTAGCCCTATCATCTACTGAGGCAGAATACAGAGGGCTAGCCAATGCCACTCAAGAAGCCATATGGTTGAAGCTACTATACTCAGAATTGGGTCTATATACAAGGCCACCTATCATATTTGGAGATAACACAAGTTCACTTCACCTAGCAGCTAATCCAGTGTATCATGCTAGGACAAAACACACTAGAGGTGCATTACCACTATGTGAGGGAGAAATTACTTAGCAAGGAAATCCAATTATCATATGTGTCCACTAATATTCAATGTGCAGATTTGCTTACAAAATCTCTGGATGGAAGCAAGCTATGCAGATTTAAATCCATGATTGGATTGCAGGAAATAATTGAAGACTAGAGATGAAGACTTGAGCCAAAGTGTTTGGCTTGAGGGGGAGCTGTTGGTGCAAAACAAGCCTACACACATTGGCTTGGACAATTAGAATCTTGGAAGGCTAAAGCTTGAATCCTTGAAGGATGCATTCACATGAATCATGAACCATAGGAACCAATGCTTATTGATTATTACCTTTTATCTCTTGTAAAAGTCTATATGACTTTAATCACTCTTGTAAACTCAACTACTTGAGGAAGTCGTGGAAAAGTAGATGGATGATTGAGAGAATATCTCATTCACTTTTAGGTACATGATTCAAGGAGATTGATTTGGATTTGAAATTCAAAATCTCACTCAACTTCTATAAAATACACAAGGAAAAAGGCGCGGGTATCCTTCACTCCTCCCGAGGCATTTCTGAGAAAATTGTTGAGTGTGTGAGAGCTACACCATAGCCTACACCTCTGAGTACCATTGGGCATCACTTTACATGCCAATGGGAATGTATATTTGATAGATTCAATACATATACTCATAGTTCTTAACTCTGTGTTTTCTGAGTCATTCACCTCACAGTCTGTCAACTTCAACAGGGCATACCTCAAGATCTACTGAACCAAATTTGATGATCCAGGGCTCATTGGAACCAGCTCAAAGCATTCTACAACACTACAAAATTTCAAGTCATTATATTCTGCCAATTGGGAGAAATCGCTGTAGAAGTGATCACTGGTATATTTCTGTGTTGTTCCTAAAAAATCGGGGGTGTCTCTGATTTTGCTAAAGATCATGCTCAGTGTATAGTTTGTTATTTGGAGTGATTTAACTTGCTAATGGAAGCTTGTTAAGTTAATTTAATACTCCCAGAAGGAATTAAACCAATTGCAAGTGTGCTGGACACACTGAGCTTAGGACTGAGCAGGTGTCAATACAGGAATAGAAAGTTTTTGGAGTTGTGAAGGTTCAAAATCATCTGTTTTGATTTGGTCATTACTCAATCATTTTGTAAAGCACATATATAGTTTCTTGGTGTCATTTGGAAGCTCAAGGAGTCTCCTAACCATATCTGAAGAGAAAAGAGGGCAGGTGTGAAGCAGGTCTAGCAGCACCAACTTGATCTTCTGATTGTACCCAGCCATCACTTCCAACAATGTATTGGTGTTTGGACTCTTCTAGCTCGATTATCATTCTATTCAGTTCTGTACGATCATGGCATCAGAGGTCTCAGGCACATCCGATGGATCAGGGTCTAGTGCTAGTGTTCCGAGGAGGAGCTATAACTTGCAGGGCAAAGACCATTTTGAGATCCGAAAATTTGATGGCACAAACTTTGCTCTATGGAAGAATCAGATTAAAGATGTGCTGATTCAAAGGAGGCAATGGAAGCCAGTAAATGGGATTTCAAAGAAGCCTGCTGACATGGATGAAGATGATTGGGATGAGTTAGATGAAATGGCCAGGTCTACCATTCGTTTGCACTTGGTAGATAATGTTTACTTTACAGTATTAGACTGTGAAAGTGCAGAGGAGCTTTGGAAGAAGTTATGCAATACATATGAAAAAGAGACATCATCAAATAAAGTGTATCTGATGAGAAAATTATATGACCTTCGTATGAAGGACAGAGATAGTGTTGCTGCTCATCTAAATGAGTTTGATGCTATATTCTCCCAGTTACAAGCTCGGAAAATGGATATGGATAATTAAATGAAAGCAGTATTGTTGTTATGCACCCTGCCATCATCATGGGATACGTTTTGCACAACTATTAGCAACAGTGCACCTGGCAGTAAACTTGTCTATGATGACATATGTGGAGCACTCTTGAGTGAGGAGATTCATAGAAAATCTATGGTTGGCACTCAGAGTGGAGATGCATATAATGTTCGTGATTCTTACCAAGGAAAGAATCAACAATGTGGCAGGAGCAAGAACAAGGAAAAGAATGGTCAACGGAATAAGAGTAGAAGTAAATCAAGGAAGAGGGATATCGAATGCCATTTTTTTCATAAGAAGGGACACATGAAGAAAGACTGTTATGCATTAAAGAATGCTAAAGGTAAAGGACAAAATGTTGATGGGCATGTTAAACAGGTACCTGCACCATCTACTTCGACTGTGAAGATTGAAGAAATTAATGCTATTTCTGATGATGCTGATGTGTTGACACTTGATAGTACTGTGCCATCTGAGGCACTTATGGCTGATTCTCTTTCCCACACCTGGCTGCTAGATTTTGGTGCTTCTTTCCATGTGACACCACATAGAGAATGGTTCTCTAATTATGCAGCAAAGTCTCTTGGTACTGTGAGACTTGGTGACTCTTACCAGTGTGATGTTGTGGGGATTGGAGATGTGGTTGTGCAGTTCATTGATGGTTCAAAATTTACTATGCATAATATACGCCATGTACCTCAGTTATCATGCAGTTTGATGTCAGTTGGTCAACTTGATGACCTTGGTTACAAGGTGGTCTTCTATGCTCAGTCCTTTCGTATATCAAAGGGCAATATGGTTATTGCAAAAGGAAGCAAAGTTGGCTCACTTTATCCTTTATTTGTATCACAAAAAGAACACTTGTTAGCTGTTACTGAACAGCCTATGGCTTGTATTTGGCATGGTCGTTTGGGCCATATATCTCGTAGTGGAATGGAAAATCTTTCTCATTCTGGCTACTTACTTGTGTTATCTTTCTCTGATTTTTCATTTTGTGAGCATTGTCAATATGGAAAGCAAACCAGAAATGTGCATAGAATGCACATTGACTCTTCAATTCAGCCTTTAGATCTCGTTCATACAGATGTGTGTGGTCCTATGCCCACTAGGTCCTTAGGTGGTTCTCTTTACTTTGTCACTTTCATAGATGATGCTACTAGAAAATTCTGGGTATATCCTATCAAATCAAAGGATGACGTATTCCCTACTTTCAGAAAATGGCTTGCTTCAGTTGAGACTGAAAAAGGAACTAAGCTTTAAGGCTTTACGCTCAGATAATGGGGGTGAGTATACCTCACGTGAATTCAGCCTTTTCTGTCAGTCTAGAGGGATTCGTAGAGAGTTTACAACTCCTTATACCCTAGTACAGAATGGTGTAGCTGAGAGGATGAATAGAACTATTCAAGATAGAGTAGTCTCTATGTTGCATCATGCAAACCTCTCACAAGGTTTTTGGGCAGAAGCAGTATTGACTGCAGTTCATGTGATTAACCTTTCACCTAGTACTGCCAAAGGTCTGAAGTGGCACAAGAGTTATGGACAGGGAAACCACCATATTATGATCATCTTCGAGTTTTTGGGTGTGAAGCATATGTTCATATACCCAAGAATCTTAGACAAAAGTTGGACCATAAGTCAAAGAAATGCATTTTTCTTGGATATGGTCGAGAAGGACAATTTGGATATCGCTTATGGGATCCTGAAACACGGTCAGTGATCAGAAGTAGTGATGTCATTTTTAATGAGTCGAAGATGCATAAAAAACCCATTAAGGAGGTTGAAGTGAGAAGAGTGGTGTTTGAGGATAGTAGTCCTCCAGTTAGCATGCATAAAAATGCTACACATAGGGATGTTCAAGAGAATGTCCATTCAGATCAGTCTACACATGTTCCTGTTCAGCAACCATTGAGACGTTCTGCACGTGTCTCATATCCACCTGATAGATATGTTCCAGGTTTAGATTTTGTTATGCTAACAGATGCTGGTGAGCCTTCTTGCTACAAGGAGGCTATGCAGACAGAGGATCATGTCAAGTGGGAGCGTGCCATGAAGAGTGAGTTGGATTCTATTCACAAGAATGGTACTTGGGACTTAGTACCTTTGCCAAAGGGCGGAAAAGCTTTACCATGTAAATGGGTATATAAGCTGAAATTCACATCAGATAGTGCTTCTCCAAAATATAAAGCACGACTTGTTGCAAAGGGTTTTAAGCAACAACATGGTGTTGATTTTGAGGAAATCTTCTCTCCAGTGGTCAAGATGACTACTTTGTGCATGTTGCTTGGATTCGTTGCAATGGAGGACTTAGAGCTAGTCCAAATGGATGTGAAAATAGCTTTCTTGCATGGAGATCTTACAGATGAGATCTATATGGAACAACCAGAGGGTTATGTAGTTCCTGGCAAGGAAAGTCTAGTTTGTAAGCTCAAGAAGAGCTTGTATGGACTTAAACAGTCTCCTAGACAATGATACCAAAAGTTTGATGCTTTTATGAAGTACCAAGGCTATTCTCGGAGCAATGAGGATCATTGTCTCTACACCAAAGAGATGTTCTGATGGCAGCTTGATATGCTTGATACTTTATGTTGATGATATGTTGATTGCTGGGAAGTCTTCTTATGATTTGTCACTTCTCAAAATGAAGTTGAGTCAGACATTTGATATGAAGGATTTGGGGGATGCCAAACATATTCTTGGCATGCACATTACTTGTGATAGGAGTGAAAGATGCATATACTTGTCTCAAAGTGAGTACATATCCAAAGTACTTCACCGATTCAATATGCAGGGTGGAAAGGCATTGAGTACACCTTTACCCACATATGTGAAATTGAGCAAGGATGACTGCCCCAAATCAGATGAGGAAAAGGAATTCATGACCAAAATTCCCTATCAATCCGCTGTTGGTAGTCTCATGTATGCTATGGTAGCTATGAGACCAGACATTGCATTTGCAGTGGGAGTTGTGAGCAGATATATGTCTAATCCTGGCAAGAAACATTGGGAAGCGGTCAAAATGATTTTGAGATATCTGAGTGGCACTAAGGATAAGTGTCTATGCTTAAGTAGAGGGAAAGCATCCATTATTGGTTACATAGCTTCTGACTATGCTGGTTGTGTAGACAATCGTAAGTCTACATCAGGGTATATTTTTCATTTTGCTGGAGGTGCTATCTCTTGGAGATCTCGTCTTCAAGAATGTACAAGTGTTTCCACCACAGAAGTAGAGTATGTTGCAGCAAGTGAGGCATGTAAGGAAGCATTGTGGCTTTCTCATCTTGCTTGTGATATGGGTTTACCTCAGCATGTACCTCACTTGCTCAGTGATAGTCAGAGTGCCATTGCTTTGGCTAAGAATCCGGTCTATCATGCAAAGACCAAGCACATTGAGGTGAGGTATCACTTCATTAGAGATTGCTTAGCCACTGAGAGCATTATTCTTGAGAAGGTTCACACTCGAGATAATGCTGCAGATGCTTTGACTAAAGCTCTACCACATGATAGCTTTCGATACTGTTGTCACTTGATGGGGGTTACTTGATTCTTGATCTTACGCAGTCACTTGTATATTGTGTAACATCGCATCAAGTGGGAGGTATAGTTTGTATACTTACACTCAGGTATTCTTTATCATTCATTAATTTTTCTCCCATAGTTACTCTGGCCATATTGGCCTTTAGTGGGAGATCGTTACCGTTAGTGTCCATGTGAAAGGCCAAATGGCCACCGGACACTTCTTTGTATATGTTCTTTAATAAAACATATAGTGGCCTGGTCAGTCACAGACTGTAAGTTCGACCGCATTTGGTGAGGAGCTTGGCTTTCTACTCCGAGCATATCGTCTTGGAGCTCTCGAGAAGGAGAGCGCACTGTGGTGCATCGCCATTGAAACACTTCAGGAAGTATGTGCATGACATGCTCATGAAGTTCAAGATGGAAAACACGAAGTGTACAGGTACGCCTATGGAGCAGAACCATAAGCTTAGTGCTTATGAAGGAGAGCCAATTGAAGACATCACAAGCTATCAAAGCTTGGTAAAAATCTTGAACTATGCAACACTCACAAGGGTGAATATATGTTATAGTGTTAGCATATTGAGTCAGTGTATGCATAAGCCAAGAAGACCACATATGGAAGCTACCAAGAGATTCTTCAGGTAATTAAAGGGGACCATGAATGAAGGTTTGTTTTATCCATTTACTTTAGATATTGAGCTAAAGCTCTACTCAAATGTGGATTGGGTTGGATCTAGTGATGATAGAAGAAGCACATCCAGGTATGTATCATTTGCAAGTTCAAAAATCATTTCTTGGTCATCCAACAAGCAACCAACCATGGCATTATCCTCTACTGAAGTCGAACATAGAGGTTTGGCTAATGCACCTCAAGAAAACATGTGGTTAAAGTCTTTGTATACAAATCTTGGAATTCATTCTTCAATACCTCACATTTTTTGTGACAACACATGCTCACTACATCTTGCAGCTAATCTGGTATACCATGCTAGAACCAAGCATATTGAAGTCCACTACCATTATGTAAGGGAGAAGATAATGAGAAAGTATATTCAACTATCCTATGTCTCTATAGATATGCGATGTGTAGACATGTTGACTAAAGCTCTTGATGGTACAAAGTTAAGTAGATTCAAGTTGAGGATTGGCTTGCAGGACATCAAGGACAATTGAAGATATATTTGGAGGCCAAGCATGTTAGGCTTGAGAGGGAGGTGTTAGTGCATTTGACCCAAGCCTACTTGCTTTATATTATTTGATTTATGTTCATTTGTAGTCATATGAGTAGTCATGTGAACACCTCTTGTAAAAGAGTACATTTTATCTCTTGTAATTGTGGAAAAGAAGAAAGAAAAAGAATGGCTTACCTCATCCATGTTGTAAAAAGCAAGCTCGTGGATCTAACTACCTAAAACCAAGAATTAGTGAGCTAAGGGAATATCTCCTAACTTTGGGGATCACTTTTACATGGAACCATTCGAATTCGAATTCAAAACTCCCTTCAAAAGTAGCTATAAAAAGAGCAAGAAGGAAGTGGTGATTAGCAAGCCTTGAACGTGACCACTTCATGTCATTTTGTAGAGATTGAAGAGATTACTCCATAGCTCTATCATTCTACTCCCGTTGCGAATGTGGTTGTAATCATATGTGAATCTACATATTTATCATTCTCTACTTCTCTATTTTGTTCTCTGCTATACTCACTTAGAGTAGTAACTTCAGAAGCTCATATCTCGAGCTCTACTCAACCTTTTTCAAAGTTGTAACATGGATTGGATTTCTCTCACCATCTAGTTGTTGCATATAAAATTTCATTTTACTGCTCACTCGTCTATCTTTGAAGAGCCTCGAGAATGGAGAGATGTTCTAGAATTTGATAAACCTTGGTCGCAATGCTCAATTCATGAATTCAAGTGTTTTAACTTGGATTGGGAAGCTTTCAAAGTCTATTTGCTATGTCCAAAACAAATTTTTCTAATTCCTACTAGGTTGAGAGCACTGTTCATTTTTTCTAGCAGGTGTATGTTAAAAAGTAGCAAGTTTTGGGAGCCAAACATTTTGCAACTAGTCTGTCTTGACCTAAACTTCTGAGATACATGTTCCAAAGTACTTGGCTGATATTTTGGTGGATTTAGGAAGCTCAAAGGGTCTACTAGTCAACTGTGAAGTCTCAGTTGGCTGATGTGAAGCCAGTCATAGCAGCACCAACTCATCTTCGGATCGCATCCACCATCTCTCTTCACATATACGATGCAAACCTTTGAAAGGGGGAACATAAACATAACTTAAAGTATTTGAATTTAGTATCAGTTTTTAGAGGCGACAAAGTTTAGCACTGTTTATAGCAAAGTCAACGTTCATCAATAGTCTGTAGTCATCAAGTATGGGAATCAAGATGTATTGATAGAGAATGGCTTTTTAGAATTGAATATGATGTCCACTAGTTGTCCAGAGATGTTGGATTATTCGAAGTCCATTGTCGAATGATAAGAGATGTGTGTTGTAGGATGAGATTCACCAATATATGTGAAAATCAAGGAGATAAAAAGTGGATGTTCACATTTTGATCGAGATAATCACATGTAAGAGTCCTATTCGAGTATGGGTTGTTTCTAATAATAATGTCTTTTAGAGCAACACCTTTGTATGCCAATCACAAATGATTGCATGATAATCAATGATAACTCATTGTCATGATAAGATTCCCAATGATTTATCGGTCTTCTTTTGATGTATCTTAGGCATCACCCTTTGGAACTCATTGAGAGACCATCGAGTCCCCAACCTTTGCCAATAACTCCATTGTCTCAACCTTTTCGACATTCAAATAAGAATTTGAAATGTTTATTGAACCTCAACAATATGAAATTCTTGTCGTTTCTCATTGTGAGTCCTTTGAAAATTATACTCAACCTTGAAGGTCGATGCATGTAGAGAGCATATGTTCCTCTCTTCTTATCCAAGATACATATAGATGAGTCCTATATTATTGATTTTCTTCAAGAGTAGGGAGAGTAAATCTCTCTAACATCCATCCCCACCAAACTTGCACATCATCCTCGATGGGCCAAGAAATATCCCTTCCTTCAAAATTCAAGTCATCTTTACAAATTGATTTGCTTGATTTGTTACGTGCGTGGGATCAAGACATGACTGCCTATGCATGGCCTTATAATGTAACCCTATCAATTGCATACTTTTAAAATGCATAGATAAACAAATATGGTGCAAACAATAGGGTAAAAGGGATTTGATGATGAAGCTTCTATGCTCACTCACATACATATCAATGTGCACATACATCAATCTGTATGTGCATAGGTAAGCCTCAATAAGTGCCCCAATGCAAGATCATGTAATGATCAGACCCTACCATGCATACTCTATGTGCAATTTTGAGCAATTATGGTAGGTAAGGAGTAAAAGGATGTCAATGTTGAGGTATTTAAAAATTTTTTATCTTTGTTTTTAAATTGATTGTGATCTTTTTTATCTGTTTACATGTGCAAGTAGATGTGCAAGCTAAAGAAATAAGCATATGTGTATTTACATTGTTTTATGTATACTCCAAATGAAAAATAGAATCAACATGGTGTAAATAATGAAGAGTAGAAAAGAAGACTAAAATGCATAAAACTCAACACTCAACCCTCACTCCTCAATTGAGTAACTCTCTCAAATCACTCAAATTCTATTTGCTCTATTTTGTGTAGAAATTCCTTTAAGAATTTTTCATGTTTCATAGAATCATCAAGCATTAGTATCCAAAAATACATTTCATTACATAGCTTCCTCACTACAAGTTCTCTCATAAATTCCTAAAAAACCATTTGTTGCACAAGAACATTTCATGGATCATCTTTGATACCTGCTCGTCATCCAAAAGATATTTCTCTATAACAAACGCAAAAACATAATTCTTGTTTTCTTAATATAAACATAGTGTAGAACAAAAAAAAATGTTTTATTCCTCGTCAAAAGATATATCATCTTCGTTGTAATGTTCATCCATAATTTCTTCATTTGATGGAGAATCTAGTATTTCTTCTAGATATTCATAATCGTTACGTTCTCGTTGTTTGAACAACTTTACTCTTGTGCTTGCAAAAGGAACTTTAGAAACATTATTATCCAATTCCATTACAACATATGTGTTATTATCATTGACGTCAAGAACTATGTATGGTCCAAACCACCGTTTCATTAATTTTTTCCTTGCCTCATATTGAGTATCAAACGAGTTTTTAATAAACTAAAATCCAATCTCTCTCTTGTATCTTGTTTGGACATATATGGTGTCATTTATCAAAATAAATTTTGCTTTTTAATCTTGATTCTTTAATCTTTTGAATTGCTTCATCTAATTTTTGATTACCCTGTTCTAATTGTTGCAATCTTACACTTAACAACTCCTCCCTTCTCATATTATCATTCCAAGGAAGTGATGACCAAGTTAAGATTTGAATATGAATTGGAAAAAAGGGCTTTTGGCAATACATTAATTCTACAAGCATGTAACATGTGGTGCATATGCATGTCATCCTATCCACCCAAAGTGCAAATGGTAAGAATCTAGGCCATTGTTGAATATCCCCATTACATGCTTTGGCTAGAGCTTTTAGAATAGATGGATATCCTCTCTCTGTTTTACCATTAGCTTCACAATTATATGCAGCAGTGAGGGACAAACATAAACCATGATATTCAAAAAACTCTTTAGCTTCTTTAGCATTTAACTCACCACGATCAGCAACTACTTCCTCTATATACCAAATGAACTTATAACATCTTCTAACAAAAATTTGCAAACATTATACATGGTCTTAGAGCGTAGTGCATGACCTTCTATATGATTGGTTAAATCTTCTCTTGTAAGCACAATATAATGCATTTTATCAATTTTGTTAGGCATGGTTACAAGATCTTCTACCCACTTGTAATGCATACAAGGTGGATTTGTAGGATATAAAGGATATCTATGCTTGACCGATGAATGTATTTGACAAACATAACATGTAGAAACATAATTATTAATATCAACATACATTCTAGGCCAAAAAAAGGTACATCTTATTTTCTCCTAGCTTCCATAAAATCCTTTATGCCTAGTCCATAAGGATTTATGCATTGTTTTCATTACTTGCAATTGAAGATCTCTTTTTCCTAGAAACGGTTATGGATTCTTAATCTTACCTCTAGCTTATCTCCGAAGATAACCATCTTCTAAGAAAAAATTATAAGCTCATTTTCTAATATTACAGAATCTCAATTGATTAGAAACTTACTGCATATGAACTGTGTAGACGGTAATCCAATTGGAATTTTAAGTGCAAGAAATTCACGAATTTATCAACATTAAGGACACGTTTTTACCAAAACCAACATCGAGCATATACAAACTTTATATGGATTATACGATGCAAACGCTTGAAAGCACAAACATAAACACAACTTAAAGTATTTCAATTCAGTATCAGTTTTCAAAGGCGACAAAGTTTAGCATAGTTTATAAGCAAAGTCAGTGTTTCTGAGTAGTGTGTAATCATTAAGTATGGGAATCAAGATGTGTTGATAGAGATTGGCTTTTTAGCAGTGAATATAATGTCCACTAGTAGTCCACAGATGTTAGATGTATTCGAAGTCCATTGTCGGATAATAAGAGAGGATGAAATTCAACAAGATATGTGAAAGTCAAGGAGATCAAGAGTGGATGTTCAGATTCTGGTTGACACTACTATTTCTGATCAAATGTCTGATAGCGTAAAGGCAATAGTAAATTCATTTCATAGATGAAGTCAACTAACAGAAGAACATATATCACAAGCTAAACGTAGTAAAAGAAATTTGACGTCGCTTAATGAAAGGTAAAAGTGATTAAAAATATATCTTATTGATTTATGTAGGGATTCACTAATGTGAAATGCCACCTGTTAGAAGTCAAATTGTCAGTGTATAATTGCATAGCTATCTGAATTCTGAAATCACCTTCCGTCAGTATATGTCAAGATTCTTTAGTTCGGCGTGGCTATCAGTAGTTGTTAATGTCGTTTCTGTAGAAAAACATAGATAGAAGAAAGGCAGCCATCGGCCTCCTCATATTGAAAACATCTCTAGAGTTTTAGCGCACATGTCACATCCAAATTCCCTCATGTTGGCTGTCTCAGTTTGTGCTTGATATAATTGACCTCCCTTCATTTGATTATCCTGCACGGAAAAAGAAGAGAGCTCTCTCGGACGAGTCACCCATCTTTTATATGATGAAATCTCTAAGTTTAGCGATGTTTTGGCATGTTATTTTTAGTGTTCCATGTGAGACATGCTTCCGATCATATCGTATAATTTATACCCTTATTATATTGTATTACGAAAAGTGTTTCTATTTTAGCTTCTAAAGTGAGTGCTCTCCATTTTAATAATGAGCGTATATATTATATCCATGGCTTGAATTAATATATATATATCAAGTATATCCAAAAACCATATGTAAAGCCTCTCTATCCATCAATCACTATTCCATTATGGGTTGTTTTTTATGATAATGTCTTTTAGAGCAACACCTTTGTATGTCAATGACAAACGATTGCATGATAATCAACGCTAACTCACTGTCATGATAGGATTCCCAATGATTTATCGGTCTTCTTTTGATGTATTTTAGGTATCACCCTTTGGAACCAATTGGGAAACCATCAAGTCCCCAACCTTCGCCAACAACTTTGTTGTCCCAACCTTTTCAACATTCAAATAAGAGCTCGCAATGCTCATTGAACTCCAACAATATGAAATTCTGGTCATTTCTCATTGTGAGTCCTTTGAAATGTTTACTCAACCTTGAAGGTCCATGAATATGTAGAAATCATATGTTCCTCTCTTCTTATCGAAGATACACATAGATAAGTCCTATATTACTAATTGTCTTTCAAGTGTAGGGAGAGTAAATCTCTCCCACAACATTGAGCCATGAGGCTATGGTATTATTGGCTCTTCTCCCATTAAAACATCTTTTCCTTTATTCAGATGTAGAGTTTCATTGAAGGGATGTGTGATTTTAAGTTAAACTTTCAACTCAACCTCTTTATCTTCATCTTTCTTAGAACAACTTCCTTCATATGTCATGTTCTGTTGGAGACCTCTAAATCTCCAAAGGTTTGATCTATGCTAATTTAAGAGCACCTCTATATCAGTTATGGACCAAACTTTATAAAAATGTTACCTTCATTTGCCAAAACTTCAATTATCACTTCTCTGAGTGAGAATCTTCTTCAAGAAGTGTGCTTCAAAGATTGACTTCATTATTTGCACATATCTTTAGATTTCTTCAAACTGTAATTTGATCCTTAAGATCAAAAGTATGTCAGAAATTGTCTTCCTAAACAAGCGACTCTGACATAGCTAACTTCGAAGGTTCATGTCTCACAACACAGATCTCGTTTTGCTAAATGCTTTAAGCCATAGCTTCCTTACCTTCTAACTTAGATTTCGAATGCTCACTCATCAAAAACTTTACACTGTGCACGGAGATCTAGGCAAAACATTGACACAAAAAAGTGCGCGACTCTGAGATGTCTACCTGCAGAGTTTACATACACATGTTCCTATTGATCATACTCACAACATGAAAGGAATCAGACCATGAAACTTTGAACAGTGCTTCATTAGCTTCTAGATTAGATGTGTACAAAAGATTTCTTGATCCACATGATCAGGCTGAGAGAAATCAGAGAAAGACTCGATGCTAACTCGTGAAGATGACTCTCTACACATCTATCTCAATGAAATTTTGCTTCTAATGACTCTCTCATGTATTTCTTTACATCATTGACTTATATACATATGATTCTAGACTTATCTCATGTCTATTACATTTCTCCCTACCATCCTAAAGATCATCTACACTCATACTACAAGAATTCCCGTATGTAATGTACATATGCATACAAGCTTCACTTCTGAGATCTCTTCACTTTCTCAAATGACTTCTTTCACTTCAATATGATCATTGACATGCTTCAAGCTCTTTGTAATTATCAATTTGTGATTGTTTTGTTCCAGTAGCTCCCCCTCAATCACTAATTGTGATTATTCCATTCTTCTTTACTCTTGCCATCTCTTTGAACCGTTGTAACTTAGGCCCATCCAAGCTTTCTGTTAACATATCTTCAACTTGCTCTTTTGTTGGAGTATACAATAATTCAATCTCTTTATCAAGTACCTTTTCCCTCAAGAAATGATATTGAATCTCTATGTGCTTAGTCTTGCCATGACAAACAGGGTTAACTGCCAAATACAATGAACTCATATTGTCTCCAAAAATAATTGGAGTACTCTGATTAGTTCCAAAACTCTTCAACAAGGTCTTTAACCATATCACTTCTTTTGCAGCCTCTACCATTCCTTTATACTCAGCTTTTGTGGATGACAAAGCAATTGTATGTTGCTTCTTTGAGCACCAAGAAACTAATTTATCTCCAATATAATAAAGATACCCATGAGTAGACCTTCTATCATCTGAATCACCTGCACAATCTTCATCACTAGTCAATTGATTCTTGTATCGAAAGTAAATCCATAATACAAACCTTCATTTAGAGTTCCCTTGATATATCGGAGTGCCCTTTGAGCTGCAATCCAATGATTCTTCTTTGGAGAATGCATAAATTGTGATAACACACCGAATGCATATGATAGGTCTGGCCTTGTCAAAGTAGCATAGATTAAAGTACCTACCAAACTCTGATATTCCCTCATATCATTTAATTCTTCACCTCCGTATCTGATCAACTTATGATTTACCTCCAATGGTGTGGTTGAAGGCTTGCAATCCTGCATGTTGAACTTCACCACAAGATTCTTCAAGTATCTCTCTTGTGTAACATATACTCAATGTTGAGTATACACAATCTCCATTCCTAAGAAATAAGATAAGTTTCCCAAATCACTTATTTTAAACTCCTCTATTTGTTTCTTAAGCTCCTTGATTCCTTGAGCATCTCTACGTGTGACAATAATATCATCAACATAAATACACATGTATATATATCCATTTTCACTTGCTTTCACTAGCAAGCTACTATGTGCCTTTGAAGCTTGATATCCACATTCATTCAAGAACTTAACAAGCCTCTAATTCCATGCTCTTAGAGCCTGCTTCAAACCATACAAAGCTCTCTTGAGCTTACACACATAATCTAATCCAATTGAATCTATGAAACCTTCTGTTTGTTCCATGTACATTTCATCTGTAATGTATCCATTCAAAAATGCATTCTTCACATCTAATTGTGATAACTTCCATCCTTTACAGGCAGCAATAGCAATCAATGATCTAATTGTAGACATCTTAGCAACAGGACTAAAGGTTTCATCATAATCCACCCCATAAGCTTGAGCATAAACTTTAACCACAAGTCTAGCTTTGTATCTAGACACCTTTCCATCTGTAAACCTTTTTGTTTTATACACCCACTTACATCCAATGACCTTCTGATTCCTTGGTCTTGGCACCAATTCCCATGTTTCATTTTCAAGTAGAGCATGATACTCTTCGTGCATTGCCTTCTCCGAATTTTGTTTACCTTTAGCTTCTTCATATGTGATTGGATCCTCTTCTGTCTTGACAATGTAAGCATAATCTTTTATTGTTAGGATAGATGTATCATAGCTATACTTGATAGGTTCTTTTCTTTTTGTCAAGGATCTTCTGACCTGTGCACTTCTTGAAGTCTCAGCCACATTTGATTTTGGATCAAATCTTGGCCCATCTTCAACATTGCCCTGCAATTTACTTTTATAATCAACATCATCAGTATCTTCTTCATACACACTTACTTTTGTCTTCCCTTTCCTTTTTATTTCTTCAACATCTGCATATTCATTTGTTGTCCCTGTATACCATGTACTTTGCTCATCAAATGTAACATCTTTTGTAACAAGAAATTGCTTTGTGGATGGACTCCACAATCTGTAACCCATCTGTCTATCATCATACCCAATAAACACATACTTCTCTCCTTTGGGTTCTAGCTTATGTCTTAATTGTGAAGGAACATAGGCATATACTAATTATCCAAATACCTTACAATGATCAAGAGTAGGTTTATTGCCCCACCATGCTTCATAAGGTGTTCTTCCATCCAAAGCTTTACAATAACCTATTCACAAGGTATGTTGCAGTGTTGATAGCTTCTACCCATAAGTAGTTTGGACAATTCTTTTCCTTCATCATTGCTCTTGCAAACTCTACAAGAGTTCTATTTTTTCTTTCTGCAACTCCATTTTGTTGAGGGGAGTACCTACAAGTTACTTCTCTTTTTATACTTGCATTCCACAAATAATCATCAAACTCTTTAGAGAAATACTCTCCCCTTCCATTTGATCTTAACCTCTTGAGCTTTTGTCCTATAATCGTTTCTGCATAAGCATGATAATGCTTGAGTGTCTGGAACACTTCTAACTTGTCCTTGATTACATATAAAGTAATCCATCTGGTTGCATCATCAACAAACAACACATAATATCTGGATCCATTTACACTATAGTCCCTTGAAGCACCCCACACATCTGTATGAACCAATTCAAGCATATTTGAATACTTGTACCCTGATTTATTGTATGAACTTTTGTGTGCTTTACCTAATTGACAAGCTTCACACTTGTACACCATGTGTTGACCTTCAACATTGGGCAAACCAAACACCACATCATTCTTTGACATTTCCTTTATGGCTCTCTCATTGAAATGACCTAACCTTTTATGCCATAGGTCTAACTCAGACATCTTTTGACTTCCATAAGTAAATAAAGCATGTCCCACATTACCTTGAACTTTGAGAGTAAACAACCTTCCTTCCTTTTTACCTGCAATGATATATCTATATCCCTCATTTGGATCTTGCACATAAACACCATCATTTGTGAATCTGACTTCATATCCCTTCTCCACAATTTTTCCTATACTTATCAAGTTTTTAGCAATAGTAGGAACATAAAGTACCTTGCTTAAGAGTGTGCTCCCACTCTTTGTCTTCACTGAACCAATGCTCTCCACTTTATGCTTGGTGTTATCTCCTGTTTGAACTGTATGTCCATTCACCTTTGCTTCCATATCAGACATCAATGATATATTTCCACTCAGATGATTGCTACATCCTGAGTCAATATAGAACACCCATTAGTATTCTCCTACTGCTTCATGTGTTGCATTCAAGATAAGAGTCAGGTCATCCTTCTGATCTGATGCATAGTTATAATAGTTATTGTTGTAGGACTGAGATTGAAAACTTCTTCCACCTCCTCTAGCATATGATGTCCTACCACCTCTTCCTTTGAAGTTTCCTCTTTGCCTCCTCTACCTCTTTAATTGAAGCTGTGGTTATTACTTCCACCACTTTGATTGTTATACCAACAATCATTTGCCAAATGATTGGTTCTGCCACAAATCCAACAAGCTTTAGTATTGTCTTTGTTCTTACCTCCTCTTCCTTTACCTCTGAAGTTCATCTTTCCTTTTGTAAAGTTAGCTTGACTTGAAGTTCCTTCATCATCAGTTGACTGCTTCCCTTTGCCATCCTTTTTCTTGTCCTTGGAGTACATAGCCTGACTTGCACTCCTATCATTGTCTCCCTTAATGTCATACTCAAAAGTTAGCATGTGTCCTAGCAATTGATTAAGATCAAGAGTAGAGTGATCTAGTGACAATTCTATGGACAATATGAAAGGCTTCCACTTCTCATCTCCTCTCAGACCTGTAAGTATTTGCCTTACCAACTTATCCTCTTCAATATCTTCATCTACTGCTCCCAAGCTATCTGCAATATCCTTCATCCTTGCCACATAATCAAAAATCGATTGTGAGCTTTTCTCCTTGAAAGTTGTGAACTATACCCATAACGAGGACTTCCTTAACTTGGTTGTGTTTTGGAAATGCTCTTCCAAAGCATTCCACACATCTGTTGCACTTTCTAATACTCTGATGTGAGGTAGAAGATAATCATTTATAGCCATGTAAATGATACTCCTAGCTTGAGCATCCTTTCTCATCCAATTCTTTAAACCTGCAAGTTCCTCCCTAGTTGGAACACTAGGATCTTCAAACTCAGGCTTTTCTTCTTCTCCTGTAATGAATGCCATCAAATCATTGCTCATGAGGTGTGCCTCCATCCTCATGGACCAAGCTGGATAGTTCTTTTTATCTAGCTTATCAATCTACAAGCTTTCTCCCATCTTTAATCTTCCGTGTCTGCAATTACTAGGATTTATGATAATATAGTGTACCTTTGATATGAAGCTCTAATCCTTATTGACCCTTTGAACTCATGCTTTGTAGTTCTAGATAATGATTAAATACTATAATAAAAATATGATTAAATATACCTTTTATTATTAATATAAATATTATGTGTTTGTGTATGTTAAAGTGCAAGTGAGCAAGAGTCTAATTTTAGGTGTACATAGAGATATGAGCTAGTGAGCATATAGTATGCATGTTGTGAGTGTCAGTTATCCGGACTTTTGCATAGGTGCACAAATGTCTGTAGATGAGTATATATATATGTGTAGTATGATATGCGTTTTTTTCTAATGTTTCTCTCTACAAGTACGTCAACTAGAGAGAGAGAGAGGGAGATTCCTACATGTACATTCGACGTTGAAGGAGAGATCAGGAGAGAGAGAGAGAGAGGGAGAGACATTTCAAATGCTAGAGGCAACAGGCAAGTGCAGATACACAATGATCGAGAAAGAGATATACGCAGGGACCAAGAGAGAGAGATGCTTCTACAGAAACCAGAGATAGAGATGCTTGGGGTAGGTGCCACCATGACAGAGAGACACGGGAAGGTGACTGATATCATACCGTGCTAGAGAGAGAGAAATATGGTGATTGGCGATGCATAGAGACATTTGGAGAGAGAGAGATAGAGAGAGGGAGAGAGAGTCGATTGTGGCTGACTATTCATGCATTGTAGATGGCATAGTCAGATAGAGAGAGAGAGAAAGAGAGAGAGAGAGAGATGAAGAGAGAGAGTGAGAGAGAGAGTGAGAGAGAGAGAGAGAAAAAAAATTGAGAGATGTTAATTTAATTAGTTAAGTTAATGAAAATTAATTTAATTTAATAGTTAGTGGCAATTAATTAGTTAGTGTGAGAGTTTTTTTTATAAGAAATACATGCATGAATGATTGGATAAATGTTTATATAGACGCAAGTTAGTATAATATAAATGCATGTGCATAATAGTAAGTATGTATAAGAGTGATAAGTGCATATTATATGTATGCATGAAGAGTATGCATGGGGTAGAAATATATGCATGATGTGAGGTACATGTATGCATGTGAATGCATAATGTTAGATGCATGTGCATGCATAAGAATAATGGAGTATGTATGAGTGTGCATGAGTATGACGTATGTGTGGTAAGTTAATGTAGTTGCAAAATTGCATTGAATGCATATGTAGATATGAATTCATGAGTATGTAAGGGTTTAGATGCATATATGAGATATGTAAGCATTATTGAGGGTATGAATGCATGCATGTATAGGTAAATACATATATATGTGAGGTATTAGCATGTATACATCAATATGTATGCAAATATAAATATATGAGCATGCATATATGTGAAGTAGATGTGTGCATTAGAAGTACATGATAGTGTATGAACATGCATATTAGAGTTAATGTTTGTGAGCATGCATATAAATTTGGTGTATGTATATGAGTGTGAATGTGAGTGTGTATTAACATATGCAGAAGAGAGTTGATTAGCATGTTTTCGCATGAGTATAAATTATGAATATGTGTTAAGTTTATATGAGTGTTCAGTTTATGCACATGTGTTAGCATAAAGGTACGTGAGTTAGTATAAGTTTATTAGCTTATGATTGCATGCATGTATATGAGGGTTCCATATGCATATGCATGAGTATACCTAAGTGTGACTAAATGTGCATGTATGCATAAGAAAGATGAATGCATATATGTATACATGCATATGCATTATGTTAGGTGTATGAATGCA
Source organism: Ceratopteris richardii (assembly GCA_020310875.1). Classification (NCBI taxonomy): domain Eukaryota; kingdom Viridiplantae; phylum Streptophyta; class Polypodiopsida; order Polypodiales; family Pteridaceae; genus Ceratopteris; species Ceratopteris richardii. The sequence goes on along the minus strand of CM035420.1, from coordinate 79,880,601 downwards.
TAATAATGCCTAATTAGTATATAAACATGAATGAAGTGCATGTGTAAGTAAGATGCATGCATGTGCATGTTACATGTATGCATGACAAATTGAATGTATGTGCATACATATATATACTTAGAGTTGCAAGTAATAAGTGTGTTTTATGATTTATCAAGAGTACTTATGTTTTTTTTCTATTGTTTTTCTCTGTAGACCATTTGAAGAAGATTCACGAAAAGTGACGAATTGACGAAACCTACGAGCTTTTGACTAGGATTTTGGAGTTGCGTTTATGCCACTTCTCCTATTTTTCCTTTATCACATTTGAAACTAAAAATCTTGTATTAGGATTTTATTAAAGTACTTGTATTAGACTTTTTCAAAGCATTTGTATAGGAATTACTTTTTTGAAGAAACTATAGTAGTCAAAAGGTCTTAGCATTATTATTAAAACATTTCAATTATATATTGAAAGTTTACTTAACACTTTATTTCTGATGCCAATAAGCCATGTGTCCTCAAATGAATCTACTGATGAACATAACATAACTACTACTACCCAATCTAACAAAAACCAAACTAATAAAGAAATAGAAGTAGAAGAATTAGTTGAAATCCGTATTATTGATGAATCTTTAATCTCCCTATCATAGGATCACTGTTTATCTAGGTTTTTAACTTTGTTTTCAATTGCCTCACTTGAACCTGAGAGTAGTGAGAATTTATTCCCTCCACCTCTAAAAAGAAATACCCAACCTAAGCAAACTGAATATGACATGGCCGAAATTATGAAAGAGCATATAACTGATGAATCATTAATCTTGCAATCGTATCAAGACGTTGTTTCTAGGTATAGAGCTGCACAACCTTACGTACCATAGATTCATAAGATAATCTTAAATAGTGTATTAAACTATAGTTAATCACTCCCCACATACTAAAAACACATCTTAGCTCCTAAAGTACGCAATGAAACACCCTACGTGTAGTCACATAGTGAGCCTATGGCAAGTGAGTTCTGATCTATGCTTATCTCCTTTCACACCCCTTGACAGATTTGGTGAACCCGACATGAAACATGATGCTAGTGTGCCTAGGATTTTTAAGTGTGATTTGAGACTTAATTAAAAACGTTTATCTTTTTTCTTCTTGTTTGCAGGTGAGCAGAGGAAGAAGCTGCAACGACAAGTGAAGATCTTGCTGCCACCTACTCTTTTCCCCGAAGGTTGTGGGTTGCTCTCTAGGGAACTGAGCACCTCCACGGGAAGAGGGGCGATTAAAGCTGAAGAATCCTCGACACTTCATTCCCGCCATCAACATACAAGAAGACCATTAATATACAATCACTTGTAGTTTGTACTTAGGTTTGATTAATTAAGAAACTTTGTAAAGAATTATCATAGTGTACATAAGAACCTTCTGTGTTAAGCAACTTGAGGTAAAGATTTTGTTCAAGTTCTTTCATTTTCATACAATCACATCACAGAAAAAGAAGGATTGTTTTCATTGCATTAGAAATTAGTCACATTACACTTGCATTTGCAAGGCATTGAAACATCATTGCATTAAGAAGGATTATTTTTGTTTAGCATTGTAAGAAACTACATGTTAAATCATAGGGTTGCTTATTTGACAACAAAGGGAAGCTTTATAAAGTAGACAAAAAGATTTACTTGATAGCATGAAAAGAGTTTTATTCTAAACAGAAAGACTTAGTTTTTTTTTTTTAATTAACACTTACTTTATTGCACAAAAAGAGTTTTATTCTAAAACAAGTAGGTTTAGTTTTTTTATTTAATTAGTTGTTATTAATTCTTTTGTACTCCAGTAAACTCCAAAAAACAAATTAAGAAATCTTATTTAAGTCATTGTTAGAATTTCTTGTCTTTCCTACTACATTAAAATACAAAACATTCAAATTAAAAAAACTTATTTAAAACTTATAAAAATATCTAAAAATATAATTTACATTAGAGTAACCTTTGGGATTAAAAACTCAAAGGTTAGAAAATTAAAGTAAACTTTGGAATTAAAAACTCACAAATTAAAAAGAAAACAAATTACAAAACCAAACTTTCAAGCTAAGAGATATTACAAGCTCAAATTAAGCTCAAGTTAAAGTAAAAAAGTTGAAAATATATTGATAAAGGAAAACATTAATGGAAAAACCTAGGATTTGGTAAAGTCTATATTCTTGGCTTTATGCTCTAGGGATAAGTTTAGAGAGTTTAGAGAAAGATTAGAGCTTGCTATTAGAGACTTATTACTCCATTCTAAGCATTATCAAGCATGAAAGATGGAGGAAATTGTTAAGAATATGATGATAAAGAAACAAGGAACACGCACTGTACAAGCAATTTTCAGAGAAAAAGGTAAATTTATTGGCTTAAATATCAGAGAGTACCTAGATGCATTTGAAGAGCAAGTGCAAATCGAGGGGACCTGATGACATACTAGTAGAGTACTTTCGTCGTGTAGTCTCTAGTTCCATACTAGAAAGCATTCAAGTACATGCTAATAAACCTTGGGAGGAGTTTAGGAAAGAACTGCACAAAATGTTTTATCTTGAGGATTTTAGCAAGCATAGTTGTGATGGATTTTTCTGATGGGTAAACTCACCTAAGACCAATGTATCTCTAACTCATCTTCATGGTGAGTTAATGATAATATTTTCCCCATTTTCTGAAGAGGATAGAAACGCCTTAAATCCTCACCTAAATATACACTTTCTTAAGATATTGAGTCCAGAAGATAGAACAGAAGTAGAGCGAAGAATAGAAGAGCCAGACAAAAGATATGGTCTTACTAATGATTGGGATAAAGTGAAACATGAAATAGAGGCTATAGCCCAAATGAAGCAATGACAATCTGTTTTGTATGCAAAACTTAATTCTTCTTTGCCTAGGGAGATGCCTACTACATGGCAAACTGATATGCCAATACTTGTGACTATAGCTACAGCTACATTGCAGTTGTCGCTAAAGCGCCAATTGAATTACAATTAGACATTTTATGTAAACAAATGGAAAATGTTATGAGTATGCAGACATCTGTTTCCAAAGAGGTTGCCCAATTAAATAATAAAGTATATATAGTGAGTTAAATGAGCCTCGGGCTATTAGTAGTGGTGTAGGTCATGCAACACCCATATAGACTGTTATGCCACAATACACTCCTCCTTAGCCGGTTTATCAGCCAATTCCACCAACTTAGTTCGCTGCTCAGCCAACTTTCCAAAGGAGCATTGAAAGAAAAGGAACTGGCAGAAAACAATGTGTTTGGTGTGATAGCCAAGAACATGCAACTCATGCTTGTGACGAATTAAACAGTGCAAAAAGGGCAAAGGAGGTATGAAACAATTGTATGTAAATTTAACGAGTTCGAATGCAACTACCAGTACCTCGACTGCTAGATTAGAGCCATCAGATGATAGGACTCTTTCTATTGCAAGCCAAAATCCTTATTCGATTGAGTCATTAGTGAGGGCTAGAGATGAAATAATAGGCAAAGCAGCATGGCGATCTCTTGTTGATCAAGCCTCTATATATTCTCACCTTGCCAATGTTGAGGAGAAACGGAGACGAGATGAGATGCAAGATGATATAGGTGAGGGAGATAGGAGAATGACTAGAAGACAAACGAGAGAGAATGAGAAGAAAAATGACAAAAAGGTAAGAAAAAAAAAATAGAGAAGGAAAGAAACCAACAGAAGAAAATACGCAATCACAGGAAAATCAGAATACCCCAAGTAAGGATAAGAGGAAAACTGAAAATGGAAATAATCAAAATCAAAATACTAGAACAGAACAAAAAGATGAACAAAAACAAAGTGAGGACAAAGGAAAAAAGAAAGGAAGAAGAGCTGCACGAGCAATAATGATCTCAAAGCTTGAGAAAAAAGAATGATGCTAGGGAGATCCTGAATGATATACTTCTAAAAAGTCAAGTAACGATGTCCCTTGAACAAGTGTTTTCAATCGCAAAACCTGAGTTCAAGGATAGTTTATTAGACTAATTACAAGGAGACAATTTCCACTGCCACAAGACGAAGATATGCAAGATGTAGCAGAGGAAACTCTAGCAATGAATGATGATCTAACATATAGAGACAATGATTATGAAGAGGAAGAGTTTTCGAGTGGAAGTGTGAATATAATTTTTTTAGATCCAATTCAACCTAATGACAAAATGTTGAAAAGTGAAAGTAAATTTAACACAACCTTCTAGGCACGAGGAAGTCCAGAAGTGAAACTTAGGATTGGAGATGAAAAAGATTCATGTTGAGCTCTAGCTCTGATTGATTCAGGCTCAGAGATAAACATAATCTCAAAGACATTTTTCGATAAATTTAGATGGCTAATTGACAAAGAGCATCACTAGAGAATGAGAACAGCCGATAATGGATCACGAAGTTTACTAGGTGAATGTGCACATGTGCCTATTATGATAGGAGGTGTTCGAGAAGAATTTCATTTCTTCTTTAAAAGACAATTGTTCATATGAAGTAATTCTCGGGCAGCCATTTATAGCAGAGATGAGGATAGAAATGAAAGCGATGAATGATGGGTCGACATATTTAAGAATTCAATCTAAATCTGGGATGGATTCTTTGCAAGTCATGATAGTCTGTCCTAATCATTCAAGAAATAGGAAGAAACTACAGAAAAACCCCATTGACTCACACAGTCATGTGTGTGAAGATTCACCACTTGTATGTCTCGCCTAACAATGTATACAATTGTGAAATCTTTTTAGTTTGCACCCCTACTACTAGTTTACAGTTTATCACAAAAGAACACCTTTCAAAAACATTTAGAAAAGGAAATGAAAAATATTTTAGAATTTTAGAATTAATTTTACTTGATGAAAATATTGAATGTATAATTGAACTTTCAAAAAGTACTACATTTCTAGAAGAACTTGAGTGTGCTTCCCAAGAAAAATTAGAATCAAAATCGATTATTCTTAACTCTATTCAAGAATATGAGTTTATTATTGATTTCATCCTAGAACATGAAATTAACATTAATACTAAATATAAAACAGTCGAAAAGAGACTTAAGCATGTAGCTCAATTCTTGCCTAAGGATAGTTATGATATATTTAGATGCGTATCTGAGGACCTTGTTCTTAGAGACCGATCGAAGATAGGTCACACATTTATAGACGTAACTAAGAATTTTATTAAATTTGGAGATGAATTTCTTTCAGAGATAGAAAAAGATGAATTTAGAAAGATGATTGTGCATCATGGAAAAGAATTTTCTTTATTTTCATATGAAATAGGATGTGTTGATCCAAAACTTGTAGCACCAATGATTATATTTACCGTACCACACATTCCATGGAATCTTTGATGGATACCAGTCCCAAAGGCTCATTTACATGAGCTAATGAGATTGTTAAAGGAAAAGATTGCCATGAGAAATTTGGAACCATCATCGGCACCTTAGTCCAATAGGTGGTTCATGGTACCTGAAAGTTACATTCCTCCGTGAAACATAGAGATCCTTTACATCCGACCTATCTTCCTTGAATTCATTACAAGTGGGTAGTCGACCTTATGACTATGCCTAAAAGCAATAGTGGTATTAGATACATCCTTCTTGCACATGAATATTTAACTAATCACAATGAGGGTGGAGCACTTTGTTCTAATACTACTGATAGTGTATGCTTATTTCTTTTAGAAGAAGTCAGATCTAGATTTGGATATGTTGAAAAAGTAGTAGTAGGTTGAGGAGAGCTAGATGCTAGAGACGCAAGAGAGTTCTTTGCTCATCATGGGATTTGATTGTCTCTTACAACTGCCTACAAGCTAGAGGCAAATGGAAAGATTTAACGAGCACATCCTTCCATTGTAAAGGCAGTTTCAAAGGCATGTCATGGTGATATTGGACAATGGACAAAATTCTTAGCATTTTCTTTATGGGCCGATAGAATGATGTACACAAGAACAACTAGTTTTATGCCAGCTGAACTCATGTACTATCAAAAGGTGATATTTCCTATACATACTCAGATAGTAATTTGGATGAGCTTAAAATGGAAAGATAATATATCACGAGAAGAATTGTTAACATTAAGAATTAAACAATAAAAAAAAGGATGAAAATTCAAAAGAAGCTACTAAAAATTTAAAAACATCACGATTGAAAAATAAAATTTACTTTGACAAGAAACATTGACTGAGGCCACAACTAATAGAGAGTGGGGATTGGGTACTTCTATATGATAGTACTTTTGAGACTCAATATGATGCACATCGTAAATTAACTAAATGTTGGTTTGGGCCAAATGTTATTGTTTCTATTTATGAATTAGGTACATAAAGGTGTGAGACCTTGATGGTACTGTTTTAAGAAATGTGATTGCAGAAAAGTAGATGAATCTATTTAAAAGAACGGCAACTAGTGAGTTAGAGCTGGATGAAGACTTCCAGGAACTTGAAGATGAAGATGAAGCATAATTAGGTGAGATAATTCTAATTGTTCTTTAATGTTTATAAAAACGTTTCTTTTCATTCATTTCATAATTAGGCTTTTATATATTTCTGTTATGAAAGGAAATTTATGAAAATTATGTAGTTAATGAAAACGAAATCAAAGTAGGACTGTGTCTGCAAGCTAAAGGCCCAATTTAGGGAACCTATAATATGTTATGCGGATAGGAGAGTGGAACACTTGACTTGCGACCCTTAGTAAAAGTAAATTTAGTTTATACAAGTAGGACTCTTTATTTTTTTTAAACGTTTAGCAAATGAGATCCTAATTCTGATTGTAGCATGCTTCTAGAACCTGAGCTCTAATTAGGGGTTAAGCCTTTCCCCTCGAACAAAAAAGTTGCGAAGAAGAAAAAAGAAGGAAAAATGAATGCATCAAGTAGTACATTAATGGTTGCTGCAAGATGAAGAAGAAAAAGAAAAAAGAAAAAACAATAAGGAAAAAGAAAAAAAATATTATGATTTAGTTGTGGTCTGGAAATCACTCGTGAAATGTATTGCGGGCTATATGAGGTGGAGGTCTACTACAAAAGAATTAGTTAGATGTATCTTATGGCAGAAGACTAAGAAATAAAAGATAGAATACTTATATAAATTAAATATTACTTATGAACAGGGTTAATGGAACGATAAGTGCCGCGACTATCTAAATACCCATTATAGGATTTTCTAAATTTGTCATTTGACTTCATGCATTGAACGAAATGATTTTCAATTCACATTTACATAATTTTATAGACTTTCTTTATTATCACAAACTTAATTTGAATGTAGAAGCATTTTATCATCTTATTTAAAATCAATTTAGAAGTTCTTTTTCAAATTAATTTGATGCTGCTTCCCATGATCTGCAAGTTGGTCCATTGGGACGATGTGCAAGTTTGGTGGGGGTAGATGTCGGAGAGATTTGCACATCCAAATTAACATTCAGAAAAGTAAAATTTTTTTGTTTCCAAGATGATTAACTTTAACCTCTCTCAAATCTTTTGATGAAATTCTTTGATTTGACTAATTTGTCTTTAGTACCTGCAAGCAACAAAACCATGAAGAGCTGGACTAAGCAAAGACCTTATTATAGAAAATCCTTAAGTTTATAATTGGATACAAAGAAGCTTTATGATTACATATATTAATCATGTCCATGTGTGTGTATGCATGGGCATTGAGGTTAGATGCATGGGTAAGAATGTATTGAGAAGTTTACGTGGCTATATGTTTGTGTTTTTGTATGTGTGAATTCATGTAGATGTGAAAGATAGGTATATATCTATGTGTGTCCAATTAAGTGTTGGAAGAGATGGATGGATATCACAAGAGGATGAGATGATACTATTAATCCGTGCTTTGTACCTAGCCTCTTTCACCTCATATTTTCATAGTAGACCTCTTTAGCTTGCTAATGAAACTAAATAAGTGCTTATGTACTTTGCAGATGATGCTTTAAAGAATTAGATCAAAACAGATAACTTTGCAACTAGCTAGTGATAAAAAGCTTGCTATTTTGGTCTTGACACCTGCTGGATCTTTTTCTCAGTGCTCACATTACAGTAGCAATTAGGAAAATTCCTTTTGATGCTATCTAATTAGGTTAGATATCTAATGATTCTAAGTGGAATCACTTAAAATGATAAATCATATACTCAACAATCACTTTAGCAAATGGATGCTTACCCCCAATTTTTAGGAGCTACATGCAGAATGACCAATGGGCACTTCGAGGAAGTTTGTCCCAATTGACTGAATCAAATGTCTTCAAATTTTGTAAGCTTGGAGTAGACTTTGGTAGGGTTCCAACAAGCCATAGAACATGAAAAAGGATGGAGAAATCACTGAGATATGGTCATCACAAGTACACTATTTTGAGTAGACATAGCAGAGAGATGAGTAGAGATGATCCATGATGTAATGTATTATAAAACAATGATGTACATGATCATCGGCATAGAAAATGATGCCCAATGATAGTGAGAAGCATAGGCTATGGTGTAAGCCACTCAAACTCTACAATTGATCAACAATAGGCTCAAGAATGGAGGCTCTCTAGCCATGAGATTACAAGTACCTTTTATAATGAGTTCATCACTCAAATTTGAATTTGAATTCAAATTTGGCTTCACCTAAAATTGTTCCTCTAAGTTACGAATGCTTCTACCAAATGCAATTCATAGTTTTTAGTTCTCCAAACTCCATGAAATGAATGGGATCACAATATTCTCTCAAGAACTTATCTTTTACAAGAGGTAAATAATATAGCATTACAAGCAATGGTTCACATACTTGCACATATTTCCTTTCAAGCCTAGCCAAGTGAGAAGGATTGTGTACTTGCACCAACAGCTCCTCCTCAAGCCAAACATCTTTGCTTGTTATTCTTCATCAATCCTCTTGAATGTCCTGCATCCAATCATAGCAAAACTTAGTACCATCAAGTGCTTTGGTCAATAAATCTGCACATTGCATGTTTGTGGATACATATGCCAATTGAATCTCCTTTCTCAATAGGTTCTCTCTCACATAGTGATAGTGTACTTCTATATGCTTGGTTCTTGCATGATAGATAGGATTGGTTTCAAGATGCAAAGAACTTGTGTTGTCACCAAATATCATAGGTGAATGAGTGTGAAATCCCAAATCTCAATAAAGTAATCAAATCCATATGGCTTGTGTAGCATTGGCTAATCCCATATATTTAACCTCTGTTGAAGATAGAGCAACACTAGGTTGCTTCTTGGAATACCATGAAATGGTCTTATCACCTACAAAAGAAAGATAACCAAAAGTACTCCTCCTGTAATCCTTACAACCTGCCCAATCTACATCTGAGTAAAGGTTGATGTCCGAATTTGATGTATACGAAAAATATAAACCTTGATTTTGAGTGCCCTTGAGATACTTCAAAATCCTTTTGGTAGCTTCCAAGTGAGGTACTCTAGGTTTGTGCATGAATTGGCTTAAAACACTTACTCCATAAGCTATATCAATCATTGTTAGAGTTTCATAGTTTAGACTCCCAACTATGCTTTGGTATCCTGACATGTCTTCAAGCAAATCACCTTCATGAGCACCCAATTTATAATTTACCTCCATAGGGGTGCTAGCTATCTTGGCATTCTCCAAGTGGAACTTCTTCAACATGTCTTGCACATACTTCCTTTGAGTAATGTAAATTTGAGAATTTCTGTAGACCAATTCAAGTCCAAGAAAATAGTTAAAAAACCCTAGGTCACTAATTTTAAACTCCTACATCATTTGTTCTTGATTTGTTTGATGACATTGGCATCACTACCTGTTAGGATAATGTCATCAACATACACACATAAATATATCATCTCTGAATTACTTGTCCTTACAAAAGAGAAGAATCTGCTTTGCTCATCATGAATTCTTGATCTTGAAGGTAGGTAGTTAACCTATGGTTCCATGCCCTAGGTGCCTGCTTCAAAACATAAAGTGCTATGTTCAATTTGCACAAATAATTTACCTTGCTTGGGTCTTCATAGCCAGGAGGTTGAGCCATGTAAACCTCCCTTGAAATCCAGCCATCGAGAAAAGCATTTTTCACATCCAATTGATACATATTCCAATTCCTAGATGCAGCCACATATACCAATACTCTAATGGTTGGCATTTTAGCCACAGGTGAGAAGGTTTCTTCATAATAAATTCCTTGGGTTTGTGAAAAACCCTTAGCCACAAGTCTAGCTTTATACGTGTTTATGGATCCATCTGAATTTCTCTTGATTTTGTAAATCCACCTAGAACCAATTACCTTCATTTTTGTTTTCTTGGGTACTAGCTCTCAAGTAGCATTCTCTTGGAGTGCTTCTATTTCTTCATCCATAGCTTCTTTACATTCTACCTTGTCCTTTGCCTCTTCATATGATGAAGGCTCTTCAAGGGATAAATCCTTAGCAAGATAAATAGAATGCTTAGTAACTAATGATTATCATGCCTATATCTGATTGGCTTCTTGCTCTCCCTTTGTGATATCCTTAGAGCTTGGTTGGATGATTCAGGTATGCCTTCCAACCTCGTCATCTTGGCCTTACCCTTTGATTTCCATGCCTTGGATTCTTCTAGGTTGATGATGTCATCATCATCTGATTTGATGTCTTCAATTTGGCTTGGCTCCTTGGTGAGACTTGGAAACTCGTCTTCCAAGTCATATGGCAAATTGACCTTCCTACATTCACTTTCAAACCAAGAATCATTCTCATCCAATTGAACATCTCTATTGACCATAAATCCTTTGTTGGATGGACTATAAAACCTATATCCTTTCTTATTTAAATCATACCTATGAAGATGCACTTCTCTACCCTACGGTCTAGGTTACCTATGATTTAAGATGGAACATCCACATAAGCAACACATCCAAAGATTCTACAATGATCAAATGATGGCCTTCTACCATGCCATGCTTCATATGGGGTCATCCCATCAAGTGATTTGGATGGCAACCTGTTAATAAGATAAGTGGCAGTAGAAACACTCTCTGCCCAAAAATATTTAGGTAACCTTTTGTCATTAAGCATTGATCTAGATGTTTCCATAGTCAATGTATTTCTCCTCTTTGCTACCCCATTTTGCTCAGGGACATACCTTGTAGTAATCTCCCTTTTGATACCTCTATCCTGCAAGAATGCACCAAATTCATTGGAGAATAATCACCTCCTCCATCTGACCTTACTCTCTTTAGACTTCTTCCTCTTTGATTTTCCACAAGTGCAAGATATGTTTTGAAAAAACTGAACACTTCATCTTTGTGGTTCATGAAAAACAAGATAGTCCACCTACTGAAATCATCAATGACAGATACATAATACCTTGAACCTAAAATTGAAGGGTCCTTGTTTGGTCCCCACACATCTGTGTGGACAAGTTCCAAATAATCCTCATGCATATAGCCTTTCTTTGAGAAGGGTAACCTGTGTGATTCACCAAACCAACATGCATCACATTTATAGGTCATGTGTTGCTTGGATACATTAGGTATCCCAAGCACACATTGATCTCTATATATTTGCTTCAAGGTTCTCTCACCAATGTGCCCTAATCTTTTCTGCCAAATCTCAAGTTGTGAGAATGGTTGATCTTTGTAATTTAGTGTCCTCAAGTTCAAATGTAAATAGTCTACCTTTTTTTTCTCCCTTGGCAATTCTCTTGAATCTATGTTGGGGGTCCTCCACAAAAGCTCCATATTTGTTGAACCTAACTTGCAAAACTTTTTCCACTATTTGTCCAATACTCGTCAGATGCTTGGTGATTGTTGGTACATATAGAACCTTGATCAATAGATTTCCATTCCCCTCAAAAGTTTTGAAATTTCCTACCTTGACCACTGAATGCTTGGTGTGATCACCTATCTGCACTTGGTGCTTTCCCTTGGCTCCTCAAGATCAGAAAGAAGAGCTACATTGCCTGCTACATGGTTTGGACAACGTGAATCAATATAGAAGAGATGCTCATCATTCATACCTTGTTTTGAAGTCATATTCATGATAAGAAGAGAATCCTCTTGATCCTCTATATAATTATTGTAGTGATTTCTTGATTTTTATCCTCCTTGGTAGTTGTTGTTGTAGCTATGGTTCTAGCCTTGATTATGGTTGAATCTTCTTCTTGAATGTGAGTAGCCACCTCTTTGATATCCTCTTCCTCTCTGATTCTTGAAGTTCCTATAGCACTCATCTATAGTGTGATTAGACAATCCACATATGTTGCATGGGGAAGAGTTGAAAGGTCTCGCCCTACCTTGCTTACCTCCTCTGCCCCTTCCTCTTGAGTTCCTACCTCTCCCTGCATAGTTAGCTTAAGAAGTAGTACCTTCATCCTCTACCTTCTTTCTCTTCCCTTTATCTTTAGACTCTCCTTTATTTGTGTATAGGCAGAAGAATTGTTACCTCTTGATGGTTCTCCATTTTTGTTGAGCTTAGCTTCATGGGTAAAGAGTTGCCCCATGAGTGTGGTAAGGTCTAGAATTTGCATGTCCATGTAAAGGTCCATAGTAGTTGGGAAAGATTCCCACTTATCATCTTCCTTGATGCCATTGATTACTTGTCTCACTATTCGATCCTCTTCAATCTCCTCTCCTATGCTTGCCAATTGGTCAGCTACATATTTGAATTTGGTCACATACTCTGAAACACTTTTCTTGGATTGCTTCCTTCGAGTGGTAAACTCAATCCATACTTGAGTTTTTCTAGCTCTTGTGTTGGAAGAAAAATATGAAGACAATGTATCCCAAGACTCTTGGGAAGTTTTACAGTTCCTAATGTCAGGAAGAAGGAAGTCAGAGATAGAGTTAAGTAAAGCTTGCTAAAGCATCTTTGGCACATCATGAGTTGAGTCTTTCAAGCTCCTCTCTTGTAGATTTCCCTATGCTTCTAAAAATGGGCATCTCCTCATCTCCTGATATGTATCCATAGAGACTCCTTCCTTGTAGATATGTCTTCATCCTCAAGGACCATGCTTGATAATTGTTCCTGTCCAATTTATCAATAAAAGAAGGAAAACCATCTCCCATTTTACCTCAAGTTGCTCTAATATCACTGTTGGAAGAGATGGAATGATACCACAAGAGGATGAGTTGGTACTGCTAATCCCGGCTTTGTACCTGCCCTTTTTCACCTGAGAGTTTGATAGTAGGACCCTTTAGCTTGATAATGACACTAAATAAGTGCCTATGTACTTTGGAGATGATGCTTCAAACAATTAGATCAAAACAAATAATTTTACAACTAGCTAGTGATAAAATACTTGCTATTTTGGTCTTGACACCTGCTGGATCTTTTGCTCAGTGCTTAGAGTACATTTGCATCACTTCAACCTCAAAGTAGTGAGAATTTATTCCCTGCACCTCTAAAAAGAAATACCCAACCTAAGCAAACTGAATACAAAGTGGCAGAAATTATAAAAAATTTTATAGCAGATGAATCATTAATCTTGCAATCGTATCAAGATGCTATTTCTAGGTATAGAGCTGCACACCCTTACGGACCATCGATTCATAAGATAATATTAAATAGTGTATTAAACTATAGTTAATCACTCCCCTCATACTAAAAACACATCTTAGCTTCTAAAGTATGCAACGAAACACCCTTCCTATAGTCACATAGTGAGGCTATCGCAAATAAGTTCTGAGCTATGCTTGTCTCCTTTCACACCCCTCGACACCGTGGGTTGATCTTCTCTTCAATTCACTAAAAGTTTTTTCACACTCTTATGTCCAAACAAATTGAGTAAACAACCCATATAATGGTTTAGAAATTATCGCATACATGTGGATAAATCATCGGTAATATCCACAATCTCCCATAAAAGCTTGCAGTTAGCATTATTTGGTCTTGGTAATTCCAAAGTAACTTTCATTTTATCTTCATAAATTGATATTCTGTTGATCACATCGCACAAACGCACATATGTAGAGGATAGTACAGAAATGAAATCTCTCGAAAACATAAACAGAATAGAAAGAGAAAATAGACTATACACCAAATTGGGTACAATATCCCCCCACATACTCTAATGGACGAGTCTATCAGAGCATGTGTATTTATAGGTATTTATCATTACATCCTGAATAGAAGATACATGAGGGCGGTGCTTTGAAAAGTTTGCATTTATGAAAATTTGCTTTATTTACAAAATCATCACTTTCTAAAGTGATCTATTATTATTATCTATTTACAAAATCTACTATTTTTACAAAAATGTCTCTTTCGAAAGCGATCTATTATTTTTACAAAAAAAACTAAAATACTATCTTCTAAATATTCTTCTAAATATCTTCAAAAAATATCTGAATAAGTCCATGTGCTTTCACACCCTCATGAGTCTTCACCTGCTAAAACGAGATAGGAATCACATTAAAACCCTCAAGACATCAAAATCAATATAACATTCCATTTTTCCATAAAGTGTAACAGACCTCGTAGTTGATAAGCAACTAACCTCAGTTGATAAGAATAAAACAGACATGGATGGCCAGTCACATGTCCCATCACTAAACAATAATAACCATGTTCCATGTAAAAAACATGCTTGGAATTGGAAAACTAGAATTTAATGTCATTATGCATGATATGCAGAAATCAAATGATCATAGTGTCGAGTTAGTGATATTTTATGAATCTATTGAGATTCTTCAAGTGAGTGATTTTTGTATTTAACTAAATATCTATGATATTGATTACCTATGCATGTAGTAGTAACATCATAATCAAGTATTTTCTCTCGAACTAAAATTTGAGCATCCTCTTCCAATAAATAAGGATCATCTAAAATAGGAGTGAGTGGTAATTTTCCTTTAAATTGTTTCAATAAACTAATATGAAAAGAATTATGTATACTCCAATGAGAAGGTATGTCTAATGTAAAATCATTCTCATTAAACTGTTGAATAATATGGAAAGGTCCATAATAACGTGATTCAAGTTTAACCTTAGGATGCTTTGAAACATTTTCAAATGTCTTTTAATTATTCATAACCATACAAAGTCATTTTCATTAAACTATTTAGCTACTCATTTTTAATGAACATTATGCATGTAACATTATTGGCTCTTCTTAATGTGCTCATGAATCTCATGAAGTATAGAAATATGATCTTGTGTGAACAAATGAGCCATAGCTATATAAGTTTGAGTGAGATTCATGGGAGTGGGAAGCCTTTTACCATAAACAATTTCATACAATGCACATCCAATAATTGTATGTATTATGTTATTATATGCAAATTATAATAAAGGAATTTTCTCATCCCAAATACTTGAATAATCTAAAGAATAACAACGTAATAAACCTAAAATAGTACTATTCGTAGCTTCACTTTTCACATTACTTTCAGGATAAAATGCAGAACTAAAGTCTATTTTAGAACCTAAATTTTGAAATAATGCAACCCAAAAGTGATTACAAAAACAAAAATCTCGATCTGAGAGAAACTTTTGGAAAACCATGATGTAAAAAAAAAAATACATTTAATAAATAACTTAGTAGCTTGAGGTGTAGAAAGAGTCTTTTTAGAAGGAATGAAATATACCTATTTACTAAACCTATAAACAATTGTCCAAATCATATCATTAAAAGATGAATTTGTAGGAAGACCAGTAATAAAATCTATAGAAATTTGTTCCCATGGTCCATTAGGTATGAAAAGTGGTATTATTAATCAAAATGCTTTACCATGATGTTGTTTCACATGTTGACACACAATCCAATGGGAAACATACTGTGCAATATGTGTTTCCATATTTGGCCAAAAGAAAAATTCATTACACAGAAATGGTACTTTGTATGCCCCTATTACCCATAGATGGCAGTTCATGCATCTACTTCAAAACAAATTCTTTATACTTTGTGTTGGAAATACAAGAATCCATTATGAAAAGATTTGTGATGCTTACTAAATGTTGTAGAATTATGAAAAGGATGCCATGTTTGTGTAGAATACAAATCAGATGCATAAGTAGGAATCATGTCATGAAATGAATGAATATGAATAGCAAAAATATTATTGATTGAAATAATATTTATTTGTGGGGATTGGAAATGACTAAGGGCATCAACTACAACATTAGCTTTTCCAGGTTGATATTGAATTATAGGCTCAAAATTTTGTATGAATGAAGTGCATTTAATGTGCCTATTAGAAATCAATGGTTGATTTAATAAATGCTTAATACCCTATTTGTCTATTTTGTTCTACTTTCAAATGCAATGGGGTGATCATTTTGCATTAATACACCACTTATACCTAAACCACTAGCATCTGTAACTACATGGAAAGGTTGTGCAAAATCTAGTAATTCCAAAACAGGTGCATGAGGAAGTGCATATTTGTTTTTTCTCAAAAGATTATTGTTGGGCTAATTCCCCTGCAAAGTTTACCTTTTTCTTCAATAATAATGTGACTGGAAGTGCTAAATAAGAAAATCTTTTTACAAACTTTCTATAAAAACTAGCTAACCATAGAAAAGAGTATACATCATTTAGAGATTGAGGTACATAACATTCTTTAATTACTTTAATTTTCTTTGGATATACATGTTGGAGCAAGTCTATGACAAGCCTAAGTATTGGCTTAAGTTTCTCAAGGTCATTGGAGAAGATTTAAAGTGAAGACAATGTATGAATTCACTTGTGAAGTGTTGATATATTTATGTAGTGATGTGTGTGAACACTCTAGGACCGTTGGGGCACTTTTTTCCCTCCTTCGGAGGTTTTTTCCCCTAGCTTGTATATATGCCTATAGCCCTAACGGGTTACTTCTCTTTGTACATTCTCTAGTAATACATTCAATATTATGTGTTGTGCTCCAAGCTTCTTCTTCTTCCTTGTGCTCTTCGCATGCTTTCGCAAGCGTCAAACTCCAACAATTGGTATCAGAGAAGGTCGTTGCTTCATCTAGGGTGTTGAAGACACCTCTCCGATTGCAGTCTCAAAATCACACAAATTTTGCTGAGCATACTCAAGGTGTTTGTGAGATCAAAACTGCTTCGCTTTGTGGTGCTGAAATCGTGATTTGAGCTCATTTTGGCCTTCAAACGCACTATTGCAGTGCTTGTGTAGGCTATTTCATCTTTTTGTCCCAAAGCTATATACCATTTTTGGTTCACTAGTATAAGCGTCTCGAAGTCTACTACATGTTTAGCACAATTAGTCTAGGCAGTTTAGTTCAACTTTTTGAGATATAGTTAATTTTTTGCATCAAGGTATTTTAGTCACCGGCCATAGCTAAAAGCAGTGATGTATTCCGTATGTTGGTTGTTGAGGATAGGTTGGATGGTACCAACTACATGTTATGGGCTTATATGATGCAACATGTATTGATTGCAAAAAGACTATGGAACATTGTGTAGGGTGTTGAAAAACGTCCTATCACATCTGCAACTGTTACAACTGCAGGCATTGAAGTTGATGAAGAATGTGTCAAAGATGATGATATTCTCCATATTCATATTCGTAGTATAGTTTCTTCTCCACCTACTACAAAGCAAATTTGGTGGGATGGCAGAGATGCCTAGGCTCATGCATTGATGGCTTTTTCTGTCAAACAGCTAAGGATGCTTGGCATACAATTACCACATTGTACCAAGCTAGGAATGAGGCTCGTGTTGCTTACCTCCAAAAACAGTTGGAGAGTGAGCACATGATTGAAGGTGATTCTATGGACAATTTTCTAACAAAGATAAAATACTTGACCGAACAATTGATTTCTATTGATGAAGTTATACCAAATAGCTCACTTGTGTAGACCGTTCTGAATGGTCATCCTGATTTGTATGAGAGTTTTGCTTCTACTCTTTGGTTGATGATGAAAGGCAATCCAAATCCCTTGTCATTTGAGGGGTTAGTCTCTGTTGCAGATCAAGCTTTCTTGGCTAGTCAGAAGGGCAAAGGAAAATGGACCTCTTCGACTAGTAAGCAAAAATCTGCTAATTCTGCACATTCGAAGAAGGAAGACAAAGATGAGAAGAAATTAGAAAAGAAAAATTTTTTTTGCACGTATTGTAAAGGAAATGATCATATCATAAAGAGCTTTCCTAAACTGGCTGCAAAAGAGGCAAAGAAAAAAGAGGTTGGAATGGTTGTTGTCGAGGCCTCTACTCCAAAAACACAGTCTTCTAACCTTGTGCAGGATGAAGAATTGGTGTTTACTACTGTTTGGAGTTTTGACCCATCTTCTTATTAGCAGTTCATGTTTGCAGGGAGACTTAGATGTTTGGTACGTTGATAGTGGGGCGACCAAACATATTACCTCATAGTAGAGTTTCTTCTCTTCACTCGAGCCTACCCCTACAGAGAACACTTTCACATGCACCAACAACTCCTCTTATCTTGTCATCAGAGTTGGTAAGATCATTCTGAATACTACTGATGGTAGTTATTTCACTATTTCAGATGCTTTACTTGTGCCACAGATCAAGAAGAATCTGTTATTAGTTTCTCCATTAGCCAAGATTGGCTTGGTTGTAAAATTTTTTGATGACAGATGTACAATTCATGATCTGTCAAATGGAGATGTTATTATTGCTTCTAGCATTTCATGTCTTGGGTTGTATAAGCTCATAGACTATGAAAAATTGGTGAAGGCTTTGGCATGTGTAGTACATGATTCTCAGGCTATGTCAGATGCAAAGCTTTGGCATGCACGCTTTGGTGATCTAAACTTTGCTAGTTTGCTATGTGTGCAAAAATCTAAAATGGTGTCCTCTTTGCCCAAACTTGAGGCACCTAGTAAACATGTATTTGAAGGCTATATTTTGGGGAAAACACACCATTCCTCATTTCCAAAAGATGGTTCAGTTCGGGCTACTTAGAAATTACAGCTTGTTCATAGCGATGTATGTGGTCCTATGCAGCCACCCTCTTTTGGAAATTATCTTTACTTCGTGACTTTCATTGATGATTTCTCTAGGCATGCATGGGTATATCCACTCAAAGAAAAGTTTGAAGTGTTTATTTCCTTCAAACAGTTTCTGGTTTTGGCTGAAAATATGTCAGCATCTAAAATCGGCACCCTCCATTTTGAAGGGGGGGAATATATGTCTTATGATTTTAATGCATTTCTTGCTGAATGTGGGATAAAACACCAGTGTATAATTCCATATACACCTCAACCGAATGGAGTTGCTTAACGGAAGAACATGTTACTCATGGAGATGAAGAGGTGTATGGTCAAGAATTAGGCCTTACCACATAGTTTCTGGCGTGAGGTTGTTATGTGTGCTATGTACTTAAAGTGTGTCTGACTAAAGCATTGCACTCTATCACTCCATATGAGGCTTGACATGATCGAAAGCCATCTGTTGCTCATCTACATGATTTTGGTTGTCTGGCATATGCATTAGTGCGTGAACAACATCATAGAAAATTGGATAATAAAGTAGTAAAATGTATTTTTGTTGGGTACAGTTCTGAAAGTAAAAGTTATCCTATATATCAACCACAGACTAAACACATTCTGGTTAGCAGTGATGGTGTTTTTGTGGAAGATACTATTCATCCATTTCTTTCATGTACTAAGGAGACATTTGTCAGCTCCAAAGACATGTATGATTTATCTAACCCACTTACCACATACACATCATTGAAGTCATCATCCTAAGGGATTCGATATCCTCTCCATACATTAGTGATTACCAACTTTCCTCTTGGAGTATTCACTGTATCTCCACTATCAAGTCTAGCAGGGTTTCTTGGTTCCTGGAATTCTCCTCTTCCATTCATTCTCTCTCGGTGCTCAAATACTACATATGTGTGTCCAAACTTGTCCATGTAAAATCCTCCTTCATATTTTACAACTAGTCTTGGGAAATTCTTTGAATCTATAGAATTTTTCATTCTAACTAGAGATCTATTGAGGCCATCGAGAAATAGGTGGTCCATGCACTTTAGTGGAAATTTATTGTTGAGACGTCCTATACTCCCCTTCTATTCTAGACATGAGCCCAACCAATGGCATTGAGCTGTGCATCTCTTCTGAAGACATAATAGGATCTCCCTCCGAGTCACTAGATATATTCGAGTAGACAAATATATTATCTTTTGTGTAACACTTCCCATTAATGAAATTACACTTCTTCGACTCCATAGAACTTGTCCGGATGTTAGGTTCATTCACCACTAAAGTTCTTGGGTCTCCTTGGGTGATCAATCAACTCTAAGGTGTAACTTAGATCAATGATTAAGCAATAGAAATTTTAATTTTTTTCCTTTTGAGCTCTTTTGTATGTCTTTCTTTATTGCACAATACACGATACCTATGACAATCATGATACACGATACTCAGGAGAGTCATGATACGATTATGGTCAGAGTAGGATACATAATATCTATCATAGCTACAATACGTGATATTTCCAAGCTGCAATACACAATACTTGAAAGTAGAAAGTATAGCATATATGATCTCATGATACTATACTTGTCTTAGTCATGATACATGATACTCAAATTTTCATGATACGATAACTAAGGTAAATAAGAAACATACTAGATAGGGCAATGATACATGATACATGTTAGCACGATACACGATACCACTCTCTTCTCATGATACACGATACTTGCGAAGTATCGATGATACACGATATTGGATGGTTGCGATACTCAGCCTCGCAATACACGATACATACGTATCGACATGATACATGGGGAGTATAAGGTATTGGTGATACACGATCCCTTCCAAGTATCACAAAACACGAGAATTCTGGTATCCCATTGTTGAACGGATTTCATCCCTCCAATTGACATACAAAAAAATTAAAGATTTATTATAATTTGATGAATTCTAAAGCTATTAAGAATATGTTTTATGTGAGCTTCTATTTTCTCTAAAATCTCTCTTTCGGTTTTTGCGGTTGAAGAAGATACAAAAGTGCATTGGGCAAGAACCTCTAATTGAATTTTGGTTTTTGCTCTTTGTCCTTGTGACTTAAAGTTCATTTGCATCTTTTGACTCTTATAGATCGCTCTTGTTGATACATGATGGATACTACCGCTCAAAGTACTACATGGAATACCGAGTCCAACAAGGGTCTGTCAGGGATGACAGACTCGAGAGGGGGGAGTGTTGGCACTCAGGATCAAGCACGAGGAGTGGAAGCGCATACAAAATGTGGACACACAAGAAGAAGGAGCATGTTGGGAGTTCCAAAAAGCACATGTAAAATTTTCAAAAGAAATCCCTATAAAAATAGTGATTTTTATAACTAAAACCCATTGTAAACAAAAAATATCATTTCACATTTTTGTAACTCCATTTTTGTTCAAGCCAAGGAGTGCTCAAGCTTGAGGAGTATTAGAAGTATCATCCTACCAATTTTCATAATTTTTAGACTCTGTTTGAGCCCTCAAACAAGCCCTAGAACCTAATTTCTAATCAGGTTGGACACTAGGTCAGGACAAGGCCAAAACCTTTCAAAAAACTATAAAAAGAGCTAGAGAGCTCATTTTTGGGGGTTGGCTTGTTAGGGATTTCAGCTTCTGTAAGAGAGTTCTTTTGTAATCGAAGCTTTCCATTGTTTCTCTCTTTGTTCTTGCCTTGTGCCACCGTGTGCGTATGTGTGTGCATGCTAGTGTGCTTCTCACTCATCCACTTGTGCCTTCACTTGCTCATGGTCTTCATACGAGTCCTCACGTCTCCACGGATTGACATTTATGAGGTGAATCTCCTCACGTTGGTACTTGCCATTGTGTTAGAGTGACAAGAGGTTATGATCTATGAGGGAAATACAAACTTGTTTTGGGGGGGGGGAGAGCTACATGAGTCCTTCTTTCCTGTCTTTGTTCGATTATGAGCAAAATTGATAGGTGTGAACATGTTGCCGACTAGCACTTCTGATGGTTTTATCTGTAAGAATATCACCTAGCAGTTCTTAGTGAAGGACATCAAAGCTGAAAGATGATGAACTTACAACAACTGAAGAATCATACCTGATTACATGATTTCCTTGAGTAGGTGACCAATATATAATGCTAATTCCGACGGTAATGTTCACTCCATTTGAAGATTCATAGAAAGAGTTTTTGTCCATATATTAGTTTTTTAATATAAAGGAAGTTCGGCAATAGCCTACTCTCCCGGACTTGAATTAAATTAAGAAACAAAGGTACAATAGAAGGGGACTAGTGCCCACAGGACCCCCCAAATCCCACAAAGCAGGGGAAGCTTGATTGAATCCTAGGTTGCATTACAGAGAAGGTTAATCACCCTCTCATCGCCCTCATGTGGGGCCCACTTGGGTTTGAGCTTGTTGTTGATCAAAAGGAGGACTTGATGGTGCCTGAAGGGGGGGGATTTCTTACTGTTAACGATCCTTTTGCCAAGGAGGAATAGTGATTTCTCAATCGACCACTCCCTGGGGGGATCGCCGAAGTTGAGAGCACACCTCTCCCGCCAAATTTTCCACAAGACTTCCCCTCTGATGGCGTTCCAGAGTGTCGCAGAGCAGCCGATCGCTTCTCCCAAAAGGACTTGTTTCCAACTAAGCTGTTTTTGAAGTCTGATTTTCATTCCAACCGTCTGCCAGATTCTGTAGGAGTTGGGGCAAGTAAGGAAGATGTGTGGGACATCTTCGATAGCACGGTGGCAACGTTTGCACCAAGGAGGGATCCCACAAAGTTTGCTAGCCTTATGGTTGGTCCAAATTCCCCGATGAAGAATTTGCCATAAGAGGACAGACTTCTTAATCTCTATAAGGGGGTGCCAGATACCCATGAATTTCATGTCCCACCGAAGCTGCGTCCAAGATAGGCACCACTTCTTGTTGAGGCTGATCTGGAGGTCAGCCGTTTCTTTGATGTTCGGGATTTTGAGTAGGCTATTTCCATTGTGCCATTTGAGACCAAGCGAGTTCGGTGTGTCGTGTCCCATGAGAAGGCGAGTCTTGTGACGATCCCAAGCGAGGCATCTGCTTTGCAAAGTGTTCCATTCTTCGTAGGAGATGTTTATGCGAGGGTCAATATCCTCGAAGTTGATCCAGCTGTTGGTGTCATGTTTCCAGAGGTGTTTCCATTTTTTGAATCCTTTGTTCCATAACTTCTTGGCATTTTGGATGTTCCAAGACTCCACACTCCTGATGCCATGTATCGGAAACCAGATAGAGTCGTTTTGTCTGATTCCGGCCGCCCACTTCCAGTCCTCACTAATTCTTGTGAAGCTTTTGACTTTATTCCAGCCCTTCCAAAGGGAGCACACGAGATTGGAGCCTTTCGGGAAGACGGGGATCGGGGAGAATAGCAGGGTCATGATGTCAAGATTCTTCCAGTTCGGGAACCCCATGAAGGCCAACTCATTCTTGTTTCTGAAGATCAGCTTGGCCCACGAGGCCTCCCTATTGCACCAAGCCTTAATCATCCATTTGGCTGCCAGTTTGTTAGCCGTACACCCAATGTCCAGGATACCAAGCCCCCCACTATCTCTAGGGCTAGTGCAGATGGCCCATTTGATTTTAGGCACCCCCCTTCTGTTATGATCGCCCGTCCAGAGAAAGTTTCTACAAATACTATTCAGTTTGGACAGGCCTTGCTCATTCGGTCTCCAACAAGAAAGGAAATAGATGGTAGAAGAGAGGAGGAACGTGTTGATAACCATCGCACGTCCAGCGAGATTAATTTGCATACCTCTCCAATAGTTAAGCTTGTTTTCGAGTTTGGCCAGCACCCAGTTCCATCGCTGCTCCATAGAGACGCCAAACCCCAAGGGGATTCCAAGAAGTCGAAAGATTTGGCCCTGCGGAATGATTTGACAGCCATGATCAATGAGAAGGCCAGGATGATGTCCCACAATAGCCCTAAAGGCGGTCTTAGAGTGGTTGATTTTGGATCCAGAGGCATCACAAAAGGTAGCAAGACACCTCCAGAAAGTCTCCAGGCTGGTATTATCATTGTGAACGAACGCGTTCATATCATCGGCAAAAAGTCTCATGATGATTTGACTGTGGTCGTGAGGCAGCCGGAGGCCTTTGATATTGCCAGCCTCCACATGATGTGCCACAAGTCTGCTCAGCCCCTCAGTGGCGATGGCAAAAAGAAGGGGGGCCAGAGGGCACCCTTGTCTAATAGATCTTTTAAGATGGATCGCCTTCGAAAGTTTGCCGTTAACGTTAATTTGGGTCGTTGCATTTCCGAGAAGGGTCGCGATCATCTTGGTGAATTTCTGACTACATCCGAGATCTTGGAGCGACTGCAGAATATAGTCCCATTCTAGCCTGTCGTAGGCTTTGTCAAAGTCGATCTTGAGGAAAACCACATCTTGATTAGACTCATTTGCAAATTGAATACCTTCCCAAATATCCATAATGGTTTCCAGGATAGACCTGCCTTTGATGAAACCTTTTTGGTCCTCACTAAGCCAAGATCTCAGGTGGCACGAGAGTCTGTTGGCGATGACTTTGGCGATGATCTTGTATCCTGTTTGGAGCATCGTAATCGGCCGCCAGTTCTCGATTCTGTTCTTTTCCCCCTTCTTGTGTATCAACTTGATAATTCCATTATTTAGACAAGAAGGAAGAGCACCAAACTTTAGCGCTTCTTGCCAAACCATCCGAAGAGGGGTGGCAACCACCAGCTTGAAGGATTTAAAGAACTCGTTAGTGAGTCCGTCGGGTCCCGGGCTTTTACCGAGAGGGAGGGCATCAATGACCTCAATGATTTCTGATTCAGAGATAGGGGCATGAAGCAGGGAGTGGAGGTTGGGTGGTATTCTCCGGGGGGAAACCCTAGAAATGGCAGCCATACAGTCCCTTCTATGGTGGGAGAGGGGGTTCGAGGTTCCCAGGAGTCCCGTGAAGTGCCCTTCGATGATGCCAAAATTATCTTCTTCCGAATTGCATACATTGCCACGTGGATCTAGCAGTAGGGGGATCGATTCTCTGTTGTGTTTCCTTTTAAGGATACGGCACATCTCTTTGGTGGGTTTGTCGGCTTTGCCAGCCCACCACTCCTTGAAGAAGATTTGCAAGTTTTTCCTTTGTATTTCTTCCTCGTATCTCAACACTGCTCTAATTTTTCGGAGACCTTTCTGGGCTTGGTGTTTTCCTTTGTTCACTTCCTCCTCGAGCCGCCAGAGTCTGTGGTAAAGAGCTTCCCTACGAGCCCGCCGCACAGTCTCGAGCATCTTCTTAGCTCTGATCATGATCTTACGAGACTTGTCGACCGCACTTCTCCAGCACTTGGCTGGGGCCAAGCCAGAGGCGAACGCCACCTTCCACACATCGGCAATCTCTTGATGGACGGAGGGGAGAGAGAAGGTGGTTGTGTTGTCCATATATTAGTTAAAGGAGTTGAATGAAGACTCAGTAATTACTGAGAGATGAGCTATTGCACTTGTCAGCTTGAAAGAAAATGGGAAAGCGACAACTACTGTTTATCGAGGGAATCTTCTCGTTCACATGAAAATTCTCTACTTCGATTGTAGACATGGTTAAAGTACTTTTAAATTAGTGCAATGGTTAATACGAATGTATAACAATAAAATACTCTCCTGTTTGGGAATGACAGTGAGCTCAGACAAAGGATGAGAACCTGCTGACTTAATCTATGAAGAGTTTAGATAAGAAAATGAATTGTGAGAGCTGCTCACAACTAGCACATGGACATATAAGCCTCCGACCATTGATGATGTACCACAATTGTTGTTGTGGAGATATTAGATACTGGTTCACATGAAAATAGAATTCTGTCATCGAAAGCCGGCTTTATCGAGTCAAACCATCTATGACACATGAGCCTTTTACTCCACGGTTTCCCAAGCACGAGTTTTTGGTCAATCATTTTACTACATTAGAGAAGGTTGATTCAACACTTGCACAATTCTGATGGAAACCAATGAAAATACCTAAGAGTCCCACACACTTTTTAGGGAGGTTATTTACAATATTTGGAGCAGGCAGTCCTTTTTTGTGACATGGATATGCAACACATCTCTATGCAGCAAACAAATCTATAGAGAACTATGCACTTGCAAATGCAGATGGACATTTTCTAATTGTCCCTTACGAAGGACGCCTGTTGGTCAAGACAGAGTTTGGTAAGTTAATGGCAAGTCCAGTTGAAATTATTGTGCTTCAGCAAGGATTTTGGTTTTCAGTATGCTTGCCAGATGGACTATTTCGAGGCTATGTTGTAGAAGTTTATGATGGCCATTTTTGACTTCCTGAGTTGGGTCCTATTGGTGCAAATGGTCTTGCTGCACCTCAAGACTTTATGGTTCCCACTGCATGCTTCAACAACACACAAATTGTCTCATTGATCATGGCTGTCAAATCATTCCGCAGGGCCAAATTTTTCGGCTTCTTGGGATCCCTTTGGGGTTTGGCGTCTCTATGGGACAGCGGTGGAACTGGGTGCTAACCAAACTCGAAAACAAGCTTAACTATTGGAGAGGCATGCAAATCAATCTTGTTGGTCGTGCTATGGTTATCAACACGTTCCTCCTATCATCTACCATTTATTTCCTTTCTTGTTGGAGACTGAAAGAGCAAGATTTGTCCAAATTGGATAGTATTTGTAGAAACTTCCTTTGGATGGGCGACCACAATAGGAGGGGGGTGCCTAAAATCAAATGGTCCATCTGCACCAGCCATAGAGATAGTAGGGGACTTGGTATCCTGGACATTGGGTGTATGGCTAAGAAACTGGCGGCCAAATGGATGATTAAGGCTTGGTGCAACGGGGGGTCCTCATGGGCCAAGTTGATCTTCAAAAACAAGAACGAGTTGGCTCTCATGGGTTTCCCAAATTGGAAGAATCTTGACATCTTGACCTTGCTGTTTTCCCCGATCCCCGTCTTCCCGAAAGACTCTAATCTCGTGTGCTCCCTATGGAAGAGTTGGAATAAAGTCAAAAGCTACACAAGAATTAGTGAAAACTGGAAGTGGGCAGCCGATATCAGACAAAACGACTCTATCTGGTTTTCGATCCATGGCATCCGAAGTGTGGAATCTTGGAACATTCAAAATGCCAAGAAGTTATGGAACAAAGGTTTCAAAATATGGAAACATCTCTCGAAACGAGACACCAACCGCTGGATCAACTTCGAGGATATTGACCCTTGCGTCAACATTTTGCACGAAGAATGGAACACTTTGCAAAGCAGATGTCTCGCCTGGGACTGACACAAAGTTCGCCTTCTCATGGGACATGACACGTCGAGCTCGCTTGGTCTCAAATGGCACAATGGGAATAGCCTATCAAAAATCTCGAACATCAAAGAAACGATTGACCATCAGGTCAACCTCAACAAGAAGTGGCATTAGGGCGGAAAACGGCAAAAAAGGGGCTGTTTGCTAATAAGAGATTAAGGAAATTGACAAATAGCGTCTTTCCACGTGTACAAGAATATAACATTGCTGTCTCTTTTAACCGTATGGAGAATTTCTTTTCTTAATACAATTTTCTTTCAAAGCGCCGCTAAAGTGATGAAGACTCTCGTATTCAGTGTACAATTTTTTGGTTTGATGCAAAAAAAGATACTTTTGCACACTACACAAAGCATATTCTCGAATTTCCAAGAAGGAATTGATTTTTGAAGATACGAAATATTTTTGGGTTCACAAAATGTCATGATCATTCAACGACAGGCTTAACATCAAATCAAAAGTTTCCACGTGTACAAAGCCTTTTTTTCTATAAATACTGCCAAAATTTGTGAACGTCGGTTTCTCGCTTTGAACATTCTTCTTCTCCTAAGTTCAAATGGCTTCTTCTTCTCGTCGTCCTTCCAATCGCGTAACTTCATGTGAGGTTTACAACAGAAGAGAGGATTCTTTGTGGAAACCTCTTTCCGTGAAAGTAAATGACTGGGTAACTATGCTTCCTAGCTGTAGAGGTGCCCATAAAGTCAAGCGTGCCAAAAGAGACAACACAAGAAACCATTGGAAGGGATGTATTCTCATTTTCAAATTGAAGAGATGCGGTTGGTTTGCACGAGTACAACATGTGTACACCGCTAAGGATCTTGCTCTAGAAAATCATCTGCAATTCCCTTCGTACTGTAAGTGAAGTTTGACAATGCTCTTCTATCGTTCCAGTTGATTTTGTATAATGAAACATATGTTTTTGTACTGCAGATATCTTTCCTTCCAATATTGTGGAATGGCAACCTGTTGAATGTTTAACAGGAACATTCAGAGTTCTTCATAAGGAATATGCAGAACTCATGTATGCAGAGAAATCTGTTCAATTTTTCAATAGCATAGAGTTATTTGTCCATTATGCAGATTATCAAGTGCCGTCAGGGAGGAGTTCTTATGGAATTCTTGTACACGTACCTAGTCCTTGCATCTCTTCATTAGATTGGGATGCTCCTGATCATTCAACAGTTTCAAGTTTTCTCTGCAAAATTAAATTTGACATCCAGAAGGCAATGTCAGCAGGCCGAATTTCGAGAAGGATAAAGATTCAATGGTTTTTGCCTATTCATGTCTTTGTAGCATGCTTTAAAAACATGTTATTACAGAAAACAAAAACAATGTGGTTGAATAGGAGAGTCCCTATTTCAGAGATTGATGATATTTTAGGTAGGGAATGGGATAGCAAAGAAGTTCAAAAGCTAGGTGACATTATTTTATGTAAAGTTAGTCCCAATTCTCTTTCAATCTCATGTCAGATATGTCGACAAACTCTAGTTCTAGGATATGACTATAGAAGGTGGAAAAAAAAGCTTGGACTTTGGATAGCCTTGG
This sequence comes from Ceratopteris richardii, assembly GCA_020310875.1. Lineage (NCBI taxonomy): Eukaryota > Viridiplantae > Streptophyta > Polypodiopsida > Polypodiales > Pteridaceae > Ceratopteris > Ceratopteris richardii. Next base: position 79,851,918 of record CM035420.1, on the reverse strand, counting down.
ACTCAGAGGAGAGCTGTCCAAAATTTGAGTTAGAAGTATTGATTCATCCAGATTTTCAATCAAGGAAAATAATTGTCACTGCAAATTGGAATCTCAGAAATGTAAGGGAGCTTCTAGAATACCTTGATGAGGTATCATCTCAGTGTAGATTCTCAATTGATGATGCAATAGTTAACATTAGATCAGAGAAATCATTATCTTGCATAAGCTGCCTGCCACCAAGGGTGATTAAGTTCCAACCTTTAAGATTGTAACAAGTTAACCCTGACATTCTTACATAATGTATCTTCATCTAATAGAAGCTTCTATTGATACTTCCATTGAATTTTCTTGGCAGGATGGTTACAAACAATGTGTGTTAAACTATTAATTTTAAATGTCTTAGATATTTTTTAGGTCCTTAATTTCATATTTCCATTGATTTTTTTTTGTAGGAGTGAATTGATGACTAAGAAATAATTATACAGGAACTTGCATAAGTTAATTCTAGATGAAGAAGAGGTCTAGAATTCAATATCTAATTTCAATTTAATAATTATAGTCTATCAAAGGTGCACATTAGTCTCAGTTAAATAATTTGATTCTATCCAACTTTTCTGTCCTCAAGTAATGCAAGAGAAATTATCATGGTACACATAACAAGTAATATAAGAGAGTGTGGAGAACTTGGTGCAAATTCCAATCCAAGGTTTGGTATTTCAATATTAGAAGAGCATGTCTTAAGGCATAAAGCAGAGGAGACGAGATAAGTGAAGACGACCGATGCAAGCGACTAGTGCAATCTGAAATTGTCTGATGGCCCTTATCGCTTACATCGGTCGTGTTAGCAAACTACCGCGAAAGACTTCAAGAAGTGACCTTGCATAAAGATTTGACTCACGAGTATAAAAACTAGCAACAACGATGAAATGGGTAATACGACCGATGCAAGCGATAGGGGCAATCCAAGATTCTCCGATTCCCCGTATCGCTTGTATCGGTCGTGTCCTCTTAATTCTTTATGTCCTTCTGTAACTTCTCCAATTTAAACACTTTCCAACAGGAATGAAGTAAGAAACCCACAATGCATTCATAATTGTGACATTAATAAACTTAATTGGACCATCCAATGAAGTTTTGTTTAACTCTCAAGAGGTTCAATACAACTATGACCATCTTCCAGATGAAGATTGGCATAACTACATACAATTTGTACATAAATAAATCTTCCAACCTTGGTTGGTTTTACAATTGATTTCAATCTAAGACTCAAAAATTGATTTAACCCTTTCTATCCTTTTTAGAGCCTTGCTTTCTCTGTTGCTTCTGTCCCTTTTTGGAGCTTTCAGCTTGACTCTTTATGTTGTTCCCATGCTTCAGTGGTGAGTGAAGAGGAAGCCCTTTCTTTTTATCTTCAGACTGTTTTTTATCAGGTGGAGGGGGTGGAGGTGAGTCTGGATCATATGGGCAGATTGCATGTTTCATGATACTATTTATTGCTCTCTCTCTGATCAAGATGATCCATGCATTTGGGTAGTCTGATAAATTCAATTCAGGACTGTGGAACCTTCTTTCCAAGAATCTTACAGCATTTGCAATCACTCTCCAGCCACATGATGTTGAGTCTCTCTGCAATGGCACATGAATTTGGCTGTATCCAAATTGCTTTTGTTCATTCATTTTAGCTATTCCTGGAAAATTCTGATCAATATGCATCTTGAGAAGCTTTGCAGCAGTGCATTGTAAAGTGAAAATCAGAACGGATGGCATGGCTTTAAAATAGAGAACAACAAAATGTATAGTAACTTACACTTTGCAATTCCCATGCTGTGATGGAAGAGAATTGAGGAAAAGAGCTTGATATGCATTGAAGTCCACAATAATCAAACTCCAATGGCCCCTGTCAATGAGTTGCATGTAAATATACTTTCTTAAATGAAACAAATATGTTTCCAAAATGAAGATGAATACTTACTTTTCAATATATGGGTAAATAACACATTCTACTTCTTCTGTAAAATCCTGTAGAAAGGACTTGGCATCTCCATGTTTATGCAAAAAACACTGTGTCACCAGAGGATCTAAAATAAATACTTATCTTTGAACCGCTTCCTCACATTGTTGAAGAAGAACCCTACAAATCAAGAAATAAAAATGCAGTTAAGGAACTAGGAAATTATGCAAAACAAAAGCATTTTAAGGCCTCTAGATATACCTGAGTGAAATGTTGACCACACTATCTGATATTTCAACATAAAGCTCCCTCAACATTTTGTTCTCTTCAAGTCTAATGTCAAAAAACAATTCATTTTGCCATGGCATTGCAACATTAACTATTACCTGCCCATCTCCTTTCTTGAGGAGCTCTTTATTTGCTTTCTTTAACTTTTGAATCTGGGTTAAGATGGCACTTTCCTCTGTAAATAATCCCTGCTTTTTCCTCTCCTCCTCACTATTTGCTGCAGTTCTAGTTTCATGATCATGAGTGACTTGAGCGTTGATCTCTTCAATGACAACTGTTGTTTTGGGTGCTCGAGCTGGAGGTATATTTAAAATATCGAAGAATTTTTTATCGTGGTGATCAATAGGAACCAGAGCTTTATCAAACTTATATCTTATTCTTGAAACAATAACATAATCCCTCGCCATTAGTGTTACCCTATGAGAATGAGCAGCACATAAGTAGGCATCATTCATAAAATCAATAGCAAAGTCCTCTGCAGCTTCTTGCAGGCATAGCAGTGCTTGAGTTTGCCACATCACATTGACAAAGGATGAGGTCTTCATCAAAGAACAGAGGTTGGCTGAGATCTGCTTGACAACTCTCATAAATGGAAGTCTTGGGATCAACAATCCCATAGACTTTTGAGCTCTTCTAATTTCCCTCAAGGACTTTACATGGTACTTGACCCTTTTTTTTGAAGGCTTGTCTGGCACATTGGCTTGAACCTTCTGGGAATTTTTCTCCTGGACATTTTCCCCTTGGGCATTTTTGTCCTGACCCTCAGGGTACAACTTCCTTGCTGTCTTTTTGGTTCTAGCCATACTCTGCAAAAAATCAATCTTAAGGCAAGGAATTAGGAAAAGTGGAATATTACTGACTCTTTCCACTGTCAAAACTTACTCTCAAAAAGCTATGATCAATGACTCTTTCCACTATCAGAGACACGACCGATGCAAGCGATGACAGTCATCCGAAAATGCCCGGATGTCCTTGATCGCTTGCATCGGTCGTCTTTAAATTAATCATCAAATATCAATAAATAATATCTTACAATGCAAAATACTCAATTATCACTAAGAGAAAGATAATTGGAAAACTATAATCAATGACTCTTTCCACTATCAGAGGCACGACCGATGCAAGCGATAGCAGTCATCCGGAAATGCCCGGATGTCCCTGATCGCTTGCATCGGTCGTCTTCAAATTTATCATCAAATATCAATGAAATATATCTTACAATTCAAAATACTCAATTATCACTAAGAAAAAGATAATTGGAAAACTATAATGAATGACTCTTTCCACTATCAGAGGCACGACCAATGCAAGCGATAGCAGTCATCCGAAAATGCTCGGATGTCCCTGATCGCTTGCATCGGTCGTCTTTAAATTTATCATCAAATATCAATAAAATATATCTTACAATGCAAAATACTCAATTACCACTAAGAAAAAGATAATTGGAAAACTATAATCAATGACTCGTTCCACTGTAAGAGACACGACCGATCCAAGCGATAAAAGTTATCGGTAAATGCCCGGACGTCCCTCATCGCTTGCATCAGTCGTCCCTGAATTCATCATCATATTTCAATGAATAGTAGTTAAAATAAAGGTAACAATGCGTTATACTCAAGCATAGCAAAGGAAACCAAAATTTGCAAGCTATGAACAAGGACTCGATGATATTAAAAAACATGACCGATCCAAGCGATTAGGGTTATCCAAAAATCTCGGATGTCCCTAATCGCTTGCATCGGTCGTGTCGACATTACCTTACGTAGAGAGCACTCTCTATAGAAATTGTGAAGTAGCCTAAAAACGTGGTGGCAATGGAACCTCGACGCTTGGCAAGTGTTGACATAAAAAAATGAAGGAAATGAATAGGGAAGCTTAAATAGGTCCCAAAACTGAGTTGATCGTTGTGCCACATGGCATGCCCCGATTGGTCCACGTCAGATACCCATTGCGAATTCCAACATCTTTTGCCACGTGGCATGATTTGATTGATCCACATCATCTATCCGTTGCATCGGGGAACGTACACTTTACCACGTGGCACTCTGTGATTGGTCCACCTCATTCGACCGTTTCTTCCCTCCTCGCCTATAGAAAGCTACTTCCTTCACAAACTCAAACTTTCAACCTTCAGAGAACTTGTCTCACTAGAGACACGACCGATCCAAGCGATAAGAGTCATCCGTAAATGCCCAGATGTCACTCATCGCTTGCATCGGTTGTCCCTGAATTCATCATCATATTTCAATAAATAGAAGTTAAAATAAAGGTAACAATGCATTATACTCAAGCAACACAAAAGAAACCAAAATTTGCAAGGTATGATCAAGGACTCGATGCTATTTAAAAAACATGACCATTCCAAGCGATTAGGGTTATCCAAAAATCTCGGATGTCCCTAATCGCTTGCATCGGTCGTGTCCACATTACCTTACGGAGAGAGCGCTCTCTATAGAAATTGTGAAGTAGCCAAAAAACTTGGTGGCGATGGAACCTCCACGCTTGGCAAGTGTTGACAAAAAAAAATGAAGGAAATGAATGGGGAAGCTTAAATAGGTCCCAAAACTGAGATGACCGTTGTGCCACATGGCATGCTCCGATTGGTCCACGTCAAATACCTGTTGCAAATTCCAACATCTTTTGCCATGTGGCATGACTTTGCCATGTGGCACTCTGTGATTGGTCCACCTCATTCGACCGTTTCTTCCCTCCTTGCCTATAAATACCTATTTCTTCACAAACTAAAACTTTCAACCTTCAGAGAATTTTTCTCACCTACATGTGTATTTTTCTTTCGTCGCCGACACGACCGATACAAGCGATTTTCACCGTTTGACCTACGTTGACTCGCTCTAGTCGCTTGCATCGGTTGTGTTCTCCTGATAGACATACAGGAGAAGCTGCAGCTTAGATGGAGGGAATGAATGAGATCCTTAGTGTCTCTCCATCAGAGAAACTTCTTGATTTCATGGTTCAAGAGGGTTTAAGTGTAGATTATTTTCCTGATGCAATGACCATATTCAACCCCGAAATTGATTTTGAAAAACTCTTAGAGAACTCGAAAAGTTTTCTTAAGTATGAGTGGAAGATTTTCTTGGGGTTGGTCAATTGGAGGATCCTTTCTATTTCTCAGAAAACCTATGTCCATCCTCACATCTTTGGGAAGGATCCAATAGATAGGGCTAAAATCACAAGAAAATGCAAAAGGATATCTCCTTTGCCAGGGAAGCTTGATTTATGCCCAGAGCATGAAAAGGATTGCTGCTTGCTCCCTTTAAACATTGCTTTCTTGATATGGCTTGATCATATCTCAGTTAAAAGGGAGGAAAATGTTCATGATGAAGACGAGCCTTGCTTAGAGCTGACACTTGAGGCTAGCTCAAAAACTATGAAAGGTGTCATGGAGATTGTTGAGGAGATCAATCTCCAAGCAGAAGAAGAGCAGGTCAAAGATTTTGATGTGGCCACTTTTAAAGCAGAGACAGCAATAAGGGAGCCAACTGAAGAAGTTCAAGTGTTTGAGAAGTCCCTACTTCTCCCAAATCTACCTTTTTACTTTATCTCTGGGAAAGACTTCATACCTCTATTTTACATTCAGGAACTTTTCAATCTAAGGGAGGACTACTGTCTTGCAGCTATAGCTGAGGCAGAAGAAGTTGCAAGGAGATTCATCAATAAGAAAGGAGAAAGAAAGGAATTTTTGTGTCTTGATTTGGATTTGTCTAATGAAGAATTCAAAGATTCATCACAAGCTCTTTCAAAATGCTTTGAGAAAGCTATCTCAGAGAAGCCAAAACTTGCTGATGAAGAGTTTGATGAGCATCAGAAGCAACTTGGAATATACTCGTTTGGACGCGGCTATTCATTCTTGGATGTCGCTGAGGACAAAGGAACAATTTGTATTGACTCAAAAGAGCTCATTGAGGAGGAAGATGAGGTCAAGGTATGTTGTTTGATATATTCTATCAATTAAAGTTTTTGTCCGAGATCTCCATTTTTAAGTGAGAAAATGACGACGACCGATGCAAGCGATACAACCTAATGGATAATCTCCGTTGGGCCTTATCGCTTGTATCGGTCGTGTTCGGACTTGAAGAGGAAGATGAGGTGAAGTATGTAGTAAAATATATTCTCATGATTTAAAGGCAAAGGAGATGAGATGGGCTTGATGCAAAATCTCTATCTTGTGTCAGTTTGTCCAAGTTCTCCATTAGAAGTGTCAGAAGTCGATCACGACCGATGCAAGCGACAAGGCCCATCAGATATTTTCCGTCGGGCCTCATCGCTTGCATCGGTCGTGTTTGGACTTGAGGAAGATGACGTCAAGGTATACAGTTAACTATATTCTCAAGAACTTTAGGTTAAGGATATGAGATGGGACCAATGCAAAATCTCTTTCTTGTATTAGATTTGTCCAAGTTCTCCATTCGAAGTGTCAGAAATGGATCACGACCGATGCAAGCGATTAGGCCCATCGGATATTTTCCGCTGGGCCTTATCGCTTGTATCGGTCGTGTTCGGACTTGAAGAGGAAGATGAGGTCAAGTATGCAATAAAATATATTCTCATGATTTAAAGGCAAAGGAGATGAGATGGGCTTGATGCAAAATCTCTATCTTGTGTTAGTTTGTCCAAGTTCTCCATTAGAAGTGTCAGAAGTCGATCACGACCGATGCAAGCGACAAGGCCCATCAGATATTTTCCGTCGGGCCTCATCGCTTGCATCGGTCATGTTTGGACTTGAGGAAGATGACATCAAGGAATACAGTTAACTATATTCTCAAGAACGTTAGGTTAAGGATATGAGATGGGACCAATGCAAAATCTCTTTCTTGTATCAGATTTGTCCAAGTTCTCCATTCGAAGTGTCAGAAATGGATCACGACCGATGCAAGCGATTAGGCCCATCGGATATTTTCTGCTGGGCCTTATTGCTTGTATCGGTCGTGTCTAAGAGTTGAATGCAGCAATGATAATACATGTCTTGCTTGTGGGAATTCCCCTCATTTATCAAACATTAGATGTTTCTAGGCAGTTTGCAAATAGATATTGATGACGACCGATGCAAGCAATAACGACTGTCTGAATTTCTCTGAAGACCCTTATCGCTTGCATCAGTCGTGTCTCTTGCTTTTCTTTCTAATAGTTTCAAGTTACTTCACATGTTTCCTAAAGTGTGCTTGCACTTCATCTAACCATGTTTTCATTTTTATCACAGTTAACTTTATTGGATGAAGACAATTACGTTGGCAGGGGCAAGGGAACAAGAAAAGCCTTAGAAGAGAAAGGAAAAGCAAAGGTGGATATTCATTCTATTATCCACTATCTTCCAAAGTTGAACCTAGACACTTTTTGTGTTATTCACAAGCACTATAGTGAGGAGCCAGACTTTGCATTGTTCCGCTTGAGGACTCTATCAAAATACATGGGTTTTACTCCAATACCCTTTAATGCTTTCAGAGTTTTACTGCTTGAAAGAGCAACTACATTCAGAATTTTCGGATATGCCCCAAGACTCAATGCTTCAAGGGCAGGGTACTTTCTTTGTTATTCAAGCTATGCAATGGCTGCAGGGGTGTCAGATTTAAAAAGCATTGCTGGATACAGGAGAAAAGAGTTCCTGAGATATAGAGGTGATTTGCCAGAGGCAAGCTCTTTAAAAAGGCTCAAGGAATGACTTGATTTTTTCAAATTCTATATCTCAACAAATGTACATATACAGAAATTGCCCAATGTGATATAAGACATTGCAAATTTTTTTGGTGTAATTTTTATTGATTCTCTGGTCAAAGTCATCTGATGGTAGTAGACATATTTCTTTTCAAAGCATAATACATCATGAAATGTACATACATGACATCTTTTATTTCTCAAAGAAATAAAAGACATTGCAAATATTAAAGCTCTGTTTGAAATGTGGTCTTTTTCAGTTTGTGATATTGATACATGATTTGTCTGGAGATAGCCATATCCTTCTGATTATATTTGGCATGAGGTCCTTTGTAATTCTCTTCTAAAGAACCAATCAAAAAGCTCTCTGAAGGCATTGCTCTTTGTTACTCCTCCTCCTTTCCTTGTACACCTAAAAAAGCTTGTCCTTGCTTGATAATGAGATTTTTCCATGCCTTGGGTGTTCCACATGGCAAGTGGTTCTTTTTCTGCAAAGAATGCACCATGCACAAGAAGAATATGCTGGAAAGCAGAAGAATTTCATTAGATCTTTATTTCAATTAAAAATAAATAAATTGAATAAAATATCTTTGGAGCTCACCAAGTAGTATGTTATGTCTTTGGCACCCCATGCCTCTATGATGGTTTCTATAAGCTCTGTGGTCGCCTTTCTGAAATCTTTCACATAACTTTTTGATGTTACCTGTTGCCTCATGATCTTTAAAAGATTATCTAGTTTGACCCACACCTCCATTCTCTTTTTTGCTATTTTTGGTTTGCTTTTTACATTACTCGTGACCTCACAAAATGTTTTCCATGAATTCCACATGGCATTAAGTTGTTTGCCATCATGGTTGCTGAAGAATCTCCTTGCTTTTGCACCTCCCATTGAGACATCCTGTAAAACATCACCTGTATTTTTTGAAAGTTTTGGATCTTTTCTTAGATGAACATCACCACCATGAAACCCCATTTCTGAAAGAAGACATTCACATTTTTTTATGCATTCATCTGCAAGAGTTGTAGGCTTGATAGAATATGCATAATCCAAGTGAAGACGGACCAACTTGTCAATGATTCTTAACTCTGCATGTAGTGTACATATGTGTACATTTGTCAATGCTATTGGAAGTATGGGATCCCAAATCATTGAAGAAGATGAGTAGTTACGAAGAATAACATTTTGTCTAGAAGGAGCCTCTTCACCCTCAGCTCTAGCAATCCATCCATTTGTGCTTGGGCTTTGCATGCAGTACAAGCAAGGGTATTTAGAATTTGCTCCCCCACTTATACCAAACATGCATTTGAGTGTCTTTAGGTCTCCACTCAAATGCCACTCAACTTGAAAGTTTCCGTAGTCTTTGACATTCAACAATTCTCCTGCATGATGCCCTTGGATAACATTTGGAATGTTTGTCTGTGAGAATAACCATTTAAGTGTTTTATGGCTCTCAGATGGAACTTGAGCACAGCCAACCCACCATAACTCCATTTCTGATTGTACTTTGAGAGATGGAGTATCCAATTTCCCAAGGCTATAGTCCAAAGCTTTGTTCATCAGTGCAATACTTATTCTCTCCATCTTTTGATGTTTTTTAAGCTCAACTTCATCAAGTTTGATTACAAATTTCAATGGACCAGAACATTCATGCTCTTTTATATTATACAACTGAACCATGTATGTTTGAAGTTTTATAACATCTATCCATATGTTGTTAAATGCATTGTAAGTGAAATGTAACTTTTGTTTTCCTACTTCATAAGGCATGTTACCGTGAATATGTTTATATTCACCAAATACTGATGTGATCTTCTTATTCAAGCAGAGCCGAAACTTTCCTACATGATGGGGTCTAGGCAATCCAAAACTTCTAACTTTGTTAAATTTTAAAAATTCACACCAAACTTTTGAAATTGCTCTATAACCTTTCCTACTCACTCCGACACTATCACAAATATTTTGAATTTGAGATGGTTCTAGTAGAAGATTCATTTCTGTCATGAGTTTTTGAAAAACAAAGCGTTTCAAGCATGTATTTTCATTTAGTTTCAATAGTCTTAAAACATCATTTTGACTCAAAATTTCATTACAGAAATGTATGCGCTCAAAACTGCTCGACATATTAAAACCTAGCACATTTGGCACATGATCTCTAACAATTTTCATTCTTTTCTTTTTCTGGCCATATTTTTCAGTCAAATCTAAAAAAGCTTTTACTCGTTTTGACCGCATTCTCAAACCTATAGGAGTTTCTTTCATTTTTTTAAAAGACTCTAACTGAGAAGATAAAGTGGATAATTTGTTTTCTAGCTCCTTCATATGTAAATTCTTCTGGTGTAGTGTATTTTGTAAATAGTTTATGTATTGTACATAATTCCTTGAAATCTCCCAGAGCCTTGAACAATAGCCTCGTAAACCATCCTCACCATCTCCCACAAATCTAATCAGATCATGAAGATTATGAAAAGGGGGGTACCTTCCAGTTTGTGGATCAATTGGATAAATTGATCCATCTGTCCATATGTAGATATGTTTCTTGCCTTCCTTTCGCAATCCATCCACTTCAAGAGGATGAAGAGCCCTTCGAAATACTTTTCTTGTCGTCGCATACTCCTGACTAACTGCAATGTTGATATGGAACTTTTTACAATGATTGCGATTGTTTGAAAGCTCAGCGAGAGTATTTGGGTTAACGTTCTCCATGGTCTGCTATGAAAAATGACCGGCAAGTGTCTAAAATGACGTGAAAGGGAGAAACAGGCTTGCTATGAAAAGTAGAGAAAAAAAGCGCAAAACGTCATCAGCACACATTATATAGGTCCGTGAACAAGAGGAAAATTCAACTTTTGAGGCGTAAGATATCACACAAACTTCGAGGCGTAAGATATCACACAAACTTTTCATGATTATATGATACGAGTTTCTCTCTCTTCAAAATTTGCATAAGATACGTTTTAAATGAACTTACACGGAATTTCTTAAAGGATTTGACAACTTTAATCCCGATTAAGCACAACTAATTGAAATCCTTACACGGCCCTTTTTGGGCGGTTTTTCGCCCTAATGGTGCCTGTCATGGACGCGGCTTCGATGGGACATGAAGTTCATGGCTATCTAGCACCCCCTCATAGAAATCGAAAAGTCTGTCCTCTTATGGCAAATTCTTCATCATGGAATCAGGACCAACCTTAAGGCTAGCAAATTGTGTGGGATTCCTCCCTAGTGCAAACGCTGCTACCGGTCTATCGAAGATGTCTCACACATCTTCTTTACTTGCCCCAACACCAACAGACTCTGGCAGACGGTTGGAAAGAAAATTAGACTTCAGAAACATCTCAATTGGCAGCAAGCCCTACTGGGAGAAGCGATCGGCTGCTCGGTGACTCTCTAGAATGCCATCAGAGGGGAGGTCCTATGGAAAATCTGGCGTGAAAGATATGCTTTCAACTTCGGTGACTCCCCCAAAGAGTGGTCAATTGAGAAATCGTTGTTCCTGCTCGGCAAAAGGATTGTCGACTGTAAGAAATCCCCACCCTTTAGGCATCATCAAGTTCTCCTTTTGATCAATAACAAGCTTAAACCCAAGTGGGCCCCTCATGAGGGTGATGAGAGGGTGATTAAACTTCTTTGTAATGCCATCTAAGCTCTATTAAAACTTCCCCTGCTTTGTGGGATTTGGGGGGTCCCATGGGCACTAGTCCCCTTCTCTTGTACTTTTCTTTATTTAATTCAAGTCCGGGAGAGTAGGCTATTGCTGAACTTCCTTTAAAAAAAAAACACACATACACACAAATTTTCATACAATTTCAAACAGTGTAGATGAGAGAAGGAAGCATGAGATGGAAACGTTCGAGGGGATGAAGAGTTCTGGTTCTGCTTAAAGTGTGATCTAATCTGTTCGATGGCAGTATATTGAACCCACAAAGGCCAATTCATGTGCATAAGGTTTATTATTCTGAAGGTGAAGTAGCGTACTAGTTGCTAAAGCATTGTAGCAGACATATTTCTTTTAGGATTGGTAGCCTTCGGTTTGTCGCAATTGATCAGATCTCATATCATACGACGTACGTGTTACACTCTGATTTTCTTCGATTCTTTCAACCACTGCGGCATGTTCTTTGTTGCACCTCCGACATCAATCAAACAATAATTTGTGATCGCATCCTTGGACATGCAATTTGGGTAACTATTGAAAAGACGTTTCTTTGCGTGGATTCAGCCAGCGATCTTAGAGCTGCAAAGTAGATGAAGTGATGCATCTCAAATCAATGTTTATATGAACCTTGGCATTTCATGGATTTAGCTTGTATGTTTACGATATGCTTGAAGCACATGCATGTTTTTGTGGTAACGAACTTCAACCACATTGGTCATTTGTTCACATCACAAAATTTTAGCCATATTGATCTATGTCGGCAGAGAAATCAAATGCTCATGATCTTTTATTTTTATTGCTAAAGAACAATACACTTGCATTTTGCTTTTGTTGGAAAGAATTCGCGTTGCTGTAATAATTTGATTTGAATGAGAAGGGTGTTTTAAATGCACAAAAATAATGGAACTGGTATGTTCATAGGCAATTTTTGTATGAACATAAATTATGAAGCTAGAAAAATCGATACTTCCCAATAGATGAACTTAAAACAATATGAAAAGGATGTTATATCTATCTCCATGTGTGTTGCAATATGAACGTGTGAAATAGAAAAGGTGGAAGACACCAAACTTTAGGGCTAAGAAATAACAAATTTATTTAGTTCTTTCTACTATCATCTGTATTTGAGGAGTATTCTAGGATGAAGCTCTAAGTTTCACTTCTCCCTCCTTTCCACTAAACAGCTTGACATGCCTAGTGAAAACGATGTGAAAGGGGGGTGCTTTCAGCAAGAGGATAGGTGTCAAAAAGCCATCCAGCCGCTTCATGAGCATCTAGTCAAGTGGTGCGGATTTTTGAGTGGGAAAAATGTATCTAAGTTCTTTAAAAGAAATGAATTGGAGGCGAAATACTTAGGTGTCAGTTTGACTCCGATGATGATCTTGAGCTATGCAAAAAACGGATATGAATAGGGCCACATTGTATATGCATACAAAGGTATTAGAAATTGAATTTTCTTATAAAAAGTACATGCTAATAACAAGTCCTCTAGATAGTGATATGTATGCCGATGGTGATAACCATAATGCTTACTTGAAGGGCATGCTCAAGATGAGTCCTTTAAATAGTGAAATCAAGGAGAAGACCATGATGCCATACTTAAGGATAGTGTAGTTGGAGATCAAGATCGTGATATGCTTTTGATTGACACCACATTCAATGTATGTTCAAAGATGCAAGATAATGATCTTACTAGGAATTTCAAAGAGGATGAGTTATTGGATGGAGATCAAAACAATGATATGTATGTGAATGATGTCACATTTCATGAAGAGAGAGCTATGAATGATCATGAGGAGGATGAAAAAATACCATTGATGGTTCCTCTATACATTGATATGTATGTCGAAGATGATCATGTTGAGTTGAGTTTATATGCTGAAGAAATCGAGCATGAAGTGGTAGATGTAATGCTTATTGAGATCTATGATAAATGTGATATGAGTATAGCATCGAAAGATATTCAATGTGAAAATATTGCTTCAAGCGGTGACATTGATGAAGCTAGATATAAATGTTACCAGATGGATGAGGCTTCAATTGGCTCAAGCATATGCGGCAAGATATTCAGGTATGAAGAAGTATTTGAGCAAAAGTCAATGACCGAAGAAATGTATGAAGAATATGAAAAAAGTATATTCTCTAAAGAGAATGAGCAGGAAGTGAATGACATAGATAAAGAGATAGGTGATGATGTTTCAGATACAAAAAATAGATTTGGCATTAGATTACATGTATATTTTAAAAAGGATCATGATGATATAAAGGAATGTAAAGGTTGTAATGAACCTTACTTGGAGACGCACAAATTTAGTGATTTGGATGATCAAGAGTTTCTTGATAGTGATGATATTAAGTCTTCATGATAATGGGGAAATGAATCTGGAAAAAGATGAAGATGAAGAGTTTTTGGATAGATTAGAGATGGAAGCAGATTCTTTAACTGGTGGCACTCAAGGAAGAAGGACTCATGACATATTGAATGACAAAATTGAGCATAAATTGCAATTAGAGAGTGATGAATCTTCCTATTCAGAGTATAAATCTTATGAATGTATTCGAAAACTCAATTGCAATAAAGATGATCATTTCCGTAATCATAATGGAAATGTATAAATCCTTTCAAATGATTTCAAGCGTAAAATGGATCAAAACATATGCATAAAGGATCTTTTCGATGATGATCTAAACACTTCAAAATTAAAGAATTTATATATATGTGCTCTTCATCCATCATGCACATCTTCATATGATGCACTGGAGAGAATCATGAATAAAGACAACTATGTTCAAATGATTGAAACATGGGTTTTTAAATTTTCCAAGAGCTATGTATGCCAAATAGGCCACCATGAGATACACAAGCAAATGAAGTGGCTTGTACACATATCTACCTTGTTTAAGAATACTTCCCTGATTGATGCGATCCAGAGGTGGCTTCTTCTAAGCACATCTTCTTTGGTGAGCATGTATCAGATAAGGTGAGGTTGAAGGGAGAGTCGCATCCAATAAGATTCCATAAAGCTTAAAAATTCTTTCGTAAATAGAAATGTATATAATTGATCCTTTTTGCTTTGATTTTAAGGAGAAACAGGAAACCCAAATCAGCAAGTGAAGAGTGATGACTCAAAATGAAGAAACAAAGATGATCGAGAATGGAGATTCAAAAGGGCTAATCACACTATAAAGTTGATATGTTTATTTGTTCTAGTTTTCTTTTTCTCTTCCATATATGTGTATAAAAAGACTACATGATTGAGCATATGATACATAAAGAAATGCATAAACGTTAAGAGAATTAAGTAGACCAAAGATTTTATATGTCTATTGAGATTACATGTGACATATGAAGGACCGAGATTATGTGAGTAGGATTGGAAAGCGGACTATAACTTTTCGGAGTAAGATGTAGGAAAGTGAAGGAAAATTCCAATTAAAGTACATGTATAAACTAGTGAGATGAATGCTTGACTAGTGAGATTCTTTGACTTCTACTTTTGATCTCCTCTAGGTAGATTATGTTTCATCAAAAGTCTTCATACACTAGCCAGCTACATATGTGTGTGTATGTGTTGTTGGGCACTCTGATGAGCTAGTAAGTGGGTGGAGTTACCCTAGTCGGGTTATCAGAGACATGAACCGATGCTAGTTGCATCATATGGCCTGACCTATATGTTGTCATGCGCTCTTATGGATTGGTACGTAGGTGGAATCACTTGGATCGAGTGGTTAGAGCCACATGCTGATGTCGATTTTGTATGAGGATAACATTGTTCATCATGCACTATGTTGGGTTGATAGACGAGTGGCCTAAACCTGGCTGGGTGGATAGGTCCATGTGTCACACCCGATTTTGACATAGGCCAACTTGTGTAAATAATGAATAAATGAATAAATGAATAAAAATAGAAACAACAACAAAAAAGCTGAGTTACGATGAAGAACAAATGTAAAGAAAAATAGAGTAAAAGTAAAAAAAAAATAAGAAAAAGGCTGATAGGGGTTTGGACGATTTTAGATCAACACGAAGGTCAGATTGTAGTTTCATAAATCAAGTTAGTAAGGAATGGTATATGCATATGCTTAGGATGGGCTACTAGATTTGACGAGGTCAAGTTAACAGAAGACTTAAGAAGTTTTCAATTCACGCATGTGATTGCTATATTGAATGCATTAGTGTATCTTGATATGTTGTATGTGATGCTTGGGTCTACCTTCTTCTTTTAATTTATGCCAATCTTAATGTATTTTCAGATTTCATGCATCTAGTGGAATTTTCTTTAAGTTGTGTTTATCTTCCATGACTACTTGATGCTTTCTTGTGTTTATTAATGTGTATGCAGGTTTGCACATCACGGACACGTAGAAAACAGGGAAGGAATGGAAGAAAAGAAAGATAGCACTATTTTAGGGGTGTGTGTTGATGGAGAAGAGATGATCTATGAGGGAAATAGAAACTCACTCTGGGGAAGAGCTACAAGAGTCCTTTCCCATCTTTGTTTGATTACGAGAAAAATTGATAGGTGTGAACATGTAATCGACTAGCACTTTTGATGGTTTTATCTGTAAGAATATCACCTAGTAGTTCCCAGTAAATTACATCAAAGCTAAAAGATGATGAACTTAAAACAACTAAAGAATTAGAACTTATTATATGATTTCTTTGAGAAGACGACATCAATATGCAATGCTAATTTTGATGGCGGTGTTCACTCCATTTGAAGATTCATAGAAAGAGTTTTTGTCCATATATTAATCAAAGGAGTTGAATGAAGACTCAATAATTACTAAGAGATGAGGTGTTGCACTTATCAGCTTGGAAGAAGATGGGAAGGCGACAACCAATCTTTATAGAGGGAATCTTCTTGTTCACATGAAAATTCTCTCCTTCAATGATAGACATGGTTAGAGTATTTTTAGGACACTTCAATGGTTCAGATGAATGTATAATACTAAAATACTCTCCTGTTAGGGAATGACGATGAGGTCAAACAAAGGATGAGAACTTGCTTACTTAATCTATGAAAAGTTTTGGAAAGAGAAATGAGCTCTGAGAGCTACTCACAATGGGCACGTGGACATATAAGCCTCTGACCATTGATGAGGTACCACAATTGTTGTTGTGGAGATACTAAATAATTTTATCATCAAAAGCTGACTTTACTGCATCAAACCATCTATGACACATGAGCCTTTTACTCCACGATTTCCAAGCACAAGTTTCTGGTCAATGGTTTTACTACATCAGAGAAGTTTGATTCAACACCTCCACAATTTTGATGAAAACCAATGAAAATACCTAAGAGTCCCACAGACATTTTAGAGGGATTCTTTACATTATTTGGAGCATGTAGTCCTTTTTTGCGACATGGACATGCAATACATCTCGATGCAGCAAACAAATCTATAGAGAGCTATGCATTTGCAA
Organism: Ceratopteris richardii; assembly: GCA_020310875.1. Taxonomy (NCBI): domain Eukaryota; kingdom Viridiplantae; phylum Streptophyta; class Polypodiopsida; order Polypodiales; family Pteridaceae; genus Ceratopteris; species Ceratopteris richardii. The sequence continues at coordinate 79,834,943 of CM035420.1, read as the reverse complement.
ATGCAGATGGAGTTGTCACAACTATGACAACTCAAAACTTCTCAAGTTTTTTGGTCTTGCCTTCCTTTTCAAATTTGCAATTACATGCTACCTCTTCTGAAAGACTACTTGAGATGCGCAAGTATGCCTAGCTACCAATCATAAAAGAAATATGTTTGCTACAATGCTTTAGCAACGAGTACGCTACTTCATCTTTAGAATAATAAACCTTATGTGCATGAATTGGCCCTTGTGGGTTCAATATACTGCCATCAAAGAGAATAGATCAAACTTTTAGCAGTACCAAAACTCTTCATCCCCTCGAACATTTCCATCTCACGCCTCCTTCTGTAATCTACACTATTTAAAATTGTATGATAATTTGTGTGTTGTCAAACCATGCAGTGGGGACCATAAAGTCTTGAGGTGCAACAAGACTATTTGCACCAATAGGACCAACTCAGGAAGTCGAAAATGGTCATCATAAACTTCTGCAATGTAGCTTCTAGATGGTCCATCTGGCACTCATACTGAATACCAAAATCCTTGTTGAAGCACAATAATGTGTATCAAACTTTGTCTTAACTAACAGGAGTCCTTCTTAATGGAGAGATAGACAATCTCCATCTGAATTTGCATATGCATAGTTCTCTATACATTTTTTTGCTGCATAGAGATGTATTGCATGTCCATGTCGCAAAAAAGGACTGCATGCTCCAAATATTGTAAAAAATCCCTCTAAAATGTCTGTGGTACTCTTAGGTATTTTCATTGGTTATCATCACAATTGTGCAAGTGTTGAATCAACCTTCTCCGATGTAATAAAACCATTGACCAGAAACTTGTGCTTGGAAATCATGGAGTAAACGGCTCATGTTTCATAGATGGTTTGATCCGGTAAAGCCAGCTTTTGATGATAAAATTATTTAATATCTCCACAATAACAATTGTGGTACATCATCAATGGTCAGAGGCTTATATGTCTACATGCCAATTGTGAGCAGCTCTCATAGCTCATTTTTCTTTTTAAAACGTTTCATAGATTAAGTGGCAAGTTCTCATCCTTTGTCTGACCTCATCGTTATTCCCTAACAAAAGAGTATTTTAGTCTTATACATTCATTTGAACTATTGATGTGTCTTAAAAGTACTTCAACCATGTCTATCATTGAAGTAGAGAATTTTCATGTGGACAAGAAGATTCCCTCTATAAAGAGTGGTTGTCACCTTCCCATCTTCTTCCAAGCTGATAAGTGCAACACCTCATCTCTTAGTACTTGTTGAGTTTTCATTCAACACCTTTAACTAATATATGGTCAAAAACTCTTTCTAAGAATCTTCAAATGGAGTGAACACCGCTGTCAAAATTAGCATTGTATATTGATGCCATCTTCTCAATGAAATCATATAATAAGGTCTAATTCTTGAGTTGTTGTAAGTTCACGCGTCCAAAGGAAGTTTCTACAAATACTATCCAGTTTGGACAGATCTTGCTCTTTCGGTCTCCAACAAGAAAGTAAATAAATGGTAGATGATAAGAGCAACGTGTTGATAACCATAGCACGACCAGCAAGATTAATTTGCATACCTCTCCAATAGTTAAGCTTGTTTTCGAGTTTGGCAAGCACCCAGTTCCACCGTTGTTCCATAGAGACGCCAAACCGCAAGGGAATCCCAAGAAGCCAAAAAATTTGGCCCTGCGGAATGATTTGACAGCCATGATCAATGAGAAGGTCGGGTTGTGACCCACCAATAGCTCTAAAGGCAGTCTTAGAGTGGTTGATTATGGATCCAGAGGCTTCACAAAAGGTAGCAAGACACTTCCAGAATGTCTCCAGGCTGGTACTATCATTGTGAACAAAAGCGTTCATATCATCGGCAAAAAGTCTCATGGTGATCCGACTGTGGTCATGCGGCAAACAAAGGCCTTTAATGTTTCCTTTATATATAAAAAAAAAAAGTTCATCATCTTTCAACTTTGATATAATTCACTGGGAATTGGTAGGTGATATTCTTACAGATAAAACCATCAGAAGTGCTAGTCGATTACATGTTCACACCTATCAATTTTGCTTGTAATCAAACAAAGATGGGAAAGGACTCTTGTAGCTCTTCCCTAGAGTGAGTTTCTATTTCCCTCATAGATCATCTCTTCTCCATCAACACACACCTCTGAAATAGTGCTATCTTTCTTTTCGTCTATTCATTCCCTGTTTTCTATGTGTCCCTGATGTGACAACCTGCATACACATTAATAAACACAAGCGAGCATCAGGTAGTCATTGTAGATAAACACAACTTAAATAAAATTCAACTAGATGCACAAAATATGAAAATACATTAAAATTGGCATAAATTAGGAGAAGAAGGTAGACACAAGCATCGCATACAATATATCAAGATACAGTAATGCATTCAATATAGCAATCGCATTAGTGAATTGAAAACTTCTTAGCTCTTTTGTTAACTTGACCTGGTCAAATCTAGTAGCCCATCCTAAGCATATGCATATACTAGTCCTTACTAACTTGATTTATGAAACTACAATCTAACCTCCCTGTTGATCTCCCATCGTCCAAACATGCATAAGACTTTTTCTTATTTTTTGTTTACTTTTATTTTATTTTTCTTTATGTTTGTTCTTTATGGGAGCTCAGCTTTTTTGTTTTTGTTTTTATTTTTATTCATTTATTCATTATTTACACAAGTTGGCCTATCTCAAAATTGGGTGTGATACATGAACCTATCCACCCAGCCAGGTTTAGGCCACTCATCTATTGACCCAACATAGTGCACGATGAACAATGTTAGCCTCATACAACATCGACATCAGCGTGTGGCTCTAACCACTTGGTCAAAGTGACTCCACCTGCCTACCAACCCATATGAGCAGATGAAAACATATAGGTCAGGCCATACGATGCAACTAGCATCGGTTCATGGCCCTGATAACGCGACTAGGGTAACTCCACCCACTTACTAGCTCATCATAGTGCCCAACAACACATACACACACATATGTAGCTGGCTAGTGTATGAAGTCTTTTGGTGAAACATAATCTACCTGGAGGTCGGATTAGATGAGAGATCAAAAGTAGAAGTCAAAGAATCTCACTTATCAAGCATTCATGTCACTAGTTTATACAGGTACTTAATCTAGGATTTTCCTTCACTGTCCTACATCTTGCTCCCAAAAGTTATAGTCCGCTTTCTAATCCTACTCACATAATCTCAGTCCTTCATATGTCACATGTAATCTCAATAGACATATAAAATCTTTGGTCTACTTAATTCTCTTAAATTTTATGCATTTCTTTATGTATCATATGCTCAATCATGTAGTCTTTTTATACACATATGCAAGAGAAAAAGAAAACTAGAACAAATAAACATATCACCTTTATAGAGTGAGTAGCCCTTTTGAATCTGCATTCTCGATCATCTTTGTTTTTTCATTTTGAGTCATCACTCTTCACTTGCTGATTTGGGTTTCCTGTTTTTTCCTTAAGATCAAAGCAAAAAGGATCAATTATATACATTTCTATTTACAAAAGAATTTTTAAGTTTTATGGAATCTTATTGGATGCGACTCTCCCTTCAACCTCACCTTATCTGATACATGCTCACCAAAGAAGATGTGCTTAGAAGAGGCCACATCTAGACTGCATCAATTAGGGAAGTATTCTTAAACAAGGTAGATATGTGTACAAGCCACTTCATTTGCTTGTGTATCTCTTGGTGGCATGTTTGGCATACATAGCTCTTGGAAAATTTAGAAATCCATGTTTCAATCATTTCAACATAGTTGTCTTTATTCATGATTCTCTCCAATGCATCATATGAAGATGCCCATGAAGAGCACATGTATATAATTTTTTTAATTTTGAAGTGTTTAGACCATCATTGAAAAGATCCTTTATGCATATGTTTTGATCCATTTTAAGCCTGAAATCATTTGAAAGGATTAATACATTTCCATTATGATTACCGAAATCATCATCTTTATTGCAATTGAGTTTTTGAATACATTCATAAGGTTTACACTTTGAATAGGAAGGTTCATCATTTTCTAATTGCAATTTATGCTCATATTTGTCATTCAATTTGTCATGAATCCTTCTTACTTGAGTGCCACCAATTATAGAGTCTACTTCTATCTCTAATCTATCCAAACACTCTTCATCCTCATCTTTTTCCAGATTCATTTTCCCATTATCATGAAGACTCAATATCATCACTATCAAGAAACTCTTGATCATCCAAATCACTAAATTCTTACATCTCCAAGTAAGGTTCATTACAACCTTTACATTCCTTCATATCATCATGATCCTTTTCAAAATATACGTGTAATCTAATGTCAAATCTATTTTTGTATCTGAAACATCATCACCTATCTCTTTATCTATGTTATTCACTTCCTGCTCATTCTCTTTAGAGAATATAATTTTTTCATATTGTTCATAGATTTCTTTGGTCAATGAATATTGCTCAAATACTTCTTCATACGTGAATATCTTTCTGCATATGCTTGAGTCAATTGAAACCTCATCCATCTAGTAACATTCATATCTAGCTTCATCAATGTCACCGCTTGATGCAATAGTTTCATATTGAATATCTTTCGATGCTATACTCACATCATTCAAATCAAGTTATTACAGCAACGCAAATTCTTTCCAACAAAAGCAAAATGCAAATGTATTGTTCTTTAGCAATAAAAATAAAAGATCATGAGCATTTGATTTCTCTGTCGACATAGATCAATATGGCTAACACTGCAATGTCTCATGGATGGCACTCCTATAATAATGCTGCAGCATTTCATGAATGACACTGCTATAATAGCAAAGACACAATTTGTGATGTCAACAAATGACCAATGTGGTTGAAGCTCGTTACCACAAAAACATGCATGTGCTTCAAGCATATCGTAAACATACAAGCTAAATCCATGAAATGCCAAGGTTCATATAAACATTGATTTGAGATGCATCACTTCATCTACTTTGCAGCGCTAAGATCGTTGGCTGAATCCAAGCAAAGAAACTTCTTTTCAATAGTTACCCAAATTGCATGTCCAAGGCTGCGATCACAAATTATTGTTTGATTGATGTCGGAGGTGCAACAAAGAACACGCCGCAGTGGTTGAAAGAATCGAAGAAATTCAGAGTATAAGACGTATGTCCTATGATATGAGTTCTGATCAATTGCGACAAACCAAAGGCTACCAATCCTAAAAGAAATATGTCTCCTTATGCACATGAATAATAAACCTTATGCACATGAATTGGCCTTCGTGGGTTCAATATACTGCCATATTCAATTGGCCTTCGTGAATTGGCAATCGAAAATGGCCATCATAAACTTCTACAACATCTCATCTCTCAATAATTACTGAGTCTTCATTCAACTCCTTTAACTAATATATGGACAAAAACTCTTTCTATGAAACTTCAAATGGAGTGAACATTGCTGTCAGAATTAGCATCATATATTGATGTCACCTACTCAATGAAATCATCTAAATCAGGTCTGATTCTTCAGTTGTTGTAAGTTCATCATCTTTCAGCTTTGACGTCCTTCACTAAGAACTGCTGGGTTATATTCTTATAGATAAAAGCATCAGAAGTGCTAGTCGGCTACATGTTCACACCTATCAGTTTTGCTCATAATCAAACAAAGATGGGAAAGAAGGACTCGTGTAGCTCTCCCCCCCCCAACAAGTTTGTGTTTCCCTCATACATCATAACCTCTTGTCACTCTAACACAATGGCAAGTACCAACGTGAGGAGATCCACCTCATAAATGTCAATCCGTGGAGACGTGAGGACTGGTATGAAGACCATGAGCAAGTGAAGGCACAAGTGCATGAGTTAGAAGCACACTAGCATGCACATACATACACACACGCTGGCACAAGGCAAGAACAAAAAGAGGAACAATGGAAAGCTTTGAGTACAAAAGAACTCTATTACAAAAGCTGATATCCCTAACAAGCCAACCCCCAAAAATGAGCTCTCTAGCTCTTTTTATCATTTTTTGAGTGGTTTTGGCCTTGTTCTGACCTAGTGTTCTAGTTAAAAATTAGGTTCTAGGTCTTGTTGGAGGGCTCAAAATGAGTCTAAAAATTATGAAAATTGGTAGGATGATACTTCTAATATTCCTCAAGTTTGAAGACTGCTTGGCTTGAACAAAATGGAGTTACAAAAATGTGAACTGATATTTACAATGGTTTTTAGTTATAAAAATCATTATTTTTACAGGGATTTCTTCCAAAAATTTGACATGTGCTTTTTGCAACTCCCTACATGCTCTTTCTTCTTGTGTCTCTACATTTTTGATGCGCTTCCACTCCTCGTGCTTGATCTTGAGTGCCAATACTCCCCCCCTCTCGATTCTGTCATCCCTGACAGACCCTTGTTGGACTCAGTATTCCATGTAGTACTTTGAGCGCTAGTATCCATCATGTATCAACAAGAACAATCTATCTTGCGAATGTGGTAGGGTCAGTTGTCAGATTCTTCATTTTTTCACTGCTAGCCTTTGGCCGTTTCACTCCCTTGATGTGTAGTTCTTCATTGTCTTCTAGCATGAATGTGTTATTGTGAGCTCGAAAAAACTGCTACTAGCTGAAAAGAGGTTGTCAATGTTGATTTTGAGCAGCTATTGGCTGTGAATTTATTCATAGGTACTAATGTTTTAACCTTGATGTCCTCTAGATCTTTAAAAAATGGCTATCATTTTTTCCATGTCAAGTACCTTTAACCCATATTGAATGATGGGTAAGTGTGTTAATGCATGGGTTGAAGACAATTTGTGCCTTGTGCATGGCCTTGTAAGGTGGCCCTATGTATGCATACTTGAGGAATGCAGTGTAAGAAGTTTGTTATACTCTGAGTTTCTTCGATCCTTTCAACCACTAAGGCATGTTCCTTGTTGCACCTCTGACATCAGCCAAACAATCATTTTTTAGCATAGGATGATGGTGGTGAGAATCAAAATTTCTGTTGATCATGGAATGTAATCAACCCATGCCCTTGACATGCAATTTGGGCAAGTATTGAAAAGACGTTTCTTTGCTTGGATTCATCCAGCGATCTTAGCACTGCAAGTAGATGAAGTGATGCATCTCAAATCAATGTTTATATGCACCTTGGCATTTTCATGGATTTGACTTGTATGTTTACGATATGCTTGAATATTAAACTGAAGCACATGCATGTTTTTGTGTTAACGAGCTTCAACCATGTTGGTCATTTGTTTACGTCACAAATTATGTCTTTGGTGTTATAGTAGTGTCATTCATGAAATGCTGCAGCATTATTATAGGAGTTCCATCCATGAGACATTGCAGTGTTAGTCATATTGATCTATGTCGGCTGAGAAATCAAATGCTCATGATCTTTTACTTTTATTGCTTATCTGATATTTCGTTTTGCTAAAGAACAGTACTTTTGCATTTCCCTTTTATTGGAAGGAATTTGCGTTGGTGTGATAACTTGATTTGAATGAGAAGGGTGTTTTTAAATGCACAAAAATAACACGAAGAGTTGAACATCGACCGACCTTTCATCATGGCAAGCACACTTTGGCAACCCTATCACAATGATAGATTAGGAAACCTCTTCGTTAGCATATCCTTGATCACTTAGCTCAAGACCCATCTTTTTGCACCATGAATGTCTAATGATATGAGTTCTGAGCAATTGTGACAACTCAAAACTTCTCAAGTGTTTCGGTTTTGCCTTGCTCTTCAAATCTGCAATTACATGCTACGTATTCTGAAAGACTTCTTGAGATGCGCAAGTATGCCTGGCTACCAATCCTAAAAGAAATATGTCTGCTACAATGCTTTAGCAACTAGTACGCTACTTCATCTTTAGAACAATAAACTCAATATACTGCCATCAAAGAGAATAGATCAGACTTTTAGTAGTACCAAAACTCTTCATCCCCTCGAACGTTTCCATCTCATGCCTCCTTCTGTAATCTACACTATTTGAAATTGTATGATAATTTGTGTGTTGTCGAACCATGCAGTGGGGAGCATAAAGTCTCGAGGTGCACCAAGACTATTTGCACCCATAGGACCAACTCAGGAAGTCAAAAATGCCCATCATAAACTTTTGCAACGTAGCTTCCAGATGCTACATCTGGCACTCATACTGAAAACTGAAATCCTTGTTGAAGCACAATAATGTTTACCAAACTTTGTCTTAACCAACAGGAGTCCTTAATGGAGAGCTAGAAAATCTCCATCTGCATTTGCAAATGCATAGTTCTCTATAGATTTGTTTGCTGCATAGAGATGTATTGCATGTCCATGTCACAAAAGGACTCCATGCTCCAAATATTGTAAAAAATCCCTCTAAAATGTTTGTCGGACTCTTAGCTATTTTCATTGGTTTTCATCAGAATTGTGCAGGTCTTGAATCAACCTTCTCTAATGTAGTAAAACCATTGACCAGAAAACTTGTGCTTGGAAATCGTGGAGTAAAAGGCTCATGTGTCATAGATGGTTTGATCCGGTAAAGCCAGCTTTTGACGATTAAATTATTTAATATCTCCACAACAACAATTGTGGTACATCATCAATGGTCAGAGGTTTATATGTCCACGTGCCAATTGTCAGCAACTCTCACAGCTCATTTTTCTTTTCAAAACTTTTCATAGATTAAGTAAGCACGTTCTCATCCTTTGTCTAACCTCACCGTCATTCCCTAACAGGAGAGTATTTTAGTGTTATACATTCATCTGAACCATTGAACTGTCCTAAAAGTACTTTAACCATGTCTATCATTGAAGCAGTGAACAAGAAGATTCCCTCTATAAACAGTGGTTGTCGCCTTCCCATCTTCTTCCAAGCTGATACGTGCAACACCTCTGAATCTCTCAGTAATTATTGAGTCTTCATTCAAATCCTTTAACTAATATATGGTCAAAAACTCTTTCTATGAATCTTCAAATGGAATGAACACCGCCGTCAGAATTAGCATTGCATATTGATGTCATCTTCTCAATGAAATCATATAATAAGATCTAATTCTTCAGTTGTTGTAAGTTCATCATCTTTCAGCTTTGACGTAATTCACTGGGATCTGCTAGGTGATATTCTTACAGATAAAACCATAAGAAGTGCTAGTCGATTACATGTTCACACCTATCAATTTTGCTTGTAATCAAACAAAGATGGGAAAGGACTCCTGTAGCTCTTCCCCCGAGTGAGTTTCTGTTTCCCTCATAGATCATCTCTTCTCCATCAACACACACCTCTTAAATAGTGCTATCTTTCTTTTCTTCCATTCCTTCCTTGTTTTCTACGTGTCCCTGATGTGACAACCTACATACACATTAATAAACACAAGCGAGCATCAAGTAGTCATGGCAGATAAACACAACTTAAAGAAAATTCAACTAGATGCATGAAATCTGAAAAATACATTAAAATTGGCATACATTAAGAGAAGAAGGTAGACACAAGCATTGAATACAATATATCAAGATATACTAATGCATTCAATATAGCAATCACATGAGTGAATTGAAAACTTCTTAGCTCTTCCATTAACTTGAGCTCGTCAAATCTAGTAGCCCATCCTAAGCATATGCATATACCAGTCCTTACTAACTTGATTTATGAAACAACAATCTGACCTCCATGTTGATCTCCCATCGTCCAAACCCCCATCAGACTTTTTCTTATTTTTTCTTTATTTTTATTTTATTTTTCTTTACGTTTGTTCTTCATCGTAGCTCAGCTTTTTTGTTTTTGTTTTTACTTTTATTCATTTATTCATTATTTACACAAGTTGGCCTATGTCGAAATCGGGTGTGACACATGGATCTATTCACCCAGCCATGTTTAGGCCACTCATCTATCGACCCAACATAGTGCACGATGAACAATGTTAGCCTCATACAATGTGCATTTCCCTTTTATTGGAAGGAATTTGGGATTTGAATGAGAAGGGTGTTTTTAAATGCACAAAAATAATGGAACTGGTATGTTCGTAGGCAATTTTTGTATGAATGTAAATAATGAAATTAGAAAAATTGATACTTCCAAATAGATGAACTTGAAACAATATGAAACGGATGTTATATCTATCTCCATGTGTGTTGCAATATGAACGTGTGAAACAAAAAAGTTGAAAGATACCAAGCTTTAGGGATAAGAAATAATAGATTTATTTACTTCTTTCTACTACCATGTGTATTTGACGAGTGTTCCAAAATGAAGCTCTAAGTTTCACTTCTCTCTCCTTTCCAAGAATCGACAGCATGGGTAGGGTAGCCATCAAGTAAATATGTGAAAAATGGGGAAACCCATCCCTACGACCAACTCAAATGAAATTATAGTTGGCAAATGGTCATGTTGAAAGACCTTTAGGAATCCTAGAAAAGGCCAAACTGACTACTTGCGAAGTGGAGTTCGAACACACACTAGCTATCTATCGATTTGGAGAAGAAAGTAATTATGAGATGATTTTAGGACGACCTTTTATGAGATAATTGAGGGTAGTGCAAGATTGGGGATGAGATGCACTATACATCCAACATCAATGTGCCACAACAAAAATTAATTTATATATGTTTGCTTATAGAGATGTACCACACTTACAATGGAACCTTGTCCATAAAGAAGAAGATGATGTGTCCATCCATAGTGCACAATCAAGTGAGGAATCTTGGATGAATGGGGATGCCCAACTATGGATGTGTAAAGAAGAAAAACAAGAGGAAGAGACACAATGAGTGTGGCATGTAGGACATGAAATTTATAGACCCATATAAGATCCAACATACCTACTACAAATATTTCGTGATGAAGCATTTGAGCGACATGGATGGATGGAAATATTATCCACATTATATGTTTGTGACTGAAGAGGTATTGACTATGAATGAATGTGTAGACGAGAAAGCTTATGATGTAAGAATATACATGGTAGTCCTCCAAGAAGTAGAAGCAGGAGAAATGGTAGAAAAAGAATGGAGAGAGAACTATGAAAGCATAGAAATGGAACTTGAATTTGATCCAAAATAGCAATACCTGAGAGAGATAGACAAAGAAGACACCCAAGGGAACACTAAGGTACTAGCCATAGAAAAGCATCAAGAAAAACCTAAGGTGGAGAGTAATGATGGAAGGAGAATAAGAGAGATGCACATATATAGGTAAGGATGTATCGATAGAAGAAGAGCAAGAACTCATAGAGTTGATTTGAAAATATAGAGACGTGTTCACTTGGACATATAAACATCTAAAGGGAATGGACCTCTCTATTTGTTCCCATAGGATTCCAATGACTCGGGATGCAAAACCCTAAAATAAAGGTTGTAAACCTAAAATGATGTATATTCAGCCAAAAGCAAAGAAGAGAATGATAAGTTATTAGCATATCGATTTATATATGAAGTTGAGCACACCGAATGGGTTTCACCCTTGGTAGTAGGTCCAAAAATACATGAAAAACTTAGTGTTTGTATTAACTTGAAAGAGGTTGATGCAGCTACCATTCATGATTGTTATTCTTTACCCATAACAAACCATCTCTTGGAAAGGTTAGTAGGTAAGGAAGTGTATAGCTTTCTTGATGGCTTCTCTGGTTACAACCAAGTAGCCATTTCCATTGAGGACTAGCATTCTTTTGTTGATGAATGGGAAGCATATGGCTTTAGGGTTATGCCATTTGGTTTGACCAATGCCCCAAAAACTTTCCAGAGATTAATGTGTCATGTGTTTAAAGAATTCCTCATAAAAAACATGGAAGTCTATGTGGATGACCTACGCACCTACTCTTCTATATGCATAGCTCACATACCTGAATTAAGGAAAATATTTAACAAATGCATCTAGAGAAGTGCATCTTCATGGTTAGAGAAGGTAAAATATTGGTCGAGAAATAGAATCTATTATAGTTTATGGAATAATGGAATCTTATATGGATTTTAATGTCTTGAGGGTTTTAATTTGATTTGTATTTTGATTTAGTAGGTGAAGACTTATGAGGGTGTGAACTCACGTGGACTTATTCATATACTTTTTGAAGGTACTTAGAAGAATATTTAGAAGACAATATTTTAGTTATCTTTTGTAAAAATAATTGATCTCTTTTGAAGGCGACATTTTTTTTTAAATAGTAGATCTTCAGAAACAAATAATAATAGATCACTTTAGAAAGCAATGGTTTTGTAAATAAAGCAGATTTTCATAAACACATGCTTTTCGAAGCACCAACGTCATGTATCTTCTATTCAAGATGTAACGAGACATACCTATAGATACACATGGTCTGATAGAATCATTGTTTAGAGTATCTAGGGGGAGATCCTCTTCAATCTGGTTTCTAGTCTCTTGTGCCTTTCTATTTTGTTTATGCTTTTGTGAAATTTCATTTCTATACTATCCTCTGCATACATGCATCTATGGGATCCAATCAATAGTGGTATCAGAGCCAAGGTGCATCTATGGAGGTGCTTTTCAAAATCCAATCATGCTTCGTGGCCTCCACTTATCAATCACCAACTATTTCAACCATCAGGTCCAATCCTAGGTTTTGATTCTATATAAGGCCATGGACCCTACCCAAAATACCAAGGATTTTAGTACATCATCCCTACCTGGGGTACCTATTGAGCAAGAACTGGAGATTTTGAGGCACGAACTCCAACATGCCCAAAACGAGATTAAGGAACATGATGCTCCACTTCAAAAAATAGAAAGTGATGAAAATAACCTAGTTAGGGTAGTGAAGACCATTATCATCTCTCAAGAACAAGGCACTTAGTCCTATCTTGGTGCTAAAAAATTTGAATTTTCACGATTAGATGGGCAAAACGATGGCCAATTTGTTCATTCATAGCTACCCTTATTTGATGATATATTTTCTGATGAATCGTATTCTAAAATTGAAAAACTGAAGTTTGTCACTAATTATTTGGTGGAGAAGGCCCAATTATAGTGGAATGTTTTGTGGCATAGCACCAACCGTCCCACCACATGGCTGCATTCCAAGAAAAGATCAAGGAGTCCTTCCTTCCTCCTCAGTTCCACTTACATGCTTGTCGATCATGGAAAATTTTTGGATGGAAAATGGAGATAGTGTCTACCTATACTTAATGTTTTTGGCAATGGCCACTACTTATTTGTTTGCTTCAACAATTCTTGAAGATACCTTGCAACGAAAGTATGCAGATGGTTTGGAGATGGGAATCCAAGAAAATCTCAACACACTATGTCCCACAACCATCTATGAAACTATTTCTTTTGCACATGATGCTCAGAAAGATTTGGAATCCATCATCAAGTCTAGTCGCTTACAACAAACGTGTCAAGGACAACCACCAATCGAGCCCACTTTTCCTTTCAAGCATCCTTTCACTATGTTCTCTTACAAAACTTTTCAATGCCCACCTACTCTTTAGTGCCCTCCTCAATCCGATTTCACACCCATTCATAAGCCAATGTTGATATATTTAGGTAGTGATGTGTGTGAACACTCTAGGACCGCCAGAGCACTTTTTTCCCTCTTTAGGAGGTTTCTCCCCCCCAGCTTTTATATATGCCTATTCCCCTAATGGGATACTTATCTTTGTACATTCTCTAGTAATACATTCAGTATTGTGTGTTGTGCTCCAAGCTTCGTCTTCTTCCTTGTGCTATTTGCGTGCTTCCGCAGACGTCTATCTCCAACAATTGGTATCAGAGCAGGTCGTCGCTTCATCTAGGGCGTTGTTGACACTCCTCCGGTTGCAGTCTCAGAATCATACGAATTTTGTTCAGCATACTCAGGGTGTTCCTGAGATCAAAACTGCTTCGCTTTGTGGTGTAGAAATCACGATCTGAGCTCGTTTTGCCTTCCGAACGCACTATCATAGCGCTTGTGCAAGCTATTTTGACTTTTTGTGCCAAAGGTATATACCTGTTTCTATTTGCCAATATAAGCGTTTCGAAGCTTGCTACAAGTTTAGCAAAACTCGTCTAGGCAGCTTCGTTCAACTTTTTGAGATACAGACTATTTCCTCCATCAAGGTATTTTAGTCACCGGCCATGGCTGAAAGCAGTGATGTATTCCGTATGTTGGCTGTTGAGGATAAGTTGGATGGTACCCACTACCCGTTATGGGCTTATATGATGCGACATGTGTTGGTTGCAAAAGGACTGTGGAACATTGTGCACAGCGTCAAAAACCGTCCTATCCCACTTGCAATTGTTACAACTTTAGGTACTGACGCTGATGCAGAAGGTGTCAAAGATGGTGACATTCTGCATATTCTTGTTCGTGCTGTGGTTTTTGTTGCACATATTGCAGAGTAGATTCGTTGGGATGGTAGAGATGTCTAGGCACATGCATTGATAGATTTGTTTGTCAAAGGTGCCATTATTCCTCACATTCGCTCTTGCAGAATAGCTAAGGATGCTTGGGATACACTTACCACATTGTACCAAGCTAGGAATGAGGCTCGTGTTGCTTACCTCCGAAAATAGTTGGAGAGTGATCAAATGAATGAAGGCCTAGGTGATTCCATGTACAGTTTCCTAACAAACATCAAAGACTTGAAGGAACAGTTGATTTCTGCTGATGAGGTTATACCAGATAGCTCACTTGTGCAGACTGTTCTAAATGGTCTTCCTTATTCATATCAGAGTTTTGCTTCTACTCTTCGGTTGATGATGATGAAAGGAAATTCAAATGCCTTATCATTTGAGGAGTTAGTCTTTGTTCTGTTGCAGGAAGATCAAGCTAGGCAGAACAGTTCCATTATGCAAGTTGCAGATCAAGCTTTCCTGGCTAGTCAGAAGGGCAAAGGAAAATAGAGCTCTTCAACTAGTAAGCAAAAATATGCTAATTCTACATATTCGAAGAAGGAAGATAAAGATGAGAAGAAATCAAAAAAGTAGAAATTGTTTTGTAAGTACTGTAAAGGGAATGATCATATCATAAAGAACTGTCCAAAACTGGCTACTAAAGAGGCAAAAAAGAAAGAGGCTGGAATGGTTGTTGCAGAGGCCTCTACACCAAAAACAGAGTCTGCTAATCTTGTGCAAGAAGAAGATTGGGTGTTTACTACGGTCTGCGGTTTTGACCCATCTTCTCATGAGAAGTGCATGCCTACAGTAGACTCCGATGTTTGGTATTTTGACAGTGGGGCGACCAAATATATTACCTCGTAGTAGAGTTTCTTCTCTTCATTCGAGCCTGCCCTACAGGAAATATTGTTACATGTGCCAACAACTCCTCTTATCCTATTATAGGAGTTGGTAAGATCATTTTGGCTACAGCTGATGGTAGTTCTTTCACTTTGTCAGATGCTTTATTTGTGCCAGGGATCAAGAAGAACCTGTTATCAATTTTTGCATTAGCCAAGATTGGCTTGGTTGTGAAATTTGTTGATGACAGGTGTACAGTTCATGATCTGTCAAATCGCGATTTCATTATTGCTTTTGGCATTTTACCTCGTGGGCTGTATAATCTCATAGAATATGAAAGATCAATAAATGATTTGGCATGTGCAATAAATGATTCTCAAGCTATGTCAGATGCAAAGCTTTGGCATGCACTCTTTGGTCATCTGAATTTTGCTAGTTTGCTATGCCTGCAGAAATCTGAAATGGTGTCCTCTTTGCCCAAACTTGTGGCACCTAGAAAACATGTTTGTGAAGGCTGTATTTTGGGCAAAATGCAGCATTCTTCCTTTCCAAAAGATGGTTCAGTTCGGGCTACTCAGAAGTTGTAGCTTGTACATAGTGATGTATGTGGTGTTATGTAGACACCTTCTTTTGGGAATTATCTTTACTTCATGACTTTCATTGATGATTCTTCCATGCATGCATGGGTATATCCATTCACTGTTGAAGGAAAAGTCCGAAGTGTTCATGTGCTTCAAACAGTTTTTGGTTTTGGCTGAAAATCTGTCAGCATGTAAAATGGGCACCCTCCGTTCTGATCGAGGGGGGGAATATATGTCTTCTGATTTTAATGCATTTTTGGCTGAACGTGGGATAAAACACTAGTGTACAATGTCATATACACCTCAACAGAATGGATTTGCTGAACCAAAGAACAGGTCACTCATGGAGATGGCGAGGTGTATGGTCAAGAGTAAGGCTTTACCACATAGTTGTTACCGTTAGTGTCCATGTGAAAGGCCAAATGGATACCAGACATTTCTTTGTATATGTTCTTTAATAAAACATATAGTGGCCTGGTCAGTCACAGACTGTAAGTTCGACCGCATTTGTAAGACCTAAGAAGTCTGTCTTCGTGCTCCCTGTGTACTGTGTTTTCTGCGTATTCTACAGCCTTTGTGCGGAGTACTGTGTGCGGCGTCAGGAGCTTAGTTTTCTACTCTGAGCATATAGTCGTGGAGCTCTCGAGAAGGAGAGTGCAGTGCGGTGCATCGCCATCGAAATACTTCACTCGTATCAGAGCAGTTCGACGCAAAAAGCTTTGTTCCTTTTGTGCGAGCGCAGCGAGCACCCCCCTAGGCTTTCTCCAAGGCTTACAACTAAGGCGGCGACCAAGGCATAGACCTTGTCATCGAGTCACCGAAGTCACCGTTGGCGCCGCGCGAGGGAGGACCTCAATGATCAAGGAATATAGAGGTTCCCGATACTTCCCGGGAGGTCACCCATCCCAGTACTGTTCCCCCTAGAGCTTGCTTAACCGTGGCAATCTCTTGCCACTAAGCTACACTCTTGTGGTGTTTGAAGAAGGGGAAAGACTAAGGTTGACATTACCTTGAAGAAGTTTTGGTCCCTCAAAGCTTCATTTTTGCTTTTAAAGCCTATTTCTGAAGCAATTTTGGGGTGTTTTTGGAACCATTTCGGAGTACTTTCGCACATAGTTCTCTTCACACATGTCCAAGATCATCAAGAAGAGTGTTCCTTGTACTTCTCAGACAATAAATATCAACCTTTGAGGCTGTATTTTCAGCCACACTTGTAAAACTACAGGTTTCTCGAGGGGTTTTCAGTTTTGGTGGGAGCAGTCACTGCAAATTTATGCAAGTTTTTAAAGCCTAAAACATTAGAGTTGACAGACACTTGCAGGTGTTATTGGCTAGTTTTTGGGCTGTGTATTCAGCCTTTTAGTATCATTTTACTGCATATATTGAGCACATTCACACCATGTACCCTTCTGTGGATACCGCTTATGTACGTCCATGTGGGCATTGATATAGTGGTTACGTTCTTTGCATAAAGCCTTTTACGTTTGATAAAGAGGGTCGTGGTGAGGTTTTCTTAACTGGGAGACACCCAGATGTCGGGGTCTCTTCGGTGATGCAGGTGGAAGACTTACCCAGCCTCGCCATAGGAGATGTATGATAGTTGTTCATAGGTGCTCGATAAGCCTAGTTGGCTTCTATTGGGTAACTGATTATATGCAGTGGAGTAAGTGATTCACTATGCAGGTAGACATGTCAGTACTTGCAGTTTTATGATACTTTGACACTGGTCATATGCTAATTTTGCAGAGGATACTCTGGCAAAATTTTTCTAGATTTTTGGTTTAGTCAACTATATAGTGGTCGATTTACTCTTGATACACTTATTTGTTGGTGTTTGGACTCTTCTAGCTCCATTATCATTCTATTCAGTTCTCTATGATCATGGCATCAGAGGTCTCGGGCACATCTGGTGGATCTGGGTCTACTGCTAGCGTTCCGAGGAGGAGCTATAACTTGCAGGGCAAAGACCATTTTGAGATCCAAACATTTGATGGCACAAACTTTGCTCTATGGAAGAATCAGATTAAAGATGTGCTGATTCAAAGAAGGCAATGCAAGCCAGTAAATGGGATTTCAAAGAAGCCTACTGACATGGATGAAGATGATTGGGATGAGTTAGATGAAGTGGCCAGGTCTACCATTCGCTTGCACCTAGCAGATAATGTTTACTTTACAGTATTAGACTGTGAAAGTGCAGAGGAGCTTTGGAAGAAGTTATGCAATACATACGAAAAAGAGACGGCATAAAATAAAGTATATCTGATGAGAAAATTATACGACCTTCGTATGAAGAACACAGATAGTGTTGCTGCTCATCTAAATGAGTTTGATGCCATATTCTCCCAGTTACAGGCTCAAAAAATGGATATGGACAATGAAATGAAAGCAGTATTGCTGTTATGCACCCTGCCATCATCATTGGATACATTTTGCACAGCTATTAGCAATAGTGCACCAGGTGGTAAACTCGTCTATGATGATATATGTGGAGCACTCTTGAGTGAGGAGATTCGTAGAAAATCTATGGTTGGCACTCAGAGTGGAGATGCATATAATGTTCGTGATTCTTACCAAGCAGTGATGTATTCCGTATGTTGGCTGTTGAGGATAAGTTGGATGGTACCAACTACCCATTATGGGCTTATATGATGCGACATGTACTGGTTGCAAAAGGATTGTGGAACATTGTGCAGGGTGTTGAAAGACGTCCTGTTACACCTGTAACGACAGGTACTGCAAATACAAGTGTTGGAGCTAATGAAGATGGTGTCGAAGATGATATTCCGTAGATTCCTGTTCGTGCTGTTGTTTCTGTTGCACCTACTGCAGAGCAGATTCGTTGGGATGGCAGAGATGCCCAGGCACATGCATTGATAGCTTTGTCTGTCAAACGTGCCATTATTCCTCACATTCGCTCTTGCAGAACAGCAAAGGATGCTTGGGATACACTTAGCACTTTGTACCAGGCTAGGAATGAGGCTCGTGTTGCTTACCTCCGAAAACAGTTGGAGAGTGAGCACATGAATGAAGGTGATTCTATGGACAGTTTTCTTACAAAGATCAAAGACCTGAAGGAACAATTGATTTCTGCTGATGAGGTTATACCAGATAGCTCACTTGTGCAGACCGTTCTGAATGGTCTTCCTGATTCATATCAGAGTTTTGCCTCTACTCTTCGGTTGATGATGAAAGGCAATCTGAATGCCTTGTCATTTGAGGAATTAGTCTCTGTTATATTGCAGGAAGATCAGTCCAGGCAGAACAGGTCCATTATGCGTGTTGCAGATCAAGCTTTCCTGGCTAGTCAGAAGGGCAAAGGAAAATGGAGCTCTTCTACTAGTAAGCAGAAATCTGCAAATGCTGCACATTCAAAGAACCAAGACAAAGATGAGAAAAAATCAGAAAAGCAGAAATTGTTTTGTAAGTACTGTAAAGGCAATGATCATATCATAAAGAACTGTCCAAAACTGGCTGCTAAAGAGGCAAAGAAGAAAGAGGCTGGAATGGTTGTTGCAGAGGCCTCTACACCAAAAACAGAGTCTGCAAATCTTGTGCAGGAAGAAGAATGGGCGTTTACTACTGTCTGTAGTTTTGACCCATCTTCTCCTGATCAGTGCATGTCTGCAGTAGACTTAGATGTTTGGTACTTTGACAGTGGGGCGACCAAACATATTACCTCGCAGCGCAGTTTCTTCTCTTCACTTGAGCCTGCTCCTACAGGGAATACTGTCACATGCGCTAGTAACTCCTCTTATCCTGTTATGGGAGTTGGTAAGATCATTCTGACTACTGTTGATGGTAGTTCTTTCACTTTGTCAGATGCTTTATTTGTGCCAGGGATCAAAAAGAATCTGTTATCAGTTTCTGCATTAGCCAAGATTGGCTTGGTTGTGAAATTTGTTGATGACAGGTGTACAGTCCATGATCTCTCAAATGGCGATGTGATTATTGCTTCTGGCATTTTATGTCGTGGGCTGTATAAGCTCATAGACTATGAAAGATCTGTGAATGATTCGGCATGTGTAGTTCATGATTCTCAGGCTATGTCAGATGCAAAGCTTTGGCATGCACGCTTTGGTCATCTGAATTTTGCTAGTTTGTTACGCCTGCAGAAATCTGAAATGGTGTCCTCTTTGCCCAAACTTGAGGCACCTGGAAAACATGTTTGTGAAGGCTGTATTTTGGGCAAAATGCAGCGTTCTTCCTTTCCAAAAGATAGTTCAGTTCGAGCTACGCAGAAATTGTAGCTTGTACATAGTGATGTCTGTGGTCCTATGCAGACATCCTCTTTTGGAAATTACCTTTACTTCGTGACTTTCATTGATGATTTTTCCAGGCATGCATGGGCATATCCACTCAAAGCAAAGTCCGAAGTGTTCATGTGCTTCAAACAGATTTTGGTTTTAGCTGGAAATCTGTCAGCATGTAAAATGGGCACCCTCCGTTCTGATCGAGGGGGGGAATATATGTCTTCAGATTTTAATGCATTTCTGGCTGAACGTGGGATAAAACACCAGTGTACAGTGCCGTATACACCTCAACAGAATGGAGTTGCTGAATGAAAGAACAGGTCACTCATGGAGATGGCGAGGTGCATGGTCAAAAGTCAGGCTTTACCACATAGTTTCTGGCTTGAGGCTGTCATGTGTGCAACATATGTACTGAACAGGTGTCCCACTAAAGCAATGCAGTCTATCACTCCATATGAGGCTTGGCATGACCGCAAGCCATCTGTTGCTCATCTGCGTGTTTTTGGTTGTTTGGCATATGCATTAGTGCCTAAACAACATCGCAGAAAATTGGATGATAAGGCAGTAAAATGTATTTTTGTTGGGTACAAGTCTAAAAGTAAAGGCTATCGTCTGTATCATCCATAGACTAAACGCATTCTGGTTAGTCGTGATGTTGTCTTTGTGGAAGATGCTATTCAGGCATTGCTTTCATGTACTAAGGAGACATCTGTTAGCTCCAAAGACATGTATGATACTTTGATGCCTCTTTTTATAGGTGGACAGGCTAGTGCTGGTCCTAATGAGGCAACTTCTCAACCTTTGCAGGTTTCATATGATGATGCAGATCATTCCATTTCTGATGCAGATTTACATGATGCACTTGTTGATGAGAGAGCTGATATTGAGCAGGCAAAAACTATGCCAAAATGGCTGGTGTAGACTTTGTGTGACAGCAAATTAGATGCACCTTTGTCATATCGTACTCGTTCAGGCTCTCATAGTGCCTCCTTTGCATCAGATTGCTATGCTATGGCTGCATCTAGTCTCTGTGATGAGAATGAGCCTGTTTCTTTTGATGAAGCACAAAATTCAGAAAATTGGATAGCTGCTATGCAATCTGAATATGATGCTATAATGAAGAATGGTACATGGTCTTTATGTGACTTGCCTCCTGGCAAGAAGGCCATTGGCACTAAGTGGGTATACAAGCTGAAGCGTAAACTTGATGGTACAGTTGACAGGTATAAGGCTAGGCTTGTTGCAAAGGGTTATGCACAGGAAAGAGGCATTGATTTTGATGAGACCTTTGCACCTACATGCCGTATGACTACTGTTCGGAGCATTTGTGCACTTGCAGCCCATCATGGTTGGAATGTACATCAGTTGGACATTAAAACAGCATTTCTGAATGGTGACTTGCATGAAGAAGTGTATGTTTTTCAGCCCCGTGGCTTTGTGCAGAAAAGGCATGAAAACCAGGTGTGCAGGTTAAAGAAGGCGTTATATGGTTTAAAGCAAGCACCACGTGCTTGGTATGAGAAGATACATGCCTATCTGATTGCACATGGTTTTGAGAACAGTCCAACTGAAAGAACCTTATATGTTAAGCGTGCTAGTGATGTGCTTGTGATCATTGTTGTCTATGTTGATGACATGCTGCTCACTGGTCCTATTGAGACACATATTGCTGATTTTAAGGCTGATTTGCATGCCTCATTTGAGATGTCTGATTTGGGGCATTTGCATCACTATTTGGGCATTCAGTTTATGCATGTTGATGGTGGAATGGCTTTGTGTCAAACGAAATATATTGACACATTATTGCAGCGTTTTGGCCTTGAAGACTATAAGCCTATTGCCACTCCTATGGAGACAGGTTTACGATTGAGTCTTCATGATGCTGGAGATGCATTTGATGTTGTTCTCTATCAGCAAGCTGTTGGATGCTTGATTTACTTATGCATTACTCGGCTAGATATTCAGTTTGTTGTCTCACAGATGAGCAAGTTTATGCATTGCCCAGGAGTCACGCATTGGAAAGCGGTTAAGCGCATCTTTCGCTACTTGAGTGGTACTCGGCTACTTGGGTTGTTTTATCCCAAGGGGGGATCACTATAGCCAGATTTGCATGCTTTTTTTGACTCAGATTGGGCTGGTTGCTATGACACTCGTGTGTCCACCAGTGGTTTTTGCTTCATGCTTGGTAGCTCATGTATATCTTGGTTGAGCAAGAAGCAGCCTACTGTGGCCACTTCCAGTTGTGAGGCTGAGTATAGGGCAGCTTTCACAGCGACTGTTGAGTGTGTGTGGCTCAGACGCCTTATGGCTGATTTGGGTGTTGGCCAGTCTTCTCCCACCACCATCTTCACTGACAGTCAGAGCGCATTGGCAGTTGCGAGGAATCCTATGTTCCATGCTCGCACTAAGCACATTGAAGTGCATTATCACTATGTCAGGGAGAGGTTCTCTGCTGGGGAGATCAGCTTGGCATATGTGCCCACGCAGGAGAACATTGCAGACCTTTTCACGAAGGCTCTGCCTAGGGAGAAGTTTGAAGCTTTCCGCAAAGCTTTGGGCTTACTTCCTTTTGTGGAGTGATTTCCACATAGCTTGGCACTTCCTTATACATGAGTGCCAGCTCCTTGTTCACCGCATCACTCCCAGGGGGGATTTATTGATATATTTAGGTAGTGATGTGTGTGAACACTCTAGGACTGCCGAGGCACTTTTTTCCCTCTTTAGGAGGTTTTTTTCCCCCAGCTTGTATATACGCCTATTGCCCTAATGGGCTACTTATCTTTGTACATTCTCCAGTAATACATTCAGTCTTGTGTGATGTGCTCCAAGCTTCTTCTTCTTCCTTGTGCTGTTCGCGTGCTTCCGCAGACGTCCAACTCCAACAGTATCAGAACTGCTTGTAGACACTAAATGAGATCTGCTTGTAGACCCTAAATCCTGAGACATGTGAAATCAAAATGTAAAGAACTTAGCTGAATTGTAGAGTAAAAGTATAAAGAACTTCAAGATTAATCTTTAAGCCTATACGAAACCTTATGATAAGTTCTAATACAATCTCTTGAGAATAATCCTATAAAAATTAACATTTCTAAATGATCATAAATTTCTTCAATCTTCAAATATCGCAATCTCGTAAACTCGTAATCTCGTAAACTCGTAATCTCCTTCGCAATGATCTGCAGGGAGAAATCATCAAGAAAAAACATCCGAATTATCTAATGATATTTATAAGTAAATATCCATTTTTGTGCGTTCCTACCTAGTTCAACTTAACTTAATCATTGACTTGCACTTATTCATGAATAACATACACTTGGATACTTTCCTGTCTACTCTAATACACACTACTAGTTAAGGCTACATATATACTTTCAACGCACAACTCACGTATATTTTGTTTTATTATATATATTAAATATTTATTAGTTATTTGATTTATGATATAATGGTTAAATGATTTATGATACTATTTATTAGTTATATAATTTATTATTTAATATATATTGTAATTAATAAGCAATAATGCACATATAATAACACCAATATATATTTAAATTAATTCACTTATTAGTACATATCTGTTAATACTTCTTTCTATGGTTAATAGGAACAAAAACATCTATTCATAAGGTTTTTAACATTATAAAACTTTATGAATGTTGTTTCTATAGAAGTTAAAATACCCCATACCCATTCACATGGTTTCATAGATATAGTTGATTACATTCACATGCCTTTACACATAAATTTGCATGGATAATCACTTATGGTTAATACACATGCATTTTAAATGAAGATGCACTTTTTTATAAATTATGGTTCTATTCATATGGTACCAAATATTAAACCTCATAGACCAACATAGGCACACTTACAACATATTATCACACATACACATATTTGCTCATTTAAAGAACATTCACCAATTTATAGGTTTAATCGGATCTCTTTAAATATACCCATGCTTAAATAGGCAAAAACTCATAAACACAGAGACATAGGTGTACACATATATATATTTTAAACATATACATACATTTAGTATAAATCCTAATTCACATTCACATTCATAGGCACATAAACACATACATAATTAAGTACATTTTACATATATAAATATAGGTTCACAACCCTATAATCATAGGAACATAGAAATATCTATTGATAGTTACCCCCATTTGATACTGGACATAGACAAACTCACTTAGTAATCGTATAAACATATAAATGAACATAAAAGAAATGTTGAGCCCAACTAAGGGTTCAATTAAACCTCTATTCTGAATTTAGTTTCCTCTTTTTCCTGCAGGTAACCAAGAGAAGAGTTTAATCAATCTAAATCAATGTATTACAAAAATATGTGGGAGAGATATCAGGTAATCAATTTCAAATCAAAATACTTTTATTTTTCCATATGACAAATCAAGTGAGGAAATCTTTCCGACAGCGCGAGAGAGAGAGAGAGAGAGAGAGAATAAGGCTTTTAGTGGCTATTTGAGCATAAGGTAGAGGGAAGAGAGAGAGATATATATATATATATTAATTCTCTCTTCCCTCTTGTAGGAGGGAGAGAGAGAGAGCATGGAATAACTTTGTGTCAAACAAAATATATTGACACATTATTGTAGCATTTTGGCCTTAAAGACTACGAACCTATTGCCACTCCTATAGAAACATGTTTAGAGTTGAGTCTTCATGATGCTGGAGATGCTTTTGATGTTGTTCTCTATCAGTAGGTTGTTGGATGCTTGATTTACTTATGCATTACTAAGCCAGATATTTAGTTGCTATCTCATGGATGAGCAGGTTTATGCATTGCCCAAGTGTCAAGCATTCGTAGATAGTTAAGCACAACTTTTGCTACTTGAGTGGTACGTGGCTACTTGGATTGTTTTATGCCAAAGGGGGATCACTACCACGGGATCTACATGCTTTTTCTAACTCTTATCATTATGTCAAGGAGAGGTTCTCTACTGGGGAGATAAGTTTGGCATATATGGTAGCGCACGAGAACATTATAGACCTTTTCATAAAGGATCTAACTAGGGAGAAAATTGAAGCTTTCCACAAATCTTTGGGCTTACTTCCTTTTGTGGATTCATTCCACATAGCTTGGCACTTCCTTATACATGAGTGCCAAATCCTTGTTCATTGCATCACTCCTAGGGGAAATTTGTTGATATGTTTAGCTAGTGATGTGTATGAACTCACTAGGACCATCCCGGCACTTTTTTCCCTCAAGGAGGTTTTTTTTTGTCAGATTGTATATACACCTACAGCCCTAATGGGTTGGTTATTTTTGTACGTTCTCTTGGTAATACATTTAGTATTGTGTGTTGTGCTCCAAGTTTCTTCTTCTTCCTTGTGGTGTTGGCATGCCTTCGAAGAGAGAAGATGTCAGGGGTTGCATCTATGAAGGTGCATAATGCTTGTCCGACACAAGATGGCACCCACATATTTGTGTTGAAGCATATCTAAAAAATGATCTGCCCTCCAAAATTTCCATAGACATTGGAGAAGAGAGAAGCATTGAGCAAAATATTATATATAAGAACTTTCCAAATGCTTGATTTCACTATGGAGACAGAAATCCATTAAGAAGAAGCCAAATTCGAAAAAACCTAACATAATGGGGAACAAAGAAGTGTAAGCAGCCTAGATCATGTCAAAAGTTCATCCACTAGATGCTCAGAAAGGGAAGGAAGCACAATTCAAGGAGATGAACCCATAACGATTAATGGAAGTGAGAACAAGAGAGAAAGAGACCCAAGGATATCATTGAGAAGAGTCACTCTCGCACAGCTTAGGAAGAAAAAGTTTTTTGCAACTTGGAGAAGGAGGTCAATGACTTGGGTTACACAAGGGGGATAAATCATTATAACTATAAAAATGATGGGAAAACTCAAGAGGATTCCATTTTCAAGGAAAACAACCAAGAAGGATACAACACTAGCAAAGTGGATGGATTCACCACTAACAATGATGATAACTACGATAGCCAAAGATTGAGCATTGGATCCACAATTCAGAAAAGGATATTGGACTCGTTTATGGAGAATACTTCTCACAAAGGAAAACAAGCAACTGACATATGATGGAAGAGCCCGATTAAGGGTAAACTCATATTTCAACACCCCTCCACCTCTAAGAAAAAAGACGATGAGAAAAACAAGAATAAGAGGAAAAAGGCCCCTCCCTGCAAAGAACTTAACCTCCAAAAATGATAATCATTTTCTCCAATGCTAGAGGGTTGTCCTACCCCTCAAAAGCAGCCATTAGTGGCTAGTAGATCCATGATATAAGCTTGAACCCAGGCTTCATCTCTCTTTATGAGATCAAAATTGACGGGATGGACCTTCAAAAGAGACTAAAATGTACTCCCTTGTCCCATAGGTGGCTCTCCACCACACACCCTAAGGGAAACAACGGCTCAAATATTGGAATTAATAGAAGTTGGTATGCTAGACTTGTGGATACCCTAGTGGATCAGAACCATCAGTGGATTGGTTCTTCCTTTGGTGATCCTTTACAGTTCACCATAGTCTATGTGTATGCTCCTTATATCAATTTGGAAAGAATTTCCACTTAGGAATTGTTTGAATCTCTCTCCCTCAATGTCATTCTTTGTGGGGAAGTTAATATTAGGGAGGATCTTTTTGACAAATGGAGGAAATAGAGCATGGGCGATTGATGGTGATGAGAAAGATGTATGGGACCAAGTTAAGTGCCATATCACTCTGGTGGAGATCAAACATGAGGATGATTTCTCTTCGTTGAGCCTTGAGATTAGAGTTGACTTACAAAAAGCTAGAGTTGATATGAGCTATATTACGCAAAGTATCATCAATAAGTGGGGGCACCCTTCCCTCTCTGAATGTGTCAACCTTGTTGTCTCTGATCACTAACAAATTGTGCTTACTTTCAAGCCAGTCATCAATCTTAGAGATCCCCTTGGTTTCATGCCATTTTGACAATCTTATCATTCCCCTTGGTCTAGTAAGAAATTAGTACTACCTAGAGCTCGATCTTTGCCACCCGCTCCTTGTGGCCAGGTGTTGGAGGATGGCAACCATGAGGAATTAACACGTCTTAGTCAGAAGAATCTTCAAAACATTTGTCGAGCTAGAACGGAACATCTTTATCAAAGGCTTAGGTATCCTGAGGAAGAAGTAAACAAAAGCCACTCTCAATACTTGAGAGAGCTCCCGAAAATCAGAAGCATGTTGAGATATGAAGAAGAAATTCAAAGAAAGAATTTGTAGGTATAGTTTGAATATTTGTGGGCGGGAAGGGTATTCAAACCTAATAAAGAGATGTGCAACCTCCTCAATAAGAAATAATTGAAGGGCTTTGGTGTGCATAACAAGAGGAGGAAGGAGGAGGTGGAGGGAGAGAGAAAAGAGGAGAGTCGCATGGACATGGATGGGAGCCGCAAAACCCACATAATGATCTCTCTTGAGTCAATGCTCTATATATGATGTATATATATGGGTAAGGTCACATGACCCTTACATCCCCAACAATCTCCCACTTAAGGGTCAATGTGACCATAAGTGGTAACATATACAAAGAATGATGTAGGACTATACAATAATGTACAGGAAGAGTCTAGATCTCTACCCATACCAGATCAGCCTACACCAACCGCCTCAAACAAGGTGTATCCATGCACCGCAAACTGCTCTAGACTCATATCGATAAGAGTCGAGCTCATATCTGACTGATGCAAGAAATGATGAAGTTCCTGCAAAGCTCCCACTCACTCTATGACTGTGTCAATCATCGAGCGACTGACAACTCCAAGTGCAAATGCTGCAATAGCAACTGCAATGTCTGGACTCAAGCATAACAACTCGTACATCAGACTCCCGAATGCTGACAAAATATGTGCTATCGTGGCTAACCTAAGTATGTCAACCATGCCTCTATCAAAGGCATCCAAAGCACCATCATCAAAACCAACATGTCCTGACATATCTGTGTCAACATCTGGCATGAGCGAATCCAAGAACGACTGCATAACTGCTGACTCCTCAACATCTAAATTAGCCATGCTTGGCCAACAATGTATCTAGTTGTGCATCCTAAGAGCTAGTATGCTCTGGCATACATTGTGTATCATAAGAGCTATCATGCTCTACCACACCAAGTGTATCATCATGCTCCACATGAGCTATTTGCACAACATCAACATCAAGATCAAACTCATGATCAACCTCTAACTAAGTATCATCACAATGCTCTACATGAGCATCCACATCATGCTCGAAAGCATCCAAATGATCATCCAAAGTGTGCTCCATAAGAGCATCCATATGATCAATAAAATCATGCTCTATATAAGCATCATGAGCATCCAAAACATGCTCTACATATGCATCCATCTGAGCATCTGAATCCTACCATATATGTGCATCATGAATGTCACTAGACCTATGTGTAGGTAGAAAAAATGAGACATGAGGAGTCTCACGTCACACATAAGGATGAACTCCCACTGAGACGAGACTTTCTCTCACATGAAGTACCTGCAGTGGATACATGTGCCTAATCCTAGCATCTCTGACAAGCATAAGCTATCCCAACTGCAACTGAAAATGATGTTGACCAAGGAATGCGTAACATCTGCTCTCCTGTAACTGGCTAATTGAAATCAAGCTCATAGGGAATGAAGGAACATAGCGTACATGTCTGAGTATAAGTGATGCTCCACTAGGTAGCATAAGGCATATATCTCGTGCACCCTCAATGTCATATGTCGTACCATCAGGCAACTGCACACATCCACGACTCTCGCTTGAGAATCAATAAAACCACTCACGATGTGGAGTAGCATGAAAACTCGCTAATGCATCAAGCAACCAAGCCATATGTGTGCTATCCAATGAACAAGAGGAATCTTGAGATGAACCATAAGAGAAAGTAATATCACCATCACTAGCATAATCAACTACCATGGAATCTCCTGAAACCACTACCTGACCTGCATCATGTGTATATCTCTGACATCGTTGTCATATCCACCTAAAGCAACGTCATTGAATATGGCCCTCATGACCACAATGTCAACATCGAAGCTTTCATGATCTATGTCTCACATGAGTCAATGGACTCGCATACATATCATGTAGTCTCTTCCATAATGCACTACTCGTCTCCTCATACATAACAGACTCATATATAGAATCCACAAGTTGTAACCGGATAGTGAAATTGGCAAATGCATCCATATCCATGCATACATGATCCGGCATATCACGAGGCCTCTGTGCATCTCTATGCACATACATGTGTAATCCTTCACGAACAAATGTATGCCACATCTGAGCTTTCCATCTCAGAAAGTCAGTGCCATCAAAACGAGAAGACACCATGCTGGCAATCCAAGAGACTAGCAATGTACAAGAGACTAGAAACAATACTCTATCACCAATAAGATCACACCTGCATATCCATATGCATCTCACATCACATATGTCTCACTGGAGAAGAAAACCGTGTGAACCACCTTTCACATAACCATGCATCTAGTATGCACAGAAAACCATGAGCATAAGCTTGCTCACCAAGTCTCCAAAGTGACCAAGTAGATGTGAAAGAATCCTGGGAAAATTTTGGTAGAGTATCCTCTATAAACTGAGCAATCAAACAAGATCACCAATAACCAAAGAACAATAAGTAACCTGTCACTAATCCAATCAAAGAGAATGGCAAATACACACGCCAGAAACTGATGGCATTACATGCCAATACGATGATGATGTATCTCCCACTCAAGAATGAATCTTGCAAGATGGTCCAATCATCACGAAAAACCTGTGACCAAGTCCAAGTAAATGGAGATCAACGATGATCCAAAGCTATCACACAAGCTTCAAGATTCACTAGAGTTCTCTTCTAGCATAAAAGGTGTCGAAATTTCGACAGCATCTCCTCTACAAAATGGACCCTAGAACCAAAATAACCATGTGGGAATCATCCTCCACAACATCAAATCAATGAACATTTGCTAATAGAATAGCAAATCAAGGTGACAAACAAGTGTGCAATAGAGGCTCCATTCTGGATCATGTACCTGTAAAGAAAATAAAGATACAAGTACAAACCAAGATCCACAATCAACTCTCACATAATGATGTGCCACCGACAAGTAAATCTGTAACCAAGTGGCATAAGCAAGATATAGACCACAATGCCACTATACATCCATGATCAAACTCATGATGACATAAACCTCAAAAAGAGTATACCACAATGTCATCTTACATGCCAAATATGTGACAAGATCATGCTCTACTCTCATATGGAGGAGCTACCACACTGATCATACATGTACAATGTCTTCAAGTTCTAAGAATAAGAGCTTGCACACCAAAAATTCTCTCTCGAAGAAGTTCCAAAGCAAATTCAACCTCCAAGTGTAATTAGGGTTTTTATGGAAAAAATGTGATGCTCTGTGTTTTACTGCTTTAGAGATGAGGGAAATCTGAATTTGAAGTTTTGATCTTCAGCAAACTTCAAGATATCATTCTTGCTACGTAACGAGATAAAGAACGCCTCAATCGAAGGTGTGTAGCTCAAGATATGCCCAAAACAAGCACCAACTGTCAATTTCACCTTCATCTTTAACATTGCTGCTCCGTATTCTTCAATTTCGGCGATCTAGAACTCAAAATCTGGACCTGTGATCTTCTACAACATTGTAGAGGCTACTCCAAGCTACACATAGCAAGTTGAATCATTGCATTCGGAGCTTTAGAACTCAAGTTATGATCCAAAAACTGACCTGCTGTCATAGTGAATGTAGATTCGTCTTCTACAATAGTCTGTGTTTTTCGAATTTTCGTCGGTGTAAAACTCCGAACCAGATTTTGCGCCCTTCAGCGAAGTTGTAGCCCCCTCTGTGTTAGCTACACACAGAACTTTAAACGCATCAATCCGAACTTCCTAGCTCAAGTTATGATTGAAATATTGAACTGCTGTCAAGAGATGCTGACCTGCACTTCTACCCCTTCTCACCTAAGCTTCTATTGAAGCGTCTTGCACACCAGCCTTCAACATGCTCTGATACCAATGAAGGGCTTTGATGTGCATAACGAGAGGAGGAAGGAGCAGATGGAGGGAGAGAGAAAAGAGGAGAGTCGCATGGACATGCGTGGGATCCTCGAAACCCACATAATGATCTCTCTTGAGGCAATGCTCTATATATGATGTATATATATGAATATGGAGGTAAGGTCAC
Source organism: Ceratopteris richardii (assembly GCA_020310875.1). Lineage (NCBI taxonomy): Eukaryota > Viridiplantae > Streptophyta > Polypodiopsida > Polypodiales > Pteridaceae > Ceratopteris > Ceratopteris richardii. Next base: position 79,803,735 of record CM035420.1, on the reverse strand, counting down.
ATGACGCTTACATCCCTAACAGTAATCCAAGGAAGTGATCCTTTTCATGATTGGAATCAATGGGGGTGAGTACAAGATGGATGATGAAAAATAGTATGTTGACTGTCAATCACTTTGCCAAACTTTTGGGGGTTTCTACACCTCTTTCTCTTCATAGGCATGATTGCATGCCAACCATCTCTAGAGTCAAAACCAAACAAAATCCCCACAATATGAAGCCTCTTCTTGAATCTCCCATTTTAGATGAAAGTCATTGATTCACATCATAATGGAAAAAGCTTGGGGCTTGATGGCCCTATCAATGGGTTTGTCAAGACCTTCAAGCACGTATGTATCAATTAATCCCAAGGGGACAAATCTTTCTCCTCTTAGGTACTCCAATGGTATTCCATGTTTTGATCGTTCAATGGTGGAACTGAGCTCTTTCTAAGCTTGATAATAAGTTGGCATACAAGAAAGTTATCTAGATTAACCTAGCAGGGCGAGCTATGGTGGTTAAGATGATCCTTCTTTCTTCAAGTATTTACTTTCACTCTTGCTCGAGACCAAAGGACCAAGAGATTGTCCAATGAAGAATTTCCAAAAACTTTCTCTGAATGGATGACGCCAACAAAAGGGATGTCCTAAAAATTGAGTGGGCTACCTTCATGAGCCAAAAGAGTGTCCTAAAAATTGAGTGGGCTACCTTCGTGAGCCAAAACGATGAGGCTGGTTTGGGCATTCTAAACATTGAAGGAACGGTTAATACATTAGAGGCCAAATGGTTACTTAAAGCATGGGGCAACAGGGACATCTCTTGATCCAAAATCACTTTTAGAAACTAGAGATCCCTAAGGCTTCTGGGCCTTCTAGAGTGGAATGGTCTTGATCTTCTCACTCTTTTGTTTTCGCCCTCTCAGGTGACTTGTAGAGGCTTGACTTAGTTCGCTCTTTGAGTCAGACTTGGAATAAGGTAAAATATTTTGTCAAGATCAATGAAGATTGGAGATGAACAACTGATATTAGACAAAATGATTTGATCTAGCTTCCTATCAAGGGCATCAGACGTGTTGAGTCTTGGAACTTCCAAAAAGCTAGGAAGCTTTGGAACAAATATTTCCATTTGTGGAAGCATGTATGGAATCAAGAAACATGACAATGGATTAGATTTGAGGACATTGAATTGACTAGGAGAGTGGACTATGAAGAATGGTCCCTATTGTGGAGCAGATTCAATGGTTGAGAGTGTTCAAGGACTCACCTCCTTATTGGGTATGATTCCCCTCACCTTGAGGGCCTTAGATGGCACAAGGGCAACAGTCTTGACAAAATTCTGAGATTCAAGAAGAATGTCGACCTTCATGTCACACTTAATAGGAGATGAAGTCTAGATTGGTTGTGTTTAGGTGGGATTTTAAGTTCCAGTCACTTTGGTATCCCCTCATTGAGATTAGAAAACTAGTTCTTATGTGGCAAGTCCCCCACCAAAGCCTTTTGATCAATGTAAAGGCTAATTACAAAATTTCCAAAGCCTTCCTATGGTGTAAATGGTACTTTCATGGCAATGAGGACTTGGAGGACCTCTTCTTTTCATGCCCCAAGTCAATTGTTCGTTTAGCGGGCCCTTGGGAGAATCATGTTGCTGCAGGGACAAATCAACTTGAAACAAGCATTATTGGGTGAAGCGATCAGGCGCTATTCCTCAGCAATGTGGGATTCTATAAGAGGCGAGACCCTCTATAAGATATGGAAAGAGAGGTGTGCTTCCAACTTTGGTAGCCCTCTTAAATAATGGTCGAGCGAAAAAATCTCTTTTCCTTTTGGGAAAAAGAATTTTGAGTTGTAAGAAGAGAATTGAAGATCTAGAGCACCTTCTTATTAGTTTCTAGGCTTCTAAGTCGTTTTAGAATATTCTGAGAAGCGCAAGACTCTTCATTCAAATGATTGGACTCTTTCAAGGAAATGCTGCTTGGTGCATGCTACCATCTTGATCCTCCATACGGCTCAACGGCTCAACGGCAATTTTGAAGGTCTGCTACTCTCGGCTTCATACGGCTCAACGGAAACAATGCTTTGTTCAAAAATGAAAAAGAAACTTCAAAGTCTTAGGAATTATTGTATGGAGTGGATGTTTGATGCGCTTGAAAGCAACAGAGTATGTTTGACGTCACTAGATCGGGCCCTTGTCATAAGTGCAGAGTTACCGCAAACAATTGTATGCTAAACTTGTATGGATGAATGATTGACCTTGGCTTGTGCTTTTTTTTTTAATGGAGGTTTGGTTGAGGCTTACTCCTCCAAGCTTTAACTTTGAAATTGCAATTGTACAAGGAAGCCCATAGTACCCATGAGACCCCCCTTATCCCACAAGAACAGGGGTTTACATATCTAGGTTAAACTGTCGTCACAACTATTGGGGGGCAAGACAAATTGTGGCACATCAACCACAAGATACAACTTTCCATGTTAAATATGTCCCTTACATGTTGCCGACAGGGATTGAACCCTCACCCCCGCATCAAGAGGCGAGCGGCCCAACCACTCAGACAGCGGCCTAGGACGGGTTGTGTTTATTTTCTTCAAGGTGATGGTTGTTTTTTTTAATAAAAGGAAGTTCTACCTTGGACTATTCTCCCGGACTTTAATTAAAATAAGTGAGAAAAGTTACAGGTGAATGGGACTAGTGCCCATGGGACCCCCCAAATCCCACAATGCGGGGGACAAGTTTGGTAAGCTAGAGGGCATTACAAATGAGGCGGACAAACCTATCATCTCCTTCATGTGGGACCCATTTGGGTTTGAGCTTGTTATCTTCGAGGAGATAAAGAAAGTGGCGCCTAAACGGTGGAGATCTCTTATGTCAGGAGATTCTATTACCTAAAAGAAACAAGGATTTCTCAATCAACCATTCCTTTGGAGTTTGGCAAAAATTGACAGCACATCGTTCCCTCCAAATCTTCCAAAGATTCTCACCCCTCATGGCACTCCACAACCTCCATGAGCAGCCAACCGCCTCACCCAACATCTGCTACCAATTGATTTGGTTCATGAGTCTCAAAACCCGCATCACCTGATGTCAGATCACACGGGACTTGGAAAAATCGAAGAAAAGTTGAACCACATCTTCAATGCATCGATGGCAATGCTTGCACCATGGTGGAACCCCACAAATTTTGTTAGCCCTTGCATTGGACCAGATACCCTTATGCAAGATCTGCCACATGAGAACGGACATTTTGATCTCAATTAGGGGGTGCCAAATAGACATGAACTTTATTTCCCACCAAATTTTGGGCCAAGAAAGGCACCACATCTTGTTAAGGGTATGATGAACATCTAAGTTCTCTTTGAAGTTGAGGATTCTGGATAATTTCTTGCCATTGCTCCATTTGAGGCCCTCTAGGCAAGGAAGATCCTATCCATAGAGAAGGCGGGTATTTGAGCGGCCCCATGCTAAGCACATGCCTTGAAGAAGAGTCCATTCCACAAGGGGAACTCTATGTCTAGGGTCTAAGTCTTTGAACCTGATCCACTGACCAGTCTCTTGTTTCAAGAGTTGTTTCCACTACATGAACCCCTTGTTCCATAATCGCTTAGCAATTTGGAGCTTCTAGGGTTCCACTGATGGAGAGTGTTAATCTCCAAAAGAACAACCTACTCTTGTGATTAGAGCACCTCTATACCAAGAGTAAGTCAAAACCTTTACCAAATTAGAGGTCCAATCTCCAAATTATCAAAAGTTGAAAAATTCTGTGAAGAAGATGAAACACAGAAAGTCTGCTGCACAATTTCTTCTCATTGACTTATCAAACCTATAAAGTTTTCTATGAAAATTTGCATGGAGTGTCATCTAAACATTGCGCACCTCCTCCAAGTTAAAGTTCTTCAAAAGGTTTAGTATAACTTGAGAAATCAGCTTCACAAGTTACCTATGTCCAAATCTGTACTTCTGAGAAGTTGATTTGACACCTCTAACTTCTTAACTTCAATTCTCTCAGTACAAAACCCGTTTAAGAAAATGCTTCTAGCCACGAGTAGATTATCTTCCAACTTAAAGATTAAGTGCTTGCTTGCACAAAACTTTAAACTATGGACTGAGAACTGAGCAAAAGATTAAGATCGAAATTTGCGCCTGTTTCAGAGAACTGTCAACACTCATCACATATGAATGTTCCTACACACAATTCTCCTAGCTTGTTTGCAATTAGACTTTGAAACTCAGGTCAAATACTCATTAACTATCAACTTAGATATCCTCAAAAGGATTTCACAAATGATCAAACACAGACGGAGCAGACACGAAAAGATCGGGCGCAATATTTCTTCAATTACTCAGAAAGTTACAGTTGAGTGATGAGAAGAAACTCAACTAACTTTTCTCTTGTCTCATAACCTCTAACTTCACCTTTCTTGACTTCTATCTATTCCTCCATATGCTCTCATATGTTCTCCTCATACGCCTCGACATTTCTAGGATATATATATAGAGAAATTTGTACAAGTCTATGATTGATCAAAGATCTAAAATGAACTATCACTATACTAATGTACATATGTGTACATTCCTCATATCCTCTGAATGTATCCTTCTTCCAAGCTTCATGAACTGACTCTTCCTTCATTCTTTAGTCTTCAAACATCCAATTGGTGATTGATCTGCACCAACAGCTCCCCCTCAATCATCAATTGAGGTTTCTCCTTTCTTCTTTATACCTGCCATGTCTTTAAACTTCTGTAACTTTGGTCCATCCAAGCTCTTTGTAAGCATATCAGCTATCTGATCTTTAGTTGAAGTATGTATTACTTCAATCTCCTTATCCATCACTTTCTCTCTTAGAAAGTGATAATGAATCTCAATGTGTTTGGTCCTGGCATGAAAAACAGGATTAGCAGCTAAATACAATGAACTCATGTTATCTCCATATATAATTGGTACCCCATGCACAATATCAAAACTCTTCATCAAGGTCTTGAGCCAAATCACTTCCTTTGCAGCTTCAACCATGCCTTTATATTCAGCTTCTGTAGAAGACAAAGCAACTGTATGTTGCTTCTTGGAACACCATGAGATAAGTTTATCTCCCACATAACACATATATCCAAAAGTTGACCTTCTATCATCTGGATTACCTGCCCAATCTGCATCACTATAGATCTTAATGTTTGTATCTGATGTGAATCCATAATACAAACCTTCCTTGAGTGTACCCTTAATGTACCTCAACACTCTTTGACCTGCAATCCAATGCTCTTTCCTAGGGCAATGCATGAATTGAGACAAAACCCCTACTACATATGATAAATCAGGTCTAGTTAAAGTAGCATAGATAAGACTACCAACCAAACTCTGATATTGTCTCATGTCCTTGAATTCTTCACCTCCAAACTTACTCAGTTTGTGATTCACCTCCATTGGTGTAGGTGCTACCCTGCAATCATCCATTTTAAACTTGATTAACAAGTTCTTCAAATACCTTTCTTGGGTCACAAATACTCCATGTTGAGTATATGTAATCTCCATGCCCAAGAAATATGACAAGTCTCCCAAGTCACTTATTTTAAATTCCTTTTCCATCTGCTTCTTAAGTCTTTGTATTCCTTCTTCATCTGTACCTGTAAGAATTATATCATCAACATATATGCACATGTATATGAAACCATTATCACTTGCTTTGACAAGCAAGCTACTATCTGCTTTAGACACCTGAAATCCAAGTTCTTTTAAGAACTTTACAAGTCTATAATTCCATGCCCTTGGGGCCTGCTTCAAGCCATACAAAGCTCTCTTGAGCTTGCACACATGATCTGGATACCTTTTATCTCTGAACCCTTGAGGTTGCTCCATGAACACATCATCTAAAATATAACCCTTCAAAAAAGCATTTTTCACATCAAGTTGACATAACTTCCAACCTTTACTTGCAGCAATAGCTATAAGTGTCCTGATGGTTGTCATCTTTGCCACAGGACTATAAGTCTCATCATAGTCAACACCATAAGTCTGAGCAAACCCTTTGACAACAAGTCTAGCTTTGTATCTAGACACACTTCCATCTGCAAATCTCTTGGTCTTGTAAACCCACTTGCATCCAATTATTTTCTGACTATTTGGTTTTGGAACCAAATCCCAAGTTTGATTCTCCAACAATGCATCATATTCTTCCTGCATAGCTTTCTCCCAATTTTCTTTACCTTTTGCCTCTTCATATGTAAAAGGGTCTTCATCTGTTTTCACCATATAAGCATAATCTTTGGTAGCCAGAAATGAAGTATCATAGCTATACCTTGTAGGTTGCCACTTATTCCTTGTAGACCTCCTAAGCTCTCCACTTCTTGAGGTTTCTGGTTCTTCATATTCAGGATCAAATCTTGGTGTTTCTTCCACTTCAACTTGCACTTCATTATTCTCTTGTTCATCAAATATTTGAACCTTTGATTTACCTTTCCTTTGGTTCACTTCTTCTTCATCACCTGTATTGATATTGATTGTACCTGCATACCAAGTGCTTTGCTCATCAAATGTAACATCTTTAGAAACCATGAATTGTTTTGTAGATGGACTCCACAATCTATAGCCCATCTGCTTATCATCATAACCAATGAAAACATATTTTTCAGCTTTAGGCTCCAACTTGTGCCTTAATTGTGATGGCACATATGCATATGCCACACATCCAAAAACTCTGCAATGATCCAAGGTAGGTCTCTTACCCCACCAAGCCTCATATGGTGTCATACCCTGCAAGGCTTTACATGGTAACCTATTGACCAAATAAGTAGCTGTATTTATAGCCTCAGCCCACAAATAATTAGGGCAATTTTTCTCCTTCATCATGGACCTTGCAAACTCAACAAGAGTTCTATTTCTCCTTTTTGCTACACCATTTTGTTGAGGAGAGTACCTGTAAGTAACTTCCCTTTTTATACCTGCATTCCACAAGTAATCACTGAACTCATTAGAGAAATACTCTCCCCCTCCATCTCACCTTAGTCTTTTCAACTTATGTCCTGTAATTCTTTCTGCATATACATGATAGTGTTTGAATGTATTAAACACTTTTGACTTATCTTTGATCACATAGATAGTGATCCATCTAGTAGCATCATCAACATAAATCACATAATACCTTGACCCATTTATACTGAAATCTTTTGATGGCCCCCACACATCTGTGTGTACCAACTCAAGCTTCTCTGAATACATAAAACCATGCTTGGAGTAGGAAAGCTTATGAGCCTTACCTAATTGACATGCCTCACATCTGTATGTCATATGTTGACCTGCAACATTAGGCAATCCAAGCACTGAACCATTGTTAATCATGTCTTTAATACCTCTTTCATTGAAATGTCCAAGCCTCTTGTGCCAAAGATCTAACTCAGAGATCTTATGTCCTCCATATGTGAACATAGCATGACCAATATTGCCTTGAATCTTCAATGTAAATAATCTTCCTTCTTTCTTCCCTGAAACAATTTGTTTATATCCTTGGCTAGGGTCTTCCACATATACTCCATCATTAGTGAACCTTACTTCATATCCCTTTTCAACAATTTGTCCTACACTTATCAAATTCTTAGGAATTGTAGGAACATACAAGACCTTACTCAATAAGGTGCTACCATCCTTGGCCTTCACTGATCCAATTGATTTCACATTGTGCTTTGTGTTGTCACCTGTTTGAACAACATGATTAAAAACCTTATTCTCCAAATCGGTCATCAAGGATATATTACCACTCAGGTGATTGCTACACCCTGAGTCAATGTAGAAGACTCTTTGATCTTCATTCTGCCTTTCACAAGTTGCATTCATTATCAATGTTGAATCTTCCTTTTGATCTGAAGCATAATTGTAGTAGGTGTTGTTATATTGTTGACTTTGGAAACCTCTATTTGCATTTCTTCCAAAGTAACTCCTACCACCTCTGCCTCTGAAATTACCTCTTTGATTCCTGCCTCCTCTTCCTCTTGAATTATAGTTCTGATTATATCCACCATTACTCTGATTATTATGCCAACAATCATTAGCTAAGTGATTTGTCTTACCACAAATCCAGCAGGCTTTGCCTCCATCTTTGTTATTCCTGCCTCTTCCTCTACCTTTGCCACCTCCTCTTCCTCTTAGGAAGTTGGCTTGACTAGTTGTTCCTTCATCTTCATTTGTTTGTTGCTTTCCTTTGCTATTCTTCTTCTTGTCCTTTGAGTACATTGCATGACCTGCACTCTTGTCACCATCTCCTTTAACATCCTGCTCAAATGTTAGCATATGACCTAACAACTGATTTAAATCAGGAGTGAAATGATCAAGTGATAACTCTGTAGACAAAATGAATGGCTTCCATTTGTCATCACCTCTTAAGCCTGTAAGAATTTGCCTTACCAATTTATCCTCCTCAATGTCTTCATCAACAGCTCCTAAAGCATCTGCAATATCTTTCATTCTTGTCACATAGTCTGAAATGGATTGAGAAGCCTTCTTTTTAAAAGTTGTAAACTCTGCCCATAAGGATGCCTTCCTCGACTTTGTAGTATTCTGAAAATGCTCCTCCAAAGCATTCCAAATATCAGTTGCACTTTCAAGACCTCGAATATGAGGTAACAAATAATCATTGACTGCCATATATATAATGCTCCTAGCTTGAGCATCTCTTTTCATCCAATTCTTCAAATCTGCTAACTCTTCCCTAGTTGGAACACTAGGATCTCTGAAAACTGGCTTCTCTTCTTCTCTTGTGATGTAGGCTATTAAATCTTTGCTCATAAGGTGAGCTTCCATCCTCATTCCCCATGCAGGATAGTTTTCCCTATCCAATTTCTCTATCTGAAGAGAATCTCCCATCTTGTGTCCTCCTGTGTATTGAAAACTTCAACCTTTATGAACAATATATGTACCTTTACTTCTAATTAGACTCCTTTTGTCCTTCTTGATGTCGTATGATCTCCTCCACAAGCTTTGCCTTCAAACTTTCACCTTCTAGTTCTTCAGTTATTGAATTTCTTGAATCTACAGCAGTCGGGATCCTCCTTTCCTTGATTTTGATGCTTCCCGCTCTGATACCACTGATGGAGAGTGTTAATCTCCAAAAGAACAACCTACTCTTGTGATTAGAGCACCTCTATACCAAGAGTAATTCAAAACCTTTACCAAATTAGAGGTCCAATCTCCAAATTATCAAAAGTTGAAAAATTCTGTGAAGAAGATGAAACACAGAAAGTCTGCTGCACAATTTCTTCTCATTGACTTATCAAACCTGTAAAGTTTTCTATGAAACTTTGTATGGAGTGTCGCCTAAACATTGTGCACCTCCTCCAAGTTAAAGTCCTTCAAAAGGTTTAGTATAACTTGAGAAATCAGCTTCACAAGTTACCTATGTCCAAATCTGTACTTCTGAGAAGTTGATTTGACACCTCTAACTTCTTAACTTCAATTCTCTCAGTACAAAACCCATTTAAGCAAATGCTTCTAGCCACGAGTAGATTATCTTCCAACTTAAAGATTAAGTGCTTGCTTGCACAAAACTTTAACTATGGACTGAGAACTGAGCAAAAGATTAAGATCGAAATTTGCGCCTGTTTCAGAGAACTGTCAACACTCATCACATATGAATGTTCCTACACACAATTCTCCTAGCCTGTTTGCAATTAGACTCTGAAACTCAGGTCAAATACTCATTAACTATCAACTTAGATATCCTCAAAAGGATTTCACAAATGATCAAACATAGACGGAGCAGACACGAAAAGATCGGGCGCAATATTTCTTCAATTACTCAGAAAGTTACAGTTGAGTGATGAGAGGACACTCAACTAACTTTTCTCTTGTCTCATAACCTCTAACTTCACCTTTCTTGACTTCTATCTATTCCTCCATATGCTCTCATATGTTCTCCTCATACGCCTCGACATTTCTAGGATATATATATAGAGAAATTTGTACAAGTCTATGATTGATCAAAGATCTAAAATGAACTATCACTATACTAATGTACATATGTGTACATTCCTCATATCCTCTGAATGTATCCTTCTTCCAAGCTTCATGAACTGACTCTTCCTTCATTCTTTAGTCTTCAAACATCCAATTGGTGATTGATCTGCACCAACATCCACCCCCCTAATGCCACTGATCAAGAACCAGATAGAGTCATTTTGTCTTATATCGACCACCCACTTCCACTCATCACTGATTCTGATGAATTGTTTGGCCTTGTTCCAACTCTTCCATAATGAACAGAGGCTAGAGCCTTTAGAGGACACCGAGAGGGGGGAGAACAAAAGCATGAGGATCCCTATGTGCTTCCAAATAGGATGGTGAACTAAGGTAAGATCTTTCATGTTTCTGAAGATCAATTTAGCCCAATGGGCTTCACTATTTCTCCAAGCCTTGATAAACCACTTTGCCGCCAACTTGTCAGCCAACCCAACGATATCCAAAATGCCCAAGCCCCTTGAGTCTTTCAAGCTAATGCAAGTTTCCAATTTGATTTTGGGAATCCACCTCCTATCGGGGTCCCCAATCCATAGGATGTTTCTGCAGATTCTTTGCACTTTGGCCAATTCTTTCTCCTTAGGTCTCCAACACGAGATAAAGTAAATAGTCGCAGAAAGCATAATTGTGTTAACAACCATAGCACGCCCTGCCAAGTTAATTTGCATACCTTTCCAATGATTGACTTTGCTATCCAGTTTGGATAGCACACAGTTCCATCGTTGCTCCATTAAGATGTCCAAGCCCATCGGAATACCAAGGAGACGGAAGACTTGACCTCTAGGGATAGCTTGACACCCCTGATCTAACAACAGTTGGGGCGGAGGTCCACGTATTGCTCTAAAGGTAGTTTTAGCATGGTTGATTTTTGAACCTGACACCATACAAAAGATGTCGAGGCAACTCCAGAACACCTCAATGTTGTTCATATCGTTACATACAAAGGCATTCATGTCATCGTCAAAGAGTCTCACAATCATTTCGTCGTGATCTAGAGGTAGGGAAAGACCCTTGAGATTGCCAACGTCCATGTGATACTTTAATAGGCTACTGAGCCATCCGAGGTGATAGCGAAGAGTAGTGGAGCTAGAGGGCAGCCTTGCCTGATAGATCTTTTTAAACGTATGGGCTCAGAGAGCTTAGCGTTGATATTTATTCTCGTTGAAGCATTTCCGAGAAGAGTGGAAACCATCTTCGTGAACTTTTGGTTGCATCCAAGGTCTTTTATTGATTAAAGAATAAAGTCTCATTCCAATTCATCATACGTTTTGTCGAAGTCGATCTTAATGAATACCAGATCTTGTGTAGACTCCTCAGCAAATGCAAGGCCTTCTCAAATATCAACAATTGCTTCAAGTATAGATCTACCTTTGATAAAACCCTTATGGTCCTCACATAGCCATGACTTTAAATTACACTAGATTTTGTTGGCGATAACTTTGGCAATTATCTTGTATCCAGTTTGGAGCATGGTAATCGGCCGCCACTTTTCAATTTTGTTCTTATCTCCCCTTTTGTGAATTACCTAGATGACACCATTGTTAAGACACTCAGGTAGGGCACTAAAGGAGAGAGCCTCATGCCACACCAAACGCAGCGGGGTGGCCACCGCATGCTTGAATGACTTGAAAAACTCATTGGTGAGGCCATCAGGACCCGAACATTTTCCATTAGGAAGAGCATCAATAACCTCGATAATTTCATTCTCGGAAATGCTAGCATCCGATAGAGAATTCGTGTTTTGAGTGATCTTAGCTTGAGCAACCCTTGAGATGGTTGCCATGCAATCACATCTGTGCGGAAAGAGGAGTCGAGACCCGAAGAAGATTGGTAAAGTGCTCGATGATGATAGATCTGTTCTCATCTTCCGTGCCACATTCGAGCCCATTGTTATCGACCAAGAAAAGGATGGATTCCCTAGCTTGTTTCCTTTTGAGGATGTTATACATCTCTTTCAATGGTTTGTCAGCCTTCCCAGCCTACCAATCTTTGAAGAATATTTGTAGATTTTTCCGTTGAACCTCTCTCCTCGAGTCTGAGTCTTCCCCTGATTTGTTCGCATTGCAAGTGATGGTTGTTTGTAATTCCTTCCTTTTTAATTAACTATTGTTTTATTAAAGATGCAAGAATCTTCCTTTTCTTTTTTTTTAATAAAAGGAAGTTCAGCCTTGGCCTAGTCTCCCGGACTTTAATTCAAATAAAGAAGAAAAGTTACAAGTGGATGGGACTAGTGCCCATGGGACCCCCCAAATCCCACAATGCAAGGGAGGAATATGGCAGCCTAGAGGGCATTACAAATGAGGGAGATAAATTCATCATCACCCTCATGTGGGACCCATTTGGGTTTCAACTTGTTGTTTTTTAGGAGATAAATACAGTGATGTCTAAATGGTGGAGATCTCTTATCTCGGGAGATTCTTTTACCTAGAAGAAACAAGGATTTCTCGATCCACCATTCCTTAGGAGTTTGGCCAAAATTTACAGAACATCGCTCCCTCCAAATCTTCCGGAGAGTCTCACCCCTAATAGCATTCAATAGCCTCGATGAGCATCTGACCACCTCACCCAACATCATGTGTTGCCAATTGATTTGGTTCGAAAGTCTCAATACTCAAGTCACGTGATGCCAGATAACATGAGACTTGGGGCAGTCGAAGAATAGGTGAACTAAATCTTCGATGCATCGATGACAACGCTTGCACCATAGCAGCACACCACAGATTTTGTTAGCCCTTGCATTGGACCAGATACCTTTATGCAAGATCAGCCAAATGAGAACGGACTTTTTGACCTCAATTAGGGGGTGCCAAATAGACAAGAATTTTAGTTCCCACTGTAGTTTGGTCCAAGAAAGGCGCCATCTCTTGTTAAGAGTGTGGTGAACATCTAAGTTCTCTTTGAAGCTGGGGGTTCTGTATAGCTTCTTACCATTGCTCCATTTGAGGCCCTCCAGGCAAGGAAGATCCTGACCACAGAGAAGGCGGGTAGTTGAGCAGTCCCATGCTAAACACTTGCTTTGAAGAAGAGTCAATTCCTCAAGGGTAACTCTAAGTCTCGGATCCAATTCTTCGAACATAATCCATTGGCTGGACTCTTGTTTCCAGAGTTGTTTCCAGTGTTTGAACCCCACACTACACTCTCTAGTAGTTGTTCTTGGCTTGTGTGAAGCATGTTTAAGAAACACCTATTCATCTCTATCTCTGAAGATTTCATTCTCAGAAATGTTAGCATCCAGCAGAGCAATCATGTTCTATGGGATACTAGATTGAGCAACCCTTGAGATGGTTGCCATGGAGTCGCGCCTGTGGGGGGAAGGAGGAGTCGAGACCCGCAGAAGATTGGTAAAGTGCTCGATGATGATATATCTATTCTCAACTTCCATGCAACATTCGGTTCCATTGTTATCGACCAATAGGGGGATGGATTGCCTAGCTTGTTTCCTTTTGAGGATGTTACACATCTCTTTCGATGGTTTGTCGGCCTTCCCCGCCCACCAACCATTAAAGAAAATTTGAAGATTTTTCCTTTGAACCTCCTCCTCTAATCTTAGTGCGCATGGCTGAAAGCACTGATGTATTCCGTATGTTGGTTGTTGAGGATAAGTTGGATGGTACCAACTACCCATTATGGGCTTATATGATGCGACATGTACTGGTTGCAAAAGGATTGTGGAACATTGTGCAGGGTGTTGAAAGACGTCCTATTACACCTGTAACGACAGGTACTGCAAATACAGGTGCTGGAGCTAATGAAGATGGTGTCGAAGATGATATTCCGTAGATTCCTGTTCGTGTTGTTGTTTCTGTTGCACCTACTGTAGAGAAGATTCGTTGGGATGGCAGAGATGCCCAAGCACATGCATTGATAGCTTTGTCTGTCAAACGTGCCATTATTCCTCACATTCGCTCTTGCAGAACAGCAAAGGATGCTTGGGATACACTTACCACTTTGTACCAGGCTAGGAATGAGGCTCGTGTTGCTTACCTCCAAAAACAGTTGGAGAGTGAGCACATGAATGAAGGTGATTCTATGGATAGTTTTCTCACAAAGATCAAAGACCTGAAGGAACAATTGATTCCTGCTGGTGAGGTTATACCAGATAGCTCACTTGTGCAGACCGTTCTGAATGGTCTTCCTGATTCATATCACAGTTTTGCCTCTACTCTTCGGTTGATAATGAAAGGCAATCCGAATGCCTTGTCATTTGAGGAATTAGTCTTTGTTCTGTTGCAGGAAGATCAGTCCAGGCAGAACAGGTCCATTATGTGTGTTGCAGATCAAGCTTTCCTGGCTAGTCAGAAGGGCAAAGGAAAATGGAGCTCTTCTACTAGTAAGAAGAAATCTGCAAATGCTGCACAATCGAAGAACCAGGATAAAGATGAGAAGAAATCAGAAAAGCAGAAATTGTTTTGCAACTACTGTAAAGGAAATGACCATATCATAAAGAGCTGTCCAAAACTGGCTGCTAAAGAGGCAAAGAAGAAAGAGGCTGGAATGGTTGTTGCAGAGGCCTCTACACCAAAACAGAGTCTGCAAATCTTGTGCAAGAAGAAGAATGGGCGTTTACTATTGTCTACAGTTTTGACCCATCTTCTCATGATCAGTGCATGTCTGCAGTAGACTGAGATGTTTGGTACTTTGACAGTGGGGCGACCAAACATATTACCTCGCAGCGCAGTTTCTTCTCTTCACTCGAGCCAGCCCCTACAGGGAATACTATCACATGTGCCAATAACTCCTCTTATCATGTTATGGGAGTTGGTAAGATCATTCTGACTACTGCTGATGGTAGTTGTTTCACTTTGTCAGATGCTTTATTTGTGCCAGGGATCAAAAAGAACCTGTTATCAGTTTTTGCATTAGCCAAGATTGGCTTGGTTCTGAAATTCATTGATGATAGGTGTACAGTCCATGATCTCTCAAATGGCGATGTGATTATTGCTTCTGGCATTTTATGTCATGGGCTGTATAAGCTCATAGACTATGAAAGATGTGTGAATGATTCGGCATGTGTAGTTCATGATTCTCAGGCTATGTCAGATGCAAATCTTTGGCATGCACGCTTTGGTCATCTGAATTTTGCTAGTTTGCTATGCCTGCAAAAATCTGAAATGGTGTCCTCTTTGCCCAAACTTGAGGCACCTGGAAAACATGTTTGTGAAGGCTGTATTTTGGGCAAAATGCAGCGTTCTTCCTTTCCAAAAGATGTTTCAGTTCGGGCTACGAAGAAATTGCAGCTTGTACATAGTGATGTCTGTGGTCCTATGCAGACACCCTCTTTTGGAAATTACCTTTACTCCGTGACTTTCATTGATGATTTTTCCAGGCATGCATGGGTATATCCACTCAAAGCAAAGTCGGAAGTGTTCATGTGCTTCAAACAGTTTTTGGTTTTGGCTGAAAATCTGTTAGCATGTAAAATGGGCACCCTCCGTTCTGATCAAGGAGGGGAATATATGTCTTCAGATTTTAATGCATTTCTGGCTGAACGTGGGATAAAACACCAGTGTACAGTGCCATATACACCTCAACAGAATGGAGTTGCTGAACGAAAGAACATGTCACTCATGGAGATGGCGAGGTGCATGGTCAAAAGTTAGGCTTTACCGCATAGTTTCTGGCTTGAGGCTGTGATGTGTGCAGCATATGTACTGAACAGATCTCCCACAAAGCATTGCAGTCTATCACTCCATATGAGGCTTGGCATGACCGCAAGCCATCTGTTGCTCATCTGCGTGTTTTTTGGTTGTTTGGCATATGCATTAGTGCTTGAACAACATCGCAAAAAATTGGATGATAAGGCAGTAAAATGTATTTTTGTTGGGTATAGTTCTGAAAGTAAAGGCATCGTCTGTATCATCCATAGACTAAACGCATTTTGGTTAGTCGTGATGTTGTCTTAGTGGAAGATGCTATTCAGCCATTGCTTTCATATGCTAAGGAGACATCTGTTAACTCCAAAGACATGTATGATACTTTGATGCCTCTTTTTACAGGTAGACAGTCTAGTGCTGGTCCTAATGAGGCAACTTCTCAGCCTTTGCAGGTTTCATATGATGATGCCGATCATTCCATTTCTGATGCAGATTTACATGATGCACTTGTTGATGAGAGACCTGATATTGAGCAGGCAAAAACTATGCCAAAGTGGCTGGTGCAGACTTTGCGTGATAGCAAATTAGATGCACCTTTGTCATATCGTACTCGTTCAGGCTCTCATAGTGCCTCCTTTGCATCAGATTGCTATGCTATGGCTGCATCTAGTCTCTGTCATGAGAATGAGCCTGTTTCTTTTGATGAAGCACAAATTTCAAAAAATTGGATGGCTGCTATGCAATCTGAATATGATGTTATAATGAAGAATGGTACATGGTCTTTATGTGGCTTGCCTCCTGGCAAGAAGGCCATTGGCACTAAGTGGGTATACAAGCTGAAGCGTAAACCTGATGGTACAGTTGACAGGTATAAGGCTAGGCTTGTTGCAAAGGGTTATGCACAAGAAAGAGGCATTGATTTTGATGAGACCTTTGCACCTACATGTCGTATGACTACTGTTCGGAGCATTTGTGCACTTGCAGCCCATCATGGTTGGAATGTACATCAGTTGGACATTAAAACAGCATTTCTGAATGGTGACTTGCATGGAGAAGTGTATGTTTTTCAGCCCCGTGGCTTTGTGCAGAAAGGGCATAAAAACCAGGTTTGCAGGTTAAAGAAGGCATTATGTGGTTTAAAGCAAGCACCACTTGCTTGGTATGAGAAGATACATGCCTATCTCATTGCACATGGTTTTGAGAACAGTCCAACTGAATGCACCTTATATGTTAAGCGTGCTAATGATGTGCTTTTGATCATTGTTGTCTATGTTGATGACATGCTGCTCACTGGTCCTATTGAGACACATATTGCTGATTTTAAGGGTGATTTGCATGCCTCATTTGAGATGTCTTATTTGGGGCATTTGCATCACTATTTGGGCATTCAGTTTATGCACATTGATGGTGGAATGGATTTGTGTCAAACCAAATATATTGACACATTATTGCAGCGTTTTGGCCTTGAAGACTGTAAGCCTATTGCCACTCCTATGGAGACAGGTTTACGATTGAGTCTTCATGATGCTGGAGATGCATTTGATGTTGTTCTCTGTCAGCAGGCTGTTGGATGCTTGATTTACTTATGCATTACTCGGCCAGATATTCAGTTTGCTGTCTCACAGATGATCAGGTTTATGCATTGCCTAGGAGTCACGCATTGAAAAGCAATTAAGCGCATCTTTCGCTACTTGAGTGGTACTCGGCTACTTGGGTTGTTTTATCCCAAGGGGGGATCACTACCGCCAGATTTGCATGCCTTTTCTGACTCAGATTGGGCTGGTTGTTATGACACTCGTGTGCCCACCAGTGGTTTTTGCTTCATGCTTGGTAGCTCATGTATATCTTGTTTGAGCAAGAAGCAACCTACTGTGGCCACTTCCAGTTGTGAGGCTGAGTATAGGGTAGCTTTCACAACGACTGTTGAGTGTGTGTGGCTCAGACGCCTTATGGCTGATTTGGGTGTTGGCCAGTCTTCTACCACCACCATCTTCACTGACAGTCAGAGCGCATTGGGAGTTGCGAGGAACCCTGTGTTCCATGCTCGCACTAAGCACATTGAGGTGCATTATCACTATGTCAGGGAGAGGTTCTCTGCTGGGGAGATCAGCTTGGCATATGTGCCCACGCAGGAGAACATTATACCTTTTCACGAAGGCTCTGCCTAGGGAGAAGTTTGAAGCTTTTCGCAAAGCTTTGGGCTTACTTCCTTTTGTGGAGTGATTTCCACATAGCTTGGCACTTCCTTATACATGAGTGCCAGCTCCTTGTTCACCGCATCACTCACAGGGGGGATTTGTTGATATATTTAGGTAGTGATGTGTGTGAACGCTCTAGGACCGCCGGGGCACTTTTTTCCCTCTTTAGGAGGTTTTTTTCCCCCGGCTTGTATATACGCCTATTGCTCGAATGGGCTACTTATCTTTGTACATTCTCTAGTAATACATTCAGTATTGTGTGTTTGTGCTCCAAGCTTCTTCTTCTTCCTTGTGTTGTTGGCGTGCTTCCGCAGACATCTATCTCCAACAGAGGGGAGGGAAAACGACTGAAGGATGGTGTTCTGATCGATGTAACATCTATCAAGTCTTGTTTTCCTCAAAGAGTCCCCCGATTGGAGATTTGACGAGGAGAACCCCTTCGTGTCTTTCACCTCGACCAGGTCGAGATGGAGCTTGATTTTATCCCATATCTCTTTCTCATGACCACAAGAAGAAAAAATCATAGGGTCCCTCCCCTCAAAGAGGGCAACCATCATTAATGAAACTCACATCACTAAACGTCAGGGGTCTATGTGATCCGTCAAAGATTAAGATCTCTAGAACTTCTCACCCTAGGGGGACACGGTGGTATTAGTCACTCCTTGTCTGATTTTTGAAGGTCGGAATCATCGTTGGATTGCTGCCTCTATGGGGTTCCTTTTCCAGTTCATTGTGGTCTCAATTTATGCCCCTAATGGAGAAGGAGATAGAATCTTCCTTTTCTTTCTTACATGAAAGTTGTAGTATTATTATTAATTTGTCTCATTGTATCTCTTGCAAATTGTTGGAAAAGCTATGAGCGTGCACTGGGAATGTCAAAATGTCATCTCCTCAACGCTTTCCAGCACACGAAGAAACTTGAAAGAGAATAGGACTTGCTTCAAAGGTCGAACAATAATCTAGCGGACATCTCTCGTTTCTTTGTTCATAGTGCAATGCAGACTCGAGGAGCCCCCAAAAAACTGATGGAGAAAGAGAAGAGAGAGATGTGGCGTGATTGGCTGTGGTGGCTCCTGCGCTAAGTATAGAATGTACTATCCTTTGTTAATATAATTTTCTTGTTTTTTTCAAAAAAACAAAAAAATAAACTGATGGAGAAAGAGAAGACAGAGATGTGGCGTGATTGGCTGTGGTGGGTCCTGCGCCAAGTATAGAATGTACTATCCTTTCTTAATATAATTCTCTTGTTTTTTTCAAAACAAACAACAAATAATTTTCTTGTTTTTTTCAAAAAAAAAACAAAAAAATAAACTGATGGAGAAAGAGAAGAGAGAGATGTGGCGTGATTGGTGAGTGGAGCAGTTTGCGGCGGATAATATAATTTTCTTATTTTTTTCAAAACAAACAACAAATAATTTTCTTATGTGGCTGTTGGCCACCGTTTGACCATCCTCGCGGTTATGACCGCTGTTCAACCCAGTTGTAAACCCCTGTTCTTGTGGGATAAGGGGGGTCCCATGGGTACTATGCCCTTCCTTGTACAGTTGCAATTTCAAAGTTAAAGTCCGGAGGAGTAGGCCTTGGCCGAACCTCCATTAAAAAAAAAAAAAAAAAAAAAACAACAACAAATAATTTTCTTATTTTTTTCAAAAAAAACAAAAAAATAAACTGATGGAGAAAGAGAAGAGAGAGATGTGGCGTGATTGGTGAGTGGAGCAGTTTGCGGCCTTGTGTTTTCTGGATAAGATTGCCGCCATGGGCCTTAGAAGCCTACAGAGTCGAGACGCGAGACTAAACTAATTCCATCCTTCCCAATGTGCTCCATAGTTCAACGAGGGACCCCACAAAACTTAAAAATTATCACAAATCGAAGTATTTATCAACCAAAATTGTTGAAACCAAAGTTGTGGTCCCGACCGTCATGATCACAACATACAGACCATTTAATGGCTCTGCTCAAAAAGGAAAAAGGGAACTGATTCAAAACAAGCTCGAGACAAAAAAAACAAAAGTTTATGAATCCAAAGTCTATGAATTGACTATTTCTCTCATGTTTTTTTTCTTTTTTTGAGCACAAACAGAAAATATAATATTGATGCAAGAAAATAAAATACAAGAGCTACTCCCACAAAATTTCCTGGGAGGAGAACATCTCAGAAAAAACAGGAGCAAAAGCAATGGGCCAAGAGAGCCCAAGCCAGCACACACTTACATCAAATAGTTCCTAATATACTAGTTAAAGAAACTGATCATATTGCTTCTGTCCCTAGAGTGAATCTGAAGCAATTTGTTCTTCCATGAACTAAAAGGGTACTTTTTGACAATATACAAGGGATTCTTATCTAATAATTTCTCATTGAGGGGAATATTGCTTCACATTGTAGGCAATTCTTCTAATTCCAATAAGGCAGGAGAAAAGAAAACTTTTTCCATTTCTGTCAAAGAGCTTGCTGTTTCTGTTTTTCCACACGTACCACAGGATATGAGCCCTCACAATCTGCCACAAGGCAATGTCCATCCTGTAAGTTTCTCCAATAAGCAGCTCCTTGACTCCCAGAGAATAGATCCCAACAGTCTGGCAATAGAATTGTATGATTTTCCAAAAGGTCATACTGACTTTACACTTAAAAAACAAGTGTTCCAAATCTTCAACCTTGCCACAAGTTTTACACAATCCTGCATCAATATTATATTTTCTAGCTCTGCTCCCAGTCCAGACTCCTTTGTGCAGGATCAGCCACAGGAGACAGGAATGCTTGTTAGCCATTGGGTAAGCCCAGATGCTTTGAAATCTGTACCTCCATTGATGATAGTTCCAGGACAGGTCCCACTTTTCATTCAATCGTCCACATAAGCTAAGGATGCTGATGTAGGAAGACTTGTAACAAGAATACATGTCCTGAGCCACCACAGACAAGGTTATAAGTTTGTCCCAAAGATTTTCTGCCCTCATACTCAGCAGCTGCAGCTTCCTTTCTTTGATTATCTGTTTGCAGGACACAGAAAGGTCATTAGCATTCAAAATGTGACTATCCTCAATCACTTGACCATTTCTCAACAGATCCTCCCATTTATTGAAACCATAATTTTTACATTTATGCCACCTTATAGGAAGGGAGGCATTCCTATAATTAGTAAACCAGCCAACCCATAAAGAATCCTGTAATAAAAAAGAGTAATTCTTGGCAAACCAGATGGGCAGCTTGTATCCTTCCTTGATAGACATCCAAGCCCTCCAGAAGTTACACACCAACTGACTCCCTTTAGGGATGAAGATGCCAAGGGAAGTCACAATATCCCAAAGAGAAAAGTTACACCAACTCTTATTGTTACTCAAGCAAAATAATTTGATGTTTCTTTTAATCAGGCAGGCCCAAAAGTCAGTAGACGAGATAGCCCTTAGAATCCATTTTGCAGCCATTTGAGTAGCCATCCTTGAGGGGCAGAAAAGGCCAAGGCCACCCTCTGACTTCTTCATACAACAAATCTTCCAAGCTACTTTTGGAATTTTGGAGCTGCCCCATAAGAACCTCCTGGACAGGGCAATGACTTGAGCCAGATGTTTCTTGGTAGGCTGCCAACAAGCAAGGAAATAAGTTAGACTAGGGAGAATATAATGCTTCAACACAAACACTCTTTGGGAGATGTTGGCCTGCATATCCATCCATTTAAAAATCTTCAATCTAAATTTATCCATGACCCAGTCCCACCTCTGCTGAAAAGTAATATCAAATCCCATAGGGATACCCAATAATCTGAAAACAATACCTTTTTTAATGATGTCACACCCTGCCACAAGCACACAGTCTGGAACAAAGTCATTAGAAGCAAAAAAACCAGTTTTGTGATGATTAACTACAGAACCACTAGCCATACAAAAGGCCTTAAGATAATTTAAAAAAGTGTTAGCAGACATGGGATCAGCTTCCATCACTAGGTTAGTGTCATCAGCAAACATCTGCAAGCAAAGCATGTCAGCAGCTTGAGGAATTTCTAAACCTTTTATAAGACCTTTATTAATACAATCTTTAACAAGCCAGCCAAGAGCATCTCTAGTAATGGCAAACAGTAAAGGGGCTAAGGGACAACCTTGTCTTATAGATCTACAAAGCTTAAAAGGGGAAGACAGGTGACCATTCATGGCAACTTTGGAATGAGCATTGCCAAACAAAACACTTGTGTACTTAATAAAGTTTTTCCCTGCTCCAATATCATGAAGAGATTGAAGAATAAAATCCCACTCAATCCTGTCATAGGCCTTGTTAAAATCAATTTTGAAAAAGAAAGTGTCAATGTTATTGTCCTTAGCATAATTCATCCCTTCCCAAATAGAGATAATAGCATCAAGAATAAATCTCCCTTTAATAAACCCTTTCTGTTCAAGAAGAATAATGGAATCCATCAAAGGACTCAACCTTCTTGCAAGGGAGGAGGCATAGATTTTGTAAAGAGAAGTCAGACAAGAGATAGGTCTCCAGTTGTTAAGATCATCCTTAGATCCTCTTTTATGAATTAATTTAATAACTCCAGTATTAATGAAAGTAGAAAGAGACCCTCTACTTATGGCTTCTTGCCAGATCCAGAGAATAATGGCACCAAAATATCTTTAAACTCCTGAAAAAACTCATTAGGAATACCATCATGTCCAGGGGATTTACAGGGTTTCAACTTACTAATGGTTTCTCTAACCTCACCAGCAGAAAGGGGGAGATCAAGGAGGGAGACCAAGCCCTGAGGAATCATTTTCTTCCTACAAAGGGCAATGGCAGCTCTTGCACTCTAGATGTGATCCCCTCTCTTGGGAGGTATAGAGAAAACATTGGTAAAGAAGGACACAGCCTCCTGTAAATTCTCCTTGATACTAGAGGCAACCTCACCATTGCTTTTCCTTAAGAGAGGAATGAAATCTTTAGCTTTTTTTTTTCTCATAATCTCATAAATGTGCTTATTAGGTTTATCAACTTTCCCAGCCCAGAACTCTCTCGACGTGGCAAGGGCACCACAAGCCAGAAGGTAGTCTTCATACCTCACTTTTTCCTGAAGCTCTAGGATCTTCTGAATCTTAACATTACTACTTAAATTAGAGCTTTCAATTCTGTCTATCTCTTTAAGATGCATCATTCTTCTGTTATACCTGGTCTCCCTGGCTTTTTTCTTAAAAAAGGCGAGAGCACTCTGAACATCTTTAATAGCAACCTCCCAGGCCTTGAAAGGGGAACAACCCCGGATAAAATGCTTTTTAAAAATATTGCTGATTTCCAACTTAACCATAGGTATCCTAAACAAAGACATATCCACGTGAGGCCAGCCAGCTCTGTAAGACGGGTTATTGCTAGCTAGCTTAACAACAATAGGAACATGGTCCGAAATCTGAAGGGAGGGGTCAATGGTACAGCTACTGTTCCACAAATCTTGAAATCTGGAGGAGTTCATGTAAATTCTATCTAACCTGGCCGAAAGCCTATTACTAGCACACCTATTATTCTAGGTATGACCAGTACTAGAAGAGATATCAGCAAGGTTATGCAAATTCACCAGTCTAAACCATTGATTTTTTTCATTACCAGCAATCACATTGTTACAATTACCGGTTCTGTCAGCAGAGTTAGTGACCATATTGAAATCACCAGTAAGAATAAGATCACCATCAAGCTTACCAATTTTCTCCCAGCACTTGGACCTGTCTAAGGGATTGTTAGCTGCATAAACATATATGATAGTGAAATTGAAAGGGTCTTTGCACTTGAGGCTAATCCACTGATTGGAATCACTAATCACAGACTTTTCAACAACTTGACTGAGACTAGACTTAATACCAATAGCTGCTCCACCTTTTCCACTGTGATTAGTGGGATACCAGGTGGAATTACTGGAAATAATCTTCAGATTGGCAATAAGTTGATCACCACCAATCT
This sequence comes from Ceratopteris richardii, assembly GCA_020310875.1. Taxonomy (NCBI): domain Eukaryota; kingdom Viridiplantae; phylum Streptophyta; class Polypodiopsida; order Polypodiales; family Pteridaceae; genus Ceratopteris; species Ceratopteris richardii. The sequence continues at coordinate 79,780,058 of CM035420.1, read as the reverse complement.
TGAGCTCCTGCAGACAGATAAAATCAGGAGATAAAGAGGAATCTTTTAACCAGTTATTAATGATCTTGCCTCTAACAGGATCAGACAAGCCTTTAGTATTTAAAGAAATAAGGTTGAGGAAATCCATAAGAAACAGTTATTTTTTAAGATTCTTGATCGGTTTCACAGCTGATATGGAAGACCTAATCACATCTTTTCTTTTGGGCTTTGATTTATCTTTGACTGAGGGACTTGACACCTTATCTATAACCATATTATCCTCATTATCATCCAAAACACCTGCCTGTAGCATACCTTCTTCATCACTTTTGTTCAATTGTTCTACAAAAGGGTCATTAGGTTTTTGTGAAAAATACTCATTATCTTCTTCTATCTGGTTCTGCACAGGGGAGGAATTAAAATTAAGGGATTGGGGCTTAACACTATTTTTCTTACCCACCACGGTCCATCCCTCCCCGCTTTCTAGATGACTTCTACCCGATAGGGCATTCAAAGGATCATTATTATTCTTTTGAATACCTGCAAACTCTGAGTTCTTAGTCTCATCAGTATTTGACATATCAAGAACCTGAAAAGGATTGCTTATAACTTTAACAAGAGTTTCAGGTTTTAGGCCAACCTGATAGGACCTCCTTTTGTTTTTACCTGTCTGTTTCCTGAGGCCCACATCTTCCTTGGGATTCTCCTCCTTCTTAACATCAGGAACCTGTTTTTTTTATTTCTCCTCTCTGTTCTCCTTACCTTGATTGTTCACAAGAAAGGGACAGTCCTTAATCAAATGCCCCTGCTTATAACAATGAAAACAAGCATTAGGTAAATTCTTGTAAACAACTCTTTGTTCATGCAGCTTGTACCCTTCAGAATTTTTAAGCACAAGTATCGGTTTGATGTTTTTGGAAATATCAACTTCAACTAGCATCAGAGGATCCCATTTGGGGTTAAAGCCATTTCTAGGCTTCTGTCCAAGAACCCTACCTATAAGTCCCCCAAGCTTTTCAATCCAAGGAAAGTATTCAACAGGTAAATCAAGAAGTTCAATCCACACAGGCACCTTAGTTGGTTTAGGGCCCCTAGGGTTGAACCCAGGATACCATTTAAAAAAAGAAATAGGAGTATTTCGGATTAACCAATGTCCTTCAGTAATCACTTGCATAGCATTGTGCCCATCCTCAAAAAAGAAAAGAAAGTAGTTATTAGGCAGATACTGAATGTGTTTGGCAAATAATCCTCTGCTTTCCCAGTTAACCTTCATCCAATTCTTTAAAGTATCCTGAGCAGGTCTAAGACCATGACATAATCCAATGACAACTTTCTCAGTCAGATGGTTGTTCCATTTATCTAAGGACGTACTATCAATGACAAGAGTGGAGTCTTCTCTGTCTTCTACTTCGGGTTCCAGATTTATGAAATGTTCAGGATGTCTATTAGTTACTGGATCTTCCTCCTCCATACCCATATCAATTTTTTCTTTTCCTTTATTGACCCTAACAGTCGACTGAGGAGGAGACATACCTGCGAATACTTGCTTGTTGAACATTGAGAAGGGATTTTGTTGAGGAGCCTGTAGAGCACCAGTGTACGACATAGCATTGGGGCTTTGCAGGGCATTCGAAGGTTTAGCAGATACCTGAGGATTGTCGAGCTGTTGATAGCCAGAAGTAATCGCAGAGACGTGACCATTTAGGGTTTCACCACAATAAAAAACGGGATTGATCGCTGACTGCAAACCATTCATCTCCACCTTCAGAAAGGACGGACCCGCCATCCCATCCCTTAGAGCTTCATGCAGCGACATGGAGAAAATCAAGAACAGAACAGACCTGGCGAGCTCCACAGGGGGAACCCCCGGGAACTGGGCAGACGAGAATGCAAAGGCCCCCCTCGTAACGAGGGGGAGAGGGGCACTAATGGGGACCCGCAACCCTAAGGATCCAAATGACCCTGGCCGGCTCGAGGCTTTATGTAATAAAGTAAGTTGGTGATCTAGGGATCCGATTGGTTCAGACAGATCTGAAATCAGATTCCGTTTGGTCATTCGTTTCTGTGGCCAAAGATCTCGAGTCTAACTTACTTTATTACACTTTATGCCTCATTGACATTTTTATCTAAATGTCCTACAGCCTGTGAACCTCTGCTTTGTTCCCTTTTTCTTTTTGAAAAAAGCAGGAAAAATTAGATTAATGGAAGAGTACATTCTGTGCAAGGGGCAAGAGCCACAAACACAACAAATTACAAGAAGAGAGCCATGTCCAGTCTCTGGGCAGAGTAAATTGAGGAGATAGTGCTTCTCCATTTAGAGAATTTACAAGTCTTTAGCAATGTGAAGATGCTCTCCTTTTGTTCAGGAGCAAACTTAATACACTGTATACAATTTACAGAGGCTTTCTTAAGAGTTCTAATGAGAGAATTAAGGAAATTTCTATTTCCTTTACCATAAACCACGTTATTCCTACTACACCATATATGCCACAGAATATAACCTCTCCATATGTTCCACAGTAGGACATCCATGTTTTTACAGCATCCAATGATGACAGAGTTTTGAATGAGTCCGGGGTACTTTTTGGACTGAAGATATAACTCCACACTGGCCTAATAATGTTTGGCATGATGGCAATTAAAAAACAAGTGGTTAACATCTTCCTCCTTGCCACAGAAGGTACACACCCCTCCATTTATCTGAATTTTCCTGACTCTGGGAACAATCCACAGACCATTATGGAGCATCAGCTATTGAAGATAAGAGTGTTTACTGTGATCTGGAAAGGCCCACAGAGATTTAAACTTGTAAGACCACTGATTGGCAGACCAGTTACAAGACCACCTTTTATTGAGTTTAGGCACAATTTGAGTGATTCTTCCTTTAGACTTTTTAAACTCTTTGAAGATGGACCTAGCCATCTCAGCAAGACTGGCTTTGGACTTGAGGCACTGTTCAAGCTTGTCCTCCAGCAGCAGTTTCCGATCCATCAAAACCTGCAAGCAAGCAAGCAACAGACAAGTCAGAGCTATTACTAAGCTCATGATCAGAGATCACTTCTCCATTGCTCATGAGGTCCTTCCAAGCTTTGAATCCAGCTTTATGGCATTTGTGCTCTTTGATAACCAAGTCACCATTATAACATTGAATAGCACAACCAAACCAGGGTGATTCCTAGAAGAAGATCTCAGAGGAACTCATAAGCAATCTCTTATCAGTACAACATTGTTTGTCTTTAAACATGGCTTTCTAGAATCTACAGACAAGCAGGCTACCCACAGGAGTAATGCTAAGGGGGGAGACAATGATATCCCATAAATTAATATTGCTCCAAGCCTTGTAATTTGAAATGCAAAATTTGGACAAGTTTCTCTGCAGAAGAACAACCCATATATCATTAGGAAAAGTACTTCTATAAATCCACTTAGCTGCAAGGTTATCTGCCATTTTAGTGGGACAAAAGATACCCAAGCCTCCTTGAGATTTAGGGAGGTAGTTGATGTCCCAAGAAACTTTAGCAACTTTTTTATGAAGAGCATTACCACCCCAGAGGAACCTCCTGGCTAGGGAAATAGCTTGCTTAACCTGATTTTTGGAAGGAGACCAGCAGGCAAGAAAATAAACCACTTTGGGGAGAACAAAGTGATTAAGAATAAAGCGTCTATGGGGCAGGGAATTATTAGAATCATACCAAAAAACAAGTGCTTTTTGAATTTATCTAAAACCCACTCCCATCTTTGAGATATCGAGATATTGAACCCCATAGGAATGCCCAACAGCCTGAAAACTTCACCATCCTTGATAGTATCACAACCTAAATTGGTTATACTATCACGAATGACATTAGAGGAGGATTTAAAACGAGTTTTATTGTGGTTAACTTTGGAGCCACTAGCAAGACAAAATATATCCAAGCATTCAAGAAAAACCTTCAAAGAATCATTGTCAGCTTTAAGAACAACATTCATATCATCAACAAACATTTGTAAGCAAAGGGGGGAGGGAGAATTAGGAGTTTCAATGACTTTTATAAGACCTCCATCCATAGCATCCTTGACCAGCCAACCTAAGGAGTCACTAGCAATGGCAAATAGGAGAAGGGAAAGTGGACATCCTTGTCTTATAGATCAGGAAAGTTTAAAAGGTTCAGAGAGGTGCGCATTGATCACAACCCTAGAAAAAGCATTCCAAATAGAGTGCTCACAAATTTCATGAATCCTCTACCCAGCCCCAAGTCTTGAAGAGATTGCAAAATAAAGTCCCACTCAATTCTATCATAAGTTTTGTCAAAATCAATTTTAAGAAAGTAAAAATCTCGCCCACTTTCCGAAGCATAATCCATGCCTTCCCATAAAGAGATTATAGCATCAAGAATATACCTGCCCTTAATAAAACCTTTTTGCTCCGGAAGAATAAAAAATCTCATCATAGGACTAAGTCTTCTAGCCAAGTCTTCATTCTGGACCTACCCCTCACTATTGATGGGTTCTTAAAGACTTCCTCACTCCTTATATTCTTTGTTCCCTTTTGGCCTTGGCCCTTCCTACTATTTTTTTAAACTCTTGTATCTAAATGTTCTCCTAGCGTGTGGACCTATGGTTTGTTCTCTTTTGGCCTTCGTGCCATTTTTTTCATGGTGTGCTGAATCTTGCCCCCTACACAAATTATACTATCTTTTTATTAATTTTACTCTTTTTGTTGTTTCTTTTTTGTTTACATGAAAGGAAGTTCAGCCTTAGCCTATTCTCTCGGACTTTAATTAAAATAAAGAAGAAAAGTTACAAGTGAATGGGAGTAGTTGCCATGGGACCCCCCAAATCCCACAATGCAGGGGAGGAGTATGCTAAGTTAGAGGGCATTACAAATGCGGCCGATAAATCTATCATCACCCTCATGTGTGACCCATTTGGATTTCAACTTTTTGTTTTCAAGGAGATAAATACAGTGATGTGTAAATGGTGGAGATCTCTTATCTCAGGAGATTCTTTTACCTAGAAGAAACAAGGATTTCTAGATCGACCATTCCTTAGGAGTTTGGCCAAAGTTGACAGCACATCGCTCTCTCCAAATCTTCCAAAGAGTCTCACCCCTGATGGCATTCCAAAGCCTCGATGAGCAGCTGACCGCCTCACCGAACAACACTTGTTGCCAATTGATTTGGTTCGTGAGTCTCAATACCCGGGTCACATGATGCCAGATAACACGGGACTTGGGGTAATCAAAGAATAGGTGAGCTAAATCTTCGATGCATTGATGGAAACGCTTGCACCATGGCGGCACACCAAAGATTTTGCTAGCTCTTGCATTGGACCAAATACCTTTATGCAAGATCTACCACATGAGAACGAACTTTTTTATCTCAATTAGGGGGTGCCAAATAGACATGAATTTTAGTTCCCATTGAAGTTTGGCCCAAGAAAGGCACCATCTCTTGTTAAGACTGTAATGAACATCTAAGTTCTTGGGGATTCTGGATAGTTTCTTTCCATTGTTCCATTTGAGGCCCTCCAGGCAAGGAAGATCCTGACCGCAGAGCAGGCGGTAGTTGAGCACTCCCATGCTAAACACCTACCTTGAAGAAGAGTCCATTCCTCTATTGTAACTCCAAGTCTCGGGTCCAAGTCTTCGAACCTAATCCACTAGCTGGTCTCTTGTTTCCAGAGCTGTTTGCACTGTTTGAACCCCTTGTTCCATAACTGCTTTGCAGTTTGGAGGTTCCAAGAATCCACCCCCTAATGCCACTGATTGGGGACCAGATAGAGTCATTTTGTCTTATCCCAACCACCCACTTCCACTCATCAGTGATTCAGATGAATTGTTTGGCCTTGTTCCAACTCTTCCATAAAGAACACATGAGGCTAGAGCCTTTAGGGGACAATGGGTGGTGGGAGAACAAAAGCGTGAGGATCCCTATGTCCTTCCAACTAGGATCACCCACTAAGGTAAGGTCTTCCATATTTCTGAAGATCAATTTAGCCCAAGAGGACTCACTATTGCTCCAAGCCTTAATAAGGCACTTTGCCACCAGCTTGTCAGTGAATCCACCGATATCCAAAATTCCCAAGCCCCTTGAGTCTTTCGGGCTAATACAAGTTTCCCATTTGATTTTGGGAATCCCACTCCTGTTGGGGTCCCCAATCCAAAGGAATTTTCTGTAGATTCTTTCCACTTTGGCCAAGTCTTTCTCCTTAGGTCTCCAACATGAGATAAAGTAAATAGTTGTAGACAACATAAATGTGTTAACAACCATAGCACGCCCTACCAAGTTGACTTGCATACCTTTCCAATGATTTAGTTTGTTATCTAGCTTGGATAGCACCCAGTTCCATCGTTGGTCCATTGAGATGTTGAATCCCATCGGAATGCCAAGGAGACGGAAGACTTGACCTCTAGGGATAACTTGACACCCCTGATTTAACAACAGTTGGGGTGTAGGTCCACTGATTGCTCTAAAAGCAGTTTTAGCATAGTTGATTTTTGAACCTGACGCCACACAAAAGGTGTCCAGGCACCATCAAAACACCTCAATGCTATTTATATCATTATGCACAAAGGCATTCATGTCATCAGCAAAAAGTCTCGCGATCATTTGGTCGTGATTTAGAGGTAGGGAAAGACCCTTGAGATTGCCAACGTCCATGTGATGCTTTAATAGGCGACAGTCCATTCGAGGCGATAGCAAAGAGTAATGGAGCTAGAGGGCAGCCTTGCCTAATTGATCTTTTTAAATGATTGGGCTTAGAGAGCTTACCGTTGATATTTATTCTAGTTGAAGTGTTTCCAAGAAGAGTGGAAACCATCTTCGTGAACTTTTGGCTACATCCAAGGTCTTTCATTGATTGAAGAATAAATTCACATTCCAATCTGTCATACGCTTTGTCGAAGTCGATCTTAATGAATATCATATCTTGTGTAGACTCCTCAGCAAACACAAGGCCTTCCCAAATATCGACAATTGCTTCAAGTATAGATCTACCTTTGATAAAACCTTTCTGGTCCTCACAAAGCCATGACTTTAAATGACAAGAGATTCAGTTGGGGATGACTTTTGCAATTATCTTGTATCCTGTTTGGAGCATGGTAATTGGCCGCCAGTTTTCAATTATGTTCTTATCTCCCCTTTCGTGGATTAATTTGATGACGCCATTATTAACACATTCATGGAGGGCACGGAAGGAGAGAGCCTCTTGCCACACCAGACGCAGTGGGGTGGCCACCTCATGTTTGGACTTGAAAAACTCATTGGTGAGGCCATCAGGAGCCGGACTTTTCCAATTGGGAAGAGCATCAATAACCTCGATAATTTCATTCTCACAAATATTAGCATCCAGCAGAGAAATCATGTTCTATGGGATTCTAGATTGAGCACCCCTTGAGATGGTTGTCATGGAGTCAAGCCTCTATGAGGAAAGAGGAGTTGAGACCTCGAGAAGATGGGTTAAGTGCTCGACGATGACAGATCTATTCTCAACTTCCGTGCTACATTCGGTTCCATTGTTATCAACCAATAAGGGGATGGATTCCCTAGCTTGTTTCCTTTTGAGGATGTTACACATCTCTTTCGATGGTTTGTCGGCCTTCCCCGCCCACCAATCTTTGAAGAATATTTGAAGATTTTTCCTTTGAACCTCCTCCTCTAATCTTAGTCTTCCACTAATTTTCAGAAGACCTTCTTGGCATTGTAAGTTACCTTTGTTCACCTCTTCTTCAAGCCGTGAGAGCCTCCAGTACACCGTTTCTCTTCTTTTTTAATGGATATCTCTTATAGCCTTTTGCATCTTGATCAAAATTTTACGAGTGTTTTCCATCGTGCTTCTGCAACACTTAGCGAGTTCATTACAGTAGGCAAAGGCTTCCACCCACACTGCAGAGATTTCTTAGTGGACAGTGGGGAGGGAAAATGATGTCTGACAAGCATGAAACCAAGGGGCTTTCTAGAGCATGGGAATCGGTTTGAAAGACAGAGTAATTGGGTAGTAGTATGAGATAGTCAGGTCCATGTGTTGGGAAATCGAAGGAATACCCCACCGGAGGATGGTGTTTTGATGGATGTAACATCTATCAGGTCTTGCTTTCCTCAAAGAGTCCCCCAATTGGAGATTTGACCGAGACGCTTGATTTTATCCCATATCTCTTTCTCCTAGCCGTCAATAATTTTTCCCTTGTTATTCCATCGGTCTTCAGGAAACTCAACCATGTTGAAGTCCCCACAAATCAAAACATTATGTTAGAGGGAGTCGAGAGAAGCCCAAGTATCAATTCTATCCGCTTCTCCATTAGGGGCATAAATTGAGACCACAATGGACTGAAAAGGGAACCTGATAGAGGCAACAATCCAATGATGATTTCAACCTTCAAAAGTCGAGGTCACACTTTGAGACAAGGAGTGACTAATACCGATCGTAGCACCCCCCGCCCCCCTAGGGTGAGAAGTGGAGAAACAAAGGTGGTTTGGAGAAATGCATTTAAGCCATTTCTGGAGATCCTCTCTGTCGATTTTAATCTCTTGTAAGCAAATAAATTCGGGGTTAAGGCACTTGTCTTTGAACCACTGGCCAAGAATCGCCGCTTTTGACGGGTCAAACAAACACCTAACGTTTAGTGATGTGGATTTCATTATTGATGGTTGCCCTCTTTGAGGGGAGGGACCTGATCTTTTTTCTTGTTGTGATCTTCTTTTTTCCTCCCAACTTGCTACTCTTGAGGGGGCTCTTCCATGGCATGGCCGATGGTTGTTTTCCTTTAAGCTTTGACTTTTGTTGCGGTAAACTTGGAATGCATACCGGAAGGGTAGCACCAAGGAAGGAGCTTTCACTGTCTAGGTTGTCTTCATTGCTAGTAGTGAAGCCTTACTCTTTACTCGTGGTGTAACCTTCTTGGTTGTCTTCTTTGCAGGTAGAGCACCCATGGGTATTATCAATGGGATCTTCTTCATAATGGTTATCCCCTAGGAAGTCGACCTCATTAATCTCTTTTTCTAGGTTACAGTACATGTTATTCAAAGGAGCAATTGTCGTAGTGTTCCTTGCTATTTTTCTTTGAGGGCCAACTTTCCTCTTGCGTCTTACTTTAGTGAATCCTTTTGAATTCGTCTCAGCAATGCGAGTTCCCTCTCCTTCCTCCATCGGAGGGGGCTGATCCCAAGTGTCAACTTGAGGGACAAGATCCAGGGTCCCATCTGGTTTAAGCTTGCTTTTATTAGTACTTTTCTTCAAGGGGCAATCCTTGATCCTATGAGCTTGATGCCCCCAACAGAAGCACGCATTTGGCAAAATCTTGTAGGTAACCTCCTGTGTCCAACTTTTACCATCTCCGTAGTTTATGGAGATTTTCGAGGGAAGGACCTGGTTCATGTCTGTTTCAATGTAGATCTATGGGTGCCATCTTGCATTGAAAGAATGTTGAGCACCATCATAAATTAACCCCCCAACATCCTCTCTTGAGGCCATCGAGCAATCGATCCATGAAACGATTTCTCAAAGAAATCCATATAAAAAGTATGGCAGATTGGAAAGCTCCACCCAAAGCGGGTAACGAAGAGGCTTTGCTTTGTTCGGAACAAAGTCTGAGGTCCACGTAAATAAGCAAAGGGTGGACCGGCCCACTTGCCAAGAGCTGACTTGCAGGGCTTGGAAGGCCATCTCTTCATTCTCAAACACTAGAAGCAGGTGATTTGCCGGTAAGAATTGACATTTGCACACAATTAAGCCACACGGGAACCACTGGTTGCAAAGCCAAGTTCTCACACTTTCTTGAGGGGGCCTAGGGCCAAAAACTTGACCGATCAAACACGTTTTCATCAGTTCTTCTTGCTTTGCCACCACAGATTCTTTACACAAAGATACCACTGGGGGGTCGACGTCCGATGAAGTAGAATCCATCTCGAGGGGACACTCGGACTCTGGTGGGGCCATATTGCTCAAGACCAGAGAGGGAATAGAAGGTCGACATTAGAGAGAGAGAGCTTTCTCTCTTTTAAAAGAGCTCCTTTCTTTCTCTCTTCTAAAAGAGCAACTAAGAATTCCAATATCCCAAGATAATATTTCTAATTCTTATTGCCCATTTTCTTATCTAAAAAGCGATCAACAATGCCCCCAACTATGAAGCAAAATGCTCAACTCACGAAGCGCTCAAAACACAAAAATAAACCCTCTTAAAAATTAAGGAGCGACAAAGATGTGGACCACGCGGCCTATCAATCGAAGGTTGAAATATCTCTGTTGCACAAGGAAACCAGAAAACCGTCCATCGGACTCAAGAAAACCATCGATCGCGGAAATCAGCACCTCTCACCCACAAGAAAACCATCCATCGCAAATTCAAGGAAATCATCGAGCCGTCCATCACGGAGCTTAGCAACCCGTCAATCGCGACCAAAAAACCATATGTCGTCAAACCAGATTCATAGGCGCGATGGAGACCAGTACTCGCACGATGGACGCCACTGAGATCCTTCATGCCTCCCTTCACGGCGATGCCACTGTTGTGATGGACACCCCCATCAGCAGCTCGAGGCGGCCAAAATGCAACTATTCAGTACATTTGTTATCAAGGAGAACTAGAAAGACTAATATTGAAAAGGTAAAATACAAAGGGGTCGAACGGTGGGTCAACATCCCCAGTAAAGGCCAAGATACATCAAAGCAGCCAGAAAGGCCAGGTTGCATCATTGCAGTAAGAAAAACACACATTTGACTCCTTTCCGTAGAATACAAATTAAGCAAGAGATATTTCCAATTCTTGTAGTTGTTCCTTCTTAAAACATCATGAGTGCTTGTGTCTCTGTCACTAGCATCAGTCACAGACGAGTTACATAAATACATAATTTTTTGGATGTCAATGTTACAAGAGAATCTAATTCCGTATGCTTGTGGTCGATTTGGAAGAGTAGATGCTGTAGTATCTTTTCTTTGTGCTGTTTCTAAAACAAACATTTGACACAAAAGAAAAAAAAAATGGTGTCCTACTTTCGATAGCAATCCATCCCTTTCGATCTCCTTAAGTGGGCTCCCAAATGCGGGAGAAAAAGGAAATCCCCTTTTTCTGCGCATTCTCCTTTCAAATTTCAAGGAGAGTAGTGTTGGAGATAGACGTCTGCGGAAGCACACGAACAACACAAGGAAGAAGAAGAAGCTTGGAGCACTAACACACAATACTGAATGTATTACTAGAGAATGTACAAAGATAAGTAGCCCATTAGGGCAATAGGCGTATATACAAGCCGGGGGAAAAAAACCTCCTAAAGAGGGAAAAAAGTGCCCCGGCAGTCCTAGAGTGTTCACACACATCACTACCTAAATATATCAACAAATCCCCCCTGGGAGTGATGCGGTGAACAAGGAGCTGGCACTCATGTATAAGGAAGTGCCAAGCTATGTGGAAATCACTCCACAAATGGAAGTAAGCCCAAAGCTTTGCGAAAAGCTTCAAACTTCTCCCTAGGCAGAGCCTTCGTGAAAAGGTCTGCAATGTTCTCCTGCGTGGGCACATATGCCAAGCTGATCTCTCCAGTAGAGAACCTCTCCCTGACATAGTGATAATGCACCTCAATGTGCTTAGTGCGAGCATGGAACATAGGGTTCCTCGCAACTGCCAATGCGCTCTGACTGTCAGTGAACATGGTGGTGGCAGAAGACTGGCCAACACCCAAATCAGCCATAAGGTGTCTAAGCCACACACACTCAACAGTCGCTGTGAAAGCTGCCCTATACTCAACCTCACAACTGGAAGTGGCCAAAGTAGGCTGCTTCTTGCTCAACCAAGATATACATGAGCTACCAAGCATGAAGCAAAAACCACTGATGGACACACGAGTGTCATAGCAACCAGCCCAATCTGAGTCAGAAAAAGCATGCAAATCTGGCGGTACTGATCCCCCCTTGGGATAAAACAACCCAAGTAGCCGAGTACCACTCAAGTAGCGAAAGATGCGCTTAACCGCTTTCCAATGCGTGACTCCTTGGCAATGCATAAACCTGCTCATCTGTGAGACAGCAAACTGAATATCTAGCCGAGTAATGCATAAGTAAATCAAGCATCCAACAGCCTGCTGATAAAGAACAGCATCAAATGCATCTCCAGCATCATGAAGACTCAATCGTAAACCTGTCTCCATAGGAGTGGCAATAGGCTTACAGTCTTCAAGGCCAAAACACTGCAATAATGTGTCACTATATTTGGTTTGACACAAAGCCATTCCACCATCAACGTGCATAAACTGAATGCCCAAATAGTGATGCAAATGCCCCAAATAAGACATCTCAAATGAGGCATGCAAATCAGCCTTAAAATCAGCAATATGTGTCTCAATAGGACCAGTGAGCAGCATGTCGTCAACATAGACAACAATGATCAAAAGCACATCATTAGCATGCTCAACATATAAAGTGCTTTCAGTTGGACTGTTCTCAAAACCATGTGCAATCAGATAGGCATGTATCTTCTCATACCAAGCACGTGGTGCTTGCTTTAAACCATATAATGCCTTCTTTAACCTGCACACCTGGTTTTCATGCCCTTTCTGCACAAAGCCACGGGGCTGAAAAACATACACTTCTTCATGCAAGTCACCATTCAGAAATGCTGTTTTAATGTCCAACTGATGTACATTCCAACCATGATGGGCTGCAAGTGCACAAATGCTCCGAACAGTAGTCATACGGCATGTAGGTGCAAAGGTCTCATCAAAATCAATGCCTCTTTCCTGTGCATAACCCTTTGCAACAAGCCTAGCCTTATACCTATCAACTCTACCATCAGGTTTACGCTTCAGCTTGTATATCCACTTAGTGCCAATGGCCTTCTTGCCAGGAGGCAAGTCACATAAAGACCATGTACCATTCTTCATTATAGCATCATATTCAGATTGCATAGCAGCCATCCAATTTTCTGAATTTTGTGCTTCATCAAAAGAAACAGGCTCATTCTCATCACAGAGACTAGATGCAGCCATAGCATAGCAATCTGATGCAAAGGAGGCACTATGAGAGCCTAAACGAGTACGATATGACAAAGGTGCATCTAATTTGCTATCACGCAAAGTCTGCACCAGCCATTTTGACATAGTTTTTGCCTACTCAATATCAGCTCTCTCATCAACAAGTGCATCATGTAAATCTGCATCAGAAATGGAATGATCTACATCATCATATGAAACCTGCAAAGGATGAGAAGTTGCCTCATTAGGACCAGCACTAGACTGTCCACCTGTAAAAAGAGGCATCAAAGTATCATACATGTCTTTGGAGCTAACAGATGTCTCCTTAGTACATGAAAGCAATGGCTGAATAGCATCTTCCACAAAGACAACATCACGGCTAACCAGAATGGGTTTAGTCTGTGGATGATACAGACGATAGCCTTTACTTTCAGAACTGTAACCAACAAAAATACATTTTACTGCCTTATCATCCAATTTTCTGCGATGTTGTTCAGGCACTAATGCATATGCCAAACAACCAAAAACACGCAGATGAGCAACAGATGGCTTGCAGTCATGCCGAGCCTGATATGGAGTGATAGACTGCAACGTTTTAGTGGGACACCTGTTCAGTACATATGTTGCACACATGACAACCTCAAGCCAGAAACTATGTGGTAAAGTCTGACTTTTGACCATGCACCTCGCCATCTCCATGAGTGACCTGTTCTTTCTTTCAGAAACTCCATTTTGTTGAGGTGTATACAGCACTGTACACTGGTGTTTTATCCCATGTTCAACCAAAAATGCATTAAAATCTGAAGACATATATTCCCCCCCTCGATCAGAATGGAGGGTGCCCATTTTACATGCTGACAGATTTTCAGCCAAAACCAAAAACTGTTTGAAGCACATGAACACTTCCGACTTTGCTTTGAGTGGATATACCCATGCATGCCTGGAAAAATCATCAATGAAAGTCACGGAGTAAAGGTAATTTCCAAAAGAGGGTGTCTGCATAGGACCACAGACATCACTATGTACAAGCTGCAATTTCTTCGTAGCCCGAACTGAACCATCTTTTGGAAAGGAAGAACGCTGCATTTTGCCCAAAATACATCCTTCATAAACATGTTTTCCAGGTGCCTCAAGTTTGGGCAAAGAGGACACCATTTCAGACTTCTGCAGGCATAACAAACTAGCAAAATTCAAATGACCAAAGCGCGCATGCCAAAGCTTTGCATCTGACATAGCCTGAGAATCATGAACTGCACATGCCGAATCATTCACAGATCTTTCATAGTCTATGAGCTTATACAGCCCACGACATAAAATGCCAGAAGCAATAATCACATCGCCATTTGAGAGATCATGGACTGTACACCTGTCATCAATGAATTTCACAACCAAGCCAATCTTGGCTAATGCAGATACTTATAACAGGCTCTTTTTGATCCCTGGCACAAATAAAGCATCTGACAAAGTGAAAGAACTACCATCAGCAATAGTCAGAATGATCTTACCAACTCCCATATAAGAGGAGTTATTGGCGCATGTGATAGTACTCCCTGTAGGGGCAGGCGCGAGTGAAGAGAAGAAACTGTGCTACGAGGTAATATGTTTGGTCGCCCCACTATCAAAGTACCAAACATCTGAGTCTACTGCAGACATGCACTGATCATGAGAAGATGGGTCAAAACTGCAGACAGTAGTAAACACCCATTCTTCTTCCTGCACAAGATTTGCAGACTCTGTTTTTGGTGTAGAGGCCTCTGCAACAACCATTCCAGCCTCTTTCTTCTTTGCCTCTTTACCAGCCAGTTTTGGACAGTTCTTTATAATATGATCATTTCCTTTACAGTACTTGCAGAACAATTTCTGCTTTTCTAATTTCTTCTCATCTTTATCCTGGTTCTTCGATTGTGCAGCATTTGCAGATTTCTGCTTACTAGTAGAAGAGCTCCATTTTCCTTTGCCCTTCTGACTAGCCAGGAAAGCTTGATCTGCAACATGCATAATGGACCTGTTCTGCCTGGACTAATCTTCCTGCAACAGAACAGAGACTAATTCCTCAAATGACAAGGCATTTGGATTGCCTTTCATCATCAACCGAAGAGTAGAGGCAAAACTCTGATATGAATCAGGAAGACCATTCAAAACGGTCTGCACAAGTGAGCTATCTGGTACAACCTCATCAGCAAAAATCAATTGTTCCTTCAGGTCTTTGATCTTTGTGAGAAACTGTCCATAGAATCACCTTCATTCATGTGCTCACTCTCCAACTGTTTTCGGAGGTAAGCAACACGAGCCTCATTCCTAGCTTGGTACAAAGTGGTAAGTGTATCCCAAGCATCCTTTGCTGTTCTACAAGAGCGAATGTGAGGAATAATGGCACGTTTGACAGACAAAGCTATCAATGCATGTGCCTGGGCATCTCTGCCATCCCAACGAATCTGCTCTGTAGTAGGTGCAACAGAAATAGCAGCACGAACAGGAATTTGCAGAATATCATCTTTGACACCATCTTCATCAGCTCCAACACCTCCAGCACCTGTATTTGTAGTACCTGTAGTCGCAGGTGTAACAGGACGTCTTTCAACACCCTGCACAATGTTCCATAGTCCTTTTGCAACCAGTACATGTCGCATCATATAAGCCCATAATGGGTAGTTGGTACCATCCAACTTATCCTCAACAACCAACATACGGAATACATCACTGCTTTCAGCCATGGGCGGTGACTAAAATACCTTGATGCAGAAAATTGACTGTATCTTAAAAAGTTGAACGGAGCTGCCTACACGAGTTCTGCTAGACCTGTAGCAGACTTCGAGACGCTTAAACTGACGAACAGAAACTGGTATATACCTTTGGCACAAAAGGACAAAATAGCCTGCACAAGCGCTGTGATAGTGCATTCCGAGGCCGAAACGAGCTCAGATCACGATTTCGGCACCACATAGCGAAGCTGTTTTGATCTCGAAAACACCCTGAGTATGCTCACCCAATTTCGTGTGAATCTGAGACTGCAAACGGAGGAGTGTCGATGGCGCCCTAGAAGAAGCGACTACCTGCTCTGATACCAATTGTTGGAGATAGACGTCTGCGGAAGCACATGAACAGCACAAGGAAGAAGAAGAAGCTTGGAGCACAAACACACAATACTGAATGTATTACTAGAGAATGTACAAAGATAAGTAGCCCATTAGGGCAATAGGCGTATATACAAGCCGGGGGAAAAAACCTCCTAAAGAGGGAAAAAAGTGCCCCGACTGTCCTAGAGTGTTCACACACATCACTACCTAAATATATCAACAAGTAGGTCTAATACTAACTCCCCAACATAAAGAAAAAATCAAATCCTACCTCGCTGTCAACCTCTCATGTGAGAGACGAAGGGGACCTCGTTGGTATGCCTATTTGTTTTTTGTTTTATAGAGCATAAATTAAGGAAATGAATTTGGTACGACATGAATCAAGGAAAAAAATACATAGACATCCAATAGATTACAATACACGAGCATCATGGATTGATGAAATAGTAGTGAGCAATATAAAATAACAAAAGACCGGTTCTCTCAAATTTTCAATCTAAAAGAACAGTAGGTAGTGTTGCCGCTTCATCTAGGGTGTTGTCTACACCTCTCTGGTTGTAGTTTCAAAATTGCACAAAATTGTTTGTTTCGATCTCTTAACGTTGTCATCGAGTTTAACAAAGGAGGGAAATGTTGGGTTAGGAATTATTCTCTTTCAGAGAAATGTGGTTCGAACAACACATAAATCAAAGTTTCAATTTTGCTCACATGAGAATTCCAAGGGACGAAAATGCACGGGAGAGAATTTCTCAAACTGCATACTTATTTCATTGAAGAGGTTGAAATTCGTGGATCGATGGTAAGTTTCCATTGATCTCTGGAGGCTCAAGGAGGAAGTGAACAAAAGAAAATTGCAAGCCTAGAAAGGACTTCGAAAAATCAGAGCGCTGCTGAGATACGAGGAAGAGATACAAAGAAAAAATTTGCAAATTTTCTTCAAGGAGTGGTGGGCTGGCAAAGCCAACAAACCCACCAAAGAGATGCGTCGTATCCTCAAAAGGAAACGCAATAGAGAATCGATCCCCTTATTGCTAGACGGAAATGGCAATGTATGCAATACGGAAGAAGATAATTTTGGGATCATTTAAGAGCACTTCACGGGACTCCTGGGGACCTCGAACCCCCTCTCCCACCATAGAAGGGACTATATGGCAGCCATATCTAGGGTTTCCCCCCACAGGATACCACTCAACCTTCGCTCCCTGCTTCATGCCCCTATCTCTGAAGCTGAAATCATTCATTGATGCCCTCCCTTCAGGTAAAAGCTCGGGACCCGACGGGCTCACTAATGAGTTCTTTAAATCCTTCAAGTTGGTGGTTGCCACCCCTCTTTGTTTGGTTTGGCAAGAGGCGCTCAAGTTTGGCGCGCTTCGTGCTTGTCTCAACAATGGCATTATCAAGTTAATACACAAAAAAGGGGAAAAGAACATAATAGAGAATTGGCGTCCTATTACGATGCTCCAAACAGGATACAAGATCATTACCATATGATGGAGAGTGTTAATCTCCAAAAGAACAAGCTATCCTTGGTATTAGACCACTTCTAGACCAAGAATAACTTTAGACTCCTCATAATTTGGAAATCCACTAACACATTACCAAGAAGTTGACTAACTGTGAAGAAATCATTTCTCTAAAAAGTCTGCTGCAGATTAATCACTCATTGACTAATCAAACCTGTAAAGTTTTTAATAAAACTTTGCACAATGCTTCGCCTTAAGGTTGCGCACCTTCTCAACTTAAATCTCTGCAAATGATTCAGTGTACTCTGAGAAATCATACAAACAAGTTACCTATGTGTAAAACACCTTCTCTGCAGTGACGACTTTGACACCTATAACTTCTTAGTTATAGTTCTCCCAATGTCGAACCCGTTTGATTAAGATCTTCTAGCCATAGATGGCTTACCTTCCAACTTAGATTTTGAGTCCTCACTTGTGTAAAACTTTACACCATGCTCTGAGCAATGTTCATATCTTTGAACATGAAATCTGCGCCAGTTTTGTCGACTCTCAGAACATCATCACATATGAATGTTCCTATGCGAAATTCTCTCAACTTGATTGCAATTAACCTCTCAAATTCTAACCATAGATGGATTAGCTAGACTTAGATACGTGTAAAAGAATTTCTCAAAAGATTAAACACAGAAGAAGAATGGGAGAGAAGATCGACGCGCCATATATGAAATTTTCACTTATCTATTTCCTTCATACATCTGATGGATGATTTGTACAATGTACATCACTAACTCATCTCATACTCTCTTCTCTATGTCTCATACGACTACAAGCATGTACTTATGTATATATACAAGTCCTAACTCGTAACTACTTCAAGTATATTGAAGTATCTAAAGAACTAATGTACATTTGATTCAAGAACTTTACTATCTGATTCTTTCCTTCAATTCATGACATTGATCTTCAATCTTCTCTTCATGTCTTTACTTCTACCCTTTGTATAATCACAATTTGTTGATTGTCTTGCTCCAACAGCTCCCCCTCAATCATCAATTGTGATTATCTGCATCTTCTTTATTCTTGCCATGTCTTTGAACTTCTGTAACTTTGGTCCATCTAAACTTTTTGTCATCATATCTGCAAGTTGATCTTTTGTAGGAGTGTGTATGACTTCAATCTCCTTATCAATAACCTTCTCTCTCAAGAAATGATACTGTATTTCAATATGTTTAGTTCTAGCATGAAACACAGGATTAGCTGCCAAGTATAGAGAACTCATATTGTCTCCATAGATAATAGGAGTACTTTGAATCACATCAAAATCCTTCATAAGTGTCTTTAGCCATATTACCTCCTTTGCAGCTTCCACCATACCTTTGTATTCTGCTTCTGTAGATGACAAAGCAACTGTAAGTTGCTTCTTAGAACACCATGAAATCAATTTGTCTCCTACATAGCACAAATATCCATGTGTTGATCTTCTATCATCCACATTACCTGCCCAATCTGCATCACTGTATATCTTCACTCTTGTATCAGAAGTAAATCCATAGTACAACCCTTCTCTGAGTGTACCCTTGATGTACCTAAGTACTCTTTGTCCTGCAATCCAATGTTCCTTTCTAGGACAATGCATAAATTGTGAAAGCACACCAACTGCATATGACAAATCAGGCCTTGTTAATGTAGCATAAATCAAGCTACCAACCAAACTTTGATAGAGCTTCATGTCTCTAAATTCTTCTCCTCCAAATCTAGACAATTTATGGTTCACTTCCAATGGTGTAGGTGCAACCCTGCAATCTTCCATCTTAAATTTGGTTAGCAAATTTTTAAGATACCTTTCTTGAGTCACATATACTCCATGTTGAGTATATAAAATCTCCATTCCCAAGAAGAATGACAAGTTCCCTAAATCACTGATTTTGAACTCTTTCTCCATCTGCTTCTTGATCATTTATATTCCTTTATCATCTGTTCCTGTAAGTATTATGTCATCAACATAAATGCAAACATAAATGAATCCATCTTCACTTGCTTTGACTAGCAAACTACTATCTGCCTTTGATGCTTGAAATCCAAGTTCCTTCAAGAACTTTACAAGCCTATAATTCCATGCCCTTGGGGCCTGCTTTAATCCATACAAAGCTCTCTTGAGCGTACACACATAATTTGGATTCACTTGATCTTTGAACCCATCTGGTTGTTCCATGTAAACTTCATCTGAAATGTAACCATTCAAAAAAGCATTTTTAACATCTAATTGAGATAACTTCCAACCTTTGCAAGCAGCAATTGCTATGAGAGTTCTTATGGTTGTCATCTTTGCCACAGGACTATAGGTCTCATCATAGTCCACTCCATATGTCTGTGCATACCCTTTCACAACAAGTCTAGCTTTGTACCTAGACACACTTCCATCTGCAAATCTCTTTGTTTCGTACACCCACTTACCTCCAATAATTTTTTGGCTATTAGGTTTAGGAACCAAATCCCAAGTCTGATTCTCTATCAATGCATCATACTCCTCTTGCATAGCTTCTTCCCAATTTCTCTTGCCTTTGGCTTCATCATATGTAGATGGATCTTCATCTGCTTTTACCAAATAAGCATAATCTTTAGTAGTCAAGAATGAGGTGTCATAGCTATACCTTGTAGGTTGCCATTTGTGTCTAGATGACCTCCTAACTTCTGCACTTTTTGAAGTCTCTGGTTCATCACCTTCTGGATCAAACCTTGGCCTCTCTTCAACTTCAACCTGTACTTCATTATTCTCATTTTCATCAAGTAATTGAATCTTTGCTTTACCTTTCCTTTGATCCACTACTTCTTCAACATCTGCATATATATTATATTTACCTGCATACCAAGTACCTTTCTCATCAAATGTAACATCCTTAGATACAAGGAATTGCTTTGTGGATGGACTCCACAACCTGTATCCCATTTGCTTATCATCATAGCCAATGAATACATACTTTTCTGCCTTAGGCTCCAACTTATGCCTCAATTGAGATGGCACATATGCATATACCAAGCATCCAAATATTCTGCAATGATCCAAGGTAGGTCTCTTACCCCACCAAGCTTCATATGGTGTCATACCTTGCAAAGCTTTACAAGGCAATCTATTGACCAAATAAGTAGCTGTATTTACAGCCTCTGCCCACAAATAATTTGGGCAATTTTTCTCCTTCATCATGGACCTTGCAAATTCAACAAGTGTCCTGTTTCTTCTTTCTGCTACCCCATTTTGTTGAGGAGAGTACCTGCAAGTAACTTCTCTCTTTATACCTGCATTCCAGAAGTAATCATTGAACTCATTTGAAAAATACTCTCCCCCTCCATCTGACCTTAGTCTCTTCAATTTTTTACCTGTAATCCTTTTTGCATATGCATGATAGTGTTTAAATGTATTAAACACTTCTGACTTTTCTTTAATCACATAAATTGTGATCCATCTGGTAGCATCATCAACATATATGACATAATATCTTGAACCATTTATACTAAAGTCCTTTGAAGGACCCCACAGATCTGTATGCACCAATTCAAGTCTTTCTGAATACATAAACCCATGCTTGGAATAGGATTGCTTATGAGCCTTACCTAATTGACATGCCTCACATCTGTATGTCATATGTTGACCTGCAATGTTAGGCAACCCAAGCATTGAATCATTATTAATCATGTCTTTGATACCTCTTTCATTGAAGTGTCCAAGTCTTTTATGCCAAAGATCCAATTCAGACACCTTCTGCTCTCCATATGTGAACATAGCATTTCCAACATTTCCTTGTACCTTTAATGTGAAAAGCCCTCCTTCTTTTTTTCCTGTAACAACTTGTTTATACCCTTGACTAGGGTCTTCAACATAGACTCCATCATTGGTGAATCTTACCTCATATCCTTTTTCCACAATTTGACCTACACTGATCAAATTCTTTGGAATTGTGGGAACATAAAGAACCTTACTCAGAAGAGTACTCCCATCCTTAGCTTTGACTGAACCAATTGACTTTACCTTATGCTTTGTATTATCACCTGTCTGAACTGTATGGTTAATTGCATTATGATCTAGATGAGTCATCAAAGCAATATTTCCACTTAAATGATTACTACATCCTGAATCAATGTAGAACACTCTCATGTCCTCATGTGAGGTTTCACAAGTTGCATTCATAATGAGAGTCGAGTCCTCCTTCTGATCTGATGCATAGTTGTAGTAGGTGTTATTATAGGATTGATTTTGGAAGCTTCTTCCTCCACCTCTTCCAAAAGAATTCCTACCACCTCTACCTCTGAAGTTTCCTCTTTGAAATCTACCACCTCTTGCTCTTTGATTAAAGTTCTGATAATTACCATTGTTCTGATTATTGTGCCAACAATCATGAGATAGATGATTGGTCTTACCACATATCCAAAAAGCTCTTGTATTATCCTTGTTGTTTCTGCCTCTTCCTCTACTTCTGCCATTTCCTTTTCCTCTTATGAAATTTTCTTGGTTTGAAGTACCTTCTTCTTCACCTGATTGTTGCTTTCCTTTGTTAGCTTTCTTCTTGTCTTTAGAGTACATTGCATGACCTGCACTCTTATCAACATCTCCTTTGATATCATTCTCAAAAGTTAGCATATGACCTAACAATTGATTTAAATCAGGAGTGAAGTGATCTAAAGAAGGTTCTGTAGACAAAATAAAAGGTTTCCACTTCTCATCTCCTCTTAGCCCTGTGAGAATTTGTCTTACCAATTTATCTTCTTCAATATCTTCATCCACTGCACCTAAAGAATCTGCAATGTCCTTCATCTTTGTCACATAATCAGAGATTGATTGTGATGCCTTCTTCTTGAAAGTAGTAAATTCTGCCTATAGTGAAGCCTTCCTTGATTTGGTTGTGTTTTGGAAATGCTCTTCCAAAGCATTCCAAATGTCACATGCACTTTCAAGTCCTCTAATGTGAGGAAGCAGGTAGTCATTGATTGCCATGTAAATTATGCTTCTTGCTTGAGCATCCTTCTTCATCCAATTCTTCATGTCTGCAAGCTCCTCTCTAGTTGGAACACTAGAGTCTCTAAATTCTGGCTTTTCTTCCTCTCCTGTGATGTATCCCATCAGATCTTTGCTCATAAGATGAGCTTCCATCCTCATAAACCAAGCTGGATAGTTCTCTCTATCCAACTTTTCAATTTGGAGACTATCTCCCATCCTTGCTTCACCTGTAGTCTCAAAGCTTTAACCTTTACAAGAAATAAATGTACCTTGACTTCGAATCTTACTCCTTCTAATCCTTTTGATAGCTTCAATGTGTTTACCTTCAAGTTTTCTTCAACCTTTATCCTTTTGCACCTTCAAGATGTAAAGATTTGTGTTTCTGTAGTAGTCGGAGTCTTCTTCACTTCAATTTTGACACATCCTACTCTGATACCACTGATGGAGAGTGTTAATCTCCAAAAGAACAAGCTATCCTTGGTATTAGACCACTTCTAGACCAAGAATAACTTTAGACTCCTCATAATTTGGAAATCCACTAACACATTACCAAGAAGTTGACTAACTGTGAAGAAATCATTTCTCTGAAAAGTCTGCTGCAGATTAATCACTCATTGACTAATCAATCCTGTAAATTTTTTAATAAAACTTTGGACAATGCTTCTCCTTAAGGTTGCACACCTTCTCCAACTTAAATCTCTGCAAATGATTCAGTGTACTATGAGAAATCATACAAACAAGTTACCTGTGTGTAAAACACCTTCTCTGCAGTGACGACTTTGACACCTATAACTTCTTAGTTATAGTTCTCCCAATGTCGAACCCGTTTGATTAAGATCTTCTAGCCATAGATGGCTTACCTTCCAACTTAGATTTTGAGTCCTCACTTGTGTAAAACTTTACACCATGCTCTGAGCAATATTCATATCTTTGAACATGAAATCTGCGCTAGTTTTGTCGACTCTCAGAACATCATCACATATGAATGTTCCTATGCAAAATTCTCTCAGCCTGATTGCAATTAACCTCTCAAATTCTAACCATAGATGGATTAGCTATGGACTTAGATACGTGTAAAAGAATTTCTCAAAAGATTAAACACAGAAGAAGAATGGGAGAGAAGATCGACGCGCCATATCTGAAATTTTCACTTATCTATTTCCTTCATACATCTGATGGATGATTTGTACAATGTACATCACTAACTCATCTCATACTCTCTTCTCTATGTCTCATACGACTACAAGCATGTACTTATGTATATATACAAGTCCTAACTCGTAACTACTTCAAGTATATTGAAGTATCTAAAGAACTAATGTACATTTGATTCAAGAACTTTACTATCTGATTCTTTCCTTCAATTCATGACATTGATCTTCAATCTTCTCTTCATGTCTTTACTTCTACCCTTTGTATAATCACAATTTGTTGATTGTCTTGCTCCAACACCATAGTCATTGCCAACAGAATCTCTTGCCACTTGAGAGTGTGGTTAAGCGAGGACCAAAAAGGTTTCATCAAAGGCAGGTCAATTTTGGAAACCATTATAGATATCTGGGAAGGTCTTGAATTTGCAAATGAGTCTAAACAAGATGTGGTCTTCCTCAAAATCGACTTTGATAAAGCCTATGACAGGCTAGAATGGGACTATATTCTACAGTCGCTCCAAGATCTTGGATGTAGTCAGAAATTCACCAAGATGATCGCGACCCTTCTCCGAAATGCATTGACCCAAATTAACATTAATAGAAAACTATCAAAGGTGATCAAACTTAGAAGATCTATCAGACAAGGGTGCCCGTTGGCTCCCCTCCTCTTTGCCATTGCCACGCAAGGGCTTAGTAGGCTGGTGGAGCATCAGGTGGAAGTTGGTAACATTAAAGGCCTTCGTTTGCCTCATGACCACAGTCAGATCACCATGAGACACTTCCAGATCATGCCGATGATATGAACGCGTTTGTTCACAATGATAGTACCAGCCTGGAGATGTTATGGAAGTTTTTGGCTACTTTTTGTGAAGCCTCTGGATCCATAATCAACCACTCTAAGACCGCCTTTAGAGCTATTGGTGGGTCACATCCCGAACTTCTCATTGATCATGGCTGTCAAATCATTCTGCAGGGCCAAATTTTTCGACTTCTTGGGATTCCCTTGGGGTTTGGTGTCTCTATGGAACAACGGTGGAACTAGGTGCTAGCCAAACTCGAAAACAAGCTTAACTATTGGAGAGGTATGCAAATCAATCTTGCTGGTCGTGCTATGGTTATCAACATGTTCCTCTTATCATCTACCATTTATTTCCTTTCTTGTTGGAGACCGAAAGAGCAAGTTCTATCCAAACTGGATAGTATTTGTAGAAACGTCCTTTGGACGGGCGACCACAATAGGAGGGGGGTGCCTAAAATCAAATGGTCCATTTGCACCAGCCATAGAGATAGTGGGGGAACTGGTATCTTGGACATTGGGTGCATGGCTAACAAACTGACGGCCAAATGGATGATTAAGGCTTGGTGCAACGGGGAGGCCTCGTGGGCCAAGTTGATCTTTAGAAACAAGAATGAGTTGGCACTCATGGGTTTCCCAAATTGGAAGAATCTTGACATCTTGACCTTGCTGTTTTCCCCGATCCCCGTCTTCCCGAAAGGCTCTAATCTCGTGTGCTCCCTATGGAAGAGTTTGAATAAAGTCAAAAGCTTCACAAGAATAAGTGAAGATTGGAAGTGGGCTGCCGGTATCAGACAAAACGACTCTATCTGGTTTGCGATCCATGGCATCCGGAGTGTGGAATCTTGGAACATTCAAAATGCCAAGAAGTTATGGAATAAAGGCTTCAAAAAATGGAAACATCTCTGGAAGCAAGACACCAACCGCTGGATCAACTTCGAGGACATTGACCCTTGCATGAACATTTCACATGAAGAATGGAACACTTTGCAAAGCAGATGTCTCGCCTGGGACCGACACAAAGTTCGCCTTCTCATGGGACACGACACGTCGAGCTCGCTTGGTCTCAAATGGCACAATGGGAATAGCCTATACGAACCGACTTTTTGTTTTCAATGAGAGGGTGCCAGATAGACATAAATTTCATATCCCATCGAAGTCGCGTCCAGTTGAGACACCATTTCTTGTTGAGACTGATGTGAATGTCATTGCAAGCTTCGACATATGGAAGCTTGGAGAGGCGATTACCATTATACCATTTAAGGACCATTGGGTTCAGAGAGTCTTGTCCTATAAGTAGTCGGATTTTTGATCGGTCCCAAGTGTGGCGTCTGCTCAGTAAAACATTCCATTCCTCATATGTGACTGTAGTAGTAGGATCAAGGTCCTCAAAGTCCACCCATCCCCTGTCTTGTGTCCAGAGGTGCTTCCATTGTTTGAATCCCTTATTCTAGAGTCTCTTGGCACTCAAGACATTCCAAGGCTCCACGTTTCTCATGCCTTGGATTGGGAACCAAATAGAGTCATTTTATCTTATACTAGCAGCCCATTTCCAATCTGAAGTGAGGTTTGAATGTGTTCCAGCTCAACCACAAGGATCTTACCAGGATCGATCCTTTGGGTGAGACCAGAATCAGAGAGAATAGGAGGGTGAGGATGTCGAGGTTTTTCCATTTAGGGAAGCCTACCAAAGTAATCACATTTGTGTTTCTAAAAATTAATGTGGCCCAAGAGGAATCTCTTTTGCACCATGCCTTAATCATCCACTTCGCCACAAGTTTATTCGCCATGCTGCCAATGTCCATAATACCCAGACCTCCATTCTCCTTTCGGCTAGTGCATATGGACCATTTGGTTTTAGGCACCCCCTCTTGTTATGGTCCCCGGTCTAGAGAAAGTTCCTACAAGTACTTTCTAATTTGGCTAATTCTTGATTTTTTTGTCCCCAACAAGAAAGAAAGTATATGATCGAGGATATGAGGAACGTGTTGATCACCATGGCCTAGCTAGAAAGACTGATTTGCAAACCCCTCCAGTAGTTAAGTTTATTATTAAGTCTAGCAAGGACCCAAGCCCACCTTTGTTCGAGAGTAACACCGAATCCCAAGGGGATATGAAGAATGCGAATGACCAAAACATTCTTCACCAAGAAACATCATCATGTTCCCTTCGAGTAAAAGAACTTGATCTCCAGCACTGACACAGAAAGAAAACTCTTGAACAGAATGTCAGGATAGCTTCTCCCTACCTTCCTAATCTAAATGCCGCTCCGATGTTGAAGAGATCCCCTTCAATAATCGAGCCACATGTCCTTCTACTCCTCCAAAGAAGGTAGATGCGAGTGAAGAGGCACTTGGGGTTAGAGTAACCCCTTTTCACAATCGGAGTGTAGAAAATAGAAGGGTGGATCAAAGTAGACAACCCACACAGAAACAAATTCTATTCTTACTATTTGGAGTTACAAGGTTGATGGGAGTTAGTACTTATTGTGCTACCCATAAATGATAGAGTTGGGGTATATACATAAGATTGAAGAGGCATCATCAAGTGCTCATTTTGATCAACAAAAAGCTTAAACCCAAGTGGGCCTCACATGAGGGTGATTAACCTTCTTTGTAATGCCATCTAAACTCCATAAAAGCTATTGATATATTTAGGTAGGTGATGTGTGTGAACACTCTAGGACCGCTAGGGCACTTTTTCCCTCTTTAGGAGGTTCCCCCCCTGTATATACACCTATTGCCCTAATGGGCTACTTATCTTTGTACATTCTCTAGTAATACATCCAGTATTGTGTGTTGTGCTCCAAGATTCTTCTTCTTCCTTGTGTTGTTCGTGTGCTTCCACAGACATCTAACTTCAACAATTGGTATCAGAGCAGGTTGCCGCTTAATCTAGGGAATCATCTACACCTCTTTGGTTCCAATCTCAGATTTGCATGAAATTTGGTGACCATACTTAGGGTTTTTCAAAGATAAAAACGGCTTCACTTTGTCATGCCAAAATTGCAAGCTGAGCTCGTTTCGGCCTCTGAACGCACTATCACAGTGCTCGTGTAGGCCATTTTGTCTTTTTGTGTCAAAGGTATATACCTGTTTTGGTTCTTGAGTATAAGCGTCTCGAAGTTTGCTATAGGTTTAGCAGAACTCATCTAGGTATTTCTGTTCAACTTTTTGAGATAGAGTCAATTTTTCTGAATCAAGGCATTTTAGTCATCGGCCATGGCTCAAAGCACTGATGTATTTCATATGTTGGTTGTTGAGGATAAGTTGGATGGTAACAATTTCCCATTGTGGGCTTATATGATGCGACATGTATTGGTTGCAAAAGGATTGTGGAACATTGTGCAGGGTGTTGAAAAACGTCATATCACACCTGCAATTGTGATAATTGTAGGTACTGAAGCGGATGGAGAAGGTGTCAAAGATGATGATATTCTTCATATTCCTGTTTGTGCTATCTAACAAAGATCAAAGACTTGATTGAAGGAACAGTTGATTTCTACTGATGAGGTTATACCAGATAGCTCACTTATGCAGACCGTTCTGAATGGTCTTCCTATTTCATATCAGAGTTTTGCTTCTACTCTTCGATTGATGATGAAAGACAATCCAAATGCCTTGTCATTTGAGGAGTTAGTTTTTGTTATGTTGCAGGAAGATCAGTCTAGACAAAATAGGTCTATTATGCATGTTGTAGATCAAGCTTTCCTGACTAGTCAGAAGGGCAAAGTAAAATGGAGCACTTCTACTAATAAGTAGAAATCTACAAATGCTACACATTTGAAGAAGGAAGATAAAGATGAGAAGAAATCAGAAAAGCTGAAATTGTTTTGCAAGTACTATAAAGGGAATGATCATATCATAAAGAACTGTCCAAAACTGGCTGCAAAAGAGGCAAAGAAAAAGGAGGCTAGAATGGTTGTTGCAGAGGCCTCTACATCGAAAATAGAGTCTGCTAATCTTGTGCAAGATGAAGAATGGGTGTTTACTACTGTTTGTAGTTTTGACCCATCTTCTCATGAGCAGTGCATGTCTACAGTAGACTCAGATGTTTGGTACTTTGAGATGGGGTGACCAAACATATTACCTCGCAACGTAGCTTCTTCTCTTCACTCGAGCTTGCCCCTACACGGAATACTATTACATGCATCAACAACTCCTGTTATCCTGTTATGGGAGTTGGTAAGATCATTGTGACTACTACTGATGGAAGTTCTTTCACTTTGTCAGATGCTTTGTTTATGCCAAGGATCAAGAAGAATATGTTATCAATTTCTGCATTAGCCAAGATTGTCTTGGTTGTGAAATTTGTTGATGACAGATGTACGGTTCATGATCTATCAAATGGAGATGTTATTATTGCTTCTGGCATTTTATGTCATTGGTTGTATAAGCTCATAGACTATGAAAGATTTATGAATGATTCTCAGGCTATGTCAGATGCAAAGCTTTGGCATGCACGCTTTGGTCATCTGAATTTTGCTAGTTTGTTATGCCTCCATAAAAATGATATGGTGTCTTCTTTGCCCAAGCTTGAGGCACCTAGAAAACATGTATGTGAAGGCTGTATTTTGGTCAAAATGCAGCGTTCCTCCTTTCCAAAAGATGGTTCAGTTTGAGCTATGCAGAAATTGTAGCTTGTACATAGTGATGTCTATGATCCTATGCAGACACCTTCTTTTGGAAATTACCTTTACTTTGTGACTTTCATTGAGCATTTTTCTAGGCATGCATGGGTATATCCACTCAAAGCAAAGTTTGAAGTGTTTATGTGCTTCAAACAGTTTTTGGTTTTGGTTGAAAATCTGTCAACATGTAAAATTGGCACCCTCCATTCTGATGCAGGGGGGAATATACGTCTTCTGATTTTAATGCATTTCTGGCTGAATGTGGGATAAAACACTAGTGCATAGTGTGATATACACCTCAACAAAATGGAGTTGCTGAATGAAAGAACAGGTTACTCATGGAGATGGCGAGGTGTATGGTCAAGAGTCAAGCTTTACCACATAGTTTCTGGCTTGAGGTTGTCATGTATGTAGCATATGTACTTAACAGGTGTCCCACTAAAGCGTTGCAATCTATCACTCCCTATGAGGCTTGGCATGATCACAAGCCATCTGTTGCCCATCTGCGTGTTTTTGGTTGTCTGGCATATGCATTAGTGCCTGAACAACATCGCAAAAAATTGGATGATAAAGGAGTAAAATGTATTTTTATTGGGTATAGTTCTGAAAGTAAAGGCTATTGTTTGTATCATCCACAGACCCAATGAATTCTGGTTAGCCATGATGTTGTTTTTGTGGAAGGTGCTATTCAGCCATTGCTTTCATGTACTAAGGAGACATCTGTTAGCTCAAAGGACATGTTGTTACCGTTAGTGTCCATCTGAAAGGCCAAATGGCCACCGGACACTTCTTTGTATATGTTCTTTAATAAAACATATAGTGGCCTGGTCAGTCACAGACTGTAAGTTCGACCACATTTGTAAGACCTAAGAAGTCTGTCGTCGTGCTCCCTATGTATTGTGTTTTCTGCGTATTCTACAGCCTCTGTGCAGAGTACTGTGTGCGAAGTCAGGAGCTTGGCTTCTACTCCGACCATATCGTCGTGGAGCTCTCGAGAAGGAGAGTGGAGTACGGTGCATCGCCATCGAAATACTTCACTGGTATTAGAGCAGTTCGAGGCAAAAAGCTGTGTTCCTTTCTCCAAGGCTTATGACTAAGGCGGCGACCAAGGCATAGACCTTGGCATACCTTATCATCCGAGTCACCGAGGTCACCGTTGGCACCGTTGGCTACGCGCGAGGGAGGACCTCAACCATCAAGGAATATAGAGGTTCCCGGTACTTCCCGGGAGGTCACCCATCTCAGTACTGTTCCCCCTAGAGCTCGCTTAACCGTGGCAATCTCTTGCCACTAAGCTACACTCTTGTGGTGTTTGAAGAAGGGGAAAGACTAAGGTTGACATTACCTTGAACAAGTTTTGGTGCCTCAAAGCTTCATTTTTGCTTTTAAAGCCTATTTCTAAAGCAATTTTGGGGTGTTTTTGGAGCCATTTTGGAGTACTTTCACACGTAGTTCTCTTCACACAGGTCTAAGAACATCAAGAAGAGTGTTCCTTGTACTTCTCAGACAATAAATATCAACCTTTGGGGCCGTATTTTCAGCCACACTCGTAAAACTACAGGTTTCTCGAGGGGTTTTCAGTTTTGGTGGGAGCAATCGCTGCAAATTTATGCAGGTTTTTAAAGCCTAAAACACCAGAGTTGACAGACACTTGCAGGTGTTATTGGCTAGTTTTTGGGCTGTGTATTCAGCCTTTTTAGTGTCGTTCTACTGCATATATTAAGCACATACACACCATGTACGCTTTTGTGGATACCGCTTATGTACGTCCATGTGGGCATTGATATAGCGGTTACGTTGTCGGGAAGTTGCGGACATAAGGCTGGTGGATCAG
Organism: Ceratopteris richardii; assembly: GCA_020310875.1. Lineage (NCBI taxonomy): Eukaryota > Viridiplantae > Streptophyta > Polypodiopsida > Polypodiales > Pteridaceae > Ceratopteris > Ceratopteris richardii. The sequence goes on along the minus strand of CM035420.1, from coordinate 79,749,200 downwards.
TCAGCCAATAAATCCCTCGGCACACGCAGGGTGTATGAGAGCAATCGTAGGTGTTTTAGGTATATGTTTATTTCGTCTAAAGTAAAAGAACTTCTAACTTACTCTTAAATCTAGGAAATTTGGAATAGGTAATTGTAATACTTGAAACGTCTAAGAACCGTAAGGCTGAGCTGCTCTATATCGCTCAATAGCTTCTTGAGGTATAGGTACTCTCAAAGTTTCCTCACTTACTTTGTCTTTTATAATTCCGTCTTCTTGGATTTCTAAATGATTAGGTTGAATACGCCTAATTAAGGGTGGTGGAAATGAATCTCTGTTATCTTGAGGATCATTAGATGCACTTGAAAATAATGCTATAAATCTATTAAGGCAATAATCGTGATATACTGATATTAACGATTCGTGTGTAATAATATCCTTAACTACTTCTACTTCAACTTCTACTTCTAAAGGTGTGTTCTTTTCAGATTCAATTGGATTTTCAGATGACATGGACAAGAAAGATAATGCAAATTGAAATTGAATTCATGCTAATGACAATAATAGATGATTACAATGCTATAAAGCAATGATATAATTTTTCTAAAAGATTGTTAACAATAAGTGAATCCTATACAAAGCTTAAACAAAAATAATGTCTAGATTTTTAAAGATTATCGGTTAATTGATTTGTTGAATTCTCCACTTTTCTTCACTTCAGTGCACTTCAATTGCTTTTGAATCTTCAATGTTTTTGAAAAAACACATTAGGTAATAAGTATAACTTACAAAACATAATTCTCATAACATTCTCATACATGCTTAATACACATGCATATGCTCATGCATATATTAAAGCATTCACATACACTCTAATACATATATTCACACGCATGCTAATACACACACTTTCATATGCACATGTTATCATCCACATTTCATGCAAAATCATATGCATGCTAACACTTATATGCATTCATGTACATGCATTCATACATACATGCATCTTTACACATCCATACTATCTCATGTTCATACATTAACACTCATTATTATGCCCTAACACTCATTAGCTCATGTATGCATACACAGTAGTGCATGCATCTACCTTATATGTATGCCCTCAAATACAATTAGTTAGGTATCTTATGCATTCATAAATCTAATGCATGTTCAATTATGCTAATACACTTCTCATGTTTATATTTATGCATTATTCTTCTTATAAATTTATTTTGATGCTAACTTATTTATAAACTCCTTTATGCATAAGCTAATATACATTCTCATCGATGCTAATGTATTTATATACATACTTTCTTCATACCATTCATGCTCATGCGTATAAGCATATATACTAATATACTCATGCGTAGAAACAATTATAACGTTAATAAAGTCACTAATTATAAAATAAAGTAAATACAAGATAGATAAAGTAACTAATAAATTAAACTAATTAACTCATAAAGTAAATAGAACATATATCTGTACAAGATAGAGCTTCTTCTTTTTAGCAATGACATCAATACATCATGCTTCAAGTATGTAATATGAGCGAATGGCAAACTTAGATTATTAATTTTAAAGTTCTATTTTAAATAAGATATTGATTAGCTAAATAGATTGTTTCACGAATCGACATTGAGTTTAAATATGCATTATCATGTGGCTTTAACCAAAACTGTATGAAGAATAAAAAACATTAATATGTCCTATACGTCATCAACCAAGAAACATCAGCGCTACGGTCTCTTCATCTCTCTTTTTCTCTACTATAGTATGGCACACAAAAGTAGCAACTGCTGTGGTAGAATTTTCTTGCGATTCCATATTTTCTACGATCTTTTCAATTCTCTCTTCTTTCGCCTTATAAGTAGGACAAGTAATGCTACCAAAATTGTTGAGATACTTGTAACAATGCCAAGAGCTATAAATACAGATAGATGGCTTGAGGATTTTGAGTGTTTAGGAAGATTATGAGGCACCAACGGTGACTGTAGGGGTAGGGCAGGAAATGAAACTAAAGGAAGTGGACGTTTTGCCAACATTTCTGCACTCCAGCTTTGTGAGCGTGATGTCTTTCTGGGTGAAGAAGTGGTAGTATGACACTAGTCAGCTCGTTTGCTTGATGAATTGTATATGATTCAGTGAAAGGTTAAATCTGAATTGGTCGCCTTAGAGAACACGTTCAGTAGCCTGAGCCAGCACGAAAGCGTGAATATGATTGTGGATGAGTTCTAGTATGGATAATATTTCCTTGCTGCACGTGCACGCAGTCAGAGTTCTGTGGGAGATGAAGATTCCCTGAAAGCGTTTTCTCTTTCGCCTGGGAGTATAGATGCACTCCGTGAAATGCAGGTCTTCCTGATGAGTAATAACATCTACAACGTGCTCAGATGAAGAAGCCTGATGAGTAATAACATCTACAACGCTCTCAGATGAAGAAGCCTGATGAGTAATAACATCTACAACGCGCTCAGATGAAGAATTCGAAGTAAGAGAGGGCGTCATTATGGGCGACTCTGTTGATAATGCGATGGTGAACATTGTGGTATGAGAGCTGTCACAGTCGAATCTTGTGCTAGAAAGTCCGGATACAGGGTCATAGGGAGTGATAAAACTATGCGAAGCCGAATCAAACGCAGGATACAGGGATTATAATAGAAATCAAATCCTGTTCAGGAGTCGTAAAGAGAAGAAAAACGATTCTCAAGGATTTGTCCTTGAGATAACGCGAAGACAAAGATTCTCCTTGATCTATGTGTATATGTATCACTTATTGTATTTGTACCCCGTCTCCAAAACGATAGGATGACTCAGTTGTTAAATGAAGCAACAGTCCGGATTTCTAGCGAGGGATGGTTAATGTCGGCCGTTAACAGCAATATTATCGAGCAGACGTTGGTCCGAAGCAATCACCGGGGTGTGATGAGCAAAGGAAGAGTGCATTGCACGGATGCCCGAATCTGACATGTGCAGAGATGATAGCACTCCATGCGAAAGCTGTCGGAGAATGCAGAGCCGAGAAAACATGCTGCGCCTCCAACAGGTTTCCACACAACACGAAAAGACGGACAAGATGTCCAATTTCCTGAGACCGTTGATCAAGGCCAAGCTTAACGAGCGAATCAAGCTCACGCCTTGCAGAGAACGGATTTCTTGCATGTCTGACGACAACCTCGGAGAATGCAGTCTGCTGGTGTTTCATCAACAAGCAGCGCATCCATCGTGATAGAGTTCATCCTCATCAAACAAACACAAGAAAGTCCTCTCTCTCCTAATGATGAGATGCACAAACATGAAGATGAAAGAAAACGATGCAGAAAAGAGAAAGAAAATCTACCTGAAAAAAAACATTAGGTGAAACTTGAGCTCAACACACATTTATATACATACACAAGTCCTTCCTAATCCACTCTTTTGGTTTTAACTTTTAATCTACAACCACACTTTAATCTCCTTACTTTCACCACACTTTAAATTGACTTTATTTACACAACTCACTTACTCCATTCTTTTAACCTTTTTCATATACACCATTCATTTAAAGTTTCTCTTTAACTTCCTTTAATTGCATCATTTATTCCAACCACTCTTTCAATCACTTTAGTTACACATCTTCTATAAACCATTCTTTTTCCTAGTACTCATATAGACCACTAGTTATTTATCCATTTAATTTACCATTTTTAATTTAATTAGCCTGTATTTCTTATTTTAAATAAATCATTTAATTCAATCTTAGGTTAAGATTTTAATTAATTAGAACCTTAGTATTAAATGCACATACATGATTAAATAATTAATTAAACCATATTTTAATTTTTGTTATTGAACCAATGTTTAGTTATAGATTAATTTCCTTAAATATTAATTATTTTAACCCTTAAATCATTCTAAAACCCTAGAAAACCTACTTAAAACCCATCAAAACCCTATTAAAACCCTTTGGAAATCATTGATAACCCATTAAAATCCTTTTGAACCCTATCATTAACCCACTAACTCTTAATTAAACTCTAACATAAATCCATTAAATCTTTTGAGACCCTTCAGATGAACACAATGAACATAAAATCATGTGAACTTAGACAACCCTACGGTTAAATACCCATGAATCAAGCATGTATAAATATGAAATACTCATTAATTAAGTAATTAGGGTAAACCCTAATAAGAACATAGATTTTGCTTCATCATCCATACCTGTAAACACTTCAAAAATAGTTAATCCAATTAGCACAACTGATCAACAGTGATATAAAAGAGGTTTAGAATTCACCAATAAATATTTTAATTTTTTGGGCCATCAATTGGAAGATGCAAATCTTCCCGACATCCACCGCCACCAAACCTGCACATCGTCCCGATGGGCCAACTTGCAGATTAAGGGAAACAGCATTTAATGATTATCCTGAAATTAAATCATAGAACAACATCAATTCTTTTTTAAATATATTTAATCTTATCAAATTTTAAATCTTTTCAACATGCACATGAAGTTTAATTCAATTACATTTGGCAATGAAAACATATTAAAGTATAAAGGTAAACTATTAACCTTTTCAGTCAACAAACATTAGTTTATATTTTATCCATTTATAAACTATGTAAAGATTAGTATAAAACAGAATTCATTTTCATTCATTCAAATGCAGGTTTCGTTATATATATGCATTCACATATGAGCAATCAAGCATGCCAAAGAAATCTACTAAATCTACTTGGACAGACAGCCGCCTTGTATGCCCAATTTTAATTACTAGATGTGTTTTTTCACAACTAGTTTTCTTCATATAAATATGATGTAAACTTCATATCGATAATAAATGTAAATACCTTTTTGGGGTGGAAGAAGGAATAACTTCCAATATTCTTTTTTTTTTCTTTCGCTACTTTTTTGTTTTAAAGGGGAAAGGCTTAACCCCTTAATCCGAGCTAAGGATCTAGCTGCATGGACAAGAAAGATCTAGGTTTTCACAGACATGTATCATGCAACAATATGCTCCTACATATATACAACTACTTTCGTTATCTAAATGAACTACAAATCCTTCTATTTTTAACAAACCTCACTTAATCTATAAATGTAGAAATATAAATTATGTCTATTTTCCTAATATGGTTAAATAGAGTCCTTTATAAATTAATATTCTTCATTCCAGATTTATCAATTAGTTTTATATGAATGCAAATAAAATACGTAAAACAAAATTTTAAGACAAAGAAAAATACGACCTAAAATCAATTTTATCTTTAATCTGCTTCATCTTCAATCTGCTCTCTTTAAATTTATCAGAACTTTTGGCATAACATCTTCAATTGCTTTGATCAATGCATCTTCAGAACCTGTAATCACTTATAAAATAGAAGCTACAAAACAAGTAATCTTCATTATCATTTATCTTGCAAATATAAATTCATATATTCTATCATATCACAAATTTAATCATAAAAAATTCATAGTGGTTATAATTATCATAAATAATGCATTCTTAATTTTTTTGAAAATGTAAACATTATTTTTATTGAAAAAATCATTCTTCATTTCCTTCATCATATATTAAATCATAAAATTCTTCATTTCTTTGTTTAAATATTTTAATTCTTTTACCTGCAATTAAATTTTTTTAAGCAGAGTTCCATCTAACTCTCTTAAAGCATACATTCCATTTTCATAGATTTTGACCACCACATAAGGTCCAAACCAACGTTTTTTTTTTTATTTTCTACGGGCATCATACTGTATATCAAATGTGCTATCATATATCAATACCCAATCATCAATTTTTATTGGCTTTGGCCTTAATCTATGTGATTTATCAAAATACTTTTTATTTTTAAGTCGAGAAGTTTTTAATTTTTCTACAGCGTCTTCCAATCTCTCATTCCCTTGCTCTAGTTGCTGAATCCTTAGAGATGAAAAGTCTTTAGTAGATAAATTATCTTTCCAAGGAAGCATAGTCCAAGTTAGAATTTGGGTATTTACTGGAAAAATTGGCTTTGGTAGTACATAAGCTCTGCCGGCATAAACCCTGTCGTTCTCGTACAGGTCATTCTATCAGCCCACAAAGCGAATGGCAAAAATTTTGGCCAATTCTTCAGTTCTCCTTTGCAAGCTTTAGAAATCGCTTTTATGATAGGGTAATGCCCTCTTTCAATTTTCCCGTTAGCCTCACGGTTATATGCAGTCGTAAGAGCGAAACGAATTCCATGCCTAGCAAAGAATTCCCTAGCCTCTTGCGCATCTAATTCGCCCCTATCGGCTACTATTTTTTCAATATACCCAAATCTCAAAATCACATCTTCTAAAAGAAATTTGCATACATTGAAAGTGGTTTTTGATCTAAGAGCTCGGCCTTCCACATGATTAGTAAGATCTTCACGAGCAAGAACTATGTATCTCATTCTATCGATACCTTTGGGCATAGTGACTAAGTCTACTACCCACTTATAGTGTATGCATGGTGGATACGTAGGATGTAGTGGATCCCTATGCTTAACCGATGAATAAACTTGACATACATCGCAAGAATCCACAAAATTCTTGACATTAACATAAATACCTGGCCACCAGTAACACTCTCTAATTTTTTCATAAGTGGCAACAAAACCTTTATGCCCGGCCCATAAAGTATCATGCATGCTCTTCATAACTTGCATCTGAAGATTCTTAGTACCTAGTATTCTTTGAGGCATTTTGATCTTCCCCCTTGCATGTCTCCAAAGCAATCCATTTTTTTAAAAAAAGTTAAATGCCCTTTTTCTAATATTTCTAAATCTGTTTGAAGACCATGAAGGTGATCTAACTAAAGTACTAAGATACTTTCCAATCTCTAGCCACTCTCCATATTCATCTGACTTAAATTGTTCATATACATAAACTTGGGAATCATAATTTATCGTATTAGTATCTATTTTGGCTTCATCATTCTCATCATACCTAGCTCTTGAGAGCATATCACCAACAGAGTTAGATTTTTCTGAAATATGAATTAGAATTGGATTTATAAATTTAATATAAGAAATCCAACAAAGCATTGCAATATCTGGTGAAGAACAGTTTGTGATCATTCCAATTAGTGGTAAACAATCTGTCTCCACAATCACATTTGCTCCTATGAAATATTCTTTATCGGACTTTAGAGCTGTGACTAAACCCCAAAGTTCTCTTTTAATTTGAGGATAATTTCTTTGAGTATTATGTAAAATCTTAGCTCCAAATCTAATACCATATCTTCTACCCTCTTCATCATCTTGACTTATGACCCTGCCAATTCCAATAGGACTAGTATCAACAGTCAAAATAATGGGCTTATTATTCGTATAATCTACTCGTTTAAGGATTGGAGCGTCTTGAAGCAACTTTTTTAATCTACGCATTGCTTGAGTATGTTTTTTTGTCCATAAAAATTTTCTTTTCTTCCTTAATAATGTTGATATATTTAGGTAGTGATGTGTGTGAACACTCTAGGACTGCCGGGGCACTTTTTTCCCTCTTTAGGAGTTTTTTTTTCCCCCGGCTTGTATATACGCCTATTGCCCTAATGGGCTACTTATCTTTGTACATTCTCAAGTAATACATTCAGTCTTGTGTGTAGTGCTCCAAGCTTCTTCTTCTTCCTTGTGCTGTTCGCGTGCTTCCGCAGACGTCTAACTCCAACAATTGGTATCAGAGCAGGTCGTCGCTTCTTCTAGGGCGTCGTCGACACTCCTCCGTTTGCAGTCTCAGATTCGCATGAAATTTGGTGAGCATACTCAGGGTGTTTCCGAGATCAAAACAACTTCGCTTTGTGGTGCCAAAATCGCGATCTGAGCTCGTTTCGGCCTCCGAACGCACTATCGCAGCGCTTGTGTAGGCTATTTCGTCCTTTTGTGCCAAAGGTATATACCAGTTTCTGTTCGCCAGTTTAAGCGTCTCGAAGTCTGCTACAGGTCTAGCAGAACTCGTTTGGGCAGTTCCGTTCAACTTTTTTAGATACAGTCAATTTTCTGCATCAAGGTATTTTAGTCACCGGCCATGGCTGAAAGCAGTGATGTATTCCGTATGTTGGCTGTTGAGGATAAGTTGGATGGTACCAACTACCCATTATGGGCTTATATGATGCGACATGTGCTGGTTGCAAAAGGATTGTGGAACATTGTGCAGGGTGTTGAAAGACGTCATGTTACACCTGTAACGACAGGTACTGCAAATACAGGTGTTGGAGCTGATGAAGATGGTGTCGAAGATGATATTCCGCAGATTCCTGTTCGTGCTGCTATTTCTATTGCACCTACTGCAGAGCAGATTCGTTGGGATGGCAGAGATGCCCAGGCACATGCATTGATAGCTTTGTCTGTCAAACGTGCCATTATTCCTCACATTCGCTCTTGCAGAACAGCAAAGGATGCTTGGGATACACTTACCACTTTGTACCAGGCTAGGAATGAGGCTCGTGTTGCTTACCTCCGAAAACAGTTGGAGAGTGAGCACATGAATGAAGGTGATTCTATGGACAGTTTTCTTACAAAGATCAAAGACCTGAAGGAACAATTGATTTCTGCTGATGAGGTTATACCAGATAGCTCACTTGTGCAGACCGTTCTGAATGGTCTTCCCGATTCATATCAGAGTTTTGCCTCTACTCTTCGGTTGATGATGAAAGGCAATCCGAATGCCTTGTCATTTGAGGAATTAGTCTCTGTTCTATTGCAAGAAGATCAGTCCAGGCAGAACAGGTCCATTATGCGTGTTGCAGATCAAGCTTTCCTGGCTAGTCAGAAGGGCAAAGGAAAATGGAGCTCTTCTACTAGTAAGCAGAAATCTGCAAATGCTGCACATTCGAAGAACCAAGACAAAGATGAGAAAAAATCAGAAAAGCAGAAATTGTTTTGTAAGTACTGTAAAGGCAATGATCATATCATAAAGAACTGTCCAAAACTGGCTGCTAAAGAGGCAAAGAAGAAAGAGGCTGGAATGGTTGTTGTAGAGGCCTCTACACCTAAAACAGAGTCTGCAAATCTTGTGCAGGAAGAAGAATGGGCGTTTACTACTGTCTGCAGTTTTGACCCATCTTCCCCTGATCAGTGCATGTCTGCAGTAGACTCAGATGTTTGGTACTTTGACAGTGGGGCGACCAAACATATTACCTCGCAGCACAGTTTCTTCTCTTCACTTGAGCCTGCTCCTACAGGGAATACTGTCACATGCACCAATAACTCCTCTTATCCTGTTATGGGAGTTGGTAAGATCATTCTGACTACTGCTGATGGTAGTTCTTTCACTTTGTCAGATGCTTTATTTGTGCCAGGGATCAAAAAGAATCTGTTATCAGTTTCTGCATTAGCCAAGATTGGCTTGGTTGTGAAATTTGTTGATGACAGGTGTACAGTCCATGATCTCTCAAATGGCGATGTGATTATTGCTTCTGGCATTTTATGTCATGGGCTGTATAAGCTCATAGACTATGAAAGATCCGTGAATGATTCGGCATGTGCAGTTCATGATTCTCAGGCTATCTCAGATGCAAAGCTTTGGCATGCACGCTTTGGTCATCTGAATTTTGCTAGTTTGTTACGCCTGCAGAAATCTGAAATGGTGTCCTCTTTGCCCAAACTTGAGGCACCTGGAAAACATGTTTGTGAAGGCTGTATTTTGGGCAAAATGCAGCGTTCTTCCTTTCCAAAAGATGGTTCAGTTCGGGCTACGCAGAAATTGCAGCTTGTACATAGTGATGTCTGTGGTCCTATGCAGACACCCTCTTTTGGAAATTACCTTTACTTCGTGACTTTCATTGATGATTTTTCCAGGCATGCATGGGTATATCCACTCAAAGCTAAGTCCGAAGTGTTCATGTGCTTCAAACAGTTTTTGGTTTTAGCTGAAAATCTATCAGCATGTAAAATGGGCACCCTCCGTTCTGATCGAGGGGGGGAATATATGTCTTCAGATTTTAATGCATTTCTGGCTGAACGTGGGATAAAACACCAGTGTACAGTGCCGTATACACCTCAATAGAATGGAGTTGCTGAACGAAAGAACAGGTCACTCATGGAGATGGCGAGGTGCATGGTCAAAAGTCAGGCTTTACCACATAGTTTCTGGCTTGAGGCTGTCATGTGTGCAGCATATGTACTGAACAGGTGTCCCACTAAAGCGTTGCAGTCTATCACTCCATATGAGGCTTGGCATGACCGCAAGCCATCTGTTGCTCATCTGCGTGTTTTTGGTTGTTTGGCATATGCATTAGTGCCTGAACAACATCGCAGAAAATTGGATGATAAGGCAGTAAAATGTATTTTTGTTGGGTATAGTTCTGAAAGTAAAGGCTATCGTCTATATCATCCACAGACTAAACGCATTCTGGTTAGCCGTGATGTTGTCTTTGTGGAAGATGCTATTCAGCCATTGCTTTCATGTACTAAGGAGACATCTGTTAGCTCCAAAGACATGTATGATACTTTGATGCCTCTTTTTACAGGTGGACAGGCTAGTGCTGGTCCTAATGAGGCAACTTCTCAGCCTTTGCAGGTTTCATATGATGATGCAGATCATTCCATTTCTGATGCAGATTTACATGATGCACTTGTTGATGAGAGAGCTGATATTGAGCAGGCAAAAACTATGCCAAAATGGCTGGTGCAGACTTTGCGTGACAGCAAATTAGATGCACCTTTGTCATATCGTACTCGTTCAGGCTCTCATAGTGCCTCCTTTGCATCAGATTGCTATACTATGGCTGCATCTAGTCTCTGTGATGAGAATGAGCCTGTTTCTTTTGATGAAGCACAAAATTCAGAAAATTGGATGGCTGCTATGCAATCTGAATATGATGCTATAATGAAGAATGGTACATGGTCTTTATGTGACTTGCCTCCTGGCAAGAAGGCCATTGGCACTAAGTGGGTATACAAGCTGAAGCGTAAACCTGATGGTACAGTTGACAGGTATAAGGCTAGGCTTGTTGCAAAGGGTTATGCGCAGGAAAGAGGCATTGATTTTGATGAGACCTTTGCACCTACATGCCGTATGACTACTGTTCGGAGCATTTGTGCACTTGCAGCCCATCATGGTTGGAATGTACATCAGTTGGACATTAAAACAGCATTTCTGAATGGTGACTTGCATGAAGAAGTGTATGTTTTTCAGCCCCGTGGCTTTGTGCAGAAAGGGCATGAAAACCAGGTGTGCAGGTTAAAGAAGGCGTTATATGGTTTAAAGCAAGCACCACGTGCTTGGTATGAGAAGATACATGCCTATCTGATTGCACATGGTTTTGAGAATAGTCCAACTGAAAGCACCTTATATGTTAAGCGTGCTAATGATGTGCTTCTGATCATTGTTGTCTATGTTGATGACATGCTGCTCACTGGTCCTATTGAGACACATATTGCTGATTTTAAGGCTGATTTGCATGCCTCATTTGAGATGTCTGATTTGGAGCATTTGCATCACTATTTGGGCATTCAGTTTATGCACGTTGATGGTGGAATGGCTTTGTGTCAAACAAAATATATTGACACATTATTGCAGCATTTTGGCCTTGAAGACTGTAAGCCTATTGCCACTCCTATGGAGACAGGTTTACGATTGAGTCTTCATGATGCTGGAGATGCATTTGATGCTGTTTTCTATCAGCAGGCTGTTGGATGCTTGATTTACTTATGCATTACTCGGCCAGATATTCAGTTTGCTGTTTCACAGATGAGCAGGTTTATGCATTGCCCAGGAGTCACGCATTGGAAAGCGGTTAAGCGCATCTTTCGCTACTTGAGTGGTACTCGGCTACTTGGGTTGTTTTATCCCAAGGGGGGATCACTACCGCCAGATTTGCATGCTTTTTCTGACTCAGATTGGGCTGGTTGCTATGACACTCGTGTGTCCACCAGTGGTTTTTGCTTCATGCTTGGTAGCTCATGTATATCTTGGTTGAGCAAGAAGCAGCCTACTGTGGCCACTTCCAGTTGTGAGGCTGAGTATAGGGCAGCTTTCACAGCGACTGTTGAGTGTGTGTGGCTCAGACGCCTTATGGCTGATTTGGGTGTTGGCCAGTCTTCTGCCACCACCATCTTCACTGACAGTCAGAGCGCATTGGCAGTTGCGAGGAACCCTGTGTTCCATGCTCGCACTAAGCACATTGAGGTGCATTATCACTATGTCAGGGAGAGGTTCTCTGCTGGGGAGATCAGCTTGGCATATGTGCCCACGCAGGAGAACATTGCAGACCTTTTCACGAAGGCTCTGCCTAGGGAGAAGTTTGAAGCTTTCCGCAAAGCTTTGGGCTTACTTCCTTTTGTGGAGTGATTTCCACATAGCTTGGCACTTCCTTATACATGAGTGCCAGCTCCTTGTTCACCGCATCACTCCCAGGGGGGATTTGTTGATATATTTAGGTAGTGATGTGTGTGAACACTCTAGGACTACCGGGGCACTTTTTCCCCTCTTTAGGAGGTTTTTTTCCCCCGGCTTGTATATACGCCTATTGCCCTAATGGGCTACTTATCTTTGTACATTCTCCAGTAATACATTCAGTCTTGTGTGTAGTGCTCCAAGCTTCTTCTTCTTCCTTGTGCTGTTCGCGTGCTTCCGTAGACGTCTAACTCCAACAAATAAATCATAAAGACAGTCAGCTATATGTGCAAAATGTGGTATCCATATAACATAGAAGATACAGGCTCCTAAGAATCGTCGAACTTCACTCACATTTTGACATATCTCTGAAATCTTACTAATGGCATCAATTTTTTGAGGGTATGGCTTCCGTCCATAATGGCCACAAAGATGACCTACAATGAGGACCTCATTAACTCCAAAAGTAGATTTTTCTATAGATAATGTTAAGCCAACTTGAATAAATCGCTCAAAGATTTTTTTGCAATCAAGGATATGAGCCTTTACAAATCTTCGACAACCATCTTCATCCAGAGTGCTATCTTTCTCTTCTTCCAAGCAACCCTTAATGGGAATGTCATCTATAAAAGGCATAGTAATGTGAGGAATAAAATCATGCAAAACCAAATTCATTGCACTCATCATGTGTGCTACTGAATTGGTCGCACCTTGAGGTAATGTACACATCCTAACTAATCCCAAAGGTGTTTTCATAGCAGTAATGTCTCTACTCTCTAATGCCAATTGAAATTGATCATACCCAGAATAGAGATCACCCATTGAATATATAGAATTTCCTGAAAATGCTTCCGCAAATTCATCCACAATTGGACCTGTACCCACATTTCTAATGGTCACTTTATTAACTGGTTGAAGATCTTGGATAAACCAAAGTTTTCCACTCTTCTTGGGCACAGTAAACCAACGGTTTGAATAGGGAGCTGAAGAGGATTCTAAAATATGCATATGAATTTTTTCTTTAAGTAATCTAATCAACTCTGGAAGATGAGCTTTAGGTACAGGAATAGGGCGCAAATTCCAAGGAATATGGGGAATAGTGAAAATAATCATTGGTGAAACTATCTTAGGATCTGCACATCCTATCTCTGAAGGCTCAAGAGAAAATGCTCTTCCATGTTGCTCAATAATCTTTAGAAAATACTCTTTTTCTGCTGGAAGAAGGAAACCACTAGCATCTAATTTAATTTGATTTAAGGATTCTTTAGTAAATACATGGCCAATATTTGTTGGATTTCTGAGGATTGGCTCATGACTTACATTCTTTATAATATCATTACTGAATTTTGGTAGTGGTTGAGCTACGGGTTTAACCTTCTTACTAACAGTTTTGTATTTGGTCTCCACTAAGGCATCATACTCATGATCAATACTAGAGGCATATTCCTGAATTAATACATACATATCAAGTGAAGAGATAAGAATATGGGAATTAGACTTATTTTGATAACAAAGTTCTAATTCTTCTAATGTTGAAAAGCAATGTGTAGTTTCAATAATATGTTCAATACTTTCATCCATTAATAGATCTCCTTTAATTTTCAAATGTTTTCTGTATTTTTTTCTAAGTTTTCTAGGAATTTGTTTAAAATGAAAAATATTTAAAGTAGCAGATGGAAAATAAACAGTCGTTTTATCTAAATTTTGAACAAGATTTTGCGAGATTTCAAACCAAAGTCCACTGTCATCTCGCTCAACAGTGGCATTTATTCGAAATCCTGATCTAAGTGTCTTAAAGGAGTTTTTCTTAAAGACCTACGATTACGAGGATGGTTTATACAAAGCGTCATGAATTGAACAGATTTAAGGCCATCACAAGAACGAATTCTTGCAAAAGCACTTCCATCATCTAATACTTTTGTCTCCATTCTTTGTTCACAAATGAATGGCTGCCCCAAAATAATTGGGTACGAGCAATCATCATGAACGAAGAAATTATGTTCCTCTTTAACATCTCCAATAGTAATAGGAACATTTGCACAAGCTCCTAGTAGATAGCCAGAAGCATTGTTGGCTGCCTTCATTTTCCATCCATGGTCCCTATCTATGGGCCATTTTCCCTCATTATAAATCTCTCTTGAGACTACATTGATCTCTCATCCTGAATCGATTAATGCTACTTGAGGTTTATTATTATTACCTATCTTAACCATAGTTTCAGTAGTACCCCTAGCCCAATGTTTCTGAGTGTAATGGCTATTTGGGTCATCATTTCTTTTTTCCAAATGTCCAATAATAGGTCCCAAATAATTTCTACAATCAGACGATTCTCTATACTCAGATTCACTTATTTGTACAACACTCACTTTCGGTTCATCCTGATCTTTTCTTTCCTCCATTTCAATATCTTCCGTTCTATACTCTATAGGTTCTCTTCGTCTTTTAATGATACTCATGAAATCTTCCTTCACATCTGTTCTTGAAAATGCTAACCATTCTTCTAATGTCATGGTTACCTCTGCCTTCATGATTTTCTTATCCATAACTTTCAGAATGTCTATTTGTTTCTCAATTTGAGAGATCAATCGAAAAGTCGGAGGTTTCTTTTTCGGTTTTTCTTCCTTACTTCCTTCTTCTCATATGGGTTGTGTTTCATTTGGTTTATCTTGACTTCTATCTTCACTTGTAGTTTTCTTTTCTAAATTTTCTCCTACTTTCTTTCCTTTACCCTTATTTTGAGACTTCTTTTCTTGTTCCTGTTGTTTTGGTTCTTGACTAGGCTCCATCATAGGCGGTTCTTTAATTGTATCAGTCGTTTCACCCTCTTTTCTAGCCCTAGTTGTTCGTTTAGACTGTCCCTCTTCATCCCGTTTCCTCTTCTCATCTATATTAATTTCATGGGCATAAACTGAGAACATGTCTACTGGCTCATTCCAACATGTTTTTGATCTAATATCCGAGCTCGTAGCATATAAGTTCTCAACAGATAACTTGCCTCTACTAGCAGTATCATAAACCTGCTCCCAGAAATCACAATTAGAGTCTTCACTATCCAGCCTACAAGCATATGTATTTTGGCTTGTGGAGGCTTCAAAGAAGGTTTTCATACCTCCTTTCCCATAATTTGATGCCAAAGGCCTTTTTGTTACATAGTCACAGATCTTTCGATCTACTTCTGTGACCCAATTCTTATCCTTGGCCTCTTTGAATAAGTTGCATGTCCAGTGTGGATGCTCCAAATCATCACACCAGAGACATCGACGCGCTTGGTTAAATGGTCTTCTAGCTGGCATCTGATTCCTAGGATTTTGTTCTAATTCTTTTGGTTTCTCCTGATCTGTCAATTTAAGCTCTTGCATACTCTTTATAGTAGCTATTTCAGTCGCCAAAGTCTCCACATGTTTGACAAGTGATTCTACTGATATTTTTAACATTGTAATTTCAGAGTCATCCTTTCTAGAGTTATGAGGAGTGGGGTCATTATCTATCTTTCCTGGCACATCTCTTTCATATATTCTTGGAGTTTGTATCTGATTTGCTCCTGTCTTTGGGCTAACCTATGGACAGCTGCTCTTACATTATCCCAATTTCCAGTAAGCCCACTTGCAGTCGCTCCATCCTCAAGCATTGGTTCTAGCTCTCGTCTAAGAGATGGATCTAGCATATTTAGAAAATTTCTTAATTTATCTGGTTCAAGAGCTGTTCTGTCTGCTTGAGGCATTTGGTTAAATTTGATATCAAACTCAGCTAATCCCTGAGTTATGTGTTGGTCTAACTTTGTTGTTTCTACCCATCGCATAAATGTGGCTCTATTATTCTTACTGTAATCTTCATGCGAAAATTCAGTAAGAAGCTGAGTCCTGAAATCCACCCAAGTCATGTTTGGTTGGACTACTCGCAATTGGATTCTCTCTCTAGTGAACCCATGAGCAATTCGTATAAAGGTATCTTTTTTATTGTCTTCAGGTAACCCATATTGTTCTGTCAATTGTTCATAATATTTAAGATAAGCTGTTACATTTATTCCAGTAAATTCCCCCCTATCTGTTTTAATGGCATCTATGATCTTCCAAATTCGCTGCTCTTCAAAGTGATCAGCCATAGTGGATAAGTCTAACTTTATAGATAAATATGAAATATACGTATATAATTCTCATAATAATCCGTCTATATCTTGATCCTGATACGATTCCGTGGTGAAAGAAACAGAAATACAGAAAATATTCCTACTTCTTTGCCAATCAAAACTAAAGAAAAATTTCCTACTACTTTGAAAAAGAAATTTTCCTAGTATGTTATAACCAAAAAGAAAACTTTCCTATGATTTTGCAATAAAGAAACTTTTCCTATTATGAGGTAAATAGAAAGAAAGAACACTTTCCTACTATTTTGTAATAAAGAAACTTTTCCCTACTTCTTTGCAACTAGAAAGAAAAAACTTTTCCTACTATTATGCAAAATAAATATACCTGATCAACCAGCTTGATGAAGAGGTTCGTTGTGAATGTGCTCAGTGCAAAATCTTTTCATGCATGTGCAATCGTCACTTTCATGAAAGTTGATGGATAAAGGTGACGTGACGAGGATCAATCAGCTGCAGCTACAACGGATATCGATACTCCTTCTTCAATCGTCAAATTATCTATATATGCATATGCAAAACAGAAAGTAAATATACCTTTATACCTACAATGTCATGCCGAACCTTCACGTCGCGTTCACCAAGATGTCGGGAAGTTGCGGACATAAGGCAAGTGGATCAGTCAGCCAGTAAATCCCTCGGCACACACAGGGTGTATGAGAGCAATCGTAGGTGTTTTAGGTGTTGGAGAAACACTCACTAATTGGTTATATATTGAAGGTCAAATCTTAGGAAGAAAACCCCATGCCTATGTGAAGGGGACAAATTCACAAGTGTATCATATTTGTAAAGTTAGTTCCCTTTAGTTCTAGAAGTTTTTAAAATCACGAGAATACGAAAATCTATATAAGTTAGTTTTGTATCAACTAACGCGGAGAGAGAGAGCGAGAGAGAGATAGAGAGAAGAAGGTAGAAGAAGGAGTTCAATATATACGACTGTGTATAGTCGGGCTTCTCTGAGTGAGAAAGCATCTGTAAAACTTCTGAGTTTTTTATAGTTATGAGAAGAACTGAGTAAAGTTCTGTGTATGAGTCTCTCTCCATCATCTCCATGCTTGCCTACTGTGTGATGAATTCAAAAGTTCAAGTTTTCTGAGCAATTCGATGCCTGGCATCGAATCTTGGCTGATAAGTCATTTTTTCATTCTCTGTGTGTTAACTGTTGTTGAATCTTCTAAAAATATGAAGTTTGTGAAGCAACTCGATGCCTGGCATCGAGTTTCAGCATAAAGTGGATGCCCGGCATCGACTTCTATCATATAAGTCATCTTCTTCATGTGTGTGTAAAAGAAGCTATTTCTGGTGCAGAAAAAGGGCCTAAAAAAGCTCAAAGTCGATGCCTGGCATCGACCTTGACTGAAATTTGATGCTAGGCATCGAATTTTTTATTTTTAGACACCCAGAAATACTAAAACAGGCAAATTTTCCAGTTTGGGAAGGTCATACAGGGTCATCTTGTGAGAGCCATAACGTGAGTTCTAGAGATCCATTTGATGCATATGATAGCTTGTTGGAAAGCTCTACTCTTCTAGTTCTAGCCTATAAAGTTTCATGGAGAAAGCATACTTGAGCTAGGAGACATTAGCAAAATACTGAAGGTATGTCATTTCGGTGACTAGGAAGTTCTGTAGAAGCAAAGTTCTCACTTTAAGCTATCATTTCTCAAAGTTTGGAGAGGCAATGAGTTAATGGTGACCATAGAGGTGTTCTAGTGTCACATTAATTCATTTCTTGTGGTGTTTTATACATCAACAAGTGGTATCAGAGCAGAAAGATTCTCGAGAGCAGAAGGCGGCAAAGGTACGAGAAGTTTTTGGAAAGTTTTCCAGTAAAGTTTGAAAGGTGAAGCATTTGAAGACAAGGCATCAAAAGGTTACTTCAAAAGTATCCTCATACACAAAGAACTTCAAAAGGTATTATTCTTTATCCTTTAAGCTCACAGGTTGCAGCAGAAGGAAAGAACTATGGCAGATCATATCTCCATTGACAAACTGGACAGAGATAATTACCCCGCATGGGTAATGAGAATGGAAGCCTTACTTATGAGTAAGGATCTCATGGTATATGTTACAGGTGAAGAAGAGAAGCCAGTATTTGAAGATGAAAGCCGACCAAAGAAAGAAGAACTAGATGCTTTAAAGCATTGGCAAAAGAAGGATGCAAGTGCAAAAGCCTACATCTACAATACAATTTCTGATCATTTGCTACACACATCAGAGGATTGGAATCATCTGAAGATATATGGAATGCATTGGAGTATCATTTCCAAAGCACTACTAAAGCACGGAAAGCAAGTCTATGGTCAGAATTTACAACATTCAAGAAGAAGCCAAGTCAAAGTATTAGTGATTATGTCACTAAGATGAAGGATCTAGCAGATAGTCTTGGATCCATAGATGAAGATGTTGAAGATCACAGATTGATTGCTCAGCTACTTGCAGGTTTGAGAGGGGATGAAAGGTGGAAACCTTTTGTCTTATCAACAGAACTTTCATTAAATCATTATGTTCCAGATTTGAACCAGATGCTTGGTTGATGCTCACATATGAGCAAGACTTGAAAGGAGATGGAGATAAAGACAAAGTTCTGCAATGTACATGAAGATAAGAAGAAAGGAGATTAAAGGTAAAGCAAAGGATGAAGAGGAGTCTAGTTCTCAAGCTTATTATGCAAGAGGTAAAGGAACTGGTAGAGGAAGAGCAAGAGGCTTTGGAAGAGGAAGAGGTAATCAAATAACAACAAGAAGGCTTGCTGGATCTGTGGATTGAGTAATCATTTGGCTCATGACTGTTGGCACAACCAACAAGGATCAAACCAGAATCAAACAACAATAGCAGAGGCCGAGGTGGAAGATATCAAAGTAATTTCCAAAGAGGTAGACAAAGTCAAAGAGGAGGCTATGGTAGAGGTGGAGGAAGAAGTTGGGGACAGAATCAATCCTACAACACCACCTACTACAACTATGCAAATGACACACAGAATGAAAAGTCATACATCATTGATGATGAACTCAAATCAACACATCAGATAAAGAAGATCTAAAGGTATTCTACATTGACTCTGGATGTTCTAATCATTTGTCAGGAAACATAGAATTGATGTCAGAATTGGAAAAAGGCATTTCTAGTCACACAGTTCAAACTGGTGATAATACAAGACATAGTGTACATTCAATTGGAAAAGTGAAATGCAAGAGTGGAGCAGATTTGCTAACCAATGTTTTGTATGTTCCTACAATACCTAAAAACTTGATTAGTGTGGGACAGATAGTTGAAAAAGGTTTTCAAGTCAGGTTTACAAATGAAGGAGTATTTGTTGAAGATCCAGAGAATGGATATATTAGATTGTCTCTGGTAAGAAAGAAGGTAGACTCTTTACTTTAAGAGTGCAAGGGAACATTGGTCAAGCTTTGCTCACACATGGTGAAGCAGTGGGATTACAGAACTTGATCTCTGGCATAAGAGATTAGGTCATTTCAATGAAAGAGGAATTAAAGTTATGGTTGCTAATCAGTCTGTACTAGGATTACCAAATGTGCAAAGTCAACATATGGTTTATAAATGTGAAGCATGTCAAATGGGTAAAGCACACAGGTTACCATTTCAGAAGAAAGGATTCAAACATGATGGATTACTTGGAGCTCATTCATACAGATGTATGGGGACAACAAAAGAAGGATCTATCAGTGGCTCAAGGTATTATGTTCTTTTCATTGATGATGCTACAAGATGGATAACTTTATATGTCTTGAAGGAAAGATCAGAAGTGTTTGGAGCTTTCAAGCATTTTCATGCATATGCAGAGAGAGTCACAGGTCAAAAGCTTAAAAGACTGAGGTCTGATGGAGGGGGAGAATACTTCTCCCAAGAGTTCAATGATTATCTTTGGAATGCAGGGCATTAAGAGAGAAATAACTTGCAGGTATACACCACAACAAAATGGTGTAGCAGAAAGAAGGAACAGGACTTGGTTGAGTTTGCTAGAGCTATGCTAAAGGAGAAGAACTGTCCAAATTATCTTTGGGCTGAGGCTGTAAATACAGCTACATATCTTGTGAATAGATTACCATGTGCAGCTCTGAATGGAATGACTCCATATGAAGCTTGGTGGGGTAAGAAACCAACACTAGATCATTGTAGAGTGTTTGGATCAATTGCATATGCTTATGTGCCATCACAACTTAGGCATAAACTTGAACCAAAGGCAGAAAAATATGTGTTCATTGGTTATGATGAAAAGCAGATGGGTTACAGGTTGTGGAATCCTCTAACAAACAATTTATCGTTTCTAGAGATGTTACATTTGATGAACAGAAAAGTTGGTATGCAGATCAAAGTCATACAGCTGAAGAATTTGAAGAAGAGGTAAGAAGATGTGAGAAAGGAAAATCAATTGTGCAGGTAAATAGAGATGAAGACTATATGCAAGCAAGTACATCCTGAAGTGGATTAACAAGAAGGAATGAAGAAGCTCCTATATTTGATGAAGAAGTGTATCCAGACACTTATGAAGAATGTGAACCAAGAAGGTCAAGCAGGACTAGAAGACAACCAGAAAGGTATTCTTATGATACTTCTTACATAACTCAGAAGAACTATGCATATATGGTCAAAGATGATGAAGAACCTCAGAACTATGATGAAGCTAAAGGTAAGAAACAATGGGAAGAAGCAATGAAGGAAGAGTTCAATGCATTGGAGGAGAACAAGACATGGGAACTGTTCCTAAACCAAATGGTAAGAAAGTAATTGGAAATAAATGGGTTTATAAAGTGAAGAAGCTTGCAGATGGAAGTATAGCCAGATACAAAGCTAGACTGGTGGTGAAAGGCTATGCCTAGACCTATGGCATAGATTATGATGAGACATTCAGTCCTGTAGCTAAGATGTCAACTATAAGGACAATCATTGCTATTGCAGCTTCAAAGGGATGGACTCTAAGTCAATTGGATATAAAGAATGCATTCTTGAATGGATACATATCAGATGAGGTATACATGGGAACAACCTCAAGGGTTTATAGATTCCAGGTATCCAAATTTGTTTGCAGGTTGAGAAGAGCATTGTATGGATTGAAGCAAGCTCCAAGAGCTTGGACTATAGACTGGTGAAGTATCTCAATGATCTTGGATATCAAAGTTCAAAAGCAGACCCAAGTCTACTTATCAGAAGAACAGAGGAAGGTACAATCTACATTTGTATTTATGTAGATGACATTATAATCACAGGTACTTCAGATGAAGGAATCAAGGAGGTAAAGAGATTACTTGAAAAAGAATTCAAGATCAGTGACCTAGGAAAGTTATCATACTTTCTTGGAATGGAAGTTACTTATACAGATCATGGCATATATGTGTCACAAGAAAGGTATCTCCTGAATTTATTGAAGAAGTTTGATATGGAAAATTGCAGAGAAGCTTCAACTCCACTTGAAGTTAATCACAAGCTCAGTAAATATGATGGTGCAGACTACAAAGATATGAGGAAGTATCAATCTCTTGTGGGTAGTTTGATTTATGCTACACTAACAAGACCTGATCTTAGTTATGCAGTGGGAGTTTTGTCACAATTCATGCATTTTCCAAAGGACCCACATTGGATTGCAGGTCAAAGAG
The DNA here is from genome assembly GCA_020310875.1 of Ceratopteris richardii. NCBI lineage: Eukaryota > Viridiplantae > Streptophyta > Polypodiopsida > Polypodiales > Pteridaceae > Ceratopteris > Ceratopteris richardii. The sequence goes on along the minus strand of CM035420.1, from coordinate 79,727,132 downwards.
TTCTTAGATATATCAAAGGAACTATAAAGGAAGGATTATATTATCCTTTTACATCAGATTTGAAGTTGAGAGCCTACAGTGACTCAGACTGGGCAGGTAACCAGGATGACAGAAAGATCAACTCATGGTTACATGATATACATTGGTGATAAGCTTGTAAGTTGGTGTTCAAAGAAACAACATACAGTAGCATTATCATCAACTGAAGGCAGAGTACAAAGGACTTGTGGAAGCAGCTAAGGAAGGTCATATGGATGCAGACATTGTTCAAGAGCTTAGGCATTGATCAAGGTACACCTACAATACATGGAGATAATATGAGTTCACTTTATCTTGCAGCAAATCCAGTTTTTCATGCAAGGACAAAGCACATAGAGATACAGTATCATTTTCTCAGAGAAAAGGTAATGGAGAAGGAGATTGAGTGGAGTACATATCTACTAAAGATCAGTTAGCAGACATAATGACAAAGAGCTTGGATGGTGTGAGACCAGTAGATTCAAAAGCATGGCAGGAGTAAAAGAAAAGAAGATGATATGAAGAAACAGGGAATGTCAATTAGTGATTGAGGGGGAGCTGTTGGAGAAACACTCACTAATTGGTTATATATTTGAAGGTCAAATCTTAGGAAGGAAAACCCCATGCCTATGTGAAGGGACAAATTCACAAGTGTATCATATTTGTAAAGTTAGTTTCCCTTAGTTCTAGAAGTTTTTTAAAATCACGAGAATACGAAAATCTATATAAGTTAGTTTGTATCAACTAACGCGGAGAGAGAGAGCGAGAGAGAATAGAGAGAAGAAGTAGAAGAAGGAGTTCATATATACGACTGTGTATAGTCGGGCTTCTCTGAGTGAGAAAGCATCTGTAAAACTTCTGAGTTTTTTATAGTTATGAGAAGAACTGAGTAAAGTTCTGTGTATGAGTCTCTCTCCATCATCTCCATGCTTGCCTACTGTGTGATGAATTCAAAAGTTCAAGTTTTCTGAGCAATTCGATGCCTGGCATCGAATCTTGGCTGATAAGTCATTTTTTCATTCTCTGTGTGTTAACTGTTGTTGAATCTTCTAAAAATATGAAGTTTGTGAAGCAACTCGATGCCTGGCATCGAGTTTCAGCATAAAGTGGATGCCCGGCATCGACTTCTATCATATAATCATCTTCTTCATGTGTGTGTAAGAAGCTATTTCTGGTGCAGAAAAAGGGCCTAAAAAAGCTCAAAGTCGATGCCTGGCATCGACCTTGACTGAAATTCGATGCTAAGCATCGAATTTTCTATTTTTAGACACCTAGGAATACTAAAACAGGCAAATTTTCCAGTTTGGGAAGGTCATACAGGGTCATCTTGTGAGAGCCATAACTTGAGTTCTAGAGATCCATTTGATGCATATGATAGCTTGTTGGAAAGCTCTACTCTTCTAGTCTTAGCCTATAAAGTTTCATGGAGAAAGCATACTTGAGCTAGGAGAAATTAGCAAAATACTGAAGGTATGTCATTTCGGTGACTAGGAAGTTCTGTAGAAGCAAAGTTCTCACTTTAAGCTATCATTTCTCAAAGTTTGGAGAGGCAATGAGTTAATGGTGACCATAGAGGTGTTCTAGTGTCACATTAATTCATTTCTTGTGGTGTTTTATACATCAACATTAGGTATATTTTTCTTTCGTCTAAAGTAAAAGAACTTCTAACTTACTCTTAAATCTAGGAAATTTGGAATAGGTAATTGTAATACTTGAAACGTCTAAGAACCGTAAGGCTAAGCTGCTCTATATGGCTCAATAGCTTCTTGAGGTATAGGTACTCTCAAAGTTTCCTCACTTACTTTGTCTTTTATAATTCCGTCTTCTTGGATTTCTAAATGATTAGGTTGAATACGCCTAATTAAGGGTGGTGGAAATGAATCTCTATTATCTTGAGGATCATTAGATGCACTTGAAAATAATGCTATAAATCTATTAAGGCAATAATCGTGATATACTGATATTAACGATTCGTGTGTAATAATATCCTTAACTACTTCTACTTCAACTTCTACTTCTAAAGGTGTGTTCTTTTCAGATTCAATTGGATTTTCAGATGACATGGACAAGAAAGATAATGCAAATTGAAATTGAATTCATGCTAATGACAATATAGATGATTACAATGCTATAAAGCAATGATATAATTTTTCTAAAAGATTGTTAACAATAAGTGAATCCTATACAAAGCTTAAACAAAAATAATTTCTAGATTTTTAAAGATTATCGGTTAATTGATTTGTTGAATTCTCCACTTTTCTTCACTTCACTGCACTTCAATTGCTTTTGAATCTTCAATGTTTCTGAAAAAACACATTAGGTAATAAGTATAACTTACAAAACATAATTCTCATAACATTCTCATACATGCTTAATACACATGCATATGCTCATGCATATATTAAAGCATTCACATACACTCTAATACATATATTCACACGCATGCTAATACACACACTTTCATATGCACATGTTATCATCCACATTTCATGCAAAATCATATGCATGCTAACACTTAGATGCATTCATGCACATGCATTCATACATACATGCATCTTTACACATCCATACTATCTCATGTTCATACATTAACACTCATTATTATGCCCTAACACTCATTAGCTCATGTATGCATACACAGTAGTGCATGCATCTACCTTATATGTATGCCCTCAAATACAATTAGTTAGGTATCTTATGCATTCATAAATCTAATGCATGTTCAATTATGCTAATACACTTCTCATGTTTATATTTATGCATTATTCTTCTTATAAATTTATTTTTATGCTAACTTATTTATAAACTCCTTTATGCATAAGCTAATATACATTCTCATCGATGCTAATGTATTTTATATACATACTTTCTTCATACCATTCATGCTCATGCGTATAAGCATATATACTAATATACTCATGCGTAGAAACAATTATAACGTTAATAAAGTCACTAATTATAAAATAAAGTAAATACAAGATAGATAAAGTAACTAATAAATTAAACTAATTAACTCATAAAGTAAATAGAAAATATATCAGTACAAGATAGAGCTTCTTCTTTTGTAGCGATGACATCAATACATCATGCTTCAAGTATGTAATATGAGCGAATGGCAAACTTAGATTATTAATTTTAAAGTTCTATTTTAAATAAGATATTGATTAGCTAAATAGATTGTTTCACGAATCGACATTGAGCTTAAATATGCATTATCATGTGGCTTTAACCAAAACTGTATGAAGAATAAAAAACATTAATATGTCCTATACGTCATCAACCAAGAAACATCAGCGCTACGGTCTCTTCATCTCTCTCTTTCTCTACTATAGTATGGCACACAAAAGTAGCAACCGCTGTGGTAGAATTTTCTTGCGATTCCATATTTTTCGCGATCTTTTCAATTCTCTCTTCTTTCGCCTTATAAGTAGGACAAGTAATGCTACCAAAATTGTTGAGATACTTGTGATAACAATGCCAAGAGCTATAAATACAGATAGATGGCTTGAGGATTTTGAGTGTTTAGGAAGATTATGAGGCACCAACGGTGACTGTAGGGGTAGGGCAGGAAATGAAACTGAAGGAAGTGGACGTTCTGCCACCATTTCTGCACTCCAGCTTTGTGAGCGTGATGTCTTTCTGGGTGAAGAAGTGGTAGTATGACAGAAAGGTTAAATCTGAATTGGTCGCCTTAGAGAACACGTTCAGTAGCCTGAGCCAGCACTAAAGCGTGAAAATGATTGTGGATGAGTTCTAGTATGGATAATATTTCCTTGCTGCACGTGCACGCAGTCAGAGTTCTGTGGGAGATGAAGATTCCCTGAAAGCGTTTCTCTTTCGCCTGGAGTATAGATGCACTCCGTGAAATGCAGATCTGCCTGATGAGTAATAACATCTACAACGTGCTCAGATGAAGAAGCCTGATGAGTAATAACATCTACAACGCTCTCAGATGAAGAAGCCTGATGAGTAATAACATCTACAACACGCTCAGATGAAGAATTCGAAGTAAGAGAGGGTGTCATTATGGGCGACTCTGTTGATAAATGCGATGGCGAACATTGTGGTATGAGAGCTGTCACAGTCGAATCTTGTGCTAGAAAGTCCGGATACAGGGTCATAGGGAGTGATAAAACTGCGCGAAGCCGAATCAAACGTAGGATACAGGGATTATAATAGAAATCAAATCCTGTTCAGGAGTCGTAAAGCGAAGAAAAACGATTCTCAAGGATTTGTCCTTGAGATAACGCGAAGACAAAGATTCTCCTTGATCTATGTGTATATGTATCACTTATTGTATTTGTACCCCGTCTCCAAACGATAGGATGACTCAGTTGTTAAATGCAGCAACAGTCCGGATTTCTAGCGAGGGATGGTTAATGTCGGCTGTTAACAGCAATATTATCGAGCAGACGTTGGTCCGAAGCAATCACCGGGGTGTGATGAGCAAAGAAAGAGTGCATTGCGCGGACGCCCGAATCTGACATGTGCAAGGATGATAGCACTCCATGCGAAAGCTGTCGGAGAACGCAGAGCCGAGAAAACATGTTGCACCTCCAACAGGTTTTCACACAACATGAAAAGACGGACAAGATGTCCAATTTCCTGAGACCGTTGATCAAGGCCAAGCTTAACGAGCGAATCAAGCTTACGCCTTGCAGAGAACGGATTCCTTGCATGTCTGACGACAACCTCGGAGAATGCAGTCTGTTGGTGTTTCATCAACAAGCAGCGCATCCATCGTGATAGAGTTCATCCTCATCAAACAAACACAAGAAAGTCCTCTCTCTCCTAATGAAGATGCACAAACATGAAGATGAAAGAAAACGATGCAGAAAAGAGAAAGAAAATCTACCTGAAAAAAAACATTAGGTGAAACTTGAGCTCAACACACATTTATATACATACACAAGTCCTTCCTAATCCACTCTTTTGGTTTTAACTTTTAATCTACAACCACACTTTAATCTCCTTACTTTCACCACACTTTAAATTGACTTTATTTACACAACTCACTTACTCCATTCTTTTAACCTTTTTCATATACACCATTCATTTAAAGTTTCTCTTTAACTTCCTTTAATTGCATCATTTATTCCGACCACTCTTTCAATCACTTTAGTTACACATCTTCTATAAACCATTCTTTTTCCTAGTACTCATATAGACCACTAGTTATTTATCCATTTAATTTACCATTTTTAAACTTAAAACCCATCAAAACCGTATTAAAACCCTTTGGAAATCATTGATAACGCATTAAAATCCTTCTGAACCCTATCATTAACCCACTGACTCTTAATTAAACTCTAACATGAATCCATTAAATCTTTGAGACCCTTCAGATGAACCAATGAACATAAAATCATGTGAACTTAGACAACCCTAGGGTTAAATACCCATGAATCAAGCATATAAATATGAAATACTCATTAGTTAAGTAATTAGGGTAAACCCTAATAAGAACATAGATTTTGCTTCATCATCCATACCTGTAAACACTTCAAAAATAGTTAATCCAATTAGCACAACTGATCAACAATGATATAAAAGAGGTTTAGAATTCACCAATAAATATTTTAATTTTTCGGGCCATCAATTGGAAGATGCAAATCTTCCCGACAACGTTCTTTGCATAAAGCCTTTTATGTTTGATAAAGAGGGTCGTGGTGAGGTTTTCTTAATTGGGAGACACCCAGATGTCGGGGTCTCTTCGGTGATGCAGGTGGAAGACTTACCCAGCCTCGCCATAGGAGATGTATGATAGTTGTTCATAGGTGCTCGATAAGCCTAGTTGTCTTCTATTGGGTAACTGATTATATGCAGTGGAGTCAGTGATTCACTATGCAGGTAGACATGTCAGTACTTGCAGTTTTATGATACTTTGACACTGGTCATATGCTAATTTTGTAGAGGGATACTCTGGCAAAGTTTTTCCAGATTTCTGGTTTACTCAACTATATAGTGGTCGATTTACTCCTTGATACACTTATTTGTTGGTGTTTGGACTCTTCTAGCTCCATTATCATTCTATTCAGTTCTCTACGATCATGGCATTAGAGGTCTCAGGCACATCCGATGGATCAGGGTCTAGTGCTAGCGTTCCGAGAGGAGCTATAACTTGCAGGGCAAAGACCATTTTGAGATCCAAAAATTTGATGGCACAAACTTTGCTCTATGGAAGAATCAGATTAAAGATGTGCTGATTCAAAGAAGGCAATGGAAACCAGTAAATGGGATTTCAAAGAAGCCTGTTGACATGGATGAAGATGATTGGGATGAGTTAGATGAAATGGCCAGGTCTACCATTCACTTGCACCTGGCAGATAATGTTTACTTTACAGTATTAGACTGAGAAAGTGCAGAGGAGCTTTGGAAGAAGTTATGCAATACATATGAAAAAGAGACGGCATCAAATAAAGTATATCTGATGAGAAAATTATACGACCTTCGTATGAAGGACACAGATAGTGTTGCTGCTCATCTAAATGAGTTTGATGCCATACTCTCCGAGTTACAGGCTCAGAAAATGGATATGGACAATGAAATGAAAGCAGTATTGCTGTTATGCACCCTGCCATCATCATGGGATACATTTTGCACAGCTATTAGCAATAGTGCACCAGGTGGTAAACTCGTCTATGATGACATATGTGGAGCACTCTTGAGTGAGGAGATTCGTAGAAAATCTATGGTTGGCACTCAGAGTGGAGATGCATAAATGTTCGTGATTCTTACCAAGGAAAGAATCAACAATGTGGCAGGAGCAAGAACAAGGAAAAGAATGGTCAACGGAATAAGAGCAGAAGTAAATCAAGGAAGAGGGATATTGAATGCCATTATTGTCATAAGAAAGGACACATGAAGAAAGACTGTTATGCATTAAAGAATGCTAAAGGTAAAGGACAGAATGTTGATGGGCATGTTAAACAGTTACCTGCACCATCTACTTCGACTGTGAAGATTGAAGAAATAAATGCTATTTCTGATGATGCTGATGTGTTGACACTTGCTAGTACTATGCCATCTGAGGCACTTATGGCTGATTCTCTTTCCCACACCTGGCTGCTAGATTCTGGTGCTTCTTTCCATGTGACACCACATAGAGAATGGTTCTCTAATTATGCAGCAAAGTCTCTTGGTACTGTGAGACTTGGTGACTCTTACCAGTGTGATGTTGTGGGGATTGGAGATGTGGTTGTGCAGTTCATTGACGGTTCAAAATTTACTATATAATGTACGCCATGTACCTCAGTTATCACGCAGTTTGATGTCAGTTGGTCAACTTGATGACCTTGGTTACAAGGTGGTCTTCTATGCTCAGTCCTTTCGTATATCAAAGGGCAATATGGTTATTGCAAAAGGAAGGAAAGTTGGCTCACTTTACCCTTTATTGTATCACAGAAAGAACACTTGTTAGCTGTTACTGAGCAGCCTATGTTGGCATGGTCGTTTGGGCCATATATCTCGTAGTGGAATGGAAAATCTTTCTCGTTCTGGCTACTTACCTGTGTTATCTTTCTCTGATTTTTCATTTTGTGAGCATTGTCAATATGGAAAGCAAACCAGAAATGTTCATAAAACGCACATTGACTCTTCAACTCAGCCTTTAGATCTTGTTCATACAGATGTGTGTGGTCCTATGCCCACTAGGTCCTTAGGTGGTTCTCTTTACTTTGTCACTTTCATAGATGATGCTACTAGAAAAGTCTGGGTATATCCTATCAAATCGAAGGATGATGTATTCCCTACTTTCAGAAATGGCTTGCTTCAGTTGAGACTGAAAAAGGAACTAAGCTTAAGGCTTTACGTTCAGATAATGGGGGTGAGTATACCTCACATGAATTCAGTCTTTTCTGTCAGTGTAGAGGGATTCGTAGAGAGTTTACAGCTCCTTATACCCCAGTACAGAATGGTGTAGCTGAGAGGATGAAAGAACTATTCAAGATAGAGTAGTCTCTATGTTGCATCATGGAAACTCTCACAAGGTTTTTGGGCAGAAGCAGTATTGACTGCAGTTCATGTGATTAACCTTTCACCTAGTACTGCCAAAGATCTGAAAGTGGCACAAGAGTTATGGACAGGGAAACCACCATATTATGATCATCTTCGAGTTTTTGGGTGTGAAGCATATGTTCATATACCCAAGAATCTTAGACAGAAGTTGGACCATAAGTCAAAGAAATGCATTTTTCTTGGATATGGTCGAGAAGGACAATTTGGATATCGCTTATGGGATCCTGAAACACAGTCAGTGATCAGAAGTAGTGATGTCATTTTTAATGAGTCTAAGATGCATAAATAGCCGATTAAGGAGGTTGAAGTGAGAAGAGTGGTGTTTGAGGATACTAGTCCTCCGGTTAGCATGCATAAAAATGCTGCACATAGGGATGTTCAAGAGAATCTCCATTCAGATGAGTCTGCACATGTTCCTGTTCAGCAACCATTGAGACGTTCTGCACGTGTCTCATATCCACCTGATAGATATGTTCCAGGTTCAGATTTTGTTATGCTAACAGATGCCGGTGAGCCCTCTTGCTACAAAGAGGCTATGCAGACAGAGGATCATGTCAAGTGGGAGCGTGCCATGAAGAGTGAGTTGGATTCTATTCACAAGAATGGTACTTGGGACTTAGTACCTTTGCCAAAGGGCAAGAAAGCTTTACCATGTAAATGGGTGTATAAGCTGAAATTCACATCAGATAGTGCTTCTCCAAAATATAAAGCACGACTTGTTGCAAAGGGTTTTAAGCAATAACATGGTGTTGATTTTGAGGAAATCTTCTCTCCAGTGGTCAAGATGACTACTTTGCACATGTTGCTTGGATTCGTTGCAATGGAGGACTTAGAGCTAGTCCAAATGGATGTGAAAACAGCTTTCTTGCATGGAGATCTTACAGATGAGATCTATATGGAACAACCAGAGGGTTATGTAGTTCCTGGCAAGGAAAGTCTAGTTTGTAAGCTCAAGAAGAGCTTGTATGGACTTAAACAGTCTCCTAGACAATGGTACCAAAAGTTTGATGCTTTTATGAAGTCCCAAGGCTATTTTCAGAGCAATGAGGATCATTGTCTCTACACAAAGAGATGTTCTGATGGCAGCTTGATATGCTTGATACTTTACGTCGATGATATGTTGATTGCTGGGAAGTCCTCTTATGATTTGTCAATTCTCAAAAGAAGTTGAGTCACACATTTGATATGAAGGATTTGGGGGATGCCAAACATATTCTTGGCATGCGCATTACTCGTGATAGGAGTAAAAGATGCATATACTTGTCTCAAAGTGAGTACATATCCAAAGTACTTCACCGATTCAATATGCAGGGTGGAAAGGCATTGAGTACACCTTTACCCACATATGTGAAATTGAGCAAGGATGACTGCCCCAAATCAGATGAGGAAAAGGAATTCATGACCAAAATTCCCTATCAGTCTGCTGTTGGTAGTCTCATGTATGCTATGGTAGCTACGAGACCAGACATTGCATTTGTAGTGGGAGTTATGAGCAGATATATGTCTAATCCTGGCAAGAACATTGGGAAGTGGTCAAAATGATTTTGAGATATCTGAGTGGCACTAAGGACAAGTGTCTATGCTTAGGTAGAGGGAAAGCATCCATTATTGGTTACACAGATTCTGACTATGCTGGTTGTGTAGACAATCGTAAGTCTACATCAGGGTACATTTTTCATTTTGCTGGAGGTGCTATCTCTTGGAGATCTCGTCTTCAAGAATGTACAACTGTTTCCACCACAGAAGCAGAGTATGTTGCAGCAAGTGAGGCATGTGAGGAAGCGTTGTGGCTTTCTCGTCTTGCTTGTGATATGGGTTTGCCTCAGCATGTACCTCACTTGCTCAGTGATAGTCAGAGTGCCATTGCTTTGGCTAAGAATCCGGTCTATCATGCAAAGATCAAGCACATTGAGGTGAGGTATCACTTCATTAGAGATTGCTTAGCCACTGAGAGCATTATTCTTGAGAAGGTGCAGATGCTTTCATTAGGGCAAAAAACGACCGAAAAGGGGCTGTTTGCTAATGAGAGATTAAGGAAATTGACAAATAGAGTCTTTCCACGTGTACAAGAATATAACATTGTTGTCTCCTTTAACCGTATGAAGAAATTCTTTTTTAAGAGAATATGATCTAAAAGCGGCGCGAAAGTGATGAAGATTCTTGTATTCAGTGTACAATTTCTTGGTTTGATGTAAAAAAAGATATTTTTGCACATCACACAATGCATATCTTTAAAGTTCCAAGAAGGAAATGATTTTTGAAGATACGAAATATTTTTGGGTTCATGAAATTCCATGGTCATTCGGCGACAGGGTTTACATCAAATCAAAAGTTTCCACGTGTACAAAGCCCTTTTATCTATAAATGTTGGCAAAGTTTGTGAATGTCGGTTTTCTCGCTTTGAGCATTCTTCTTCTTCTCGATTCTAATGGCTTCTTCTTCTTGTCGTCCTTCCAATCGTGTAACCTCATGTGAGGTTTACAACAGAAGAGAGGATTCTTTATGGAAACCTCTTTCTGTGAAGTTAAATGAATGAGTAACTATGCTTCCTAGCTATAGAGGTGCCCATAAAGTCAAGCATGCTAAAAGAGACGACACAAGAAACCATTGCAGGGGACTTATTCTTAGTTTCAAATTGAAGAGATGCAGTTTTGCAAGAGTACAACATGTGTACAACGCTAAGGATCTTGTTCTGGAAAAGCATATGCAATTTCCTTTGTACTGTAAGTGAAGTTTTACAATGATCATCTATCATTTCAGTTGGTTTTGTATAAAAACATATATGTTTTTGTATTGCAGATATTTTTCCTTCAAATATTTTAGAGTGGCAACCTCTTGAATGTTTAACACGAACATTCAGAGTTCTTCGTAAGGAATATGCAGAGCTTATGTATGTAGACAAATCCGCTCAAATTTTCAATAGCACAGAGTTATTTGTCCATTTTTCTATTATCAGGTGCCATTAGGGAGGAGCTCTTATCGAAATCTTATACATTTGCCTAGTCCTTGCATCTCTTCATTAGATTAGGATGCTTCTGATCATTCAACAAAAGGTGGAAAAGAAAGCTTGGATTTTGGATAGCCTTGGACTCAGAGGAGAGCTGTCCAGAAGTACTGATTCATCCAGATTTTCAATCTAGAAAGATAATTGTCACTGCAAATTGGAAATTCAAAAATGTAAGGGAGCTCTAGAATACCTTGATGAGGCATCATCACAATTCAAATTCTCAATTGATGATGCAATAGTTAACATTAGATTAGAGAAAAAACATTATCTTGCATCAAGTTGCAACCCTTTATTGTAACAAGTCTCCTTCTTTAAGAACTTTTTTTCAAACTTCCATTGATTTTTCTTTGCAAAATGGTGACTAAGAATGTGACTAATTACATCACTTCAATTATGTCTTTTTATGGAGTATATTCATATTGGCATTTTTTTGTTTAATTTCAAGATTCTGAGGAGGTTTCAATGGTGCAATGATTATACAGGAATTTGCATATGACAAAATGGAAAAGATTGGATGACATGACCGATACAAGCGATACGGGCCATCCGAAATTCTCTGATTGCCCATATTGCTTGCATCGGTCGTGTCATAAAAACTTCTCTATCCTCCTCACATTTAACTTTTCTGCAGGATGGTGACTAAGAATGTGAATGATTACATCACTTCAATTATGTCTTTTTATGGACTAGATTCATATTGGCATTTTTTGTTTAATTTCAAGATTGATGAGGTTTCTATTGTGCAATGATTATAAAGGAACTTGCATGAGTAAATTCTAGGTGATTCAAGAATATAAACCAAGAAATTCTTACATAATATATCTCCCCTTTTAGAACCTTTTGTTGATATATTTAGGTAGTGATGTGTGTGAACACTCTAGGACTGCCGGGGCACTTTTTTCCCTCTTCAGGAGGTTTTTTTCCCCCGGCTTGTATATACGCCTATTGCCCTAATGGGCTACTTATCTTTGTACATTCTCTAGTAATACATTCAGTCTTGTGTGTTGTGCTCCAAGCTTCTTCTTCTTCCTTGTGCTGTTCGCGTGCTTCCGCAGACGTCTAACTCCAACAATTGGTATCAGAGCAGGTCGTCGCTTCTTCTAGGGCGCCGTCGACACTCCTCCGTTTGCAGTCTCAGATTCGCACGAAATTTGGTGAGCATACTCAGGGTGTTTCCGAGATCAAGCTCTGTGGTGCCAAAATCGCGATCTGAGCTCGTTTCGGCCTCCGAACGCACTATCGCAGCGCTTGTGCAGGCTATTTCGTCCTTTTGTGCCAAAGGTATATACCAGTTTCTGTTCGCTAGTTTAAGCGTCTCGAAGTCTGCTACAGGTCTAGCAGAACTCGTTTGGGCAGTTCCGTTCAACTTTTTTAGATACAGTCAATTTTCTGCATCAAGGTATTTTAGTCACCGGCCATGGCTGAAAGCAGTGATGTATTCCGTATGTTGGCTGTTGAGGATAAGTTGGATGGTACCAACTACCCATTATGGGCTTATATGATGCGACATGTGCTGGTTGCAAAAGGATTGTGGAACATTGTGCAGGGTGTTGAAAGACGTCCTGTTACACCTGTAACGACAGGTACTGCAAATACAGGTGTTGGAGCTGATGAAGATGGTGTCGAAGATGATATTCCGCAGATTCATGTTCGTGCTGCTGTTTCTGTTGCACCTACTGCAGAGTAGATTCGTTGGGATGGCAGAGATGCCCAGGCACATGCATTGATAGCTTTGTCTGTCAAACGTGCCATTATTCCTCACATTCGCTCTTGCAGAACAGCAAAGGATGCTTGGGATACACTTACCACTTTGTACCAGGCTAGGAATGAGGCTCGTGTTGCTTACCTCCGAAAACAGTTGGAGAGTGAGCACATGAATGAAGGTGATTCTATGGACAGTTTTCTTACAAAGATCAAAGACCTGAAGGAACAATTGATTTCTGCTGATGAGGTTATACCAGATAGCTCACTTGTGCAGACCGTTCTGAATGGTCTTCCTGATTCATATCAGAGTTTTGCCTCTACTCTTCGGTTGATGATGAAAGGCAATCCGAATGCCTTGTCATTTGAGGAATTAGTCTCTGTTCTGTTGCAGGAAGATCAGTCCAGGCAGAACAGGTCCATTATGCGTGTTGCAGATCAAGCTTTCCTGGCTAGTCAGAAGGGCAAAGGAAAATGGAGCTCTTCTACTAGTAAGCAGAAATCTGCAAATGCTGCACATTCAAAGAACCAAGACAAAGATGAGAAAAAATCAGAAAAGCAGAAATTGTTTTGTAAGTACTGTAAAGGCAATGATCATATCATAAAGAACTGTCCAAAACTGGCTGCTAAAGAGGCAAAGAAGAAAGAGGCTGGAATGGTTGTTGCAGAGGCCTCTACACCAAAAACAGAGTCTGCAAATCTTGTGCAGGAAGAAGAATGGGCGTTTACTACTGTCTGCAGTTTTGACCCATCTTCTCATGATCAGTGCATGTCTGCAGTAGACTCAGATGTTTGGTACTTTGACAGTGGGGCGACTAAACATATTACCTCACAGCGCAGTTTCTTCTCTTCACTTGAGCCTGCTCCTACAGGGAATACTGTCACATGTGCCAAACTCCTCTTATCCTGTTATGGGAGTTGGTAAGATCATTCTGACTACTGCTGATGGTAGTTCTTTCACTTTGTCAGATGCTTTATTTGTGCCAGGGATCAAAAGAATCTGTTATCAGTTTCTGCATTAGCCAAGATTGGCTTGGTTGTGAAATTTGTTGATGACAGGTGTACAGTCCATGATCTCTCAAATGGCGATGTGATTATTGCTTCTGGCATTTTATGTCGTGGGCTGTATAAGCTCATAGACTATGAAAGATCTGTGAATGATTCGGCATGTGCAGTTCATGATTCTCAGGCTATGTCAGATGCAAAGCTTTGGCATGCACGCTTTGGTCATCTGAATTTTGCTAGTTTGTTACGCCTGCAGAAATCTGAAATGGTGTCCTCTTTGCCCAAACTTGAGGCACCTGGAAAACATGTTTGTGAAGGCTGTATTTTGGGCAAATGCAGCGTTCTTCCTTTCCAAAAGATGGTTCAGTTCGGGCTACGCAGAAATTACAGCTTGTACATAGTGATGTCTGTGGTCCTATGCAGACACCCTCTTTTGGAAATTACCTTTACTTCGTGACTTTCATTGATGATTTTTCCAGGCATGCATGGGTATATCCACTCAAAGCAAAGTCCGAAGTGTTCATGTGCTTCAAACAGTTTTTGGTTTTAGCTGAAAATCTGTCAGCATGTAAAATGGGCACCCTCCGTTCTGATCGAGGGGGGGAATATATGTCTTTAGATTTTAATGCATTTCTGGCTGAACGTGGGATAAAACACCAGTGTACAGTGCCGTATACACCTCAACAGAATGGAGTTGCTGAACGAAAGAACAGGTCACTCATGGAGATGGCGAGGTGCATGGTCAAAAGTCAGGCTTTACCACATAGTTTCTGGCTTGAGGCTGTCATGTGTGCAGCATATGTACTGAACAGGTGTCCCACTAAAGCATTGCAATCTATCACTCCATATGAGGCTTGGCATGACCGCAAGCCATCTGTTGCTCATCTGCGTGTTTTTGGTTGTTTGGCATATGCATTAGTGCCTGAACAACATCGCAGAAAATTGGATGATAAGGCAGTAAAATGTATTTTTGTTGGGTACAGTTCTGAAAGTAAAGGCTATCGTCTGTATCATCCACAGACTAAACGCATTCTGGTTAGTCGTGATGTTGTCTTTGTGGAAGATGCTATTCAGCCATTGCTTTCATGTACTAAGGAGACATTTGTTAGCTCCAAAGACATGTATGATACTTTGATGCCTCTTTTTACAGGTGGACAGGCTAGTGCTGGTCCTAATGAGGCAACTTCTCAGCCTTTGCAGGTTTCATATGATGATGCAGATCATTCCATTTCTGATGCAGATTTACATGATGCACTTGTTGATGAGAGAGCTGATATAGAGCAGGCAAAAACTATGCCAAAATGGCTGGTGCAGACTTTGCGTGACAGCAAATTAGATGCACCTTTGTCATATCGTACTCATTCAGGCTCTCATAGTGCCTCCTTTGCATCAGATTGCTATGCTATGGCTGCATCTAGTCTCTGTGATGAGAATGAGCCTGTTTCTTTTGATGAAGCACAAAATTCAGAAAATTGGATGGCTGCTATGCAATCTGAATATGATGCTATAATGAAGAATGGTACATGTTCTTTATGTGACTTGCCTCCTGGCAAGAAGGCCATTGGCACTAAGTGGGTATACAAGCTGAAGCGTAAACCTGATGGTACAGTTGACAGGTATAAGGCTAGGCTTGTTGCAAAGGGTTATGCGCAGGAAAGAGGCATGATTTTGATGAGACCTTTGCACCTACATGCCGTATGACTACTGTTCGGAGCATTTGTGCACTTGCAGCCCATCATGGTTGGAATGTACATCAGTTGGACATTAAAACAGCATTTCTGAATGGTGACTTGCATGAAGAAGTGTATGTTTTTCAGCCCGTGGCTTTGTGCAGAAAGGGCATGAAAACCAGGTGTGCAGGTTAAAGAAGGCGTTATATGGTTTAAAGCAAGCACCACGTGCTTGGTATGAGAAGATACATGCCTATCTGATTGCACATGGTTTTGAGAATAGTCCAACTGAAAGCACCTTATATGTTAAGCGTGCTAATGATGTGCTTCTGATCATTGTTGTCTATGTTGATGACATGCTGCTCACTGGTCCTATTGAGACACATATTGCTGATTTTAAGGCTGATTTGCATGCCTCATTTGAGATGTCTGATTTGGGCATTTGCATCACTATTTGGGCATTCAGTTTATGCACGTTGATGGTGGAATGGCTTTGTGTCAAACGAAATATATTGACACATTATTGCAGCGTTTTGGCCTTGAAGACTGTAAACCTATTACCACTCCTATGGAGACAGGTTTACGATTGAGTCTTCATGATGCTGGAGATGCATTTGATACTGTTCTCTATCAGCAGGCTGTTGGATGCTTGATT